>CM076575.1:1094055565-1094676924 GCA_034641835.2 Pinus albicaulis | reverse complement strand
AAGGTTTTTTCTCTCTCATTGTTTGAGACCATCAATATGAAAATGAAAACCTTCTAATTAGATCTATTCTAGGGATTGACTGTTGGGGAATTTAATCTTAGGTTAAAACCTATGTTTTGTATCAAATAACTTTTGGTTTCAATGGGAAACTTTTATGGATAATTTTTGCTTTACATTTTGAATATAAAAGTTTTTTTCTCTCTCATTGTTTAAGACCATGGATATGAAAATGAAAAAATATGTACTTGGTTAAAACCTATGTTTTGTATCAAATTACTTTTTGTTTCTAAATACTATATACATGTTGAATATAAAATAATTTTTCTCTCTCATTGTTTGAGACCATGGATATGAAAATGTAAAACTTCTAATTAGATCTATTCTAGAGATTGATTGTAGAGGCATTTACTCTAAGGTTAAAACCCATGCTTTGTATCAAACCACTTTTGGTTTCAATGGGAAACTTTTATAGCTAATTTTTGTTTTACATGTTGAGTATAAAAGGTTTTTTCTCTCTTGTTGTTTGAGAACATGGATATGAAAATGAAAAAATATATACTTGGTTAAATCCTATGTTTTGTATCAAATTTTTTTTTTTTTTCTAAATACTATATACATGTAGAATATAAAAGTTTTTTTCTCTCATTTTTTGAGACCATGGATATGAAAAGAAAAAACTTCTAAGTAGATCTATTGTAGAGATTGACTGTCGGGGCATTTACTCTTATGTTAATACATATGTTTTGTATCAAATCACTTTTGGTTTCAATGGGAAACTTTTATGGCTAATTTGTGTTTTACATGTTGAATATAAAAGGTTTTTTTCTCTCTCTCATTGTTTGAGACCATGGATATGAAAATGAAAAACTTCTATTTAGATCTATTCTATATATATGGCTAATTTGGGTTTTACATTTTGAATATAAAGTGTTTTTTCTCTCTCATTGTTTGAGAGGTCATGGATATGAAAACGAAAAAATTATATTTAAAACTATTAAAGTGATTGACTGTAGGGGCATTTACTCTTAGGTTAAAACCTATGTTTTGCATTAAATCACTTATGGTTTCAATGGGAAAATTTAATGGCTAATTCAAGTGTTTTACATGTTGAATATAAAAGGTTTTTTTCTCTCTCATTGTTTGAGACCATGGATATGAAAATGAAAAACTTCTATTTAGATCTATTCTAGAGATATGGCTAATTTGTGTTTTACATACATTGAATATAAAAGGTTTTTTTTCTCTCATTGTTTGAGACCATGGATATGAAAATGAAAAACTTCTAGATATTTAAAACTATTCGAGAGATTGATTGACTTGTAGGGGCATTTACTCTTAGGTTAAAACCTATGGTTTGTATCAAATCACTTATGGTTTCAATGGGGAAATTTTATGGCTAATTTGTGTTTTACATGTTGAATATAAAAGGTTTTTTTCTCTTTCATTGTTTGAGACCATGGATATGAAAATGAAAAACTTCTATTTAGATCTATTCTAGAGATATGGCTAATTTGTGTTTTACATACATTGAATATAAAAGGTTTTTTCTCTCATTATTTGAGAACATGGATATGAAAATGAAAAACTTCTCGATATTTAAATAACTATTCGAGAGATTGATTGACTTGTAGGGGCATTTACTCTTAGGTTAAAACCTATGTTTTGTATCAAATCACTTAAATTTAAATGGGAAAATTTTATGGCTAATTTGTGTTTTACATGTTGAATATAAAAGGTTTTTTTCTCTATAATTGTTTGAGACCATGGATATGAAAATGAAAAAATTCTATTTAGATCTGTTCTAGAGATATGGCTAATTTGTGTTTTACATACATTGAATATAAAATGTTTTTTCTCTCATTGTTTGAGACCATGGATATGAAAATGAAAAATTTCTAGATATTTAAAACTATTCCAGAGATTGACTGTAGGGGAATTTACTCTTAAGATAAAGCCTATTTTTTGTATCAAATCACTTTTGGTTTCAATGGGAAACTTTTACGGCTAATTTGTGTTTTACATGTTGAATATAAAAGGTTTTTTTCTCTATCATTGTTTGAGACCATGGATATGAAAATGAAAAACTTATATTTAGATCTATTCTAGAGATGTGTCTAATTTGTGTTTTACATACATTGGATATAAAAGGGTTTTTCTCTCATGGTTTGAGACCACAGATATGAAAATGAAAAACTTCTATTTAAAACTATTCTAGATTGACTGTAGGGGCATTTACTAAGGTTAAAACCTATTTTTTGTATCAAATCACTTTTTGTTTCAATGGGAAACCTATATGGCTAATTTGTGTTTTAAATGTTTAATATAAAAGGTTTTTTCTCTCTCTCATTATTTGAGACCATGGATGTGAAAATGAAAGACTTCTATTTAGATCTATTCTAGAGATTGACTGTAGGGGAATTTAATGGATATGTCACCTTTCATAAAAGATGAGATCCAAAGGCTACCTGGCCCCTTATAGACTCCGCCTATGAACTTGTAGAAGTTAACACTACCTGTCCCAAATATACCCTATCAATGGTGTGGAAGACGTGTGGAATCACTCAAACTACTTTACATAGAGATAAGGGTGTATAAGAATGCATAAGAATGCATTTTGTTTACATTGACTAATTTTCATTTTATTAAGAATCTATTTTCAAAAAAATTAACTATATACTTGGTTAAAACCTATATGTTTTCTGTCAAATTACTTTTTGTCTCTAAATACTATGTTTTTTACATTGAATATTTTTTCATTCTATTAAAAATGTATTTGAAACAATTAAACTATATAAGGTTAAAACCTACGTTTTGTATCAAATAACTTTTGGTTTCAATGGAAAATTTTTATGGCTAATTTATGTTTTACATGTTGAATATAAAAGGTTTTTTTCTCTCTCTCATTATTTGAGACAATGGATATGAAAATGAAAAACTTCTATTTAGATATATTCTAGAGATATGGCTAATTTGTGTTTTACATACATTGAATATAAAAGGTTTTTTCACTTATTGTTTGAGACCATGGATATGAAAATGAAAAAATTCTAGATATTTAAAACTATTCTAGAGATTGACTGTAGGGGAATTTACTCTTAGGTTAAAACCTATGTTTTGTATCAAATCACTTTTGGTTTCAATGGGAAACTTTTATGGCCAATTTGTTTTTTACATGTTGAATATAAAAGGTTTTTTTCTCTCTCATTGTTTGAGACCATGGATATACAAATGATAAACTTCTATTTAGATCTATTCTAGAAATGTGGCTAGTTTGTGTTTTACATACATTGAATATAAAAGGGTTTTTCTCTCATGGTTTGAGACCACGGATATGAAAATGAAAAACTTCTATTTAAAAATATTCCAGAGATTGACTATAGGGGCACTTACTAAGGTTAAAACCTATGTTTTGTATCAAATCAGTTTTTGCTTCAATGGGAAACCTATATGGCTAATTTGTGTTTTACATGTTGAATATAAAGGGTTTTTTCTCTCTCTCATTATTTGAGACCATGGATATGAAAATGAAAAACTTCTATTTAGATATATCAATGAGATTGACTATAAGGGCATTTACTGGATATGTCACCTTTCATAAAAGATGAGATCCAAAGGCTACCTGGCCCCTTATAGACTCTGCCTATAGAACTTGTAGAAGTTAACACTACATGTCCCAAATATACCCTATCAACGGTGTAGAAGACGTGTGGAATCACTCAAACTACTTTACATAGACATAATTGTGTATAAGAATGCATAAGAATGCATGTGGTTTACATTGAATAATTTTCATTTTCTTAAGAATCTATTTTCAAAACAATTAACTATATACTTGGTTAACACCTATATGTTTTGTATCAAATTAATTTTGTCTCTAAATACTATGTTTTTTACTTTGAATATTTTTCATTTTATTAAAAATCTATTTGAAACAATTAAACTATATAAGGTTAAAACCTATGTTTTGTATCAAATAACTTTTGGTTTCAACGGGAAAATTTTATGGCTAATTTATGTCTTACATGTTGAATATAATAGGTTTTTTCTCTCTCATTGTTTGAGACCATGGATATGAAAATGAAAAACTTCTATTTAGATCTATTCCAGAGATATGGTTAATTTGTGTTTTACATGTTGAATATAAAAGGTTTTTTCTCTCTCTCATTGTTTGAGACCATGGATATGAAAATGAAAAGCTTCTATTTAGATCTATTCTAGAGATTGACTCTAGGGGAATTTACTCTTAGGTTAAAACCTATGTTTTGTATAAAATCACTTTTGGTTTCAATGGGAAACTTTTATGGCTAATTTGTGTTTTAGATGTTGAATATAAAAGGTTTTTTTCTCTCTCTCATTGTGTGAGACGATGGATATGAAATGAAAAACTTCTATTTAGATCTATTCTATATATATGGCTAATTTGTTTTCTAAATTTTGAATATAAAAGGTTTTTTCTCTCTCATTGTTTGAGAGGTCATGGATATGAAAATGAAAAACTTCTATTTAAAACTATTCCAGTGATTGATTGTAGAGGAATTTACTTTTAGGTTAAAACCTATGTTTTGTATGATTAACCACTGTTGTTTTCAATGGGAATCTTTTATGGCTATTTTTTATTTTACATTTTGAATATAGAAGGTTTTTTTCTGTCTCTCATTGTTTGAGACCATGGATATGAAAATGAAAAACATTTATTTAGATCTATTCTAGAGATATGGATAATTTGTGTTTTACATACATTGAATATAAAAGGTTTTTTCTCTCATTGTTTGAGACCATGGATATGAAAATGAAAAAATTATATATATTTAAAACTATTCCAGAGATTAATTGTAAGGGAATTTACTCCTAGATTAAAACCTATGTTTTGTATGAAATCACTTTTGGTTTCAATGGGAAACTTTTATGGCTAATTTGTGTTTTACATGTTAAATATAAAAGATTTTTTCTCTCTCATTGTTTGAGACCATGGATATGAAAATGAAAAACTTCTATTTATATCTATTCTATAGATGTGGCTAATTTGTGTTTTACATACATTGAATATAAAAGGGTTTTTCTCTAATGGTTTGAGACCACGGATATAAAAATGAAAAACTTCTATTCAAAACTATTCCAGAGATTAACTGTAGGGGAATTTACTCTTAGGATAAAACCTATTTTTTGTATCAAATCACTTTTTGTTTCAATGGGAAACCTATATGGCTAATTTGTGTTTTACATGTTGAATATATAAGGTTTTTTTATCTCTCTCATTATTTGAGACCATGGATATGAAAATGAAAAACTTCTATTTATATCTATTCCAAAGATTGACTGTAGGGGCATTTTCTGGATATGTCACCTTTCATAAAAGATGAGATCCAAAGGCTACCTGGCCCCTTATAGACTCTGCCTATAGAACTTGTAGAAGTTAACACTACCTGTCCCAAATATACCCTATCAATGGTGTAGAAGACGTGTGGAATCACTAAAACTACTTTACATAGACATACGGGTGTACAAGAATGCATAAGAATGCATGTGGTTTAAATTGAATAATTTTCATTTTCTTAAGAATATATTTTCAAAAGAATTAACTATATACTTGGTTAAAACCTATATGTTTTGTATCAAATTACCTTTTGTCTCTAAATACTATGTTTTTTACATTGAATATTTTTCATTTTATTAAAAATATATTTTAAACAATTAAACTATATAAGGTTAAAACCTATGTTTTGTATCAAATAAATTTTGGTTTCAATGGGAAAATTTTATGGCTAATTTATGTTTTACATGTTGAATATAAAAGGTTTTTTTCTCTCTCTCATCGTTTGAGACCATGGATATGAAAATGAAAAACTTCTATTTAGATCTATTCTAGAGATATGGCTAATTTGTGTTTTACATACATTGAATATAAAAGGTTTTTTCACTCATTGTTTGAGACCATGGATATGAAAATGAAAAAATTCTAGATATTTAAAACTATTCTAGAGATTGACTGTAGGGAAATTTACTCTTAGGTTAAAACCTATGTTTTGTATCAAATCACTTTTGATTTAAATAGGAAACTTTTATATCTAATTTGTGTTTTACATGTTGAATCTAAAAGGTTTTTTTCTCTCTCATTGTTTGAGACCATGGATATGAAAATGAAAAGCTTCTATTTAGATCTATTCAAGAGATGTGGCTAATTTGTGTTTTACATACATTGAATATAAATTGGTTTTTCTCTCATGGTTTGAGACCACGGATATGAAAAATAAAAAATTCTATTTAAAACTATTCCAGAGATTGACTGGAGGGGCATTTACTAAGGTTAAAACCTATGTTTTGTATCAAATCACTTTTTGTTTCAATGGGAAACCTATATGGCTAATTTGTGTTTTACATGGTGAATATAAAAGGTTTTTTCTCTCTGTCATTATTGGAGACCATGGATATTTGAATGAAAAACTTCTATTTAGATCTATTCCAGAAATTGACTGTAGGGGCATTTACTGGATATGTCACCTTTCATAAAAGATGAGATCCAAAGGCTACCTGGCCCCTTATAGACTCTGACTATAGAAATTGTAGAAGTTAACACTACCTATCCCAAATATACCCTATCAAGGGTATAGAAGACGTGTGTAATCACTCAAACTACTTTACATAGACATAAAGGGGTATAAGAATACATAAGAATGCATGTGGTTTACATTGATTAATTTTCATTTTCTTAAAAATCTATTTTCAAAACAATTAACTATATACTTGGTTAAAACCTATATGTTTTGTATCAAATTAATTTTGTCTCTAAATACTATGTTTTTTACATTGAATATTTTTCATTTTATTAAAAATCTATTTGAAACAATTAAACTATATAAGGTTAAAACCTATGTTTTGTATCAAATAACTTTTGGTTTCAATGGGAAAATTTTATGGCTAATTTATGTTTTACATGTTGAATATAATAGGTTTTTTCTTTCTCATTGTTTGAGACCATGGATATTAAAATGAAAGACTTCTAATTAGATCTATTCCAAAGATATGGCTAATTTTTGTTTTACATGTTGAATATAAATTTTTTTTTCTCTCTCTCATTGTTTGAGACCATGGATATGAAAATGAAAAAATTCTAGATATTTAAAACTATTCTAGAGATTGACTGTAGGGGAATTTACTCTTAGGTTAAAACCTATGTTTTGTAGCAAATCACTTTTGGTTTCAATGGGAAACTTTTATGGCTAATTTGTGTTTTACATGTTGAATATAAAAGGTTTTTTTCTCTCTTTCATTGTTTGAGACCATGGATATGAAAATGAAAAACTTGTATTTAGATCTATTCTATATGTATGGCTAATTTGTGTTTTACATTTTGAATATAAAAGGCTTTTTCTCTCTCATTGTTTTAGAGGTCATGGATATGAAAACGAAAAACTTCTATTTAAAACTATTCCAGTGATTGATTGTAGGGGAATTTACTCTTAGGTTAAAAGCTATGTTTTGTATCATGAATCATTGTTGGTTTCAATGGGAAAATTTTGTGGCTAATTTTTATTTTACATTTTGAAAATAGAAGGTTTTTTTCTCTTTCTCATTGTTTCAGACCATGGATATGAAAATGAAAAACTTTTATTTCGATCTATTCTAGAGATATGGCTAATTTGTGTTTTACATACATTGAATATAAAAGGTTTTTTTCTCATTGTTTGAGACCATGGATATGAAAATAAAAAACTTCTATATTTAAATCTATTCCAAAGATTGATTATAGAGGCATTTTATCTTAGGTTAAAACCTATGTTTTGTATCAAATCACTTTTGGTTTCAATGGGAAGCTTTTCTGGCTAATTTTTTTTTTACATGTTGAATATAAAAGCGTTTTTTTTCTCTCTCATTGTTTGAGACCATGGATATGAAAATTAAAAACTTCTATTGAGATCTATTCTAGAAATATGGCTAATTTGTGTTTTACATACATTGAATATAAAACGTTTTCCCCTCATTGTTTGAGAACATGGATATGGAAATGAAAAACTTCTATTTAAAACTATTCTAGAGATTGACTATAGGGGCATTTGCTCTAGGTTAAAACCTATGTTTTGTATCAAATCACTTTTGGTTTTAATGGGAAACTTTTATGGCTAATTTGTGTTTTACATGTTGAATATAAAATGTTTTTTTCTCTCTCATTGTTTGAGACCATGGATATGAAAATGAAAAACTTCTATATAGATCTATTCTAGAGATATGGCTAATTTGTGTTTTACATACATTGAATATAAAAGGTTTTTCCTCTCATTGTTTCAGACCATGGATATGAAAATGAAAAAATTCTAGATATTTAAAACTATTCCAGAGATTGACTGTAGGGGAATTTACTCTTAGGTTAAAACCTATGTTGTGTATCAAATCACTTTTGGTTTCAATGGGAAACTTTTATGGCTAATTTGTGTTTTATATGTTGAATATAAAAGGTTTTTTTCTCTCTCATTGTTTGAGACCATGGATATGAAAATGAAAAACTTATATTTAGATCTATTCTAGAGATGTGGCTAATTTTTGTTTTACATACATTGAATATAAAAGGGTTTTTCTCTCATGTTTTGAGACCACGGATATGAAAATGAAAAACTTCTATTTAAAAATATTCTAGAGATTGACTATAGGGGAATTTACTAAGGTTAATACATATGTTTTTTTATCAAATCACTTTTTGTTTCAATGGGAAACCTATATGGCTAATTTGTGTTTTACATGTTGAATATAAAAGGATTTTTCTCTCTCATTATTTGAGACCATGGATATGAAAATGAAATTTTTTTATTCATATCTATTCCAGAGATTGACTGTAGGGTAATTTACTGGATATGTCACCCTTCATAAAAGATGAGATCCAAAGGCTACCTGGCCCCTTATAGACTCTGCCTATAGAACTTGTAGAAGTTAAAACTACCTGTCCCAAATATACCCTATCAACGGTGTAGAAGACGTGTGGAATCACTAAAACTACTTTACATAGACATAAGGGTGTATAAAAATGCATAAGAATGCATGTGGTTTACATTGAATAATTTTTATTTTCTTAAGAATCTATTTTCAAAACAATTAACTATATACTTGGTTAAAACCTATATGTTTTGTATCAAATTACTTTTTGTCTCTAAATACTATGTTTTTTACATTGAATATTTTTCATTTTATTAAAAATCTATTTGAAACAATTAAACTATATAAGGTTAAAACCGATGTTTTGTATCAAATAAATTTTGGTTTCAATGGGAAAATTTTATGGCTAATTTATGTTTTACATGTTGAATATAAAAGGTTTTTTTCTCTCTCTCTTTTTTTGAGACCATGGATATGAAAATGAAAAACTTATATTTAGATCTATTCTAGAGATATCGCTAATTTGTGTTTTACATACATTGAATATAAAACGTTTTTTCTCTCATTGTCTGAGACCATGGATATGAAAATGGAAAAATTATAGATATTTAAAACTATTCCAGAGATTGACTGTAGGGTAATTTACTCTTAGGTTAAAACCTATGTTTTGTATCAAATCACTTTTGGTTTCAATGGGAGACTTTTATGGCTAATTTATGTTTTACATGTCGAATATAAAAGGTTTTTTTCTCTCTAATTTTTTCAGACCATGGATATGAAAATGAAAAATTTCTATTTATATCTATTCTAGAGATGTGGCTATTTTGTGTTTTAGATACATTGAATATAAAATGGTTTTTCTCTCACGGTTTAAGACCATGGATATGAAAATGAAAAACTTTTATTTAAAACTATTCCAGCAATTGAATGTAGGGGCATTTACTAAGGTTAAAACCTATTTTTTGTATCAAATCACATTTTGTTTGAATGGGAAACCTATATGGCTAATTTGTGTTTCACATGTTGAATATAAAAGGTTTTTTCTCTCTCTCATTATTTGAGACCATGGATATGAAAATGAAAAACTTCTATTTAGATCTATTCAAGAGATTGACTATAGGGGCATTTATTGGATATGTCACCTTTCATAAAAGATGAGATCCAAAGGCTACCTGGCCCCTTATAGACTCTGCCTATAGAACTTGTAGAAGTTAACACTACCTGTCCCAAATATACCCTATCAACTGTGCAGAAGATGTGTGGAATCACTCAAACTACTTTACATGGACATAAGTGTGTATAAGAATGCATAAGAATGCATGTGGTTTACCTTGAATAATTTTCATTTTCTTAAGAATCTATTTTCAAAACAATTAACTATATACTTTGTTAAAACCTATATGTTTTATATCAAATTACTTTTTTTCTCTAAATACTATGTTTTTTACATTGAATATTTTTCATTTTATTAAAAATCTTTTTGAAACAATTAAACTATATAAGGTTAAAACATATGTTTTGTATCAAATAAATTTTGGTTTCAATGGGAAAATTTTATGGCGAATTTATGTTTTACATGTTGAATATAATAGGTTTTTTCTCTCTCATTGTTTGAGACAATGGATATGAAAATGAAAAACTTCTATTTAGATCTATTCCAGAGATATGGCTAATTTGTGTTTTACATGTTGAATATAAAAGGTTTTTAATCTCTCTCATTGTTTGAGACCATGGATATGAAAATGAGAAACTTCTATCTAGATCTATTCCAAAGATTGACTGTAGGGGAATTTACTCTTAGGTTAAAACCTATGTTTTGTATCAAATCACTTTTGGTTTCAATGGGAAACTTTTATGGCTAATTTGTGTTTTACATGTTGAATATAAAAGGTTTTTTTCTCTCTCATTGTTTGAGACCATGGATATGAAAATGAAAAGCTTCTATTTAGATCTATTCTAGAGATGTGGCTAATTTGTGTTTTACAAATATTGAATAGAAAAGGGTTTTTCTCTCATGGTTTGAGACCATGGATATGAAAATAAAAAAATTCTAGTTAAAAATATTCCAGAGATTGAATGTAGGGGCATTTACTAAGGTTAAAACCTATTTTTTGTATCAAATCACTTTATGGATAATTTGTGTTTTACATGTTGAATCTAAAAGGTTTTTTCTCTCTCTCATTATTTGAGACCATGGATATGAAAATGAAAAACTTCTATTTAGATCTATTCCAGAGATTGACTATAGGGGCATTTACTGGATATGTCACCTTTCATAAAAGATGAGATCCAAAGGCTACCTGGCCCCTTATAGACTCTGCCTATAGAACTTGTAGAAGTTAACACTACCTGTCCCAAATATACCCTATCAACGGTGTAGAAGACGTGTGGAATCACTCAAACTACTTTACATAGACATAATTGTGTATAAGAATGCATAAGAATGCATGTGGTTTACATCGAATAATTTTCATTTTCTTAAGAATCTATTTTCGAAACAATTAACTATATACTTGGTTAACACCTATATGTTTTGTATCAAATTAATTTTGTCTCTAAATAATATGTTTTTTACGTTGAATATTTTTCATTTTATTAAAAATCTATTTGAAACAATTAAACTATATAAGGTGAAAACCTATGTTTTGTATCAAATAACTTTTGGTTTCAATGGGAAAATTTTGTGGATAATTTATGTTTTTTTTTTTGTAAATTCGGTGAGTCCATTCATTTTCTATTTAATTCTATAAAGGCGAGGCTACACAGAGGAGTTTGAATGTTTAACTTGGCCTCCTTTAACGAGGCTTGGTCTGTTGTTGTCTATAAACATATCCTTGTTTATCCCAAAACTGAAATTGTTTCATTCTCCTATACTTTTCATCCGCTGTCTTTTCTATGAGTCCTATACTTGCTTTCTCAAAGCGTTTAAAACTTCTATTTTTAAACAAAATTATCATCAAAACTTAAAACATATGTTCATTCCTACTATCTAGAAACATACTGCTATATTTCTGACGAAGAGACTGGGGCAGGGTCTTTTGCACTGGTCCCCGGCATATCAGTTTGCTATAGCTGTTGTAAAATCTGTTGAAGGATTTTTTCAATCCTTCCTACCTTATCATCCAGCCTGCTAACTCTATCCACCATCTGGTATTGAGTTATCTTTATGTGCTGTAGTTGGTCTTGAATTTCTAAAATCTGGCCCTGCATGCTTGTCCCTTGCTTGGCAGCTTCTACTTGAGTATACTGAGGATGGAAGCTTTGCATGGCTTTAGCTATTAAGCATTTAACTATCCAATATGTATGGACAGTCTGATTGAAAAGGGTGAATCGTCCCCGCGTATTTCCTGGGTCTTGTATGAAGTCCAGAATATCTGCTTCTGACTCCTTGTCTTCAAATTCTGTTTGTATGTCCCTCTCCCATCCTCGAATGATCTGCCTTGTATTAGAGGAATTGCCAATGACATAGGTAGCAGCTAAAGTTTCCAGGTGTTCCTGGTTTGTCTTCCTTCCCCTTTCTTCCTGGACTGGTTCAGCTTGCTCTGGCTGCTTTCCTTTGGCAGCCTCTGTTTTCACTTTTCGTTTTCCCATTAGCACTGAAACCCTATGGACATGCACCATTGCATCAACAGGAACAGTAACAATATAAAAAGTTAGATTATCATGTACAGTGCGCCACCTTTGGTTGTCCATCTCCTGGCTGCCATGCAATCTAATAGACTTAACATTGGTACTTAAACTCTGAGAATTGTTAGACAAAACGACTGTATTAACCTTGGGACTTTGGTTCAGGAAATGAAGGTTAACGCACGGAAAAAAATACCAGTGCAGAGCCTCTCTCTGGGCTCTAGGGTTCAGGACATGACAACAGTTTGCGGCATGGGAGCCCAGATTGGTATCGTTCCCTACACTATGGGCATTGCTTATGAGACGACCCCCATAAAGCTGGAACCAGAAAACCCAAACCCGAAACCGCTGAGAAATTGCTGTGAACCCACCTGCGAAAATGAAAACACAGAGACTCCAACTAACACCCTTCTGAAAAGGGCTCATGCACCTAACAGTCCTAAAATTCAGATTCTCACCGATACCAACTAAATCGAACCCACAGCGGAGCATAGAGCCATTATGACTTGGTAATAAGCCCGGTTCTGGTCCCAGAGGCTCACGCAGTCTTCCCATTTCATACATTTCCAGATGGGAGAGTTTTTTTACTGACTCATACTCAATTATCTCTAAAGTACTAGCAATGGCAGACAGTAACAGAACCCAATAAACAAAGTAAGCTAGACTACCACTGGGGTCTCTAAAACATGGCTGGATTGGTTTCTTTAGAGGAATTTTTGGATACAGGATTCGACATAAACTCATCTGGTAATCATCCATAAAGCGTCTACAACATGCAACAGTATTTGGCTTAAGAAGAATGGTTAGGATGCTTCTTACATACCGTAACAAGAACAAATGAAGCGCCGACTGAGTGCTGGAGCTTCTCCTTCGCCTTCTGTTTCCCACAGGAGCCCGCACAAGTTTTTGCATGCCAGAATGAGAAGGTGGATGACCGCCTTTTACTTGGGCGGTAGATTGACGTGTGTGAGCTGGCCACCCAGCCTGGCCATATTCCCTCTTAATTACTTGCATTGATGTTTCCTGCCCTAGCTTCATAATTATCTTGAAAGCGGTGGCGTTAATCCGCGTGCCCTGTTGCCACGACTCCCGTTTCTAATTGCCGGAGGATCACCCCGATCGGGGGATTGGAGGTCTTTGTTGACTATCACTTGGAGAGAGTACAATTCTATGTCCCAGATTGGATCCACTGGGCAACCTTCTATTGGGCGATCTACATTTTGACAACCCCAATTTGCCATATAATCCGCCGCTTTGTTTCCTTTTCTCAGCACATGGGAGGGGATCATATACTCTATCCTTTTCACCAGATGACTGATTTCTTCTATGAGGCTTGCTGTTCTCCAACTTTGTGAGATCTTCTCCCAGGGCCTACCTTTTTGAAGTTTTTTTAGGATCTCTGTAACCATTGCAGAATCACCCTCCACTATAACTCTCTGATAGGCTTCTCTTATAGCAATCTGAAGACCCCGTTTGACTGCCATTAATTCAGCTTCGTTATTTGTTGCATGACCCAGGTCTAAAGCATAGAATCTACAGACTATTCCTTGAGAGTTTCTGAAAATTCCTCCTGCCCCTGCTTGCCCTGGGTTTCCTTTCGACCCCCCATCATAGTTTAGCTTTAAAAAACCTTGTTGTGGGGGCATCCATTGTTCCTGAGTTGATTGATTGGGTGGTCTGAATTTCCATGAGCCCTGGCTCAGCATTTCCGGTTTGAGGTTAAGATTTTCTAGGATCTGAGCTTCTGGCACCACTGTTTTCCAATCTTCGTCTGACCATTTTTCTGTTAGTATGGTTTCTCTGATGTTGCCCATTGTGTGTTGCCAAATATTATTCATTGGTTTCTCCTTGTCCTGGAATACTCTCAAATTTCTCTCTTTCCAGATATTCCAGATCAGGAAACCATATGACAGGGCCCATGCTCTATTGATCACCTGACACTGATATCTTCCTTTTCTCCAGTTGGTTATTGTTTCCTTAATGCCTGCATTGCTTTTATCTGTCTGCTTGAACAGTTGTGTTAGATGCTGCCATAGTAATTGTACCTGTCTGCAATGAGTAAGGAGATGTTCTGTCGTCTCTTCTTCACTGTTACAAAAGGTGCATCGAGATGGACCTATCATGCCTCTTTTCCTGAGGTTTTCCCATGTTAATATTCTGCCATGACTTACGAGCCATATGAAATATGTTACTTTTGGCCAATGGTTCATTTCCCATATCTTTTTCCATATTTGCTGCGCATTATCCTGTCTTTGCTGTGTTTGAAGATGATAGCCTTCTCTGATTGTAAACAGACCTTTAGGTTGATGTCCCCAACGCAAAATGTCTGATCCTGAGATGTTACGAAGTTTTCGGGTACTTAGTTCTTTAGCAAAATTATTCCATTGTAGTGTTTGCGGAGCTTCGGGCCAACTATTTTTATCTTTCCATTGTCGCCATATTCCCGTTGTGTTGTTTGACCAGTACTTATTTACTATCCTGTTATTTGGAGTGTTCATATAAAGGAAGATTTCTCCCAGTTCTAGCCTGGTAAACAGTTTGTCATGCTGTTGCCAAGACTCTTCCCAGAACAAAGCTGTTTTCCCGTCTCTGATTTCCCAAAAGCTATGGCTCCGAATTAAGTTTCTATTCATGGCTGCCAGATTCCATATTGTAGATCCTTTTGGTATTCTATCACTTTTCAGACACCCTGCTATGGTTGGTGGCATTTCATACTTGGTTTGCCAGATCTTTTTCCAGATGTCTTGTCCTCCCATGAGCCAGCGCCACCAAAGTTTTGCCCCCAGCACATTGTTGAGGATGAATGGGTCTCGAAGTCCTAGCCCTCCTGCTGCTTTCGATCTTTGTAATTTATCCCAAGAGAGCAGTGCCCATTTTCTGTTGACTTGGGCTCCTTGCCACAAGAATTTTTTAAAAATGTCTATTAGTTGAATACATATACCTTTCGGGCAAGCCCGTCCTGATAACTGGTAGATGGGCAACGCTTGCAGCACCGCTTTCAGAAGAGTGAGTCGAGCTGGTGCATTCAGAGTTCTAAATGACCAGTTTTGAATTCTTTTCTCAATTCTGACAATTATTTCTTTCCAATCTATTATGCGCATTGGGCCTGGGTTTAAGATCATCCCAAGGTACTTCAGAGGGAAGGTTCCCTTTTGAAAACCCAAAGTTCTTACCAGGTGATTCTGCACTTCAATTGGGTAGTTAAAAAAATATAGATTTGACTTATCTTTGTTGATTTCAGTTCCCGAGGCTGCCATAAAAACTTCCAAAATTTTGAGAATCGTTTTACATTTTCTGAGAGAGGCCATGCAAAATAGGAGGGTATCATCTACAAATTGTTGATGAGTTAACGGTAGCTGGGGTCCCCACAATTGTAATCCCTTTAGCTGTCCTTCTGCCACTTTAGCTTTAATTAGTCTTCCCAGACCTTCCGCTGCTATGATGAAGAGAAAAGGTGACAGGGGGTCTCCTTGTCTTAGACCTCTGGAACTATTAAAAGGCCTTGATGGGCTTCCATTCACTAAAATTGAGAAATGGGGAGATGAGATAAAAGAGTGGATCCATTGTACCCATCTTTCTTCAAACCCGAAGGCTCGCATCACTTCCCTAAGGTACTGCCAGCTGATGCGGTCATATGCTTTTGATAAATCCAGTTTGATTAGAAGACCTCTCTTTTTATCCTGCTTTAAAGTATGCATAGCTTCCTGTGCTACTACAATTCCATCTAAAATTTGTCTCCCGTGTACGAACCCTGTTTGTTCAGGGCCAATTATTATTGGCATCAGCGGTTTGAGTCGGTTGACCATAATTGTAGAGAGTATTTTGTAAATTACATTGCAGAGGGCTATCGGTCGGAAGCCTACTGGGGTATCTGCATTTTGTTGCTTAGGTATAAGAGTCAGAAAGGTTGCATTTAGCGCTGGTGATACCTTTTTATTCCTCCTGGATTCCTCCACCACTTCTAAGATATCCTGACCTATAAAAGTCCATGCTGCTTTAAAAAATTCACTTGTGAAGCCATCTGGCCCCGGGGCTTTGTTCTGTGGTAACTGCATGACCACTTCTTCCACTTCTTGCAGAGTAACAGCTCTTAGCAATGCTAGATTTTGTTCTCGAGTAATCACTTGAGGTATATGCTGACTGATCTTCTGAATTTCGTCCTGACGGTCTGGGATGGGTTCTGTTAGGAGATCTTTGAAATGTTGAACCAGATTTCGTTCTATATCTTCATGTTTGACTACTCTTTCTCCATTATCTGCCTTCAAAGAAAATATACGATTCTGTTGACGTCTCTGGATTGTTGCTCGGTGAAAGAATTTCGTGTTACGATCTCCCTCTTTCAACCAATTTACCCGAGATTTCTGTTTCCATAGTATCTCTTCCTGCTTCCTCCTTTCTTCTTGTTCACTCAGGGTACGCCCTTCTTCCAAAGCCAGTTCTTCTGTTCTGCCCTGCAGAATGATTTGTTGTTGTATCTGCTTCATTTTTTCATTTAATCGGATTTTGTCTTGGTGTATATCACCAAATTCCTGCTTATTCCACCTTTTAATTTCCACTTTTAACTGCTTCAGGCGCAATTGGAAGGAGTGCATCTTATTATTACCTCGAGCTGGATTAGCGTTCCACCAATTTTTAACTTTCTCTATGAATCTTGGATCCCTTAGCCAAAACAACTCGAACCTGAACGGTCGATTTTTGCTGCTTGCTTTAATATCTATCTCAAATGTAATAGGCCAATGATCCGAACCCAGTGCTGGAAGGATTGCAGCTTCATAGTAAATATCTCTGCTGACTAAAGCTTCCGATGCTAAGAATCGATCCAACCTGGCCGCCACTTGGTGCCTTTCTCCTCTGCGATTATTCCATGTAAATTTGCCATTAACCGTTGGGATATCCACAAGATGAAGATCCTGAATGACTTCTCGGAAAAGAGTCATTTCCGGTTCTTCTCTTCGTATGCCTCCTTTTTTCTCCAAAAGATTTAGGATTATGTTGAAGTCTCCACCTATCAGCCAGTATTTCTCTCTATGCATAGTACTCAATTTTCGAATATTCTGTAAAAATGTGGCACGCTCTCCTGGTATAGGGGGTCCGTATACCGTTGATATAAGGATTCTTTCCTCTGCTCCAATCTGTCTAAAAGTTGCTGTTAAGATACGAGGCAATCCTATCCATCCATCTGCGACGATTTCAGCTCCATTCCAGAGGATAGCTATTCCTCCTGACGTTCCCCTTGCATCAATTGCCATAACCTCATATTGCATTTTGAAAGACTTCAGTATTGACTCAAGCTTCTGCCCTGTAACCTTTGTTTCCTGAAGCATCATTACTTGAGGTTTCTCTATTTGTAATTTTTCTTTCAAATATCTCTGTTTTCCTCTACTGTTCAATCCCCGTATATTCCAGGAGAGCACTTTCATTAGATATTTTTTGGTATTTGTTGGAATACCGTTGTTAACGGCATTATCTTGCCTGTATTTATCAGCATTTCTCCTACTAATTGTATTGAATCTTTCAGAGTTGGGCATCCTCTCTTTTTGACCTGCTTATTTGGTGTAGGTTTCTTTTTACCTACTGTCTCTTCTCGGTCTTTGGCTTCTTTCCTCGCTTGATTTGTCAAGTAAGTTTCAAAGGTTTCTTTATACAGGGTCTTCTGATCTTCTGGGATAAAACGGTCATCCATATTCCGCCATTCAGCTAATAAACTTTTCAGCAGCTTTTCCTCTGTACTTAGATCTTCTTTAGGTTGTTCAATCTCCATTGGGGTTTGCTCCTGTTGTATAATCTCTTCATTTACCTCTAATTCTGGTCCTGCTTTCCTCTTAGTGTTTTGATTTTTCTGCATTATTTCCTCATTCCGATCAACCGGGATCTCGACTATTATATCTGGCTCTGACGGTTCCCCTTCTGCATGCAATGCGGCATATCTATTGTTTGTTGTTGTGTTGCCTTGGTGTTGTTGCTTTGGAGTTAATCCAGCATTTTGATTTCCTGATCTCTGTTGCCGTTTTTTTGCAGGAACTGTTATAAATCCTTCTTCATCCTGTCGTGGTGTCATCCCTGATTCATTTTCCACTGGTTTTTGGTTATCTGAAGCGTTTAATGGGCACGACTTGAACAAATGGCCATACTCATGGCATCGTCGACATCTGAAGGGGATGTGTTCATAGTCAAGTAATTGAGGCCAAATTTTTCCTTCATATTCAAGATCGATCTGCTCTGGTAATGGTTCTGAGATGTTCATGTACACGCATATTCTTGCAAAGGATGTGTAGCGCCCCCGTACAGTAGTATCTGCAATTTTAACAAATGAGCCTAACACATTTCCTATTCCTTCCAAAATTTTAGGGTCCCAGAAATCCATTGGCAACCCAAATAGCCGGACCCATACTGGAGCAGCCAGAAATTGCTCTTTTTCAGGGTTATAACATTCCTCCCATTGTCTAAGAAAGAGTCCTGCATTGCTATAAAAATAGGGACCCCCCTCGAAAATGCGTTCTTTATCTTGTAAATTTGAAAAAATAACTGTAAAAAAACCCTTGGCTCCTAGTTTCAGATCAATGTGACCTTTAGGTTGCCATTTAGAATGAATCCATTTCCATAAATCCTTTTCAGAAGGCCATATACCTATAAACTTACAGATTAATGCATGATTCTTCATATATCCTCGGTATTCATCTAGCGTTGTTGGTGCAATGACATATTTCGGCTTCTTCACTGCCCGTGGCAGGCATTGGCTTTTCATCTTGGCTTGCCATTCGGCTCCCAGGACAGGGGCGACCCTTTGCTGTGATGATGTCGAAAGGGGGGCCCGCTATGTCTGGTCTTCGCTTGTGATGTCGCGGTAGGAGGGCGGCTGCCCCCCTCCCGAGGTCGCCGCCATGGAGCGGCCTGTCAGTCCCCGGTTCTTTGTTGCTGAACCTTGCTGCGATTATTTGTCTGCAACTGAAACCCTCGTTCGCCGCATTCAACCCTCGTTCGCCTCAAACCCTCGTTTCGCCTCATTTATGCAAATGCTTGCTCATTTCTATATAATTTGTGTTTTAAATGTTGAATATAATAGGTTTTCTCCTGCTCATTCTTTGGGGCTTCATGGATATGTGAAAATAGCTATTATTTAGATCTATTCCGGAGAGATATGGCTAATTTACATTTTACATGTTGAATATAAAAGGTTTTCTCTCTCATTGTTTGAGACGTGGATATGAAAATAGAAAACATATTTAGATCTATTCTAGAGATTGAGTGTAGGGGAATTTACTCTTAGGTTAAAGCCTATTTTTTGTATGAAATCACTTTTGGTTTCAATGGGAAACTTTTGTGGCTAATTTGTGTTTTACATGTTGAATATAAAAGGTTTTTTTCTCTCTCTCATTGTGTGAGACCATGGATATGAAAATGAAAAACTTCTATTTAGATCTATTCTATATATATGGTTAATTTGTGTTTTACATTTTGAATATAAAAGGTTTTTTCTCTCTCATTGTCTGAGAGGTCATGGATATGAAAACGAAAAAATTCTATTTAAAAATATTCCAGTGATTGATTGTAGGGGCATTTAATCTTAGGTTAAAACCTATGTTTTGTATCATGAATCACTGTTGGTTTCAATGGGAAAATTTTATGGCTAATTTTTATTTTACATTTTGAATATAGAAGGTTTTTTTCTCTCTCTCATTGCTTGAGACCACGGATATGAAAAAGAAAAACTTCTATTTAGATCTATTCTAGAGATATGGCTAATTGTGTTTTACATACATTGAATATAAAAGGTTTTTTATCTCATTGTTTGAGACCATGGATACAAAAATGAAAAACTTCTATATTTAAAACTATTCCAGAGATTGACTATAGGGGCATTTTATCTTAGTTTAAAAGCTATGTTTTGTATCAAATCACTTTTTGGTTTCAATGGGAAACTTTTCTGGCTAATATTTGTTTTACATGTTGAATATAGATGGTTTTTTTTTATCTCTCATTGTTTGAGACCATGGATATGAAAATGAA
Source organism: Pinus albicaulis (assembly GCA_034641835.2). NCBI lineage: Eukaryota > Viridiplantae > Streptophyta > Pinopsida > Pinales > Pinaceae > Pinus > Pinus albicaulis. The sequence continues at coordinate 1,094,656,428 of CM076575.1, read as the reverse complement.
AAACTTCTATTTAGATCTATTCTAGAGATATGGCTATTTTCTTTTTTTACATACATTGAATATAAAAGGTTTTTCTCTCATTGTTTGAGAACATGGATATGGAAATGAAAAACTTATATTTAAGACTATTCTAGAGATTGACTGTAGGGGCATTTACTCTTAGGTTAAAACCTATGTTTTGTATCAAATCACTTTTGGTTTTAATGGGAAACCTTTATGGCTGATTTTTGTTTTACATGTTGAATATAAAAGGTTTTTTTTCTCTCTCTCATTGTTTGAGACCATGGATATGAAAATGAAAAACTTCTATTTAGATCTATTCTAGAGATATGGCTAACTTGTTTTTTACATACATTGAATATAAAAGGTTTTTTCTCTCATTGTTTGAGACCATGGATATGAAAATGAAAATCCTCTATTTAGATCTATTCTAGAGATGTGGCTAATTTGTGTATTACATACATTGAATATAAAAGGGTTTTTCTCTCATGGTTTGAGACCACGGATATGAAAATGAAAAAATTCTATTTAAAACTATTCCAGAGATTAACTGTAGGGGCATTTACTAAGGTTAAAACCTATGTTTTTTATCAAATCACTTTTTGTTTCAATGGGAAACCTATATGGCTAATTTGTGTTTTACATGTTGAATATAAAAGGTTTTTTTCTCTCTCTCATTATTTGAGACCATGGATATGAAAATGAAAAAAAATTATTTAGATATATTCCAGAGATTGACTATAGGGGCATTTACTGGATATGTCACCTTTCCTAAAAGATGAGATCCAAAAGCTACCTGGCCCCTTATAGACTTTGCCTATAGAACTTGTGAAACAAGAAGTAACACTACGTGTCCCAAATATACCCTATCAAGGGTGTAGAAGAAGTGTGGAATCACTCAAACTACTTTACATAGACATATGGGTGTATAAGAATGCATAAGAATGCATGTGGTTTACATTGAATAATTTTTATTTTCTTAAGAAACTATTTTCAAAACAATTAACTATATACTTGGTTAAAACCTATATGTTTTGTATCAAATTACTTTTTGTCTCTAAATACTATGCTTTTTACATTGAAATTTTTTTATTTTATTAAAAATCTATTTGAAACAATTAACTATACAAGGTTAAAACATATGTTTTGTATCAAGTAACTTTTGGTTTCAATGGGAAAATTTTATAGCTAATTTATGTTTTACATGTTGAATATAAAAGGTTTTTTTCTCTCTCTCATTGTTTGAGACCATGGATATGAAAATAAAAAAATTCTATTTAGATTTATTCTATAGAAATGGCTAATTTGTGTTTTACATACATTGAATATAAAAGGTCTTTTATCTCATTGTTTGAGACCATGGATATGAAAATGAAAAAATTATAGATATTTAACACTATTCCAGAGATTGATTGTAGGGGAATTTACTCTTAGGTTAAAACCTATGTTTTGTATCAAATCACTTTTGGTTTCAATGGGAAACTTTTACGGCCAATTTTTGTTATACATGTTGAATATAAAGGTTTTTTTCTCTCATTGTTTGAGACCATGGATATGAAAATGAAAAACTTCTATTTAGATCTATTCTATAGATGTGGCTAATGTGTGTTTTAAATACATTGAATATAAAAGGGTTTTTCTCTCATGGTTTGAGACCACAGATATGAAAATGAAAAACTTATATTTAAAACTATTCCAAAGATTGACTGTAGGGGCATTTACTAAGGTTAAAACCTATGTTTTATATCTAATCACTTCTTTTTTCAATGGGAAACCTATATGGCTAATTTGTGTTTTACATGTTGAATATAAAAGGTATTTTCTCTCTCTCATTTTTTTATACCATGGATATGAAAATTAAAAACTTCTATTTAGATCTATTCCAGAGATTGACTGTAGGGGCGTTTACTGGATATGTCACCTTTCGTAAAAGATGACATCCAAAGGTTACCTGGCCCCTTATAGACTGTACCTATAGAAATTGTAGAAGTTAACACTACCTGTCCAAAATATACCCTATCAAGGGTGTAGAAGACGTGTGGAATCACTCAAACTACTTTACATAGACATAATGGTGTATAAGAATGCATAAGAATGAATGTGGTTTACATTGAATAATTTTCATTTTCTTAAGAATCTATTTTCAAAGCAATTAACTATATACTTGGTTAAAACCTATATGTTTTGTATCAAATTACTTTTTGTCTCTAAATACTATGTTTTTTACATTGAATATTTTTCATTTTATTAAAAATCTATTTGAAACAATTAAACTATATAACGTTAAAACATATGTTTTGTATCAAAATATTTTGGTATCAATGGGAAAATTTTATTGCTAATTTATGTTTTACATGTTGAATATAAAAGGTTTTTTTCTCTCTCTCATTGTTTGAGACCATGGATATGAAAATGAAAAGCTTCTATTTAGATCTATTCTAGAGATATCGCTAATTTTTGTTTTACATACATTGAATATAAAAGGTTTTTTCTCTCATTGTTTGAGACCATGGATATGAAATGAAAAACTTCTATTTAAAACTATTCCAGAGGTTGACTATAGGGGAATTTACTAAGGTTAAAACCTATGTTTTGTATCAAATCACTTTTTGTTTCAATGAGAAACCTATATGGCTAATTTGTGTTTTACATGTTGAATATAAAAGGTTTTTTCTCTCTCTCATTATTTGAGACCTTGGATATGAAAATGAAAAACTTCTATTTAGATCTATTCGAGAGATTGACTGTGGGGCATTTACTCGATATGTCACCTTTCATAAAAAATGAGATCCAAATTCTACCTTGCCCCTTATAGACTTTGCCTATAGAACTTGTAGAAGTTAACACTACCTCTCCCAAATATACCCTATCAAGGGTGTAGAAGATGTGTGGAATCACTCAAACTACTTTACATAGACATAAGGGTGTATAAGAATGCATAAGAATGCATGTGGTTTACATTGAATAATTTTCATTTTCTTAAGAATCTATTTTCAAAACAATTAACTATATACTTGGTTAAAACCTATATGTTTTGTATCAAATTACTTTTTGTCTCTAAATACTATGTTTTTTACATTGAATATTTTTCATTTTATTAAAAATCTATTTGAAACAATTAAACTATATAAGGTTAAAACCTATGTTTTGTATCAAATAAATTTTGGTTTCAATGGGAAAATTTTATGGCTAACTTATGTTTTACATGTTGAATATAATATGTTTTCTCTCTCTCATTGTTTGAGACCATGGATATGAAAATGAAAAGCTTCTATTTAGATCTATTCCAGAGATATGGCTAATTTGTGTTTTACATGTTGAATATAAAAGGTTTTTTCTCTCTCTCATTGTTTGAGACCATGGATATGAAAATGAAAAACTTCTATTTAGATCTATTCCAAAGATTGACTGTAGGGGAATTTACTCTTAGGTTAAAACCTATGTTTTGTATCAAATCAGTTTTGGTTTCAATGCGAAACTTTTATGGCTAGTTTGTGTTTTACATTTTGAATATAAAAGGTTTTTTCTCTCTAATTGTTTGAGACCATGGATATTAAAATGAGAAACTTATATTTAGATCTATTCCATAGATTGACTATGGGGGAATTTACTGGATATCTCAACTTTCATAAAAGATGAGATCCAAAGGCTACCTGGCCCTTTACAAACTCTGCCTATAGAACTATCAAATCACTTTTTGTTTCAATGGTTTCCTTATTGGCTAATTTGGTTTTATCAAATCAATTAGATGCAAGTTATGTGCAGATGATGGATGATGAATGAGGTGATGTTGATCATAAGCTTTACATCTATATGATAGGAAGCTTGATATACATAACAAGGTTTTGACAAGATATAATTCTCGAATTTATATTAGTTGGAATATTTAAATATAAAAAAGTCATATATTACCAATAAATAGATATTAAGATACTTGAAAGAGAATCCAAATGATGGACTATAGTACCCAAAAGGTGAGAAATTTACATTGACAACATAGAGAGATTCAACTAGGCTTGTGTGGATGACATGAAAAGTACAAGTGGACAATGTATAATTTTACTTAGAAGAGTCTTTGGTTGCATGTTTAAGCAAGAAAGAGTAATTACTTGGAAAGTAACTTATGTCTCTTTTAATTTATTTGTTGGAATTTTAAAGTTAGACATTTGAACTTTAATCCTAAGGGGAGTGGACCCCAAAGGATAAATAAATTGTGAATGTAATTTAATATTTAAGTTGAGGAAATGAATAAAATACTGCTGTGCATATGGACCAAGAATGAGATTTTGAGATCACTTGCTAAATCCATGAGGATGGATAAGGCAACTATTCCCCACAATCCTTCAAAAATCCTTGAAAGGAATTATTTCTAATTTAGATTTTGAGGAAGAATCTAAATTTCCCCAATGATGAGGAAAGTAGTTGGGAAGAGGTAAAAAGCTGGAAAAGCTGAAGGAAACCATAAAACAGCTTTAAAGAATCCCAAAAATGGGAAGCCTAGGCAAACAGGAAGAAAAGCATCCTGCTATTTTGGACGCAGAATTAGAAATAGGCTTTGGGGAACTATTAGCTTAAATAAGCTGCTCCTAAACAGATCAGGGGTTGATCTATGGTGGAGGTGGTCTCAGCTCGGGGGTGAGTTCTGGGAGAAAAAGGAACTCTACGGTTGGGAGGTTGGTCTACTGCATGAGTGGTATGTATTTAAACCACACAGGGATTTTATTTCTTGCAGTATGAATTGGCTACATATAATTAACTACTTATGTATTAGAAGTTTAAATGTTTTCTTCCACAAAATTTGTTATCATGAATTCACCTTCAATATTCTGTGTAATTGTAGACAAGAAATTCAACTGTAGGAAATTCTGGCCTATCAGTCTTTAGTATGAGTAAGAGAAATTATATTAAGAAAATTTTTATCTGTAACTTTAATCTGCTTCAAAAAAAAGAAGAAGAAGAAGAAGAGAGGAACAATAAGAAATGACCCATTCAGCCCTAAGGACAGAGAAAGGGCAAGGGTTGAAGTATGTGGTGTTCTTACTTTTAACAGAAGTAGATAGCAGAAGACAATCTTCTACCCTCTGTATGGTAGTAAGAATAGTAGCTTAGGAACATTATCCACCAGAATGTCTAAACCCAACCTGGGTCTAAATTTGGAGATACTATACAAGGAAAAATTCCCAAGAGTGACTCAAGTGAAAATTTAAGCAGTTGCTGAAATGAAATATTTTAAGTTCTACAGAAAAAAAATATATATATAAAAAGGTTGCTGCCTGTACAATTTAGGGACATTGAGATATCCTGTGACAGATTTTCCAATGGAGACAAATCCAGTCAACTTTATTATGGATGCATTTAAAATGGAACATGTAATGAGCAAGGAAATATTTCTGTAAATACATGGAAGAGTATTGACATAATAAAAGTACTCTGAATCTTCTTTTATTAAATCAGTAGTTGAATCAATTGAAAACTTAACCAATACAGAAATATATTTCATACATGTGTTATAAGACAGCAATCACAAACCCTATGGGGTAGACAACTGTCACCTGAAATTCTGGTTATAAATAAGAATAGAGGATTAACCTGAACAGTACTCATATAACAAACTTAGAAATGGGGTTTCATTATGGGAGAGTCATAGCTAGCTGTCCATCAATTTTAATGTATTATTCTTGCCGCCTGCGATTAGTTAATGTTAACAATACAGAAGTTGACACTGTAATAACTAAGTAGATATAAAAAGAGACTTGACAGACATTAACTATTTTTAAATGCGGGAGATAAAAAATTGAAGCCTGCAGTAGAAATTCAATGTACTAACTCTACAGTATATTCACATACTTTCCTATAGTAAGGCTGGAAATACTAAAACTTTCGTTATATAATCCCAATAGAGTGGAACATTAGGGGTATAGAACAAGTCTAAAATGGACATGATGAATAACTGAAGGCTTTTAACATAGTATCACCCCAAAACAGATATATTAGGCTGAGAACTAATTCAAATCAAATTAACCAGAAAATGCAATATATATATATATATATATCAATCCGAAATATATATTCAATGTTTCCACGAAAAAAGAGTAGCATCAGGAGCATAATGTGTCCCGGCATGAATGCCGAATAAAACCATCATTAAACTCAACAGAACTTAAAACTCAGAGATGACTATCGCCGGTGATGAACACCGTTCTCAGTGAGAATTAGACACAAAATTTTATCCATTATATGTCTGAGATTGACAAAACCAGAAGTCTATAGCAAGTAATGATGGCATCGTTCCATCACGAAAATTTCAGGAACCGAATTCCTGCCATCAAGAATTTCATCTGGAAGCTATCTGAGTTAGGAGAATGCCATGAATACCGACCTATAAGTATAAGTAGAAGTTTTAAATTAGTACATGAAGCAACCTGGGCGATAAATCTGTGTGGTTGATGCTAGTAAATACACATGGAGCGAAGTGAACAGATGAAAGACTTCACCTTGGTAAGTACGAACTGGCACCTGCACATACAAGAGATGATGCATTATAAATCCGCGAAAATGTGATGGCGGGAAGAGTCAAGTGCGTATATCAATTTAAGGAAATGGAAAAAGATGTCAAGGTTCGGGCATCATTAATCGAAAACAACAAGCAATTAAAGTCATTCTCCAACTTAAAGACTACATCCATTAACATACAATAAAGGATACGTAACCGGAAGATGAAGGAACGGAAAATCAATCCTCGAGTACGAACGAGATTTCGGAGCAAAGCTCATACCCCGCAGGAGGCCATTTACATCAATAACCGGGGTTATGCCACGTCTTGGGAGAAATTTTGATTCACTTTTATAAACGAAATTGTTATGCTCTTAAGAATTTCTACTTCCGACAAAATCACGAGAAAATATTGAAAAATTGCATTAATAGTAAAATGATTTAAGCAAAAATGACCCGCCGAACTAAATAAGAACCGAACAAACAAGTTACCTACGTTGAAGCCACCGAAGTACCCACAATTTCAAAGTTTCCATAGCGTGGAGAAAACGACCTCAACGGCCGAGAGACGGCATGGGGAGAATAGAACGAAGAACCTCCTGCGAGAAACTACACTCCTGCATCAAATTTGCCAAGCCGAGGGATGGCCGCATCGTTCGTTCGGAGAGAGAGAAAAGAACAGAGTTATGCAAGGTAGGTATTAAAGAGCCACTGGAACCATAATCCACAAACCCTAAAACACCAAGCCCTACACTTGTCATCATCACAACGACGGTCATGGGGATCGAAAAACTTGGCTGAACTGAAATAATTTAATTCCGAACATACATTCTCCATAGCTGTCAACCCGTGTAGGTAGCGTACTGCTGAACAATTTAATAGGTCACAGTCTCAAAAATGCTGGGTGGGAATGGCGTATCGTTCAAAAGTATAAACATGTGAACCAAAGCCGATGTGGCATCACCTTTATTAAGGTTGTACTCCAGACTTTAAACGCCAAGGTCTGGCCATACCAACGTAGGCTAAACGAAATGATGAACCTCGAAAATGAGACCAAAGTTCAGATCGAAATAAATGCAAACCCTTAGAGTCTTAAATTAAAATATATCTGTGTAATATGTTGTCCGAGATTGTGTGATCATTGTGTACAAACGTTTCAATTTCATTAGGCCTTACGTTTATATAACTTGGTCAGAAGGCCATACCAAAATGTTCGTCACTGTTATGGTTAGTGTATAGACTTTTATGGTTAGTACATGATATACGAGGAGTATCTATAGACATATATATATATATATAAGAAATATATATATATCATATGCTTATATATTAATTATATGGAAACGATCGTTATCATATGGGGTCATTTTATCATATATCATATTATATGCATGTATAGCATATGCCAAAACCAAGTATATATTTGGGTAAGTCCATTATACCTCAATATAAAGGTTATGGCCCTATTTTGAGACATAATTTTTAGAAATACATCCTTGTCAATTAGTGTTGATAGAGGTACATTACAAATGGTATCAGAGCCCAAGTTATAAAACTGGGCTGTTGTTATTATGCTCACTGTTGCTGAGTGTTGTTGTATAAATGAATAATTGGAAAAATTTATTTTTATATTCTTGCTGATCTGTGCTATGAGTGTGTACAGTGGTGCGGAAATGGCGGAAGGTGGAGAAATTTATGTGGATCTGCGTGATGAGTTTGGTACACCAGATCCCAATGCCCCGGTAATGGCTATGTTGCACAGGTTGCAACGAGAATTGGTTGAACTAAGAAGCCAGAATGACATGTTGTCATCAGCCAGTAAGGAGCAGGAAAATCTCATCAGAGAACTAACTTCCCGGAACAGCCAAGAAGGCGAAGGTTCTGGAAAGAGGAATATGGATGAGTCTAATGATGATGATGCTGCTAGACATCAATATAAACAGAAAAGAGAATTACAGGGGGAATTCCGAAAGATCAAACCTACCTCCTATGATGGGGAGAAGGAGGAAGATGCTGAAGCCTGGTTGCTGAACATGATTAAGTATTTCCAAGTTTATGAATATGAGAGCAATCTGAAGGCCAGATTAGCTGTTTACCAGCTACAAGGTAAAGCTACCTTGTGGTGGGAGGAGACAAAAATGGTGCATGCCATTGATGAAAAGACAGTTACTTGGGAAGATTTCCAGGTTAAGTTCAAAAATCGTTATTTGAACGAGCGTTATTATGATGATAAAGCAAAATAATTCCACAAACTTAGACTAGGACAGCTCACTATCGATGAGTTTGTCACTAAGTTTACAAATTTATTGAGATATGTCCCTTATATTAGGGAAGAGAAGGCAAAGGTCCAAAGGTTTCTGAATTGTTTGCCTACTGTATACAAAGAGAAAATTGAGTTTGACAACCCAAAGACAATGGACGAAGCTGTTAGAAAAGCAATATTATGCTATCAGTAGTTTAAACGAAAGGCTGAACAAGGAAAAAGCTAGTTGAACAAGGGTGAGTTCAAGGGGAAAAGACAAAAACCAGCATATTTAAAGAATTTTGGCAGAGATCATTAGCGGAAAAAGTTTAATAAACCCAAAGAAAGCCAAACTGCTCAATCCCAAGTGGCTTCAAAACAAGTAGATGGGGACAATAAAAAGGAAGGGACAGTCAGAATGAAGGAACCCCTGAAATGTTGGGGCTGTGGAGAACCCCATCTGTTGAGGGACTGTCCTCATCGAAACATTCATATGATCAGCAGAGAGCGAGAAGCGACAACAGTAAATGGCATAGACAGAAATATACCAACTATCAGTGTAGCCTTGGAAAATCGGCAAGCAGAACATCAAGCAACCATGGTGGAAATGGAGGGTAAGATTTCGCTCCTACCTGTTAAGTCTACTTTTGGGACAACCCAGGTAGCAGAAGTGTTTTTAAAAGAAATAGTAAGGTTACATGGGGTTCCAAAAGTTATTGTTTCAGACAGGGATGCTAAGTTTACCGCAGCCTTTTGGAAAGGATTGTTTGGAGGGATGGGTACTAAGTTGAATTTTAGTACTGCCTATCACCCTCAGACCGATGGGCAAACAGAGAGGACTAATCAAATTTTGGAGGATATGCTGAGAATGTATGTGATGGATAGACCATCAAAGTGGGAAGAGTATTTGCATTTAGCTGAATTTTCCTATAATAACAACTACCAATCTTCTATCAAAATGAGTCCATTTGAGGTACTGTATGGAAGAAAGTGTTGTACTCCTTTGAGCTGGAGTCGACCAGAGGATAAACTAATGTTGGGACCCGATGCCTTAAAAGAGATGGAAAGAATTGTTAAACAGATACAAAGAAACATCAAGGCAGCACAAGATCACCAGAAAAGCTATGCTGATAAGAAACGAGTGCACCGAGAATTCAAAGTGGGAGATCATGTGTATTTGCGTATTAAACCCAAAAAGAGCACACTTTATGCTGGAAGTTGTGCAAAATTGGCTCCTAGATATTGTGGTCCTTTTGAAGTCTTAGAAAGGGTGGGACCAGTGGCTTACAAACTGGCCTTACCACCCCATGTTAGAGTTCATGATGTGTTTCATGTTTCGTTATTAAAAAGATATGTGCATGATGCTTCTCACATAGTTGATTGGAATGTTGTACAGGTGGAACCAGAAGGGAATTTTCTGCCAGAACCGCTTCAAGTATTGGAGCGAGAAGAAATTGAATTAAGAAACAGAACAATAGCCAGAGTAAAAGTGCAGTGGAAGCACTTTACTACTGACGAAGCTACCTGGGAAAGAGAAGCTGAAATGATGGAAAGATATCCATTTTTGTTTGAAAAATGAACTCTAGTAGTTAAATAACAACACCGAGGATGATGTTTATTTTCAGAGGGGGAATATGTAACACCCCCAATTTATGTGTTGGAATTTCAAAGTTAGACATTTGAACTTTAATCCTAAGGGGAGTGGACCCCAAAGGATAAATAAATTGTGAATGTAATTTAATATTTAATTTGAGGAAATGAATAAAATACTGGTATGCATGCTGACCAAAAATGAGATTGGAGATCACTTGCTAAATCCATGAGGATGGATAAGGCAACTATTCCCCACAATCCTTCAAAAATACTTGGAAGGAATTATTTCTAATTTAGATTTTGAGGAAGAATCTAAATTTCCCCAATGATGAGGAAAGTAGTTGGGAAGAGGTAAAAAGCTGGAAAAGCTGAGGGAAAGCATAAAATAGCTTTAAAGAATCCCAAAAATGGGAAGCCTAGGCAAACAGGAAGAAAAGAATCCTGCTATTCTGGACGCAGAATTAGAAACAGGCTTTGGGGAACTATTAGCTTAAATAAGCTGCTCCTAAACATATCAGGGGTTGATCTATGGTGGAGGTGGTCTCAGCTTGGGGGTCAGTTCCGGGAGAAAAAGGAACTCTACGGTTGGGAGGTTGGTCTACTGCATGAGTGGTATGTATTTAAACCACCCAGGGATTTTATTTCTTGCAGTATGAATTGGCTACAAATAATTAACTACTTATGTATTAGAAGTTCAAATGTTTTCTTCCATAGAATTTGTTATCATGAATTCAGCTTCAAGGTTCTGTGTAATTGTAGACAAGAAATTCAACTGTAGGAAATTCTGGTTTATCAGTCTCTAGTATGAGTAAGAGAAATTATATTAAGAAAAATTTTATCTGTAACTTTAATCTGCTTCAAAAGAAGAAGAAGAGAGGAACAGTAAGAAATGAACCATTCAGCCCTAAGGACAGAGAAAGGGCAAGGGTTGAAGTCTGTGGTGTTTTTACTTTTAATAGAAGTTAGTAGCAGAAGACAATCTTCTTCCCTCTGTATGGTAGTAAGAACAGTAGCTAGAACCATTATCCACCAGAATGTCTAAACCCCACCTGGGTCTAAATCTGGAGATACTGTACAAAGAAAATTCCCAAAAGGGACTCAAGTGAAAATTTAAGCAGTTGCTGAAATGAAATAATTTAGGTCTTAAAGAAAAAAAAAAATTATAGAAATATTCCTGCCTGTACAATTTAGGGATGTTGAGATATCCTGAAACAGATTCTCCAATGGAGACAAATCCAGTCAGCTGTATCATGGATGCATTTAAAAATAGAACATGTAATGAGCAAGGAAACATTTTTGTAAATACATGAAAGAGTATGGGCAACAAACAAAAAAAAAGTACTCGGAATCTTCTTTTATTAAATCAATAGTTGCATCAAGTGGAAACTTAACCAGCACATAAATATATTTCATACATGTGTTATAGGACAGCAATCCCAACCCTATGAGGTAGACAACTGTCACCTGAAATTCTGGTTATAAATAAGAATGGAGGATTAACTTGAACAATACTCATATAACAAACTTAGAAATGGGGTTTCATTATAGGAGAGTCATAGCTAGCTGCCCATAAATTTTAATGTATTATTCTTGCCGCCTGTGATTAGTTAATGTTAACAATACAGAAGTGGACACTGCAATAACCAAGTAGATATAAAAAGAGACTTGACAGACATTAACTATTTTTAAATGCGGGAGATAACAAATAGAAGCCTGCAGAAGAGATTAGATGTACTAACTTTACAGGATATTCACACACTTTCCTATAGTAAAGCAGGAAATACTGAAACCTTCGATATATAATCCCAATAGAGGTGAAAATTATGGGTATAGAACAAGTCGAAAATGGACATGATGAATAACTGAAGGCTTTTAACATAGTCCATCACTGTCCTTCGGTATCACAACAAAATAGCTATATTAAGCGGAGAACTAATTCAAATCAAATTAATCAAAATATGCAATATATATATCAATCCAGAGTATATGCTCAACATTTCCACGACCAAAGAGTAGCATCAGAAGCATAACGTGTCTCGGTATAAATGCCGAATAAAATCATCATTAACCACAACAGAACTTAAACCTCAGAGATGACTGTTGCCGGTGATAGACACCGTTCTCAATGAGAATTAGAAACATAATTTTATCTATTATATGTCTGAGATTTACAAAACCAAAAGTCTATAGCAAGTAATGATGGCATCGTCCCATCACAAAAAATTCAGGAACCGAATTCCTGCCATCAAGCATTTCATCTGGAGGTTGTCTGAGTTAGGAGAATGCCACGAATACCGACCTGTAAATAGAATTAGAAGTTTTAAATTAGTACATGAAGCAACCTGTGCGAGAAATCCGCGTAGCTGTGGCTAGGATATACACAGGGAGCGAAGTGAACAGATGAAAGACTTCACCTCGGTAAGTACGAACTGGCACCTGCACATACGAGAGAATATGTATTATAAATCCGCAAAAATGTGATGACGGTAAGAGTCAAGTGCGTATATCAATTCAAGAAAATGGGAAAAGATGTCAAGGTTCAGGCATCATTAATCAGAAACCAACAAACGTTAAATTCGTTCCCGAACTTAAATACTACAGCCATTAACATACAATAAAGGATACGTAACTAGAGATGAAGGAACAGAAAATCAATCCTCAAGGGTATTACCTGAACGCCGAGATATTTCGGAGCGAAAGCTCTTCTGCAAGACGCTCTCAGTAACCAGGGTTATACCACGTACCGGAGAAATTTTAGTTCACTGTAAACGAAATTGTTATACTCTTAAAATTTCATAAACGGTGGAACAAACGCCTGAGGAAAAGATTGAAAATATTTCGTAATAGTAAAATGATTCCTGTAAAATGACTATCGAACTACATACGAACCCCGAACAAACAAGTTACCTGCGTTCAAGCCAGAAGTACCCACAATTTCAGAGTTTCGATAGACTGTGGAGAAAACGACCTCAACAGGCCGAGAGACGGCGTGGGGAGAATAGAACGAAGGAACCTCTCTGAGAAGCTACACTCCTGCATCAAATTTTCCAAGCCGAGGGATGGCCGCATCGTTCGTTCGGAGAGAGAGAAAAGAACAGAGTTATGCAAGGTAGGTATTAAAGAACCACTGGAACCATAATCCACAAACCCTAAAATGCCAAGACCTACACTTGTCTTCATCACAACGATGGTCATGGGGATCAACAAACTCCGCTGAACTGAAAGAATTTAATTCCGAACATATGTTCTCCATAGCTGTCAACCCGATTAGGTAGCGTACTGCTGAACAATTTAATAGGTCACAGTCTCGAAAACGCTGGGTGGGAATGGCGTATCGTTCAAACGTATAAACATGTGAACCAAAGCCGATGTGGCATCACCTTTATTAAGGTTGTACTCCAAACTTTAAACACCAAGGTCTGGCCATACCAACGTATGCTAAATGAAATGATGAACCTCGAAAATGAGACCAGAGTTCAGATCGAAATAAATGCAAACCCTTAGAGTCTTAGATGAAAATATATCTGTGTAATATGTTGTCTGAGATTGTGTGATCATTGTGTACAAACGTTTCAATTTCATTAGGCCTTACGTTTATATAACTTGGTCAGAAGGCCATACCAAAATGTTCGTCACTGTTATGGTTAGCGAATAGACTTTTATGGTTAGTACATGATATACGAGGAGTAGTTATAGACATATATATATATATATATATATATAAGAAATATATATATATCATCTGCTTATATATTAATTAGATGGAAACGATCGTTATCATATGGGGACATTTTATCATATATCATATTATATGCATGTATAGCATATGCCAAAACCAAGTATATATTTGGGTAAGTCCATTATACCTTAATATAAAGGTTATGGCCCTATTTTGAGACATAAGTTTTGGAAATACATCCTTGTCAATAAGATATTAATGCCCTGGAAAAAAAAAAAAAATTAGTGTTGATAGAGGTCATGTACGGTATAATTCTACTTAGAAGAGTCTTTGGTTGCATGGTTAAGCAAGAAAGAGTCATTACTTTCTCTATCTAGAGTAGAAGTGGAATACATAGTACTTAGTTACTTCTTTTTGCAGACAAGTGTTTTGGATGAAATGGGCTCTACAAGATATTAAGGTAAATTTCGGTGAACCTATATCTATTAAGTGTTTCAATACAAGTGTAATAATAATTTTAAAAATAAAATATTCTACTTCATTCAATCACTAAACATATCATCATAAAGTACCACTTCCTCACACAACAAGTCTTTGAGAAAATAGTGAAGATGGAATACATACCCACAAAGCCTCTTGTTAGAGAACCATTTGAATATGTGAGAAATAAATTAGGGATAGTTCTTGTAAATTATTGTCACTTATTTCACTTCAAAAGAAGAGCCTGGAATATTACATAGAATATGAAATTGAGTGCAATATCTATGTGGTAGAGTACACAATATCTAAGGTCAAGAATACAATATAATGAAGGATTAAAAAGGGTGACAAGAAGAATATGATTGTGTCAATAATTTGAAGCAGTCAAGAAGCATAACAAAGGACCATCATCAAAGAAGCATATGATTGTGTCAATAATTTGAAGTAGTCAAGAAGCATAACAAAGGACCCTCATAAAATTTAAAGATCAAGTAGTCTTCTTCATGAAGAAGCAACATTAACTAGGTCCATCATTTAAAGGTTCATTTTTTAATGAAAATATTTATGAAAAAAAGAAGTACATATGTATATATAAATTATATAAACATGTAAGTAAATATTCTCAAATGTACACAGTAGTATTATATATTTTCATATCTAATTAATAGATGTTGAAGATGATTCTAGCTCATTCTTTATTGGTATTATCATAAATTTCTCAAAAGCTCCTCCTGAATCTAAAAATGAATATGGAATCAATAATTGTACATTATGATAAATATTTTTATTTAAATTACATTTGATGTATGAATAAAAAGAAAATATGATCTCTTCATATATGTGAGAAACAAATAAAGGATAGTTCTTGTAAATTATTGTCACTTATTTGACTTGAAAAGAAGAGCCTAGAATATTACAGAGAATATGAAATTGAGTGCAACATCTATGTGGGAGAGTACACAATATCCAAGGGGGAGAATATAATATAAGGAAGGAATAAAAATAGTAACAAGAAGCATATGATTGTTTCGATAATTTGAAGTAGTCAAGAAGCATAACAAAGGACCCTCATGAAATTGCAAGATCATGTAGTCTTCATCATGAAGAAGCAACATTAACTAGGTTCATCATTTAAAGGTTCATTTTTTAATGAAAAAATTTATGAAAAAAAAAGTACATATGTATATATAATTTATATAAACATGTAAATAAATATTCTCAAATGTAAATAGTAGTATTATAAATTTTAATATCTAATTAATAGATGTTGAAGATGAATCTAGCTCATCTTTATTGGCATTATCATTTCTTTCTCAAAAGCTCCTCCTGAATCTAAAAATGAATATGGAACAAATCATTGTACAATATGATAAATCTTGTATTTAAATGACATTTGATCTATGAATAATATGGAATGAATCATTGTACATACTATTTGCAAGTTCTATATGAATATATGTAGTCTAATAACTAATCAGTTATGATATTTGTGTAAATATGAAAATGGTTCTATGAAATAAAGGCCAACATGGGATCAAATTACGATGCTACATTTTATTCCATCACTATTGTTCCTCTAAAACCTTTAGCTTTGTATTATGAAACAAAATTTATATATGCTATGGTATATTTGAATTCTAGATTTAAATGTATACAAATGGTAAATGGTTAAATTATTAAAGTAGAAATCGGTTAAAAGAAGAATTAACAATGCATTATTCATATCTCTCCAAGAGGACTATATTTATCACAATGTTTTGAGTAGATCATGAAGATAATAAAAAAAAAGACATTTGGAAAAGGAAAGTAGAGATCTAAATGCATATGACAATCAATAAGGTAGTGCATAAATTCAAGCAAACAATGAAACAAAGCTCAAAGAAATACTAATATTGCAGGGGAATTTCATACATGCAATAAAAAAACCAGAAAAAGAGTGAAACAAAAAATTTCACAATCAAATATCATTGAAGGAGACACCACTAGTATTGATATATCGAATAACTTCATACATTGAACTACTAGAAATGGAAATGAAGAAACAAACATCAATAGACTCTAAATGGCCTTTTATACAATTATTTTTTGACAGAACCCTATAAGACTAAGACTAATCCCATATAATGAAGTTTTCACATCCATCCAGAAACAATAAAAAATAATTTATGTTCTAAAGAGAAGGAAAGAAGCAAAAAATATGTATATATCTGCAAAAATCCATGTATCTACATAGAAGGATTGAGAAACAAAAAAAATAAAAGGGATCAGGACACATTAATAAACAAAACAAAATAGAAGGGATTAAGACACACTAAGTTGGGGTAAGAGGAGTTTTATATTGGGAGGAAAGTAAAAAAGAAATTGTTTCGAAGAAGCATTCAGAGAGGGTACACATAATTGGGTGAAACTGAAGTGTACCAAGTTATATTGTAATTTTTACCTCTAAATTGTAATTAGCTGGAAAGGACAAACAATCAATCCATTGACAATTGATTGGGGCTAAGGTAATGTTTATAGAAAATAAAACAGATTCGAAAACTGGTTTCAATCTAAAAAAAGAACATATTGGAAAACTGGTTTCAATCTAAAAACAAATAGATCATATTGGAAAACTGGTATCAATCTAAAAACAGAATAGATTGGAACACTAGTATCAATCTATGAATGAGATTAAGTAACTACTTCACACATCATGGCATTTGTACCATGTCACACAAAAACCAAAAAACTATATCGTATTCAATCGAAATTGTAATTAGTTCGAAACGACAAACAATCAATCCATTGACAATTTATTGGGGCCCAGGTCGTGTTTATAGAGAACAGAACAGATTCAAAAACTGGTATCAATCTAAAAACAGAACATATTGGAAAATTGGTATCAATCTAAAAACAAACAGAACGGATTGGAAAATTGGTATGAATCTAAAAACATAACATATTGAAACATTGTTATCAATCTATGAATGAAAAAACAGAACAGATTGGAACACTTGTATCAATCTATAAATGAAAGTAAGTAACTGATGCACACGTCATGGCATTTGCACCCTCTCACACAGCAAACAAAAAACTATATCCTGTTCAAACATCTACTTGATAGGCCATATTGCAATAACCCTAAGGAAAATTCTTGTTGATCCTTCCCATGTTTATCTCACAAAATTTTATCAGGGGATGTTAGGATTTGCACAAGCCAAGCAAGGTTATTGATTGGTGTGATGCTTTTGAATTAAGGATATTGTTTATATTCGAAAATATTGGTGTTTCTACCTAGCTAGTTCCCAGTGAACTAAAATAACTAAAAAAAAATTGAATGCACATTATGTTAACTTGTAAATAGTAAAATAATTATGAAAGAATAATCAATAATGTGTAAATAATAAAAGATATAAAACGAATAGATTTGGAGTAAATAGGTGATTGTCACCAGTCCATTCTTACTTATAAATGTCTCTCCCTGTATATCTGCCATTCTCAATGCCTCTAGTTATTGTGCATCATAAATAATAAAAAATCCTAAATCCACATAATTTTTCTCTGTGCTAAACCCACTCCTAGTTCTGAAAACCGCCTAAATCCAAATAAAGAAATGTGAAAAAATATAAATGAATAAACCTTTTAGAATATTAAACTAAGAATTGCATTACTGTATTAATATGATTTCTAATATTCAAAATCATAAAAAATATTTGGTATCACACTCCGACCTTAATAACTGGTTGTGATAAGTAAGTCCATTCTTACTCATGTCTTTCCCTGTATGTCATTCTCCATTCTCTATTGGTGTTTAAAATACCATGTACATCAGTAAAAAGAACACCTAAATCCACATACATTTCCTCTAGGCTAAACCCATGCCTAGTTCCCAAAACCCTCGATTCATGTATCATCATTGGACTATTGCTTTATGTTCGACCAGAGTTGGAATTTCAAAACCAAAATAGATCCATCTGGAAATCATGATCTTACTCGCTAATAGTAGGTATTAAATGCATAAAAGGAAAAGCTTCAAAGAACCTTTGAAGTGATTTAAAGATTAGAGTCCAAAATAATTATATGTATGAAGAATGAAATGAGAAGTTCATACAGGGAAAAATATACTATGCGTGGATGTTTAAAAAAATATAAACAAACAGAATAAAGCTAAGGCTGTCTGGAATGTGTCCATTAAGATGATACCCTACTTAAACGAGGAGAAAATATTCAGTCACGATTCAAGAAATCTTTTGAACTCAACATTCACAATATCATATCCAACATTAAATCATGAATCAAAAATATCTCATCAAAGCAATCAAAGAAATTAAATAAATCTCTCTTAAATGTGCTGGCAAAAACCTCAGCTAATTCATTTCATGGTTTTAGATTAACTGGAAATTCGCTCGGCATAACTCCTGAGCAGTAATTCGTGGGTGCCAAGTCAGCAACAGAGCAGCAACAGTGCCATAGAAACAATTCATGGGCACCAAATCAGTAACAGAGCAGTAGCAGCGCCACAAAAATGAAAAAAAATGAAAATCAAAGCAGAATCCCATGAAAAACAAAATATGTGTACAAAGACGCATGAAAATGATAAGAGTTCGCGGGTGATATATTTATAAAATACGAGTTTCAGCCGAAATATTTTAAAATTTCGGCTGAACTAAAACTTCAGTCGAACTATTGTTGTCCGTTTTCCCATCTCCAACCAAAAATCTGTTTGCCCACGCCATCAGTATGCCATCAATCTAAACGGCAGAATGCGTTTGGCCAAACCTTTGAGAAATTTCGGCCAAACTATTGTGGAAAAATTTTTTCCACCCTCGATTCTCATAAAAGTGTAACCCAACATCACATTTTTACCCGTATGTAATGTTCAATCTTAAAATATGATCAATCTTTGGCATTGTTTTAACACCTTTTTCTATTACTTTTCTACCTTTTCCAATCCATACCGATTCATGCATAAACCTCTTGTGGGACTTAAGGCTATATAGTAATATGATGGCTATATAATGTGTTGAGGAAAACCTTTTCCTTAGATCTAAAATATCTAAACCTACCTGAAAACATCCCATAAGATGTCATCTAATCATATAATTCTAGATCTGGCAGGTTCCATAATATTTCTAGTCCCCATACACGCCTTGTAGCATCTAGGGCCATTATAGAACATCCCTTCAAACAATTATCTCCAATCTCCTATAATTTTTCCATCGAAACCTTGGTTTCCCACAAAATTAACAAGTTTATTTTCTCCTTATCTACTCTTTCTCTCAAGTATCTCTACTTTCCCTTTCTATTAGTATGTCTATTTTTTTACATAATTATATTGATTGAGGAAAATTTTGAGAGGAATGGTAGAAATTCTATATCGACACAAATTGACCTAAGTTAATCAAGTAGTCTCCCATATTTTTTATTTCATCTATCTTCATTCTTCTCTATTTCCTTTTTCCTTCATTCACTATCAACCCTTTGCCTTT
Organism: Pinus albicaulis; assembly: GCA_034641835.2. Taxonomy (NCBI): domain Eukaryota; kingdom Viridiplantae; phylum Streptophyta; class Pinopsida; order Pinales; family Pinaceae; genus Pinus; species Pinus albicaulis. Next base: position 1,094,636,474 of record CM076575.1, on the reverse strand, counting down.
ATCCATCAAACCTTACAAATTTATTGTGCGACTACCACCTACCTCAAATCATTGTCCTTAACTTTTCCAACATAGATAAACTTGTTCATAGAGCTAATATCTCTTGGGACGAAGCTCTTACATGTAATGTTGTTCCTAGATATTCATGATGCTTAACAAAAAAAATCATCCTCTGCTAGGATTATTAGTGTTATATTAGATCAATGTCAAGACCTTGCCAATCCGTGGTAGTCCAAATAGGCCCTCTATCTTTGGAGCCTCTTTGGGAGTCTTCCTTTTTGGGGCTTGTTTTTATACAAACTTTTCGAAAGTTATTTTTTGTCATAGTGATTTCTTCTATAAATGATATCCATTTGTCCATGTCCTCCAAAATTGATATCAAATTTTGTACCTATTCTTTCTTCTGGTCCTACAAATTCTTTTGTGTTCTAGGATTTCTAGGCATTTTCACCACTCTGATAAAACCTTTTACTGATTCTTTAGACTCTACCTGTTGTTGTTTATTCTGCGGCTAAAATTAATCATTGAACAAATGCCCATGCTCATGTCATCTTCAACATATAAATGTACTTTTCTCATAGTCTAAAAGTTTCATCCACACCTTGTCCCAGTACCCAAGTCAATGGATTCAAGAACCTCTCATACTTTTTGAAAGTTACCTATGGAGTTACCAATACCCTAAAGAATTGATAGAATCTAGAAATCAGTTTGATGAGAGTATAGCCTAACCCATAATAGAAAGTAAATAAATTCTTCCTTAATCAAGTTAGAACACTCTTCCCACTGTCTCCTATACATGTAAACATTATTCAGGAAATAAGGTACCCACTGAAATACACTATTTGTTTCTTTGAAATTATAGAAAATTATGGTGAAGAACCATTTAAAACCTATCCTGCACTCAACCTCACCTATAATTTTCTACTTCTATTGTATCCACTTCTCTACTTTCTTCTATGTTGGCCACCCACCCACAAACTTGCATATAAAAGCATGCTCCTTCATATGTTGTCAATTCTACAACAAATTTTATAGTGGGATAAGATATTTCATGTTCTTACCTTCCTTGGGAAATCATCTCCACTTCAGCCTCGTTTTCCATTGAGATCCTTAGAATGGGTTCTCTGGCATGCTCCTACTACCCCTCAGGTTACCAAAACACATGATACTTGTCTGATGATGTTCAATCACCACATTTATATTGGAGGGGTTTTACACCCCTTCCTACCTCCCTAAAACCAAGGAGCTCATTTTTGCTTCATAGTATCAGATAACTTTAACAACCTCATAGGCCTCAGTTTAAAATATCATAGCCAGAATCCGTCGAAAAGTAGAAAAATTTCAAACACTTGAACTAGAGGCATCCACTGTAATCAGGGAAAATTTTAAGGATGGAAAATTATTTTGAAGTTTAAAAATTTGGCGAATCTCACTAGTCCCTAATATGAAAGCTATAAAATATTTATTAATGTATTTGTAAAATTATTCAAATTTATAATGATATTATATATATTATCTATATAATGTTGGTGATTTTTAAGGTAAAATAATTTTATATTGAAAAATTTGGGCGAAACACTTTTATAAAAAAATGGAAATTGGCGAATCTTTTTTTTGGAAAAACCATGAAAAATTAGCCCACCTGCGAATATTAGCCCCTAAAATTTTCCATGACTATAATCGAGATAGATTTAGGTCAATTTAATTAACATATGATTATTTATTTAAAAAATAGTAAAATTTAAAAGAATAAAAATTATATATATATATATATATTTAATTGAAAAAATATTTTACAATATTTAATGTACTCGAAATTAAATTCTCTATCCTCCCATTAAGAAATCTTGAAGGGGAACAAGTGTTTATGCTCAGTCAAATTTAAAATGATAATGCTTATTTAATCTTGACTTAACTCCAAATCTACCAAGCACTGAGAGGGATCAAATCTATGCATCTAGGTGATAATGCAAAATCAAGAAGACTTTCCATGGAAACAATGTTCCCACATATAAAACAATGCTAGATAAAAGACAAAATACAAATGAAATTCTTCCAAGAGATTGAAAAATGCCAAAGATGAATTGATAATCACCTTGAATCTTCATGGAAAAATCATTAATGAACACGAAGAAAAACATTTTCCACTAAAACCTTTTTGTATAATATTTTTCATAATTGTCGGAGAAATAACCTATGATCATGGTGAGTTTGATTGTAGACTACTTGTAAAGAAATATACAGGCATAAAAAGTTTCAGTATTGTGTACAAAGAGTAAAAATTCATCCCAAACACATTAATGAAATGCTTCTAGCAAAAATGGAAGAATATCCACATGGGATAATAGGTGCAATTAATACAAGTGTAAAGAAACCTGAAATGAAATAAACTTTGGAAATCAAAGACAACAACACAGAAAATGAAAATTCCATTGCAAGTCTACCTCTTGAACTCGAAAAGATGTGTAAGAAAAATAACGAGAGAAATGATAGCTATTCGAGAGCGTTATGTCTTCATGTTATGCATTTGTAAATTTTCTCATCATTTCTAAGCAAATATGAGTGCTTTTTGCTTCATAAAAGAAACAAATGCATATATCTTATTGCAATGTAGCTATACAGATTCCCAACATTTGTAGTAGAATTGAATTCATCAAATATTATCTCCTGAAGAAAGAATTTCCCATCATGTTTTTCAGAATTTTTGTCAAACAAAAAGAAGCACATGGCATAGTGTGCACTGTTTGTGCTGAGAGGTGCAATGTACAGCCTAGTATGATCCCGATCTACAAGGATTTCATGTCCTCAAACAACAATTAATTTTTCTTTGTTTAATGTCGGCTTAAATCCTAAATTTAAAAATTAAGTATGTCACGTCTTAAAAACTTAATAAAAATATTTTTCACTGACGTCAGCCAAAACATTACCTTGAATCTTAAATCATATATAACTTGACTCTTTATATTATATATAACTTTTTGATATAATTTCTCTCCTATTTAAAAATAAACCTAATCATTATTATGTATAAACATAATATAAATTTAAAATCTAAAGGGGTTTAGGTATGTTTATGCCAAGAGGCACCATCTATAGCCCAGTATGACCCCAATCTGGAAGGATGTGACGTCCTCAAACAATAATTAATTTTTTTATTTATTTAATGTCTGCTTAAATACCAAATTTAAAAATTAAGTATGCCATGTCCTAAAACATTAACTTGAATCTTAAATCATATATAACTTTTTGATATAATTTCTCTCCTATTTAAAAATAAACCTAATGATCATTATGTATAAACATAATATATATTTAAAATGTAAAGAGGTTTAGGTATGACAAATAAATAAATGAGAGATATGGAAAATAGATAAAAAACTCTTTTTATACATACTTCAAATGTATGGTAAATAAATAAAACCTCTTCTTATATTTACTCCATAAGCCTCTTTACATTTACAAAAAGTCAAAAAAGAGGTTTTATTTAGGTGAAGCCTATAGTCAAAATACCACAAGACAAATTATTATTAATACCATGGGCCAAACACCATATTCATAAAAGAGGTATGGTAAATAAATAAAAATCATATGGGCCAAATTTTCTAATACCATGGGAAAAAAAACATTATTAGCCCTAATATTAATATTAATATTAATATTAATAGTATTATTATTATTAAATATAATATTTATATTAATATTATTAAGCTTAATAACTTTGGATTAATACAATATTACATTTTCTATATTATAATATACATTAATACATCATGATATATATGAACGCTAGATATATATGGGAGGGAAGAACAAAGACATAGAGTGATAGAGGTGGAGAGATATCGGGAATGACAAGGGAGAGATGAGGATAAACTCAAGGAGAGGGGACAGGTAGATAAGGGTAAGAGAGGGAGAGGGAGAGACAAATATGGAGGGGGGCGAAGAGGAGAAGAGAGGGAGGGTGATAGTGAGAGGATCAGAGGGTAGAGAGAGAAAGAGAGAGGGAGAGTGAGAGAGACAGAGAGGAAGGACGAGAGAGAGGACTTGAGAGAGAGGAGGAGAGAGGAAGGGATAGAGAGATGGATTTGGAGGGGGATATAGGGAGGGAATAAGAAAAACATAGAGAGTGAGAAGTGGAGAGAGAGAGGGAGTGAAAAGGGAGATATGGAGAGAGAGTTTGTATATTTAAAGGTGAGATAAAGAGACGGAAGGAGAGATGGAGAGAAGGGGGGAAAGAAGGAGAGAGAAGGGGAATGAGAGGGATATAGAGTGATGGGGAAGATACAAGATTAGAGGGCAGAGAGAGAGAGAGAGAGAGAGAGAGAGAGAGAGAGAGAGAGAGTGATGGGGGAAGAAAGATGTTTGGAGGGAAAATATATATATATATAGAGGGAGAGAGAGAGAGAGGAAAATATAGACGAAGTTAGAAGAGAAAGGGAGATAGAGGAATTTAGAGAAAGGAAAAGAGTAATGAGTGAAGAGAGAAAACTGGAGGGCAAAGAGAGAGAGAGAGAGAGAGAGAGAAAGAGAGAGAGGAGGAGAGAGGGATGGAGAGAGACGAAGATAGGGAGGGATAGAGAGATGGAGTTGGAGGGGGGGAGAGGGAGGGAAGAAGAAATACATAGAGAGTGAGAAGTGGAGAGAGGGATGGAGTGACAAGGGAGAGATGGAGAGTGTTTTTTGGGTGAGATAAAGAGATAAAGGAGAGATGGAGAGAAGGAGAGAGGGAGGGGTGTAGTAATAGAGTTGGAGGGTGAAGAGAGAGAGAGAGATAGAGATGCAGGGGAGAAATGGAAAGAGAGGAAGGAAGAGGAAGAATGTGAGAGAGTGGAGAGAGGGAGCAAAAGAGACATGTAGTTGGAGGGGGGAGAGAGGGATGAAGCTTTCTTGTAGTAGATGCATTGATTTTAATGTAGATGGTGATTTCTAATCATATTTGATTACTTGCAGTAGATGCATTGATTTTAGTGTATATATTGATTTCTAATTATATTTAATTTCTTGGACTAGAAGCATTCATTTCAATGTATATGATTTATAATCCTATAAGATTTCTCGCACTAAATCTGTTGATTTCAGTGTAGATGGTGATTTCTTATCCTATTTTATTGCTTGCACTAGATGCATTAATATCAGTGTATATGTTGATTTCTAATTATATTTGACTTCTTTCACTAGATGCATTTATTTCAATGTAGATGATTTATAATCCTATTTGATTGCTTGCACTAAATGCATTGATTTTAGTGCAGATGTTGATTTCTAATAATGTTTGATTTCTTGCACTAGATGCATTGATTTCAGTGTAGATGTTGGTTTCTATTATTATTTTCTTACTTGCACTAGATGCATTGATTTCAATGTAGATGTTGATGTCTAATCCTATTTTATTACCTACATTAGATGCATTGATTTCAGTGTATATTTTCTTTCTAATATTATTTGATTATTTGCATTAGATGCATTGATTTGAGTGTGGACGTTGATTTCTGATTTGATGTAATTGCATGTATGATGGTACATTAACTAAATATTTAAATAGTTTATGATTTCAACTATCCTTTTGATATAATTGATATGAAAAAATGAAAAAACTAATAAGGGTGACAATAATAATAGTAGACGGAAATAATTTGAGATTGATCACAATGATTACTATTTGTAATTGACTACATTCTTATTATTCACATTTATATCATTCAATACTATTACATTGTCACTTTTCATTCAAAGCTTTTATTTCACCATTTTTTATCATTAAAGTTATTAACAGTATTAATCATCTCAAGTAAATGAGGTAACTAAGAAAATTTTACAATTAAAATAACCACATAAATATGAGACATATTTAGCATATATAAAACATTATATTTATATTAGATGTATTTACATATTATTGATAAAATTAATCATATGTTCAATATATTTTCCTTAGCCACACACGACTGAAACCAGCCTAGATCCATCTTAACTACGGATTTATCAAGCACCGAGAGAGATCAAATATCTTGTTGTGCAAACATTTCCTCACGTTCTTGACTCAAAAAAGAAGTTTGCACATTGAGATATTTGATCCCTCTCGGTGCTTGATAGATCCGGAGTTAAGATGGATCTAGGCTGGTAAATATGGTATTTGGCCCATGGTATTAATAATAATTTGTCCCAATGTATTTGGCCTATAGGCTTCACCTAAATAAAACCTCTTTTTTGATTTTTTGTAAATTTAAAGAGGTTTATGGAGTAAATATAAGAAGAGTTTTTATTTATTTACCATACCATTGGAGTATGTATAAAAAGAGCTTTTTTTATTTACCATACCTCTGTTTATTTATTTACCATACCTAAACCTCTTTACATTTTAAACATATTATGTTTATACATAATAATAATTACGTTTATTTTTAAATAGGAGAGAAATTATATTAAAAAGTCATATATAATGTAAAGAATCAACTTATATATGATCTAGGATTCAAGTTAATGTTCTGGCCGACATCAGTGAAAATTATTTTTATTAATTTTTTAGGACATGATATACTTAATTTTTAAATTTAGGATCTAAGCCCACACTAAAAAAAAAAAAATAGTTATTGTTTGAGGACGTGACATCCTTGCAGATCGGGGTCATACTAGGCTATAGATTGTGCCTCTCTGTGCAACCAGTTCACAGTGTGCCATTTTCTTCTTTTTGTTTCAGAAAAATTATTAATAACATAATGGGGAATTCTTTCTTCAAGAGATAATTTTGGATGAAATCAATTCTACTACAAATGTTGGGAGTTGTCTGCGTAGCCAAAGGAATTGCCTGGATGGCTAAACTTGCTCGGAATCCAGGCAATTTTGTTTTAAGAAATATTACAATAACAATGTTTGAATCATGTTTTTGATGGTGGAAATGGATTGATCACCATCGAAAATCTCTAAGGCACCCAAAATATTGATGTTTGATAGTTATAACCTGGATTTACAAAAATCGGTGCTAGATTTTCTTAAAATTTTACTTGAATTTCCATGATTTTAAGGGCAAAAAAGCAGTCTAGTTAGAGTATGGAAAATTTTTGGGAATAGATATAGGTGGATTCCAATAAAATATATGCATTTTTTTTTTTATGAATAAAAAAAAATCATATTTGATTAGAAATGATGAGAAAATTTACAAATGTGTAACATAAAGACATAAAGCTCTCGAATAGCTCTCATTTCTTTCATTATTTTTTTTACACATCTTGTCGAGTTCAGGAGGTAGACTTACAATGTAATTTTAATTTTATTTTTTGTCGTATTTCATTTCCAAATATTATTTCATTTCAGGTTTCTTTGCACTTGTGATAACTGCACCTGTTATCCCATGTGGATATTCTTCCATTGTTGCTAGAAGCATTTGATTGATGTGTTTGGGATGAATTTTTACTCTTGGTATACAATAGTAATATTTTCTATGCTTGTATCATTGTTTACGAGTAGTATACAATCATAATAATCATGATCATAGGTTATTTCTCCTACAATTATGGAATCTATTACACAAATAACTTTCCCTCGAAGATTTTTTTCCTCATGTTCATTAATAATTTTTCCATAAAGATCGAAGTTGATTATCAATTAAGCTTTCGCATTTTTCGAACCCACTAGAATAATTTCATTTGTCTTTTGTGTCTTATCTAGCATTTTTTTATATGTGGGAACAATGTTTCCATGGAAAATCTTCCTCATTTTTAAGCTAGTCAACTCTTCAATGGTTACAGGTATGCATGGTCTTGATTTGTGTCTATGAATCAAAGAAATTTTTGTAAGGGAAAATGAAATTCAAAGAGAATTTAAAAAGAAATCGGGAGACAAGTTATTTGAAATCTAATATATATATATATATATATATATAGTGAATAATTGTTTTTCTATTTCATTTTCATGTGTTATTTCATGATGTTGTAAGAAGATTTATCATGTTAGAGAAAATACTAGAGTATGCAAAGGTATAATATAAGGAACCTAGTATAGTAGAAGCAAACTAAATAATAGTTAAAGAAAACATATTATTGTTTTTTTGCTCAATATCTCTTTGGAAAAAAAATAAACAAAGCGTTATGTAACATAGCCAAAGTATGCAAAGGTATAATATAAGGAACCTAGTATAGTAGAAGCAAACTAAATAATAGTTAAAGAAAACATATTATTGTTTTTTTGCTCAATATCTCTTTGGAAAAAAAATAAACAAGACGTTGTAACATAGCCTATGTTGTAACATAAGAAAAAATGCAAGACAAGAAATTTACCTTAAAATTGGTGCAAAAAGAAAAATAGTCAAATATTAATATATTATTGTCAAGCAATTGCTTATCTAGAAATTGTTGTGAAGCAATGAAGTCTCGACATTAGATAAATTCCAATAGAATATGAACTATGTTGTGGTCAGTCCAATATGCATTCCTTATGTGAAATTTACATTTCTTAGGTTGCATATCTGTCCAAGTATGATCAATGACAAATTTTCCTTTTTCAACAAAACTATGTGTAATTTACATTTCTTAGGTTGCATATTTGTCCAAGTATGATCAATGAGAAATTTTCCTTTTCAAACAAAACTATGTGTAATTTATTACACTTGCAAATATTGCATATATTCTTGTAGCAAATTTTTATTTTGGTTGTTTGCATGGATATTGATGTTGAAATTTCCATTACTCTAAATATAGAATCCCTTTTTAGTATTTTTGTGTTAGCTATTGCAATTATGTCAATTGTTACTGGTATATGCATGAATGGTGCAACATAGATGTTGAATATGAAAATTTTTATTCAACATGTATATTTGTGACTGTGATTTTAAATTTTTAATTGCTATACTTTCTTGATCTTCTTATTGAGAAACATGAGAATTCCATGCACAAAATGTGCTATGTTGAGATTGAATTTTCTCGAATAATTGTTGCCAATTTTTGCAGATGAGTTTCTTGAAAGAAATTAATCACACTTTACATTAATTGTTTATCTTGAAAAATATATTGAAGATGATTTTGGAAGCTATGCGTGCTCAATGTAGAAATCAACAATTTTTTGGAGGATATATATCTATGTATTTTTTTTACAAGCCATGATGCTTTTGTTGTTAGATGAAAATTTTCGTGTGATACTTTGTTTGTCACATGAAATTTTGTTTGTGATAATTTATATCACAAATAGAGTGAATAAATTCTTTTCAATCTTGAAAATGTTGTGTACACAAGTCCATGTCGTGCCAAACCACTTGGGTCAAAGGAAAGAACATTTAGAGTCAGGCCTTGTGTTCTATGAATTTCTCGAGTGCATGCTAATTTTATTGGAAATTTCTTTTGAATCATTGTATAAGATTTGTTTCTAGAAATTTCATTTGTTCTTTTTATTTGTAGTATTGGGGTCCAAATTAATGAAATGCTTTTATAATATATTTAAAATTATTTATTTCTTTATGTTTTTAAATTACTAGATCTTCATAGTACAAATTTATCAAATTTCAGAATAATATTGTTAAGGCAATATATCGATTAGTACATGGTGCTTTTCCAACTTATCCATTCAATATAATTCACTTTTCAATGTTGGTAGGTAAAAGAAATTTGTGACACATATGCTACAATACAATATCTTTCCTTCTATAGAACCAATTTTTTCTACTGCTAAGTTGCATTGTGAGCAAAAAAGTTGAAAGTCCTTTGAATATATATTTTCTATGACTAACATATTTTCAACTGAATTCATAAAAAACAATGTATTTACTAAGAAATACACATATTTTTGTCCAAAATATGTACGATATCACACATAAAATGTTTTATTTATGATGTTTCACCTTTTTTGTAGTTTTCAACAATAGCTTAAGATCTTCCAAAGAATTTTTTGTCTTCAGTGTTGTGATGAAATTAAATTTCCCAGTGTGTAATGTGCCATGTTCTTCTTTCTGTTTGACAAGATTTTTGAATAACATGATGGGAAATTATTTCTTCAGGAACTTCTTTTATATGAAATAAAATTGTACTGAAAGTGATGGGAATAGGTATAGCTTAATTACAGTAAAATATATGCATTATTTTTTTTTATGAATTAAAATTCAATCATACTTGATTACAAATGATGTTTAAATCTAAAATTGTGTAACATGAAGATATGAAGTTGTAGAAAAGCGATGATTTATTTATTTATTTTTCTTTTATGTAGCTTATAGAGTGCAACAGGTAGACATGCAGTGTCTAGTTTATACATTTCCATCATGATTTCCAAAGTATATTCCATTCATAATTTCTTTGTACTCGTTACAATTGCATCTATTGTCACATATGAATAGTATTCAGTTTTTTCTAGAATCCTTGTGTTTTATTTGTTTGGGATGAAGATGTACTCTTGCAAGACAAGAATAATACTTCTTATGCTTGTATATTTGTTTTCAAGTAGTACACAGTTAGACTCACAATGATCATATATTGTTTTTTCTCCAATTAGGAAATATCTAATACAAATTACTTTTCTTCGTGTTAATTAATAATATTTCTATGAATATTCAAGGTTGATTGTCAATTAACCATTGGCATCTCTCAAATATGATCGAATAATTTCTTTTGTTTTTTTCTTTTAACTAGCATTGTCTTATATGTGATAACAATGTTACCAAGGAAAATTCTTTCTGATTTTGTAGCTAGTCAACTCTTCAATAGTTATAAGTATCACTCAAGAGACAAATTATTTGAATTGTAATTGAGAATATTTACCTTTTTTTATAATATTTATCTTTTTTTGTGTTGTTTCAAATATTTCTTTTATGTGTCACTTGCACGTGATATTTTAATGATGTTGTTAGAAGATTTATCATGTTATAAATAAGAGTAAAGTATGCAAATATATAGTATAAAAAAACTTGTATATTAGAAGTGTTTCAAATTAACCAATAGTTAAAGAAAAAAAATGATTGTTTTGTTGCTCATTATTTATTTGGAAAAGAAATAAACAAGATGTTAATAAATATAAGGAAATGAAAATAAATTCTTAATGGAATACAGATAAGGTCAATAATAAAAATGAAAAATTAGCCTATGTTGTCGCATGAAAAAAATTCAAGGCAAGAAATTTCCCTTCAAATTGGGGCAGAAAGAAAAATAGTAAAACATCGATATATTATTCAAGCAATTTCTTATGCAAAAATTGTTGTGAAGTAATGAAGTGTTGATGTTAAATAAAGTATAATATGAAATGAACTATGTTGTGGTCAATCCAATATGTGTCTAATATGTTAAATTTATATTTTTCAAGTTGTTAGTTTGTACATATATCATCAATGACATATTTTCTTTTTTGAACAAAACAATGTGTAATCTCTTGCATTTTCAAAGGTTGAATATATTATTTTATTGAATTTGTACTTTGAATTTTTACATGGATATTAACATTGAAATTTCGAATTACTATAAAGATAGATCCCTTTGTAGTATTTGAGTGCTTGATAGTGTGATTGTGTCAATTATTGATATAGGTGTGAATGGTGTAACATAGATGTTGAATATGAAAATTGATCATTCAACATGTATATTTGTGACTATGAGTTCAACTTTTTCATTGCAACAAAATCTTTATCTATTTATTTTCATTATTTTATTCAATCATGTGGGAAATCCATACACAAAATACAGTATGCTGAAATTTAAGTTGCTTAGTTGATCAGTTGTTTGTAGTTGTTGTAGATGAGTTTCTTGAAGCAAATAATCATGCTTTCCATTAATTATTTCTCTTGAAAAAAATCTTGAAAATGGTTTTTGAAGTTACATGTGTTTAATGTAGCAATTAAAAAGTTTCTAGAGGATATTGATCTATGTATTTGTTTTTCTAGCCATGGTGCTTTTGTTGTTAGACAACTAGTTTGATGTGATTTGTTTGTCACATGAAAGTTTTTTTGTGATAATTTATTTAACAACTATAGTGAATATATGTTTTTCAATCTTTATAATGTTGTGTACACAATTCCATGTCGTCTTACACCTATTGGGTCAAAGCAGATAACATTTGGAGTTAGGCCTTGTGTTCTATGAAATTATTGACCACTTGCTAATTGTATTGGAAATTTCTTTCGAATAGTTGTTTCAGTTTTGTTTCTATAAATTGCATTGGTTCTTACTATTTTCATTATTGGTGTCCAACTAGATGTAATGATTTTATCATATAGTTGACTTTGTTTAATTATTTGTGATTTTCCAATATCTAAATCATGAAACTCTATCGGAATGACATCTTGATCTTTTTGTTTTATTGTATATGATTTGAATATGCCATCCACACAATTGACTAGTTTTCCTCCTAGGTTTTCATTATGACCATGTAATTTAACAAACATATTTTTTTAACCATTATTCTTTTTCGTAATGGTGTTTTTTTTCATAAGCTGACATCATGTCTTGATTTGTTTCAAGTTCGTCAATAACTTCAATGAGTATTAGTTTTGTATTGAATAGCCAGAGAATTTTTTCATTATGTATATCTACATCTTTGTTTCTATAAAAAACCTAAATGGAAACCATGGATCTATTAGCGTTGTTTTATAGAAATGGCTATTTATGTAATTGATGTCTTCATATAATTATTCATTAAGGCTCATTTTTTTTACGATCCTAATAAAATAAATGCATTTCTATTGCAATTTGACACGTAATTCGTAGAACTTGATTTCATATTCCAAACATGAGTATTACATTATTTGTTTATCACGGATGGTTTTTGAAAGATCAATGAATCCTTGATAGGTTTTTCCTCATATATGTCTCTTGAGTGTATAGAGTCAACATTGCTAAAGTAACTGGTTGGTGTGTGCTTTATTTGTCACAAATGGTTGTAAACTTCTTACAAGAATGTTTCTCCAATTACTGATGCTTCTTCGATGAGCAATACATAAAGCTATTGAAAGTACTTTTTCAAGGCATACAAATTTTCACTACTTAGTGGCAAGTAACTTGATTTTTTAAAAGGCATATAGAGGGCAGAGTGCAATTTGACCCCTCCTGCATTCAACATTGTTTTTTAACCATAAGTATTTATAAACCCTTTTATTTGTGAAGGGTGTTAACGCATCTCTATTGTAGAATGACATCAGTACCTAGAATATTGCTATAGTGGTGAATGTTTTTCCAATTCCTGCACCTCATTTTAGAAATAAGTAAATTGGCTTTTTTGGATTAGATATTTTTTGGATTATCGTGTCCATTACTATTGTTGTTTGTTATTGAATTAATTTATTTCTAATGTTAAATAATTATGTATCGTCCATTATGTGTGGTTATTTTACGATTTGAAAAGCATTTTTATTGTGTTATTATATTTTTGTTTATTTAAATTTTTGCAAGTAACGTTTAAAGTCTTATTCCATAAATTCTTATGTTTGATCAAAAGTCTCTACATTGAATAATTGCTATTATTTACATCCAATCTCATGTGTTGCATCTTCGAGGTCACCGCATGCTGCGTTTTTTTCATATGCAGAATTTCTTTCATTTTTCTTTATGATGTATATCATTAAATTATCGGTATTGTACCAAGTAGAGTATTGTTTCTTGAAAACATTTTTATCTACTCTATATGAAAGAAACAACATTACACTTTCCCAATGGTAAATATCGAGGTCTTTATGCTTGTTTTATTTTATGTATATAATAACATATGAGTTGGAACTATTTCGTTGTTTTATGTCTTCTTTTGTACAACTTGATGCGAATTCTGATAAGCATATGTCGTTGATCCCTTCAGGATGATGGATGTCGTAGTCGATTATTGGAGATATTATATCATCATGATAATCTAGTTGATGTTGTAATTCTTTTTGTTTCTGTAACACCCCATTCCACAGTAATATATATATATATTTTTTGTTTCTTTTTATCTATTGGTTATATCCTCTACTACTCTTATAGTTTTTCACTATTGTTTGACAAGTTCTACATTTATATATACATATATAACTTATCTTTCCATCCTCAAGAGATAATATTGGACTATACCAATTGATTAACCGTTAAATATATATTTCCGTCCACGATATCACATTTTTCTCTTACATCTTTCTTCCTTTGCAATATATACTAGGAATTATTACCCTTTCCTAATGTCTCCTTATACTAATAAGGTAATATTTTCAACTTATACATAACTCAATAAAGTTAATATGAATGCATCAAATTCAATATATTTCAATGAATAAATTATTGATTTAACAATAAATCCATTGCATAAGTTACATTTCCTTTTCTGGTCTTCCACTTACACCATCCACTTACACTAAATTAGGTTATTGTGATATTCTATTATATTCTCCCATAGAATAACTGATGTCCATGGTTCATACAATATGAATTGTTAGATTTACGAATCATAATTTATCCTTCTCAATCTATAAGGTGTCTACGCTCAAATTTTAAGATAATAAAAAGTAATACTTTACCTTGGTTCTATTAACCCCCTCTATAAAATCACACTTATATCCACTGTTACAACCCTTTCTAAATTTCAATGCTTAGGCTAACTTCCATTACAACATGATTACATCATTAGATAACCTTTACAATTCAGACGTTCACTTATAAGAGCATTAAAATTTCACTGGTCATCAAATGTATTATCTATTATATTATAAATGATATGCTCTTCATTATTGATGAATATACCCTATTATAATATAATGCTCTTCTCATATAATGCATTAACTCTCTATGTAGAAAATATATTTAATTGTATTTTTCAATATATACCTGGGTAAATTCCACTAGGCGCAGAATTCATAAAGATTATAAAAACTTGGGCATATACTAGTCATATATGGATTTTTCATTATAGATATTTTTTTTGAGGGATTTGCTAACCAGTATACTAAAACTTATTCATCATTTCCTTCTGTATTTAATTCTAGATTCACCGTATAAGCTCTTAAATGGGTTTAACTCTATGTTTAACTCCACCATGTGATTTCCATGGGTTTCCAACATACAGCCTGGCTGATATGAAAGTTTTGTTTTCAATGAACTCATTGGGATGTTCGCCACTTAAATTCTATTTATGTTGAACGTATAACTTACAGTACCAGAAACTTATTCAATACGAGATGAGAATATCATTGATTTTTTTATTATTTAGACCCATGTGATACAGTATTATTTCATAAATTTTCTGAGAGTATTTCCTTCATTGTTTCCAAGATTTATAATCAATCCCGCATTAAGACGTTAACCATTTCTCGAGACCACCAACTCGATCCACACCTTTTGTAGCATCTATCGCCACATGTACGATATGGATTTTTCAAGAGTTAGTGTTCTTTACGAGTATATTACCGGTTTCTTTGAGATAAGTTCTTCTTCCAGTTCTCATAATTTTTGTTCCTTCCCTGAAACATAACAGAGTAGGTTTGCCTCCGTGGCTCACAAAAAATGGAAATCACATGCAAATGCTACTTTTCCCGAGACACTCTTACCACAGGTAATGTATCCTTAACGAAATCTCGATTTTATTCCCCATTCTAACACGTAGTCAATTTTCAGAACTTACAGGGGTTTTCATTGTTCAAACTTCTGATTTACCATTTCTCTATTACACTGAATATTTTACTCTTTTTGTTCTTTTTCCTCATGAATTGACTTGAAATCAATATTTCATTAATGCCACGGGAATTCCTCTTCTGGTTTAATTGTTATTCCTAATTTTTTTGACAGGTAGCTTCATTATTTTTTTGTTAAAGTTTATCTTTTCCCCAGCTATTAATTTAAATCGTTGAAATTAAATGAGATGTTAACACCCTTCCTCTTCATTCAGGGAATATCCCGGCTTGCAGGTCGATTTACTGGGTATGTTCATCCCTTGAATAGCTTATTGCTACTCTATTTTTCATAAAATTGTACTTCTCTTAATTATAATGCATTTTGTATTCCATTTAGTGGTACTAATTTTACCTTCGCGTGGTTGTAGGTAATCATTCTCTACTTGTGTGACTTTCCATGGTTGGAAAATGTTTTATCTCTTAACCGAGGCTACTCCAACTAATAAATTTTTCATTTGACATAGGTCTATATCAACATCTCACTAAAATTCGATTCTAAATTAGAAATGCCAATTCACGGTACCTTGGTTTCCAATTTTCAATTTCTGTGGATATTGAACCACTAGTTAGGAGAATTTCAATTTGTTCTGTAATAATTTCCTATATCGAGAAGGGTGGTAAATTTATTCTTCGGACTGTGTATTTATATAAATGGGGTCACTTAAAGATTCTCTCACATAACCTTTATTCTTTTCTTCTGTTTTTCACTCTGTTTCACTCAGAGGAGGATAACCTCATTATAAAATGTTTTGGATATTTATATGAATATATAAATCTAATATAGTGAGTACCATCATGGTTGTTTTAGTTATTTCTATGATAATGATTCTTCTGATAACCAATAGTTCTCATGTGGTATTTTCCAGTTCTTTTTAAGAAAATTTATCAATGAAATATTAAAATACCCCAGAAGGTTGCATGTGAAATCCATTCACCGTACAGGTTCTACTGTAGCTTCCATGCTATACATAATTAATTTATTTTCTTATTCTTGTTCAACTAAGAGTTCAGTATAATTCTTACGGTAACGATTTGTGACCTTTTTGTGGTACGTATTCATCAGATAAGATTCATTTCTCTGCTGATATAAAATTTTATTAGAAATATCATATAGATTCTGCTATAGTACCTAACACTTCCAAAGATTTTAATTTACTTTCTGCCTAGTGTACACAAATATCTCATCATTTCTTTCAGGTTGATTATAGGACGATAGTCTACCAGGATTATAACACTTCCAGTTCATATTCTATTATTAATGTTCCAAATTTCTAATTTTTGATATACATAAGTTTAATAAATGTATATAGTTGTTTCTACCATTTACCTAAAATGATTTTCTCATCCAGTATTTAATGCCTATCAAAATTAGTTTTCTTGACCCTATAGCTAGGATTTTATCTTGATACTATATTTTCTGTTCATTAATTATAACAATAAGCTAGTATTCCAAATACACACACACACACACACATATATATCATCATCATCAATTTCTTGGAATTTAAACGGATTATGAAATGCACATTCATTTCTGTTTCTAATGAATGCATATTGTTAAAGTAATAGTAGAAAATTTATTTCATAAAACCTATACTTTCTCTTAGAGAGACATATCGTGAGATTTAAACCCCTATAGGATTTAAACACACTAGCAGATAGCTCTCGTCAGATAACTCCTATGAAACAATGCAGAAAATGGAAGCATTCCTACATCCATAATTCTGCTAAATTCATGGGAAATAATTAACTGAACATGTCAAGTTCAAATTCATTAATTGTCCCAAAGATATATCTATGCATGAGAAGTCTAATGTTACTATACAGTAGAGTAGTATGGTGTGCAGACCAATTTATTTGACTAGTCCTCCCAACCATAGAGTTCTATCTCCTTAACTCACTCCTGAGCTGAGACCTTTTTCTTCGAGTGATAGACAACCCTTTTTCTATCCTGGTGCAGCTTATTTAAACAGTGCTTTCCCAAGCCTGTTTCTAATTTCTGCGTCCAAAAATTTTAGGATGCTTTCTTCCTGTTTTTTCCTAGGCTTCCCTCTTTGAGGTACTTTAAATCTGTCTTTTCCGCTTTTCCAGATTTTCTTCCTCTTCCCAATTACTTTCCTCTTCATTGGGGAAATTGGATTTTTCTCTCCCAATCTAATTTACAAAGATTCCTTTCAAGATTTTTTGAAAGGTTTTTTGGAAATTCTAACCTTATCCATATCCTCATGGATAAAATTTTAGGATCTCAAATCTCATTCTAGTCATAATGCACACATAACAACTTTTCCATTTATTTTTATTTATTAAAAATA
Source organism: Pinus albicaulis (assembly GCA_034641835.2). Taxonomy (NCBI): domain Eukaryota; kingdom Viridiplantae; phylum Streptophyta; class Pinopsida; order Pinales; family Pinaceae; genus Pinus; species Pinus albicaulis. The sequence goes on along the minus strand of CM076575.1, from coordinate 1,094,618,567 downwards.
AATTAATCCATTCTCTAGTTTTCTATTAGGGTCCACTTTCCCTTTGAACTTATTTATTTGTCAATTAAAAAGCATAGAACTAGCGGTGTTACATATTCCCCTCATAACAGTGAACATTGTCCTCGGTGTTACACTTTTGAGGTTGATTGCTCAACTCAAGACGAAAATTACTTCATCTTTTCCCCAGTCTACCATCAGTTTTTTGCAGAGTACCATTCCTTCCTCTACTTCCACTCTACTTATTGATACCCTCTGGAGTTGGATTTTCTTCCTACTTCATTACAAGAAGTCTATCTGGAAGAATCTTTTATTCCATTCTCTTTGTCCACAATTCATACCAATTCATATAAGTAATATGATATACATATATTGATAGTGACAATAACATTTATGAATTTTACTAATTTCAATAAATTCAGTTGTTAGCCAAACCATTCAGGTTCATAGTAGTTTAGTGCACTTTCAGCACAACTACCTATCATTCCTTGTTTTTCGATGAGATTCCCTCCTCATGTAATCCTGGTCTAGCTCAGCTTTATTGTTTTTCTTGCTGAAATCTCTGCACTTATTTTCACCTTTGACTCCTTTTTCTGCAGTGTACAATTCCTGTTACATGCTTGGCTAAAAAAAAATATAATTTTTCATTAGTATTTCATGAATTTAGAAAACCAACTTTATCATATGTAGATGTTATTCTTTACATTTTTCTCAGTTCGTTTCTGTACTTCAAGTACCTTCTCGTTGTTTTATTTTTTTTATCAAACAATCATTCCAATTAGTAATAACCAAGCTCAATAATAAGGTCTAAAATTCAATTTTTTTCTTTACACTTGATTTTTTTTTTTCCAAGTATATCAGTTAGTACCGTAGATCCTCCACTTTCATCTCAATTTGCAGTTTCGGCCTTACACTAATTGACCAAATTTTGTTTATAAATTCCCTAGTTTACTTACCCTTTTTCTTATCTGTGCAAAAAAATTTGTTTATATTTTAGGGTTTCTACATTAGAACCCCTTCCCACTTTTCCTGAAGCATACATTTCAGCGGAAACCTTACTACTGAATCAATATAATCATGCTTAGGTATTTAATTTTTTTCTCCTTGTGACTGTAGAGAGTTTCTTTTTGGTTAAGGCATTAATGTCATTTATTTCCTCTCAAATTTTACAAAATTTGGAGAACAATTTTTTATTTTTTTTCTAACGTGCCCAGTACTCCCAGCAGGGATTTACTTGGGTTTTCATTTTTTCTATTCAGTACTTGTTATCTTTCTAAAATATTTGAAACTTTGATATGCGAATTATGTACAAAATTCCAGCTTTCTAGAATCTTCCTGACTTCGGCCAACTCACATCTGGGTTCCTTAGTCAGTACCGAAAATTTTGTTCATGTTTTATATCTGAAAATTTCTTTTAAATTTTCTCTAGTCTCTTTTATCCTATCAAAGAATTAATACACCTTCCGGTAACATGTCTAAATTGTGCATTAATCTAAATTGTCCCTTATTACCCTTTTTTCTTATAGGTATCCTAAGGAGATTCTCTTATTAAAGTGATTTTCTGTCCACACGTTCCTGCATACCCTTGACCCTTCACGTAATTAATTTATTATTTTGTTTCCGCTCCGACTTCCTGTCATTTCTTGTAGGTAGGATTGAATCCATTTTATAGTGGAATGGTAAAGGTTTTATTTTTTTTCATCCCTCCATCTCAATTTTGAGAATAATGTCGAACTGAAATTTTTCCTATCTAAATAGGTTTGATACCTGAAGACCTCCACATATGCCTCAGGGACACTGCTTTTTGTAGCCATATTCTTCCAACCCATTCATCTATGGTTGTTTTGGTTGGTTACAAATTTTATCATTCTGTTATGTTTAGGTAACATAGGAATCTCAAATCATAAAATAAATTGTAAGAGAAAATTTCTCAGTTTAATATTATATAACAACCTTCTTCTCATTCAACATTGAATAATAACTGCATCACATAGCCCCTTTTCTTGTTTGTTGTATTATGTTGGAAATAACGTACTTCTAGAATATAAATCCTCTTGTTTATTTTCTTCTAGTTAACTCACATACTATATTGTCTTCTTTCTCAACTTTTTCATTCCATTTCTCCATTCAGCATAAGGACACAGTTTTGATATGTGTATAACACTAATAGTTTTCATTTTTGTTCGGCTCTACTTTAGTTATTATAGAAATATCTAATTGTACGATACTATGTGCCTTTAGATATAATTATCTGGTTATTATATTTCTGAATAGCATCTTATGTTTAGAATTTATTTCTAATAAAATGTGTTGCTTTCTAATAGAATTATGGAATAATAATACTTCATAAATATCAATTTACTGTGATATATTCCAACTTATTATAATTTCTCAGCAATATGTTCCATTCTTAAATACTTTTGTCGCCCATCACTTTAATTGTTTCAGTATGCTTATTTTCTGATAAGAACATATTCAACTTTCAATTACAAATATCCTCTGAGACGGGATTTTTTCCCTTTCATTTATATGGATCTAGTGGTTTTAAACATACCCTATGTTTTTCCATTTATGGAATTCATGGTTCAGGCAATTCTTACCACCTTACCCAGTCCCTCTCCTATTACAATGATTAAATCTTATATAGCTATTTAATCATGGATTCTTATACCCAGACTATCCAATTTGGATTAGTATTTAAATTTGTATTTCACTCTATATTTTAATATGTATCTCATTTTATACCTTCTTTCACAACCAACGATAGTATAATCCTCCATTTGCCGTCATAGAAGGAAGGTGATTTTTTTTTTTTTTTGGGAATTCCTCTGAAATTCCTTCTTCCTCCTAGACTATTGTCTAGAGGCATCCTCTCCCTCAGAATATTCTGTGAGATTCTTATCAGGATATTCTCTTTGCCTTATACATGTTTATACATGCACAGTTTGGTACTGTCTTACCAAAGATATATTCAGCATCCAATGGCTACAATTGTTTTATATTTATCTGAACTATTAGCAAATCTCATAGGGTTTTCCCCTACCTTTTATTTTTTTTACAATTTCTTTTGTAATCCTTTTAACTCAGAATTTTGGGAATTTCTCCCAACAGGGCTGTTGAGATTAAATTAATTACACTCCACTTATGAAATATATAGTACTACTGAGTCGCATATACATAATTTTCAATAATATTTGTTGGTACTTATGTCACATTACTTTTTAATAATGATTACTCACAGTATTATTTGAATCATACCTGAATCATTGTAATCATATTGATGATAACTCTCTTTCTACTCTGTCATAACCTTTTTTACATTTCTTTTTATAAAGAATAATATAATTAAATTATTTTCCTAGACTGTACTAGGAATCTTCACCCTCTTGGTTGTTCGTGAAGTCAAATCTCTTATAAATCTATCTTGTTCCTCACTGGCTAAAGATAGCATGTCATTGTGGCTTTTAAGCTATGTCATTCCTTGCTGCATTCTATGCAACATAGCCATCAATCAAGCATTTGGATCTGGCATGTTTTCTCCACCACCCAGATCCACATACAACTCGTCCCCTTCAGTCATGGTTCGTAGCTATATCCCTTAGTATTGTTCACTGTACAATAAACCAACATTGATAAAACTTTAAATTTCATAACATTTTACAGCAGCATAAAATTTTCTGTGTGAGCACATAAGTTGCCCAGTGTTTTAGCTAATGCTTTGATACCATTTGTAACACCTCTCATCTGACAGCATTTTTTTTTTCTTTCTATTTATTAGTTATATCCTCTACTACTCTTATAGTTGTTCACTACTGTTTGACAAGTTATATCTTTATATATACATATATAACTTATCTTTCCATCATGAAGAGATAATATTGGACTATACCAAATCATTAATCATTAACAATATATTTCCGTCCACAATATAACATTTTTCTCTTACCTCTTTCCTCCTTTGCAATATATACTAGGAATTATTACCCTTTCCTAATGTCTCCTTGTAGTGATAAGGTAATATTTTCAACTTGTACATACCTCAATAAAGATAATATGAATGCATCAAATTCAATATATTTCAATGGATAAATTATTGATTTAACAATAAATCCATTGCATAAGTTACATTTCCTTTTCTGGTCTTCCACTTACACCATCCACTTATACTAAACTAGGTGATTGTGATATTATATTATATACTCCCCTAGAATAAGTGATTTCCATGGTTCATACAATATTAATTGTTAGATTTACGAATCATAATTTACTCCTTCTCAATCTATAAGGTGTCTACGGTCAATGTTTAAGATAATAAAAAGTAATACTTTACCATGGTTCTATTAACCCCCTCTATAAAATCACACTTATATCCACTATTACAACCCTTTCTAAATTTCAATGCTTAGGCTAACTTCCATTACAACATGATTACGTCATTAAATAACCTTTACAATCCAAACGTTCACTTTTAAGAGCATTATAATATCACTAGTCATCAAATGTAATATCTATTATATTATAAATGATATGCTCTTCATCATTGATGAATATGCCCTATTATAATATAATGCTCTTCTCATATCTTATATTAACTCTATGTATAGAAAATATATTTAATGGTATTTTTCAATATATACCTCGGTAAATTCCACTAGCTTATTACCAATTCGGTATACCCACGGAATTCATAAAGATTATAAACATTAGTTGGGCATATGCCAGTCATATTTGGATTTTTCATTATAGAGATTTTTTTTAACAAGATTTGCTAACCACTATACTAAAACTTATTCATCATTTCCTTCGTATTTAATTCTAGATTCACCGTATAAGCTCTTAAATGGGTTTAACTCTATGCTTAACTCCACAATGTGGGATTTCCATGGGTTTCCAACATACAGCCTGGCTGATATGAAAGTTTTGTTTTCAATGAACTCATTGGGATGTTCGCCACTTAAATTCTATTTATGTTGAACGTATAACTTACAGTACCAGAAACTTATTCAATACGAGATGAGAATATCATTGATTTTTTTATTATTTAGACCCATGTGATACAGTATTATTTCATAAATTTTCTGAGAGTATTTCCTTCATTGTTTCCAAGATTTATAATCAATCCCGCATTAAGACGTTAACCATTTCTCGAGACCACAAAATCGATCCACACATTTCTTAGCATCAATCGCCATGTGTACGATATGGATTTTTCAAGATTTATGGTTCTTTACAAGTATATTACCGGTTTCTTTGAGATATGGTTCTTCTTTCTAGTTCTCATTATTTTTGTTCCTTCCATAAAGCGTAGCAGAGTAGGTTTGCCTCCTCGTGCCCTGCGTGAAATGGAAATCACATGCAAACACTACTTCTACCCGAGACGCTGCTTCCACAGGTAATGTATCCTTAACGAAACCTTGAACGCTTCACTTCATTTCGATTTCTCAAAATTTGCTAGATTATTTCTAAGACAAAATGTCTGGATTTAATTGAGACTGTTGTAGAAAGTCCCCAAACATTTCATAGTAGATTCTCAATTTATGATTTGGGATGATTGTCGATTTTATTCCCATTCTAACACATGGTCAATTTTCAAAACTTACCGGGGTTTTCATTATTCAAACTTATGATTTACCATTTCTCTATTATGCTGAATATTTTACTCTTTTTGTTCTTTTTCCTCATAACCTGACTTGAAATCAATATTTCATTAACACCATGATATTTCATTCAGAATTCCTCTTCTAGTTTAATTTCTATTCCTAAGTTTTTTGACAGGTAGCTTCATTAATTTTTCGTTAAAGTTTATCTTTCCCCACCTATTAATTTAAATCATTGAAATTAAATGAAATTTTAATACCCTTACTCTTCGTTCAGGCAAGATCCGAGCTAGCAGGTCGATTTAGTGGGTACGTTCATCCCTTCAAAAACTTATTGCTACTCTATTTTTCAATAAAATTGTACTTCTGTTAATCTTAATGTATTTCGTATTCCATTTAGTGGTACTAATTTTAACTTTGCCTAGTTGTAGGTAATCATTCTCTACTTGTGTGACTTTCTGTGGTTGGAAAATGTTTTATCCCTTAACCGGGACTACTCCGACTGATAAATTTTTTATTTGACACTGGTCCGTATCAACGTCTCACTAAAATTCGATTTTGAATTAGAAATGCCAATGCACAGTACCTTGGTTCCAAATTTTCAATTTTTGTGGATATCGAACCACTAGTTAGGAGAATTCCAATTTGTTCTATAATAATTTTCTATATCCATAAGGGTGGTACATTTACTCTTTGGACTCTGTTTTTATATTAATAAGGTCACTTCCAGATTATCTTAGATAACCTTTATTCTCTTCTTTTGTTTTTCACTCTGTTTCACTCAGAGGAGGATAACCTCGTTATAAACTCTTTTGGATATTTATATGAATATATAAATCTGAGATAGTGAGTACCATCGTGGTTGTTTTAGTTATTTCTATGATAATTATTCTTCTAATAACCAATGGTTCTCATGTGGTATTTTCTAGTTCTTTTTAAGAAGCTTTATCAATGAAATATGAAAATACCCCAGAAGGTTGTATGCAAAATCCATTCATCGTACAGGTTCTACTATAGCTTCCATGCTATATATAATTTATTTCTTTTTTTATTCTTTTTCAACTAAGAGTTCAGTATAATTCTCACTGTAATGATTTGCAACCTTTTTGTGGTACATATTCATTAGATAAGATTCATTTCTCTGCTAATATAACGTTTTATTAGAAATATCATATAGATTCTGGTATAGTACCTAACACTTTCAAAGGATTTTAATTTAATTTTTTCCTACTCTACAGAAATATCTCATAATTTCTTTCAGGCTGATTATAGGACGATAGTCTAACACGACCATAACACTTCCAGTTCATATTTTGTTATTAATGTTCCGAATTTCTAATCTTTGATATACATATGTTTAATAAATGTATATAGTTGTTTCTACCATTTACCTGAAATTATTTTCTTCACCGTGTAACTAGAATTTTATCTTGATACTATATTTTCTATAAATCAATTATGACAGTAAGCTATTATTTCAAATATATATATATATATATAAACAATTTCTTGGAATTTAAACAGTTTATGAAATGCACATTCATTTATGTTTGTAATGGATGCATATGGTTAAAGTAATAGTAGAAAATTTATTTAATAAAACCTATACATTCTCTGAGAGAGACCTATCATCATATTTAAACCCCTCTGGGATTTAAACACACTAGCAGATAGCTATCGTTACATAAATCCTATGCAACAATGCAGAAAATGGAAGTATCCCTACCTCCACAATTCTGCTAAATTCATGGGAAATAATTAACTCAACACGTCAAGCTCAAATTCATTAATTTTCCCAAAGCTATTTCCATGCATGAGAAGTCTAATGTTACTATACAATAGAGTAGTATGATATGCATACCAATTTATTTGACTAGTCCTCCCAACCATAGAGTTCTATCTGCTTAACTCACCCACTAGCTTAGACCTTTTACTTCCAGCAATAGAAAGCCCTTTTTCTATCCTGAAGCAGCTTATTTAAGCAGTCCTTTCCCAAGCCTGTTTCTAATTTCTACATCCAGAAATTTTAGGATGCTTTCATCCTATTTTTTCCTAGGCTTCCCTCAGTGAGGTACTTGAAAGTTGTCTTTTCCTCTTTTCCAGTTTTTCTTCCTCTTCCCAATTACTTTCTTCTTCATTGAGGAAATTAGATTTTTATCTCCCAATCTAATTTAGAAAGATTTCTTTCAAGGTTTTTTTGAAAGGATTTTTGGAAAGTCTAATCTTATCCATATCCTCATCGATCAAGGTTTAGGATCTCCAATCTCATTTTAGTCATAATGCACACGTAACAACTTTTCCATTTATTTTTATTTATTAAAACTAAATTAATCCATTCTCTAGTTCTCAATTGGGGTCCACTTCCCCATTGAACTTATTTATTTGTCAGTTAAAAACCATAGAACTAGGGGTGTTATAGTTTCTTTATTATAAATGCATGTTCTTCGATGGGTGAAGTGTTTATGAATACAAAATTTCATAAAATTGTATTTAGTGGTAGAGATAGAAGTATGTGCACAATGTGTTGTTCAGATATTTGTTGCATATTCACCAGAGCATTTCCAAGCCCACTAATTGTTTTTACAATGTCAATGTTTAAATTTTTATGTTCTTCTCATATGTGTTTGAAAGTTGTTGTCATTGTTGTATCAATTTTTTTCATGTATGAGCTACAATATGTACTTCTTGTGTACGAGTCAAATATAAATTGATACTAAATTCTTTCATTCCTTATCCTTGGAATGTGTCAAGAAAAAACTATTTTTCCATGTCTCCGGTGGTTTTCTTTGAAATAATACAGGTGTACGATTCAAGATGCATGTTATTGCATGCATATACTCTTCATGAATTGAATCTAAATGATTCAAAAAAAGATCAAATTTATATCCAACTTCATATTTAGAAATTTTCTTTGTTTGAAAGATTAGCATTGCATTTTTTTATTTTTATTATCACATTGCTAAGGTCTCAATAATATTGTTTTTTTCCACTAGTGGTTGTTGGAAATTGAATCTACAATGTAATTTTTTTGTTCCCATAGAAGTTTTTGTATGTTCATGGTGATGTATGTTTTTAAGTCATCTATAATTATTGAGGAATCACATGAAAAGTATGTATTAATGAAGTTATCAATTTATACGTCAGTATTTCTACGGAATATTGGTGCATTCTTTATCCATAGTATTACATGGTCATGTCTGCTACCTCTACTTTAGAATTCTATGACAAAAAATAGTCTTCAATACTTTCGTAGTACTTATTTTCAACACATATTAAATTCCAAAGAGTTTAAATTCTATTTCTACTGAGAGAAATAAAAAGTTTGGTAATCCTAGTTATTATATCATTGCATGTGTATGCATTTGTTCATTGTAGTCTAAATATGTATGGATATATTTGAAATTAATGTATCTAATGTTCATTTTTAAAATATGACCAATGTTTTCCATTGATTTAAGATCTTTTTCTATTAGTTTTCTACCTTTCTCAATCCATACCAAGTCTTGGATAAACCTCTTATGGGGTGTAAGTATATATAGGAAGGCCCCCTTTTCTCATAAGATATGAGGGTTATATAATGTTTTGAGGCTGAAATTTTCCTTATATCTAAAACATCTAAGCCTTCCTGAAAAAATCCGAGAACATGTCATCCAATCATCGAATTCTAGCTTTTTTGGGTTCCATAGGATTTCTAGTCCCCATACACTTCCTGTAGCATCAAGGGCCATTATAGCATATCCCTTCCAATATTCACGTACAATATGCTATGATTTTTCCATCAAAACCTTAGTTTCCTACAAAATTACCAATTTTGTTTTCTTCTTGTCTACTCTTTCTCTCAAGTATCTCTACTTTCCCTTTCTATTAATGTATCTAATATTCTACATAATTATTTTCATTAAGGAAAATGTTGAGAGGAATGGTAGACATTCTAGATGACCAAAAATTGACCTAATTTAATCAAGTATTCTCCCATGGTTTTTATTTCATTTGTCACCATTCTCCTCTGTTTCCTTTTTCCTTCATTCACTTTTCACTCTTTGCCTTTATCCATCAAACCTTGAGAGTTTCTTGTGCCACTACCTGATGCAGGAGCATCCAACTGAATAGCCACAACTAGAAGTTGGTTAGTTTCTGTTAGGCAGAAACTGAACTTTTATTCAATTTTATTTAATTTTTTTATTTTGTTTAAAAAAAGGGTCAAAAGCTAGTTAAAACTGCTATTTTAATTTTTGAATTAAAAGAATAGTTAGATTATGCTTAGTTAAGTGTTTAGTTTTAATAAACTGTTCTGAAACTGAATGAAATTTTCTCAATCATATGGGGATTTTGGGAAGGCATAAAACCAAACCAATTCCACCATTGTGAGGGTTTGCCATCTGTAGAGAAAAGGAGAGTGTTATTAAAGTGAATCTGTGTATGAAAATAAATAAAGTGTTATTGAATTTTTAATTTAAAGAACAATTATTTCGCTGCACTTTAAATTTGACTGAGTATTCAAATGTATCAGAGATCTTTCCATATCAAATAACAGAAATTGCAGGGCCAATAATATACAAGCAGGACAACCATATCAAATAACAGAAAGTGCAGGACCCAAAAGTATACAAGCAGGACAAAACCATACACTGGAAATAAGGAAATGTAGGTAAATCGTAACTACATTGATAACATATTTACATTATGTTCATTTATTATTTTTATTTAAAAAAAACTTCCTACGAAATTCATAGTCGAATAAGCCTTATCTTAAGGGTCTACAAAATAGATTTACAAACTCCAGCAAGCATATTGTATTAACAAATACAGGTTAAAAAAAGTGTCAAATACTAAACCTGTAAGGGTTTAAAAAAAAATTCATACAACCATTAGGGTTTATACCCTGCTTAACAAAAAAATCGAAGTACATCCACAATATGGAAAATGATACCCAATAATTGTTACAAATAAGATAGTGGAAAGAAACTGAATACTACACTCTACAGCACCTACAAGCTTCAAAATATGTCTGAGGGTTTGTGAAGAGTCCTACCCTGTTTCACTAGGGAGATACTAGACCGCGGAATCAGTAGAAGATAGCCAGTCCAGCACCTGCAACCACAAGTAAACACACATGATTTAGAAGGCAGAAGGTGAAAAATAGAGAAGAGAAGGAAAATATGAATTGAGAGGTAGTGAGAGGAACCGGCTTACCTGAAGAGAGACAGTGCGACCGATAAAGGAAGGGCCACTTCCACAAATACCAATGTAGATAATACCTGTTAACCAAGGCACAAGCAGGTTAGAAAGAAAACGATAACAGCTATCGACAAAAAATAGAGCAACCGCTTACCTTATGTTGCAGAGGTCGAGATGCACTGAAGATGAAGCCAAAATCCACTAAATTCACAAAGAACAACTTCAAAATTCTAAACATAGCAAGTGAGGACTAAGAAGAAACAGACTGGAACTAGAAATCCTAACAAATTACCAAAAAGGGTCGAGACATACAGTTGATGACTGCACCAGTTTGTGAAGACAATCATAGAAGGGTTGAAATTCCATTCAAAATCATAGAGGGGATGTAACTTTGCAGGCCATAGGAAGGTAGAAACCCCCTCATACTCTCGGAGGACTGTGTAAATTTGCAGGTGGTAGTAGGGTTGAAACCCTCGCCCAGTTTCCCTCTCCGACAAACCCTCATGAAAAAAATATAAATGAGTGATAAACCATAAGATCATGACGTTTAAAATTTGGAGTTAAGACCCTGTTCCGGACCCTCGAACATATGGGCTAAGTGGATTGTAATGGAGCAGATTTGAAACAATTCTATTGTTCAATAAAATTTCTTATTAAGAGCGGTGTTGATTATAGTTTTAAAATGTTTCAATTTATTTCACTATTTCGTGTCCCCACCACTACCACCGATCTCAAATGAGCCTCCTTACCTTTTTCAACATAGATAAACTTGTGCATAGAGTTCCTATTGCCTGGGAGGAAGCTCTTGGAGCTCATGTTGTTCCTAGATATTGATGATACTTACCAAATATTTCTCATCCTCTCCTATGGCTTTAGCATTGTCTTCCATCAAGGTCAAGACCTTGCCAATCCATGGTAATCCAAATAGGCCCTTCGTCTTTCACACCTCTTTAGGAGTCTTCCTTTTTGGGGCTTGTTTGTATATAAAATTTTTGAAAGTTATTTTTTGTCATAGTGATATCCTCTCAAAGGGATATCCCTTTGTCCATGTCCTCTTAAACTAATAACACATTTCCTACCTATATTTTCTTTTGTTCCTACAAATTATTTTGTGTTCTAGGGTTTCTAGGCCTTTTCACCATTCTAGTAAAACCTTCTAATGATTCTTTAGACCCTGCCTTTTGATATTCCTTTTTCGAAAGGAATAATGATCCTTGAACAAATGCCCATGATGATGTCATCTTCAACATCTAAATTGAATTTTCTCATATTCTGAAAGTTGCATGCATACCTTGCCCTGGTACCCAAATCAATGGATTAGAGAACCTCTCATACTTTGTGAAAGTTTTCTATGGAGTTACAAATAGCCTTGAAAATTTACAAAATGCCGCAATTAATTTGAAGAGAGTATAGCCTAACCCATAATATAAAGGAAAGAAATTATTCCTTAATCAAGTTAAAGCACTCTTCTGAGTGTCTCATATACATGCCAATGTTCAGGAAATAAGGTGTTCCCTCAGACACACTATTTTCTTCTTCCGAATTAGAGAAAATTATTGTGAATACCCTTTCAAACCTATCCTGAGCTCAACTTCACATATTAGTTTCCAATTGTATTGTATCCACTTCCCTACTTCCTTCTACATTTTCCACCCACCCACAAACTTGCATCAAAAAGCATGGTACTTCATATCTTGTTGATGCTTATATCTCCCTTTCCTCATGTTTTCCTCTCTCCCTCTCTCCCCATATTCCTTATGACTCCCTATCTCCCTCTCCACCTTTCTCTCTCTATGTATTTCTTCTCACCTCCCTATATTTCCCCCTCCAACTCCATATCTCTTTCCCTCCCTCTCTCCACTCTCTACCATCCTCTCTCTTTCTTTCTCTACCTCCATTTCTCTCCCACCTCTCTCTCTTTCTATCATCACCCTCCAAATTTTTTACTATATCCACCCCTCTCTCCCTCTCTCTCCTTCCTGCCCACCTTCTCTCCATCTATATGTCTTTGTCTCTTTAATTCACCCTGAAACATACATGCTCTCTCTCCATCTCTACATTTTCACTCCCTCTCTCTCTCCACTTCTCACTCTATATGTCTTTCTTATTCCATCCCTCTATCCCACCCATGCTCCATCTCTCTATCCATACCTCTCTACTCCTCTTTCCATACCTCTCTCCTCCTCTTTCCTCTCTCTTTCTCTCTCTCTCTCTCTCTCCAATCCTCTCTCTCTATATCTCTTCCCTCCAATATGCCCCCCTCTCTCTCTCTCTCTCTTTCCCCTCCAATCCTCTCTCTTCCCCAATCACTCACCCAATCTCTCTATCTCTCTATGTCCAACTATGTTACTATATCTCCCCCTCTCTCCTTCTATATTCTTCTCTCCATAGTTCCTTTTCAACCCTAGACATACACACACTCTCTCCATATCTCCCTTATCACTCCCTCACCCTATCCACTTCTCACTCTCTATCTCTTTCTTATTCCCTCCCTCTTTACACTTCCAACTCCATCTCTCTATCCATCCGTCTCTCCTCCACTCTCTCAATTCCTCTCTCTTATCCGTCCTCTCTCTCCCTTTCTCACCCACCTCCTTCTCTCTTCCCCTGTCTCTCTATATCTATCTCTCTCTCTCTTTTCCCTCCAATCCTCTCATTATCTCCCTCCTCCTCTCTATCCCTCCCTTTTCACTCCTCTTATCTCTCCACCTATATCACTCTATGTCTTTTTTCTTCCCTCCCATACATATCTAGAGTTATTATATATCATGATATATGAATATATATATATATATATATATATATATATATATATATATATATGATAGTATATATATTATAATATAAAAAATTTAATAATATTAATATTATACTATATTAATATGTATATTATATTTATTAATAATAATAATATTAATCTTTTGCTACTCATATGAGGCTTAATCATGTTTTTTTGCATGACATGAATAATAATTTGGCCTATGGTATTTGGCCCATAGGATTCACCTAAATAAAACCTTTTTCTTTAGTGTTCATAAATATAAAGAGGATTGAGGAGTAAATACTAAAGGAGGTTATATTTATTTACCATACTTCTAGGATTATTTTTATATTTATCTATTTATGATACTTCTTTTATTTACCATGGTATTTGGCACATAGGCTTGGTATATAATTAGATGTTGATTTCTAATCTTGTTAAATTTAATAATACAAAGTTACTAAATTTAATAATATTAATCTTTGAGTATTAATATTAGGGTTAATCATGTTTTTTTTGCACAATATTAATAATAATTTGTCTCATGGTATTTTTCCCATAGGATTCACCTAAATAAAACTTTTTTGTTTAGTGTTCCTAAATATAAAGAGGAGTATGGAGTAAATAAAAAAAAAATCTTTTATTTATTGACCATAACTCTAGGTTTATGGCACAATATACAACCCAGTATGACCCCGATCTGCAAGGATGTGAGGTACTCAAATAATAATTAAATTTCTTTGTTTAATGTCGTACTAAAATTATCTCCTAAAGAAAGAATTCCCCATCATGTTATTCAGAATTTTTGTCAAACAAAAAGAAGCACATGGCACACTATGCACTGGTTGCACCGCATGACCCTCATCTACAAGGATGTCACATCCTCAAACAATAATTATTATTTTTTTGTTTAATGTGAGCTTAAATCCTAAATTTAAAAATTAAGTATATCATATCCTAAAAAATTAATAAAAATAATTTTCACTAATGTCACCCAAAACATTACCCATTTCTCTCCTATTTAAAAATAAACCTAATTATTATGATGTATAAACATAGTATATATTTAAAATGTAAAGATGTTTAGGTCTGGTAAATAAATAAAGTAAAGGTATGGTAAATAAATAAAAGCTCTTCTTATATTTACTTCATAAACCTCTTTATATTTACGAAAAATCAAAAAAGAGGTTTTATTTATGTGAAGTCTATAGGCCAAATACCACACAAAAAATTATTATTAATACCATGATCCAAATACCATACTTATAAAAGAGGTATGGTAAATAAATAAATAAAAACAAAATAGGTATATAGAGACATGATAAATATATAAAAACATATCAAATATCATTATAAATCAACATCTAATTATATACCAAGCCTATGGGCCAAATACCATGGTAAATAAAAGAGGTATGTTAAATAAATAAAAATCCAATGACCCAAATTTTCTAATACCATGCAAAAAAAGTATTATTAGCCCTAATATTAATATTAATATTAAAAGATTAATATTAATATTAATATTATTAAATATAATATTCATATTAATATTGTTAAATTTAATAACTTTGGATTAATACAATATTAAATTTGCTATATTATAAAATACATTAATATATCATGTTATATAATAACTCTAGATATATATGGGAGGGAAGAAAAAAGATGTAGAGTGGTAGAGGTGGAGAGATACCAGGTGTGACAATGGAGAGATGAGAAGAAACTCGAGAGGGGAGAGGAGGAATGAAGAGAGATAAATGAAGAGGAGTGAGAGAGGTAGAGAAGGGTAAGAGACGGAGAAGCAGAGATAAATATGGAGGGGGAAAAGAGGAGGAGAAAGGGGGGAGACAATGAGAGGATTAGAGAGAGAGAGAGAGAGAGAGAGAGAGAGAGAGAGAGAGAGAGAGGGAGGATGAGAGAGAGTAATTGAGAGAGAGGAGGAGAGAGGAAGGGATAGAGTGACGGATTTGGAGGGGGATAGAGGGAGGGAATAAGGAAAACATAGAGAGTGAGAAGTGGAGAGAGAGAGAGGGAATGAAAAGGGAGATATGGAGAGAGAGTTTTTATATTTAGAGGTGATATAAAGAGACAAAGAAGGAGAGATGGAGAGAAGGGGGGAAATAAGGAGAGAGAAAGGGAAAGGGAGGGATATAGTAACATAGTTTGAGAGAGAGAGAGAGAGAGAGAGAGAGAGAGAGAGAGAGAGAGAGAGAGAAAGGGTGAGATAGAGGACTTGAGAGAGAGGAAGGGAGTGATGTGGGAAGAGAGAGAGGGAGAGAGACATAAAAGGGGGAAGAGAAAGGGAGGTAGGAGAGGAGGTGAGGGAGAGGAAGGAAGAGAGAGAGGAGGAGAGAGGGAGGGAATAATAAATGCATAGAGACTGAGGAGTGGAGAGAGAGAGGGAGTGACAAGGGAGAAATAGAGAGTTTGTGTGTATGTTTGGGGTTGAGATAAAGAGAAAAATAAGAAGATATGGAGGGAATGGGGGGAGAATGATAGAGGGAGGGATATAGTATGATAGTTGGAGGGTGGAGAGAGAGAGAGAGAGAGAGAGAGAGAGAGAGAGAGAGGTGGGAGATAAAGGGGGAGAGGAGAAAGAAGAGAGAGAGGATGTGAGAGAGTGGAGAGAGGGAGGGAAAGAGAGATGGAGTTGGAGGGGGTGAGATGGAAGACAATTTATTGAACTAGATGCATTGATTTTAGTGCGGATGGTGATATCTAACCTTATTTGATTTTTTTCACTATATGCATTGATTTTAGTGTAGATGTTGAGAGAGAGAGAGAGTTTGTGTTGGGGTAAGAAAGTGGATTGGAGAGAGAGATAGAGGAAAATATAGAGGAAGGTAGGAGAGAAAGGGAGAGAGAGGAAGGACAAGAGAGGGGAATTTAGAGAAAGGAAGAGAATGATGGGTGAAGAGAGAAAATTGGAGGGCAAAGAGAGAGAGAGAGAGAGAGAGAGAGAGAGAGAGAGAGAGAGAGAAGGAGATAGGGAGGGATAGAGAGATGGTGTTGGATGGAGTGGGAGGGAAGGAAGAAGAAATACATAGAGAGTGAGAAGTAGAGAGAGATGTGGAGTGACAAGGGAGAGATGGAGAGAGTTTTTTGGCTGAGATAAAGAGATAAAGGAGAGATGGAGAGAGGAGAGAGGGAGGGATATAGTAATAGAGTTGGAGGGTGAAGAGAGAGAGAGAGAGAGAGAAAGAGAGGTGGGGGAGAAATGGGGAGAGAGGAAGGAAGAGGAAGGATGAGCGAGAGTGGAGAGAGTGACGGAAAGAGAGATGTAGTTGGAGGGGGGAGAGAGGGAAGAATATTTGTTGCACTAGATGCACTGGTTTCAGTGTAGATGGTGATTTCTAACCATATTTGATTGTTTTCACTAGATGCGTTGATTTTAGTGTAGATATTGGTTTCTAATTATATTTAATTGCTTGCACTAGAAGAATTGATTTCAATGTAGATGATTTATAATCCTATATGATTGCTCTCACAAAATGCACTGATTTTAGTGTAGATGGTGATTTCTTATCTTATTTGATTGCTTGCACTATATGCATTAATTTTAGTGTAGATGTTTTCTAATTATATTTGGCCTCTTGCATTAGATGCATTGATTTCAATGTATATGATTTCTAATCTTGCACTAAATGCATTTATTTCAGTGTAGATGTTGATTTCTAATCATGTTTGATTGCTTGCACTAGATGCATTAATTTCAGTGTAGATGTTGGTTTCTATTATTATTTTCTTACTTTCACTAGTGCATTGATTTCAGTGTAGATGTTGATGTCTAATCCTATTTGATTACCTACATTAGTTGCATTGATTTCAATGTAGATGTTGTTTTCTAATCTTATTTGATTGTTTTCATTAGATGCATTGATTTAAGCCTAGACGTTGATTTATGATTTTATGTAATTGGATGTATGATGGCACATTAACTAAATATTTAAATGGTTTACGATTTCAACTATCCTTTTCATATAATCGATATGAAAAGATGAAAAAACTAACAATGGTGACAATAAGAATAGTAGAAGGAAATAATTTGAGATTGATCAGAATGAATACTATTTGTAATTACCTGCATTCTTATTATTCACATTTTCTATCATTCAACACTATTACATTGTCACTTTGCATTCAAAATTTGTATTTCATGTTTTTTTATCATTAAAGTTATTAATGGTATTTCTCATCTGAACAAAATGATGTAACTAAGAAAATTTTAAAATTACAATGACCACATAAATATGAGACATATTTAGCATATATAAAATGATTTATTTACATATTATTGATAAAATTAATCAATAGATTTTCCTTAGTCGGACATAATTGAAACCAGGGTGAATCCATCTTAACTCCGGATCTATCAAGCCCCGAGAGGGATCAAATATATTGATTTAAAAACATGTTCTAACATTTTTCACTCAAGAAAGAGGTTTTCACATCTAGAGATTTGGTCCCTCTCGACGCTTGATAGATCGGGAGTTAAGATGGATCTAGGCTGGTTTATTTACAATACCTCTTTTATTTACCATTGTGTTTGGCATATAGGCTTGCAATATAATTACATGTTGATTTCTAATCCTATTTCATATATTTTGATTTATTTATAATACCTCTTTATACCTATTTTACATTTATTTATTTATCATACCTATTTTATAAATATGGTATTTGGCCCATGGTATTTAATAATAACTTGTTCGATGGTTTCTTTTCTTTTTTAGTTTTTATAAATGTAAAGAGGTTTATGGAGTAAAAAGAGGTTTTATTTATTTACCATACCTCTACAGTACGTATAAAAATATGTTTAATTTATTTACCATACTTCGGGTTTATTTATAATTTTATTTACTTACCTTACCTCTCAGGTTAAGAGACATGAAAAATTATTAAAAACATATTACTTATTACAAATCTATTGATTACAATTGAGTCGACATTACAAAAGTTTACAAACTTTCTAACATTACATCAACACACATTCCCTATACTGGCTTTCTCTCGACCCAATTATATGATATTAGAGAAAAAAAAATTTAAAAATAGTAAATAATTAATTGATTATTAATAATAAATTAAATACTACAATGAAAAATGTATCCAATGTTACATTTATCTATGCTTAAGGTTGAATAAGTCCATTCAACTATTTTAAATAAGTGAGCTCTAGTAGAAATGAATTCATCCCTTAGTAACATATTCTAACTAATAGATGGAATGACTCTTTTATTAGAGTTATAATTATATTAATTTAATTAACATATAATCATTAATTAAATTAAAAAGGTGTATACAAATTTAATAAGTATATATCACCCGGAAAGAGCGATGGCGGTTCAGGGGATTAGGGTTTGCAAAGATGTCCCGAGCTCTTGCGCCGTTTTGGCCTTTCACCAGATTAGCGGCCCCCAGATTATGAAGAAGGCGCCGGCTTGCGGGTTTCTGGCCAGGTATGAATGGAAAAGAGAGGATGCCGCAGTCTGGGCGGCCTCTCACCCTGCCATCGACTCTGCCGGTCTTGAAGAGGTCGCCTTCACTGCGTTTCGCCTTGCAAACAGGTTTCTTCCTGAAGTTTTCTCCGAGCTCGCCTTGGTAGTATGTCAGATATGGATCTGGCCCTTGAACCCGACTTCTTGGCGTACAGGGCTTCCTGCGAAGGTAATCCTTTTCGTATGGGTTGCTAATCACCAGATCTGTGTGCCTTTTCTCAGGTCGAATTTTGGCTTAACGGATGCCGCCATTTGGAGGGCGGCCTGCATGGCTAAAGCCCCAATCGACCTTGAAGCCGCTGGGTTTGCCGTGGATCACCGCTCAAGTAGAAGTAATATTGAAAAACCCACCATTATTTCCTTGGGCGCACGCAAGCAGTGGATCTGCTCAACGCATCAGCCGGATCGGCCTGCAAAGGTTTCAAAGCTTGGCTTACACTCCGATTGTTTCTATGTTCATCGATCTACCCTAACTACGAGCCTGGCGAATCAGAATAGGGATCCGTTCTCCTCTTCCCAGCAGGTAACCTCAAATTTCTTCCAGATTTTTGTCAAATCTCCTATGGGTAAATCATATTTAATCTGGATCCGAGCAGAAAACTCTGTTCTGTACCTGAAACAGCAGATCTGGCACTTGATGGGATATCCGGTCCCGATCCAACACCTAGTGAGCGGTAGACACTCCCTACAGGATAACAGATCAATGATGGAATATGGAATCAAAGCTGACTCGACCATCTCACTAAATTTTCGGCTGAGAGGGGGCGGTGTACAGCAAGGGAGACCAAGCTCTGCAGGAGGCGAAAAGGGGAAAAAATCCATTCCTCAGCAGCAACCAACTGGTGGCCTCTCCTATAAAAATATTTTACAGGGTACCAAGACTGCAGGGCCACCGCCGGTCCAAGAAGCAGCTATTCCAAGGCCTTACATTGTGGAACAGTTAGGTCAAACACCTACTTACAAAATTGATTCTTCAGGAACAGAGGATTATGTTAAGATATATGAAACCCAGGCACTCATCTGTCGTTTTAACTGTTTCTGGCCCAAACCTATGGATCTGTTCCATTGGATTTTCACACGATGGACCATGGAATGTGACATTCACCTCTGTTCCAAAGGGTTCTTCATTGTTAAGTTTAAATCTACGGAGATCAGAGATCTTGTCCTCAAATCAGGACCTTGGTTTTGGGGTTCTACAGGCCTTTTCCTGACCCCTTGGTTTACTGATTTCGACCCAAATACCATGACAGTGGCCAGAATGCCGGTATGGGTGCGTTTACATAATCTCCCTCTTCATTTTTGGAGTGACCAGGTCCTGGAGGGAATCGGCAACAGTATTGGGAAATACATCAAAACTGATATAGAAAGACTTGAGGACAGAATCTATACCTTTGCTCGGATCTGCATCGAAGTGGACCTGAGTAAAGGACTGCCGGAGAATATTATGTTGTCTTACAAGCAACAGAACTGGCTGCAGGGACTCGATTATGAAAATACGGCTTTCAGATGTAGAATCTGTCGGCAGCCAGGACACCTTCAAAGTTCATGCCCAGAAGCAAAGAAAGGAAGCAGTAAAAAGAAACAGAAAGAGAAACAGAGAAAAGGATGGCATTTCCCTCCTCCGGTCTCAGAGGACGAGGAATCTGAAGCAGAGGAGGATCCCATTCCCCCTGGAAATAATGAGACTTCCCAAGAACAAGAAGATCAAAGGAAAGAAATACCAGAACAAAAGGACCCTCAGCACCATCAGAATCACTCAGAAAGGACAAACGAGGATACAGGTGCCGGAGGAGTCAAACGTCATCACTCCTCGGACACCTCAGATTCAGACAAGGATACAGGACCTCAAATCTCAGAAAATCAGTTAGTCCTTGTAATGACTGCGCCTCCCGAGAGCGGGTGGCGCAAGGTCGAGAAGAAGAAGGGGAGGAAAACCTGAGCTGCGGGACAGCTACCCACGCTCTGGACGTTGAGGTTCTTTTTTGAGCCAACCAGTTTTTCTCTGTTTTCTCTCTCGACTCTTTTCTCTTTTGGTAGCTTTGCTACGTTGATTGGTGTGCTAAAGCACATGTGCCCCTTGAGGCAGTTGTCTGAAATGATTTGCATATGCTCCAGGTAACTTTTCATTTTTATAATAAAAAGTAACTGATTTTTTTCTGTGGAAAAAAATTTAATGAAAATTATATTTTTAGTTTAAAAAATAATTTACAAGCTCTAATGTACTATTACACAAATTTATTTTCCAACTTTAACTTTAACCATATTTGTTCTAGTTAATTATAACCAAAATCCCATAAATTATTTGTTACTAAAAAAATATTATTTCATATATAAGTTGGACTAAGCCTTTTTTTTAATAAAATTACTTTAACTATGTCATCAATAATTTATAACATTACTTTAAATATTTAGAAGATAAATTATTGTATTTATTTTGTATTTAGTAATATTTATAATAAATAAACTATCAAAATTTAATATCACTCCTACCTTAAATTTCACTAACATATATATATATATACCGAGGTATTCCATAATATATGATTTAATTTGCTATTACAAAGACATAGAATGACAACTACCATATGACTTGAAACAATGTATTAAATTTGAAACACAACCCATAAACCTGGCAGTTAAACTTTGGAAATTGGGCATCAAATCATACAAGGTATAAATAGTACATAGCAATATAAAATAATGGAATTTAAATGAGATTTGGTTCTTCACATCTATACAGAGGGATACACTTTAATGAGATTTCATATAATATGTTACTTAACCTAGCAGCAAAGCTGTAGTCTAAAAAAGTAATAGAATGGCCCAGAATGTGGTAGAGATTTTGAAAAAATCTGGCAAATTTTTTATCAGAATTTTGTTTAGAGTTGTTAAACTTCAGTATTTTCGGTGTCCTAAAGGTTTTTGATGGTGCTGAATCTATTTCCACTGTCAAAAATAGATTCCAGACACTGCAACTACCTCATTTTTAAAATTTTAGTGAACCAAATTCAGACAAAAACCTGCTGTCCAGACTATTCTCTTGCGTGAGAAGACAACTCTCGCAGCAAAGATTGATCCCGATATATCCTCTGTCACTCATCAATCCTTGGGATTTGGATACCCATCAACGACTTCAATTTCCTCTAGTGGATCTACGGTTGAGAATCGCGGGGGCTAGGGTAATTGACTATCGGGCAGGAGGGCTGGAGGAGTTCTCTATTTACAGAACGAGATGAGGGTGAGTTTCCTACTCGAAGCCTTTAAACCCTAACTCTTGTTCAATGTACAATCTCCCCTTCCGCCACTACACATCGTTTTCTGCTACAAATATTGTTAGGATTCGATTACAAGCTTTATAACCATGATGCTGCCACCGTAGGTCAAATTTCTTGCTGGCTCACTCTAGTTCATGGGTTGGAACCTCTCGTGACTGAGTGGGGTCGAGGTTCCTTTCTAACCCTTATCTAGTGTTTTTTTCTTCTGGTGTAGGCTACGCTTACAGCGTGGTGTACTAACTTCAAGCCATAATGTCTTTGTAGAATTCCAACAAACCCTCTCATTATACACTTATAGAAGGAAATGCCACGGTTCAACTTCTCGGTTAGATTGGGCATGGCGTCTAGTTTTGTCACGATGGCCATGACCCATGTTTGTTGTACTATGTTATGTTATATTTTTTCTTGAAGCTCAATCCATTAAATCAGATCATGCAAGAACGAAGGGAATGCTTCTCATCATCCCATAGGTATAACCTTTCAACTATTCTTAAATGTTTTTGGTTTCCAGTTTATGTAGATTAGGGTTAGATAAGTTTGAACCGCGTGGTGTTTGATGGCAAGTAGAACACTATGACCTATTGTTTTCCCAAGGACAGCTGAATCCAGGTTCTGAAGTTCCGTGTCGTGACAATCGTTTCGTCTCAGAGGTAATTGTTCAGTGACTAATTCTGGTTCAAGGGGAAGGGTTCTCAGTGATGGCCACAGCTCCTACAATTATATTTAAATATTTTATGGACAGAGATATGGAATCTCTGTGTATTTTGCAAAATTTCTCTTATTTTCATTTTTAATTGCTTGAACAGAGGACTACGCTCAACTAGCCTCATTAACTTCGATTATATGTCATGTTGGGTGATAGCGTTTGGAGAACCTTAGAATAGTGTTCAGGATTTATATATATATTTTCATGTTGATTTCCTTACTTGATAAGCTCTGGTCTTTGTTGTTGTGCACAATACTGCCCTTTTTGGGAAGATACTTGTTATATGCATAAATTCAGTTATTATTCAACAATCTTGTATTAAGTTTCAGGCAATCAACAATCTCGTATTAACTTTGAGGCAAGATGTGAAAAATCATGTTTCGTTTATTATCTGGTTATTTCAATTGTATTCACTGTTTTAAAGGTTTATCGTTCCAAGAATTTATAATGTCTTCTTTCCTTGGAAATGTATCAAATATCTGCGTGCTGGTCAATGTGTTGTAATGTGGTAAATTATGCATATATATATATATATATATATATATATATATATATTTTACAGAAGTGCTGCTGATCTTTTATTTTAGCTGGTACCCATGACGGTCTCTTATGATGCTTATGGTGGCTAAGGCGGCTATTTTGTGACGTTCTTTTATCTAGAACCCTACTAAAGGACATTTTTTATTGCTTTTGGTGGCTACCCTGTATAGTTTTTCTTCGCAGGGTGATTTTATCATTGCACTGTTGGAGACATCGAGATTATGGACAGTTGGTCCAATGCATGTGTTGTTGAGTAAAGGCTCTTGTTTCGTGTGCTGGGTTGGTTCTTCATGACCAATCGGATGATGGCCCCTCAAGACTGATGATTTCCAGATCTGTGGCATCCTATATCGTGGAAGCATTATCAACATGCTACTATTTGGGGAGTTGAGCTTCCCGGATGAGGTTGAGGTAGTTTTGATCATCTTCTTGTTTATTACTTCTCTTTTGTTACTCAAAGCGATATACCATATCAACATTTCCAGAGGCCGAGCGGGGTGGTGATTTGGCCCATTGATGGAGGTTCTGGTATATTGATTTCATTGGGTCTAATGTTTAAACAAGATTGTTCTACTGAGTCCTCATCGTCTTCAACGGGCGGAATATTGGAAGATAATAAACTATTGGCCAAGTGCATCCCAGACTGGGGTTACTGCTGTAACTTTTTTTATATATCTCGGCCTTGCAAGAGTGTTGGCTGCAGATTTCGTAAGAAATGGTGGTCTCTTCCAGGGTGCCTCTGTTGCTGCTGCTGTTCACCATAGGAGAGATGTACATGCTGGTGAATTTCCGGTAGTCTTCCCCGGAATGCAGGATTTCCTGGTGTCATTTTTCAAAATTTGAAATATTTCAGGCATTATCTTTTCTGGTTGGCTAGCAATGACGGTGGAGCGGGGGTCTGTTTTTACATCAGGTGGGAACAGGATGTACCTCATAAATGCAGGTGTTATATGGTCTGAGTAATATTCAACGTAATTGTTTTGGATACGTCATGATGACGGTCTATCTCTGATGTGCTTTGGGGATCTGAACTCCCATTATTTCATATCCTTCCTCTTTATGGCATGCACATCGGAATGTGATACGTTACACCTACCGTTTATTGCTGGGACGTTGGTAGGAGTGATTTATTATGCTGGTGGCATGACATATGTCTATGCTCATATTACTTCTAGCGTGTACGTATCGTGATATTTACGGTTTCAAGGTCCTCAGGTTCCAAAACATACTCTTTCATAGAATTTCCTCGATCATACTTTGGATTATTCTATTTGCCACTATTAGAAGCGGCGGCTAGTGAGCGTGTGGGCACACTAATCTTGGTCTGGCTTACTGTATCAGCTGACAGCTACCTGGACGACGGCACTGCCAACTTGGTGGAGGTGACCTCGAGCATACAGGTGTCTTTAATTCAGGATGGACGTTTCCAGCTTTGAGAAAACGCGGGAGGACATATCGTCTTACGCTGCTCGGACACCCATTGTCGACTTTGATACCGATGATGCCATTATCAAACATGCGCTCCATGTTTCTGCTCAGACTAAGGTAAATTGCTCACAACGACCTGGTAGACATAAACTTCGTGGCGCTGGTTGTGGTGGCCGCAGAGGGAAAAGGAACATCCTTAAACATAGGATGGATATCAAGGAAGTAAACCTAGATTATGAAGACCTGTGCACTAGGGTGGTGAGCTTACAAAGAAGGGCTGTGGTTGGGAGGTGGATTTTTCCGGATAGGGAAGATTTTGACACCACCTCTTGGATTAACCAGAAGTGGAATTCTATTCTCGGCTACTCGCCAAAGGTTAGCAAGCTGCTGAATGGTTGGTTTAGTATCCACTTCATGAACCAGAATGATGTGATCAAGGTCATGGGGCGAACCTGGGTCCGCGACAGAAGCTTCATGCAGATTATCCCATGGTATATTGGCTTCAATTCCATTCTGGAGGCACCACGTAGCAGAGTGGTATGCGTAAAATTGCCGGGTTTACCTCTAGAATTTTGGACTCTTAAGGCCTTGAGATCGATTGGGGATTCCATTGGTTCCACCAAATACATAGACCCGAGCATAGTGGGGGCTGTTGATAAGAGGATCGCATGGCTCTTGGTGGAAGTGGACTACGTGGGTGGGTTACCAGGTGATATTGATCTCATATGGAGTAACAGACGACATCGACAACGTATTGACTTCTGGGGAATACCTTTTCGATGTTTGATTTGCCACAAAACAGGCCACCTCAGAGATCATTGTCCGCTGAGAATGCGCATCGCGAGGGTGGACCAGACGGTGGGGGCCTCGGATGGTGTTCGTCGACAATACAATGCTTCTACCTCGATGGTTGGTCAGCAACCAGGTATTACTGTAAACTCCTCCTCTGATGATGATGCTTACATTACAGCGGATGGACAACATGATGTCTCGGCTCCTGATTCGGTTATCCCTGCTAATTTGGCTAGTCATCCATCTATAGCTAGAAATCTATTTAGGGTCCTCCAACCTGAGTCTAATCATGATACTAGTCCTGGCCTTTCCATTCGTAATGTGTCCGATGGACCGATGTCATGTCCTTCTTTCGCTCCATCTGCCCCATCCTTTTATGCTAAAAAATCCATATCTATGCTCGATCATGGGTGTGAACGTAACCCCGATAAACGACCTTTGAATATGCCCGACTCGGGCTTTGGCAGATCTATGATTCCTATTCACCCTGTTGGCACCTTTTCCACTTCCACTGACCCTCCTTTATTTAAACCGTCCAGTCAGGTTGGGAGGCATCAATCGAGTCTGAAGATTGGTAGTTTGTTAGATGACTCTGATGATTTCCGGTCCGGGCAAGTGGGGGGGGAGGCTTTGCATTTCAATGTCCGTAGTCTGCTTGATGACAGTGAGGATGAAGGGAAATATCTAGGATCTCCACATTGCACTCCGGACAAAGCTGGGAACATCAACTTATATGATTCCTCTAGGAATTCTATTGGTAGTGATATCGACTTTCTTATGAGAAATTCTAACTTGGACCTGGCTACATTGACGGTTTTTGACAAACCGATTTCCTCTAAAACAAAGCATTCTCCTACCTTATCGGATGCTTTAAAGTCCATCAAGAAGAAGGCAAAGGGTGCTTGTAGCCGGAAAAAAGAGAAACTTAAATCAATTTCTTTGTTCACAGATGATGATGCGGGCCTTTCTGAGACTCCCATTCACAGTAATCTTGGGGCGAGGTGTAACTCCAGGGCGCTTAGAGCAAGCAACCCTTGTTCTTCTTCGCCATGAATCATGTAATTTCACTAAATATAAGGGGTTTGGGTGATGCCCCTAAATTTAATTGCCTAAGGGAATTACTTGTTTCAAAGAAGCCGTTGATTTTTTTTGGACAGGAGACCATGACAGATAGAACAAAGGCCATAAATTTGTTTTTAAAAATTAAGAAGAATTGGCACGCTGCTGCGACAAATTCATGCGGCAGATCGGGGGGCATGTTGGTTATGTGGAATCCTGTCCATGAATCTTTTAGAGCTTTCAGTTTTATTGGTGGGATATTACTGTCTGGACGACTCAGAGGTATGGATTGCACTTTCAACTTGATCAATTTATATGTGCCTTATGCAAATAGGAAGGCTTTCTGGGACAGGATGCTCGTGTCGGGTATCTTTACCCTCCCTAATCTTATTATTTTGGAGGATTTCAATTCTACTCTCAATGCTGATGAAGTCTGGGGCAATAAGGCCCGCATGGACCCCTTGGCTGGCTATTTGAATGACATCTTTTTTTCACATGGACTGGTGGATATCAGGCCGCACCCTCTGGTGCCCACTTGGACCAATAGAAGAACGGCAGATAACTTCATTGGGAAAAGGTTGGATAGGGTATTGGTTAAGGATTCAATCATTGACATATTGGGTGGTCCCAGATCTTACATCATTGCATCTGATATCTCCGACCATCTGCCCATTACCTTCACATGCACTAATCTACCTATGGATAAGGGATGCCCTTTCAAGTTTAATAGAATCTGGTTGGAGGATCAGGAATATACCAGATTGGTGGAGGGTATTTGGAGAGAGGAATGCGAGCCTATGGTTGATGGGATCTGGGATTCTTTTTTTCTTAGGCTTCAGAAAACAAAGGCTATGACTAAGACATGGGAACGAGAGAAGAAGATGCAGTTAAGGGCAGAATTCAGGTGGATAAAGCTCGAAATGGAGAAGATCATAAATTCTTTTCTCTCTATACATCCTGATGAAAAAACACTGGATTGTTTGAGAAGCTTGGGGGCTAGGAAAAGAGAAATCCTGCGGATTGAAGAGATCACATGGAGGTTAAAGAGCAGAGCTCTTTGGCTCGCCGAGGGGGATCGTAATACCAAATTTTTCCATAGATGTGCTAATGAGAGGAGAAGTAGAAATGCCATCTGGCATATCAAAAAATCGGACGGGTCCTTTGTGCACTCCAGCCAAGAGATTCATAACGAGGCTTTTCTATATTTTGCCTCTTTTTATACAAAACAATCTGATATAAATATGGAAAATCAGGTATGGCTGCTCGATCACATCCCACGTTTTTTTGATGAAGATGCTATTGCCTTGCTGGATAAGGCGATCACCGGGAATGAAGTTATTAAGGTCCTAAAAACATTTGCAAGGGATAAATTTCCGGGGCCGGATGGTTGGCCCGCGGAATTTTATGTCCATTTCTTTGATTTGTTGGGGGAGGATTTGACAAGGGTGATAGAGCAGATCCGTACTCGAGGTTACATTCCTCCCAGTCTAAATTCAACGTTCATTGCTCTTATTCCAAAGAAGGATGACCCCCAAACATTTGCGGATTTCAGACCAATTGCACTTTGCAATGTCCTCTACAAGATCACATCAAAAATGATTGCTGAGCGTATAAAGGACACTTTGTCTACTTTTATTTCGAAGGAACAATATGGTTTCCTCAAGGGGAGATCCATTCATGATGCCACGGCAATAGCTCAAGAAATCTTACACTCTATGCATACGGAGAAAAGGGAGGCAGTCATGGTGAAGGTTGAAATTTACAAGGCTTATGATTCGATTGATTGGGCATATATCAGGATGGTTCTCATGAAGGTTGGGCTTCCTATTCGTATCATTCGGTGGATCATGGCTTGTATTTCCACTGTGAACTATGTTGTTATTATAAATGGGGTTCCTACTACTTTTTTTGCTACTGGTCAGGGACTCAGACAAGGATGTGCGTTGTCTCCACTGATCTTCATTTTAATCATGGATGGTCTCAGTTGTCTTCTTCGGAAGGCGGTCCAGTAGGGTCACACTATGGGCTTCTCCTTCTCCGACACTGTTGCATGCACGCACTCACTGTTTGTTGATGATTTTCTTCTTTTTGGTCATATCCACAGGGGTCATTGGCACTATGTCCATCATATTTTTAATCGCTTTAAGTCGGCTACTGGGCTGGCCATCAACAAGCACAAGTCCTTTATCATTTATGAGCATGGTGATCTTGGGGAATTGGCCCACATTGCTGACATTTTGGGTATGGAATTAAGAGAAGCTTCAGTGGGTTTCCTTTATTTGGGTTTCAATATCAAACCACGCGGTTATAAGATCCGGGACTGGATGTGGCTCATTGACAAGTTTAGAAGAAGGATGTTCAAGTGGATGCACAGGTGGTTGTCTATGGGGGGTCGACTCATTATGATACAAGCTGTTCTATCCCAGATGATGGTTTATTGGGGTCACCTTTATTACTTTCCAGATGGTATTATCAGACTTATTAATTCCATTATTGCAAAATTCCTATGGGGCGGGGCGCAGATGCCACATAAAATTCACCTATGCAAATTACAGAAACTGTGCAGACCAAAGGACCACGATGGATGGGGTATTCTAGACACGAGAAACTTCAACATCGCTCTGCTAATCAAGTCGTTCTGGAGAGCACTAGGCAGTGATGGCATTTGGAATGAGGTTATCAGATGCAAATATATTGTGGGTGACATTTATCAACAGATTCTCTCCACTCAATTCATACATCCGCGATGCATATCAGTCATTTGGGGCATTTTCAAAAAGGCTAGCAGGCATATGGCGGAGAGGGTTGCCTGGCTTTTCCGAGATGGTAGACGTATTCCTATATCTCATTTCAAGGTTATTGGTTTTCCTCCACAACACGGACCATCTCCACAACTTTCTCACAGGCTTGCTCATCGTGGCATTTTATATCTCTCACAGACTATATGCGAATGGACTTATGGGGCACCTATTTTTAAAACGGCTGCTCAATTGGGTTTAAGAGCTCCGGAGGATGATGAATGGGAGTATTTTACAGACAGGCTTCGGGCAGCGGGATTATGCTGGGACTCCGGAGGTGATAAGATTGTCTGGGATGGCCCCACGAAGAATGGAGTACCGGTGGTCAAAGACATATACAGGAATATTAATATGGTTGCATATTTGGATCAGTTTAGCAGATCTTTCTATAGGTTTTGGCGGAGGAATATCCCTACGAAGATTATCCTCTTTGGCTGGTTAGTGTGGAAGGACAAGGTCCTGACTGGAAATAATTTGATGAAGAGGGGATTTTCTGGCCCTTTCAGATGCCATATATGCTTATCGGATACTGAATCCACTGTACATCTTTTCTTCAGCTGTCCAGTTATTATCAATATATGGAGACTCTTTTCTGTACATTTCATGGGCCCCTCATGGTCCCCGGTTGATTTCATATCTGTGGTGTCGGATTGGGACAATTTAAAAGGGAAATACAGATCTCTCCCCTTCTTCTTTTTATGGGAGGTTTGGCTGGGTAGAAATAAAATGATCTTCGAAAATACACCCTTTCAGATTCCATGTATTTACTCTGCTATTTCTAATTGGATGGAAGATGGTCCTACGATGCCTAGGCCTATATTGGATTGCTCCATACGCATTCGGCCACATGAGGTGGCTATCCCAGCAGTCTATTTTGATGGTGCATGCATGAATGGGGTTATGGGATGCGGCACATGGATTAAGATATCTCAAAGGGAAAGGGCCCATATTCATTTTAATGCAGGGAATGGTACCAACAACAAAGCGGAAACCATTGCTCTTTGGGGAGGCCTACGTTTTGCCATCTACTTACAGCTCAAAGATATTCATGTTTATGGCGATTCAAGGATTGCTATTGGATGGATCACTAACCCACTGGCTCTCGTCCCAACTGGACTACAAGGCTGGGTTTCTCGTGCTCGGCGGTTATGGACTATGCTCAACAAGCCTCCTATCTGTCACATTTACAGGGACAACAGTACAAGGGCAGATGGCCTATCGAAGATGGGTTTAAACACTAACTTTGGTATCATGCAGGTTCAGCTCTTTCGAGATGGTGCCATTTTCTGGCAAACTGAT
The DNA here is from genome assembly GCA_034641835.2 of Pinus albicaulis. NCBI lineage: Eukaryota > Viridiplantae > Streptophyta > Pinopsida > Pinales > Pinaceae > Pinus > Pinus albicaulis. Next base: position 1,094,587,636 of record CM076575.1, on the reverse strand, counting down.
ATTGCCATTCCATAACGCAGTTGTTGTTGTGAATTTTGGTTTTTTGATTATCTACTTGCGGGGTGATGATCTCATTTGCAGGTTTATGTTTTTTCCCACCCCTTCAGGCGAGCGTGGGTTTTCTGTTTCGATATCTCATCTACAGGCGAGCGTGATATGAATACAATGGCCGGCTATGGGTTAGCAGTTCTTTATCAGGCGAGCGTGCTATTTTCTCAAGCGAGCCGGTCTCTTTTTTGGATAGGGACTACAATACTTCTGCTATTATCACTTCTTCCGAATATGTCCCTCCTTTTATTTATCACTACTTTCGGATATGTCCCTTCTTGATCCATTCACTTGCCACATCTGGATTGATGTCTTCCGATCTATGTGTCTTCTTATGTCATTGGCATATACTTTGGTCTTTCATTTACTGTTTATATCTTTTGTTAATCTGTCCTATCATTTCCAATTTCCTCCTCCTGCTCGCTTCATTAGCTGAGCATCTGATATGGACGCCTTTCGTTCTATGTTGGGATGGCCTTCCCATTGGCTGCCTTTGGTTGTTATTCTCGCTGTATTTTACATGCTGGAGATGTATCTGATTATGTACTGTTTTATATAATATATATAACAGCGTTTTATGATGTTTTTTCTTCTAAGTTTCATTTGTTGTCTCCTCATCGTTTATTCTTCTTTACTGCTGATATTTACTAACTTTGTTTATCTTCAATTTTCTTGGCTCAGAAGGCCTTCATGTCCTCCACGGTTTTCAATATTGTATTTTCCACCTTTCGACTAGGTACCCATTCCCTTCCATGGAAGGACTTTTGAGATTTACCCTTAATTGGGTTCCTGGTCTAACCTATCCACTATTATATTTCTTTGTTCTAGGCAAACTGGGTACATCTAGCAGTCCATTTGCATGGTCTGCATGATCAATACATTTATTCTTATATTTATTTGTTCTAGGCAAACTGGGTATCGTCTAGCAGTCCATTTGCATGGTCTGCATGATCAGTACATATATTCTTATGCATAGATTATTTATCACTATGTCACTAGCGATATATATCCCTACAGGCATTCTCTATAAATATAACATACAACAATTTAATATTAACACACAGTAAAGCATGATATATGCCTACATGAATTCTTTATAATTTTAACATACAACAATGTAATATTAATACAAAATAAAGCTTAGCTACTTCTATTCTCATTCAACGTTATTCGAAACAAATGAACAACTACTTAGATGTTTCTAGAAGGAGAATAAACAACTCCCTCCTGAGTATTGATGATCCTCCAAACCTATCATATTAGTCATTATTGCATCTCCCCTCGAGCCACTGCACACTTGGAATTGGGCTATTGATTGTGAAAGGTATTGACCATATAATCCTTACGTGACATGGTCCCTTTCATTTCCTTTTTCCTCTAGCAATTTCCTCTAGGTGTTATAAACTATTTCCTCCCCTCTCCAGCCTCAGATCCTCAGATACTATTATAATTTTCCTTTTAACAGTAAGGAGAGTTTGAAAAGTTAACTTTCCATAATTGTGTGAGTCTCTCATGTATATTGTCTAGGGTCAAGTTGTGTATTGGACATCTTTACCTCTCATTAACCATTCAATATAATTTCAACTTAAAAATATAAACATATATTGCTACTTAATCTTACTTCTTCAGTTCAGTAATTTAAGTAAAAGTAAAAGTCATTTTGTTTAGTAATTAAAGTAAAAATCATTTTACTCTGCTTCTTTCACTAGGGGATATTACATCTCCCCACGCTTAAGCAAAACATTTTCCCAATATTTGTAAGGTTCAAACAAAGTCGGGTAAACATCTCTCACAAATCCTTCATCCTCCCAAGAGTCTTCTTCTGGGCTAAAGTGCATCCACTGCACTTTAACATGGGTGATGCTCGTTACCGCAATTTTGTATATCTTGCCCATTATAAGGTATTCTTCTTCGGTCTAACACACACATAAACATGATCCCCAACTTGAAACTCCTGGTAGCTTCAACACTTATCTACATAGACGTTCTGTATGTCTTGTGCAACATTTAAGGTTATCCTTATTTTTTTATTGTGTCTTCCATTTCCTTTAGCATGTCTTGTCCCAGTATTGGATTGTCTTCTAGAACACTCCATTTAATAGGTGTCCCACACTTATGTCCATATAAAAATTTAAATGGACATATTTTTAAATAACCATGGTAGTTATTATTGTAAGAAAATTCCGCTAAGTGAAAATATTCTTCCCACTTAGATGGATGTTGCATTACAAACATTATAAGTACATCTTCAAGCACTTGATTACACAGTGGTGAATTTAATGTGTACCTAATCCAACGAATATAGTTTTCCAAAAGGTAGATGTGAATTTTACATCACGATCTCAGATCACTATCTTGATAACTCGTGTTATCAAAAAATTTGTTTCATAAAAATGTCTTCCATTTGTATAGTTTTGTAGGTGGAATACACTCGTATAAAATGAGCATAATTACTTAATCTATCAACAAATAACATTATATAACAATTTTTTCTCTTGGTTTTCGGCATCTCTGTGATAAAATTTAAAGTAATAATTTCCCACTTCTATTGAGGAATGTTGATGCTCAGTCTTGAATTGATAAAATTTGATGGATCTAACCAAATAATCAGCAGTTTATTCCTTCATGCCATGCCAGAAACATTTTTTTCTTAGCGTTGTAATTAATTTTTGGTAACTAGGACGAGCCATATAAAGACTCTTGTCACTTTCATCTAGGATTAGTTGTTTGAGGATTCAACTATTGGGGATATCTAATATGCCTCTATATTGCAGCATTTCCCTTGAATCAACCTTATAAAGGAGTTGATTTTCTTTTTTTTTCTAACTTTAGGTTTTTGCCATGCAAATTTCTACCCTAGGTCCTTCATACTAGCATCCTTAATCAAATCTATAAAATCAGTTTCAGCTATACTAATGGAGATTTAATATGCATTATGAAGCCTCCTAATTAAAACATCAACTACTCTATTATCCTGTCCCTTTAAATTCTTAATTAAAAAATGAAATTTAGTTAAAAATGTATCACAGCTGGCTTGTCGAGAATTAAGGGTAGTTTGGATAAAATAATTAGTCAAACTATTGTGATCAATTTTTTCAATAAATTTCTTACCTATGAGATAATTCCACCACATTTTTATACCTTGTATTACAATTGTTAGTTCTGAATCGTAGATATAATATTTCTTCTCATGCTCCCTTAGCTTTCGGGATCCATAAGCCACTACTTTAGCCTCTTACATTGAAACTCTGCCCACTCGTTTTATTGCACCCATGCAAACCAAAAAATCAGCTTCCACATCAGAAACCCTTAATACGAGGGTTGTGGTAAGCAAATTCTTTAATTGGTTGAAGTTCTCTTGACACTCCTATGTCCAAATGAAATTCTTCCCTTTCTTCTACAGAGCAGTGAGAGGGTAAGCCACCTTCAAGAAGCCTTAAATGAATTTTCCATAGTATATAGCTAATCCAAAAAAGGATCGAATACGAGAGACATTTTGAGGAGTTGTCCAATCTAGGATGGTCTTACTCTTTTCTGGGTCAACAACGATTCCCCCCTAGGACATCACATCTCCTAAATAATGAATCCTAACCCTAAAGAATTCACAATTGTTGTATTTTGCATATAGTTCATGTTCCCACAATATTTGGAGTAAAATCTGAAGATGTTCCCTATGTTCCTCCATGTTTTTCAAATATATTAAAAGGTTGTCGATAAATATCAATACAAATTTCTTTGAATATTTCTAAAAGATGTCTTACATGAGACACATGAACGTAGTAGGGGCATTGGTAAGGTTGAAAGGTAACACTACAAACTTGTAGTGATTGTACCATGTTCAAAATTTTTTATTAAATATGTCCTCATAGTATCCAGATCATAAGTCTATTATTCGGAAACACAACTGCACTCTTGACTTGGCCGAAAAAATAATATATTCGTTGCAATAGATATTTATTCTTGATAGTGAGTTTGTTAATCTCTAAATAGTCTATACACAATCGTAATGTGCCATATTTCATTTTAACAAATAGCACAGGGACACCCCATGAAGAGACAGTAGGATGAATGTATCATTTATCCAGCAATTCTTGAATTTATTTTAATTCAGTAAGCTCAGGAGTACTTATTCGATAAGGAGTTTTTAACGTTGGTGCAGCTCTAAGGATAAATTCAATGGTGATGTCTATATCATGCTTATGAGGTAAACTTCGTAATTAGTCTTGGAAGAAATCAATGAATTCTTGGATTATAGGTATAGTATCTATAGTATTAGTCTTCTCCTTAGAGTAGGAATATCTCACTTGTACTACATAAATTTGGCATCCCTTTCAGAAGCACTTGGCCAATTTAGTAGCAGGAACAACTCTTAGTTTTAGGGGTGCTCTATCCCCCTGAATTCCATGCAGAACTCCATCTTCATCCACATAATTAATTGTCTTCTCCTTACAATTCACTACAATCCAATGTTTCTCCAGCCAATCCATGCCTATCAAAATTTCGTAATATCGTAAAGGTAGAATATTTAAATTAGCAATCAAAAGTTGATCTACCAGTCTTATTGTACACTGTTAGGTCCCTAAATTACTATTATAATCCCTTATTGTCGTTAGTGTAACCCCCTTATTGTTATTTTTGTACCCCTGTAATAACCATATTGTTATTATTGTGTCCTTCAATTATTATTGTTAGGTCGGCTAGGATTACATTATGGTCCCATGGACTTCTATATATAGAAAGGAGTTTTTGTCATTTTTTTCATCCAAGAATTGTTCATTCATGTAATGTATTGAAGGTTTACTCCTCAAAGTGGCTTATTTATAAGGCATTGATATCTCTTTTCTTCTATTTTTGGAGCTGGTTTCTCAACATTTGGTATCAAAGCTTTGGATTCTAGGGTTTCGATTCTCCCAACAGGTCATCGTGGAATTTTCACTATGATATTTTTTATATGAAGGTTCGGAAGCTGAAATTTTTGGAGTGTAAAGCAAAAATCCTGAGAAACATCTTCACAAAATAACAGATCTTGGTTCACAATATTTTCGAAGTTATGGTCTATGGCAGTTAGGTCTTTTGTAGGCTCCCAAAATTCATCTCAAACAGGTGATCGTGGCAAAATATTCATAACTCTTTATCTGAGAATTGGATTGGAATTCTGTAATATCTGGATGAAAGTACATAGACTTTAGTTTCCTTTCTATCAATTTCAGAACCAAAGGAGGAAACAATGACACATGGAAAGTCATACAAGTTCACTCTACTCAACGAGTCCATAATTAGGTCATGATAGATGATTGGGCAAAACTTTGTCTTCAAGAATCCAAATCAGGTAAGACCTATGGCATTTGAAATGAAATTTAGAGGGCTACCTCAGTTACAAATTTTAGATATTGAATATCCGAAATCACAAATATAATTCAGTTTTAATATCGAGCTCCTCAAAAGCAAGAAAAAGGTGTGTATTTTTTTATGAATTTCATAAGTCTTGTGTAAAAAAATCATATTGAAGTGATTCCAAGGGCCTATTGAGCATATATTTTAGTATTGGGCTCTGAAATGCCTCCTAAAGAGAATTCAACACCCACTAAGCCCTCATATTACTCTACTATGACTCATGAATATAAAGAATTGAAACATGATCTATCAAAATTATAAGAGCAACTGCACCAAATTTCGCTCTTGCAAAGAGCAATAGAAAATGAAATGGAAGTTTTGAAGAAAGGTGTGGAAGCGAAGATGGATGGTTTGAAGAATAATATGGATGGTTTGAATACAGGCGTGGAAGCTAAGATGGATGGCATGGAAGCTGGCATGGAAGCTAAGATGGATGACATGGAAGAAAAAATGAAAGACAACATGGAAAACATGAATAATGATCTAAAAACAGACATGGAAGGTTTGACAAAGTTGATACAAGAAATGTTTCGTAATGGTGAAAAGGTAGTAGAGGAAACTCATGATGAGAAAAAAATAAATGTGAATCGTGATTTCATAAACTCTAATGTTGGATGGAAGAACCACCATATTCCAAAGATGGATATGAATAAGTTTGATGGCAAGGATCCTGTAACATGGATACTATAGATGGAGCAATATTTTGATCTCAATAATGTGCAAAACACACAAAAGATACGCATTGCAACTTTACATTTGGAACAAAATACATTTTTATGGTATCGATGGCTTTGCTCTCGTAAAAAAATTGTCACTTGGTCAATTTTTACAGAGGAAATGATAGCACATTATGAAAATACAAAGAGCAACACCTTCTTTAGCCAATTGATAAATCTCAAACAAAAGGGTTTAGTGCCGGAGTACATTGAGGACTTCCAAAAATTGAATATAAGGGTAACTTATATTCCAGAGGAACATGGGATTGATGTCTTCATAGGGAATTTAAATGATAACATCTAGCATGAAGTCCGTGTTTGGGAACCTGATTCATTGGAGAAGGCATTCAAGTTGGAAAGAAAAATTGAATGTAAAACTATGGCAACAAGGAAGCCTACCACTCACATCTATAAAGATGGAAGTGTTGCTAGTCCTAGACTTCCACAACCTATAAGGTTGACACCACAACAATTAGAAGAAAAAAGAGAAAAAGGGCTTTGCTACAGCTGTGATAGGAAATACACTAAAGGTCATAAGTGCGCTGAGAAGAAATTATTCTACATAGATTGTGAAGAGGAGGAATAAAATGAAGAAGAAACTTCAAAAGTAGAGGATATACACCAGGAAGAAACCCTAGAAGAAGAAGAAGTGAGTCTGGCCATATCATGTAATTCATTGGCAAGAATTACCACTCATCAAACTCTCAATATAGAAGGACATATAAAAAAGAAAAAGGTAATAGTGTTGATTGATTTGGGTAGTACCCATAATTTTATTCATTGTAAGGTATCCAAGGAATTGAATTGTTTCCTATACCCAGCACCAGAATGTCAAGTGATGGTTGTGAAAGGAGGAACTATAAATTGCTCTGGAAAATTCCACAATATCAAGATAGACATGGGGGAATATGTATTGAATATTCCAATGCTTTCCATCCCAATGGGAGGTGCTGATGTTGTACTAGGAGTACAATGGTTACAATCTTTGGAGATGATAGCTTTTAATTTTCAAGAACTTTTCTTGAAATTTTTTTCGGAAGGAAAGGAAATCAAATTACGGGGTATCGCGGGGAAGCCATGAAAAATAATAAGCTCTAATTTCATGACAAAGCTTCTGAATAAAGAACAACGGGGTGTAATTTCACAATTATGCTCGCTGGAAGTTCTAACATAAAAATCATCTATTTTTCCAGATCTCCAAGAAGCCTTGGACAATCATTCCAAGGTGTTTGATACTCTCAAAGGACTCCCACCTATTCATGATCACGATCATCCTATTCATTTGATTCTAGGAAGTGTTCCTCCAAACATCAAGCCTTCTAGATATCCTTATGTCCAAAAGATTGAAATTGAACGTATGATTGCAAAAATGTTAGAGGCTGGTATAATTCAACCTAGCTAAAGTTATTTCTCAACTCCAGTAGTATTGGTGCAAAAGAAAGATGGATCATGGCGCATGTGTCTAGATTATAGGGATCTCAATAAGCTCACTATTAAAGATAAATTTCCCATTCCCATGATTGATGAATTATTGGATGAATTACATGGAGAAATTTATTTTACCAAGTTGGATCTTCGTTCAGGATATCATAAAATTATAATGAATACTGAAGATATTCTGAAAACAACATTTTTGGTCATGCCTTTTGGCCTTACCAATGCACCTTCTACATTTCAGGGGTTGATGAATTCCATTTTCAAACCCTTCCTTAGAAAAAAATTTCTAGTATTTTTTGATGACATACTAATATATAGCAAGTCTTGGAAGGATCATGTTCAACATGTTGATAGAGTGCTCAAACTGTTGGAGGAGAAACAATTATATGCAAAAACATCCACATTTTTCTTTGGAGTATAAGAGGTGGAATATATAGGTCATATTTTATCTCATGAGAGTGTTAAAGTAGACCCTAACAAAATTAAAGCCATTAAGGAAAGGAAAGCCCCCACAACAATAAAACAGTTGCACGTATTTCTTGGGTTAAAAGGGTATTATCGCAATTTTGTTGAGAATTATGGGAGAATAGCAGCGTCTCTAACAACATTATTGAAGAAAGATGCATTTTCATGGACTACTGAAGCAACTAAGGCCTTTTAACACCTTAAAGAGGCAATGTGCCTAGCACCTATATTAGCTACGCCAGACTTCACAAAAACCTTTATTGTGGAATGTGATGCCTCCAAAAATGGAATTGGTGTTGTTTAAATGCAAGAAGGAAGACCCATTGCTTTTGAAAGTCATTCAATCAAAGGAAAGTATTACAAAAGGATATTTATGAGAAGGAAATGTTGGCAATATTGCGTGCACTAAAGAAATGGAGACCTTACCTAATGGGAAGACACTTCAAGGTAAAAACTAATCATGATATTCTTAAACACTTTTTGGAACATAGACTATCTTCAGAAGAGAAGCAAAAATGGTTCACAAAGATGTTGGGTTACGACTTTGAAATCGTCTACAAAAAAGGGAAGCTAAATGTTGTTGCAGATGAACTCTCGAGAAAGAATGAAGAGGTGGAAATTTTTCTTTATGCCATTTCAATTATCCAACTAGATTGGATAACCAAAGCCAGGGATGAATGGAAGAAGTACGAAGAAGTGTGGACTCTCATTTAAAAGTTGCAGCAAGATCATAATACATCTGATACATTTAGTTGGAAAAATGATTCCTTATGGTACACAGGTCACTTATATATTTGCAATAATTCCCAACTAAAACAAAAGATTCTTTTGGAAATGCATACTTCTCCTTTAGGAGGACACTTAGAATTTTTAAAAACTTACCACATGGTGAAGAAATACTTTTTTTGGGATGGCTTAAATATGATATTCAAAAGTGTGTGGCGGAATGTTTGGTTTCCCAGCAAAATAAAGTTGAGACAATTAAGACCCCGGGTCTTCTACAGCCTTTATCCATTCCAGGTCAACATTGGGAGGAGATTTCAATGGATTTTATCATAGGTTTACCTAAGTCTAAAAGGAGTGTCATCATGGTGGTAGTTGATATACTTACCAAGTATGCACACTTTTGTGCATTATCTCATCCATTTAAAGAAAGTACAGTTTCTACTGCATTTATGGAAACAATTCAAAAGCTACATGGAAACCCGAAGATTATTGTAAGCGACAGAGATCCCATTTTTACAGGAAATTTTTCGATGGAATTATTTTCCTATTTGCGTACTCAACTTGCTCATAGCTCATCTTATCATCCTCAATCCAATGGTCAAACAGAGATAGTGAATAAACTTTTAGAAGGATATATTTGTTTTTTGTATCTGATAGGCAAGCACAATCAGTCAAGTGGTTACCTCTCACTAAATGGTGGTATAACACTTCCTTCCATACTGCAGCAAAATGACCCCATTTATGGCACTTTATGGATATCATCCACCATCAATCACATATTCTTTAAGGGAAAATTCTAGGGTTCAAGCAGTGGAAGATCACATCAAGCATCAACAAGAAGTTCTCCAACTCTTAAAGGATAACATAAATTTGGCACAAAATCAAATGAAACAACAGGCAAATCAAAATCACAGTGAGAGAAGTTCTGATGTGGGAGACTAGGTATTTTTACATCTACAACCATACAAACAAATGTCACTCAAGCAAGCTAAGAAGGATAAAAAATTATCACCAAACTACTCTGGTCCTTACAAGGTTTTGCAAAATATTGGTACTATGGGATACAAATTGGAGGTTCATGCTTCTTCACGAGTGCATCCAATTTTCCATGTTTCATGGATAAAAAAGGTTATAGGGGACAAACTTATAGTTCAAACAATATTTCCAGAACTTGATGAGGAAGGAAAAACCATATTGGAACCTGAAGCAGTCACAGAAACAAGAACTTAACAACTACGAAATCGATCAGTTTTAGAGTATCTCATCAAATGGAAGAACTTACCCACTGAAGATTCTACATGGGAGGGTGATAATTTCATACAAAAGAACCTGGAGCTACTCAAGCGTTGAGGAAAACACTTTTTTGAAGGAGAGGAGTATGTTAGGTCCCTGTATTACTAGTATAGTCCCTTATTGTTGTTAGTGTAACCCCCTTATTGTTATTTTTGTACCCCTGTAACCCCCATATTGTCATTACTGTGCCCTTCAATTATTATTGTTAGGTTGGCTAGGATTACATTCTGGCTCCACTAGGATTACATTGTGGCCCCATGGACTCCTATATATAGAAAGGAGGTTTTGTCATTTGTATCATCCAAGAATTGTTCATTCATGTAATGTATTGGAGGTTGCCCCCTTGAAGTGGATTATTTATAACGCATTGATATCTCTATTCTTCTATTTTTGGAGTTAGTTTCTCAACATACAGCCTTCTATATTAGCAGTAACTCTCCTTTTTCTGTAGTAAATAACTACACTAGCCACAAATTTTTAAACTTTTGGGATTTTAACTGGCATGTTTCAACAGTTTTAGGACTTATATAACTTATGCTATCTCTTGGGTCAATTAACACATACACAACTTGGTTCTGAATTTTACCTTTGAATTCTATCATCGATGGCTGATATTCCGCTTGATGATCCTCCAACACTGCATTTACCTTGGGCAGACTTCTGGCCACTTCTCCCACTATATATGCTTCTTGAATGTTTGTTGATGGTTTTGTCCTTCTTCTGTGTGGCCAATTATTGATGTAATGAGGCTCCTCACAGTCCAAAATTGCAGAGGGGGTCTAGTGGATGAATCAAAATATGTCTTTTTGTGTTGTTCCACTGCTTTCACCTCATTAGTTGCCTTGGCCTTTGGGGCTCTTCCTCTAATTCCCTTTCCATGGGAATTCCTATACAGTCCTTTGGAGCTCCCGAATATTGTTCCTTTATAATTTTGATACTATCTGTTTTGAGCTATCCATATTTTCCTGTTGCCCCCTCTTTGCTTCATCTGTTGATAGAGAAGTCACTCCTTTTGAATCACTTCATCCATAGTTTGAGGTGTATTAAACTCTATTATTTCCTTCATATTACGAGGTAGAATAATTAGGAAACTTTGTACCTTAGCCTTCTCCTCCCTAAGATACAAAACATATTGTAATAGGGATGTCAACATGGTCACAGAATCATCTATGGACATCTGTCCCAACCTCAAATCATGAAATTATAGGAATTTCTCATCGTTCAGTAAAATACCTACTTTTGAAATATCTTTCAAACTCTTCCCACGTCACCATTTATTCTTCAAAATATTTTATTGATTTTGCCTCCTCCCACCACAAAGTGGTTTTTCCCTAAAGCTGATAAATGGATTGAAAATACTAATAGACTTGAAAATACTTGTCTATGTTGATGATTGATGATTCAGTAGCTTCTTTTGTCTCAGCATCAAAAGTTGGGGGCTTGATGTTTCTAAATTTCCCCTGCAATTCCCTTTTTTTATTTTTCATATTCCTTTGATCCGAGACGAACTCTGAATATTCTTCATTATTAATTCTCTCTCCCTTGATCCTTTCCGTTAGGCTTCCTTTTGGTGTAATCTCGCATGTATGTGGGTATACTTCTGCTTCTTTGGTTATGTATTCGAGACTAGGACCTGTAGTGTGGTGATTTTTCTTATATGAAAAAGTTTTTAAGATTTTCTCGTGCTCATGCATCAACCTCTCATTGTTGGATATAAGTATTTTCATATTTGTTTGCATTTGTTGAACTGTATCTAATAACATATTTGTCTGATCTTGGTGTTCTATACCGAATTGTACCCATACATTAGGGGTTACTTCTAGATTATTCACTGGATCCACTTCTCAGGAGGACCATGATGATAATGGTCCTCTCCTCATCCTACCTGTTCTTATTATGAAAAAAAAAAAAACATCATTATCACAAGTTAGGCCTTAGTGCTGAAACTCGGTTGTCATATCATTTGTAATATCTATCCTACCGTAAGTTTGACTTAGATAAAAATAAAATAAAATCTCATTCCCTGGGCATTCCATAATATATGATTTAATTTTCTACTACAAAGACATAGGACAAAACTTAATATATATCGTAATGATTACCATATAACTTGAAGCAATGCATTAAATTTAAAACATTTCCCATACAACTTCGAGTTAAATTTTGCAAATTGTGCATCACATCATACAAGTTATAAATAGTGCATAAAATTATAAAATAGTGGAATTTAAATGATATTTGGTTCTCCACATCTATACGGAGGGATACACTTTAATAATTTTCCATATGACATGGTACCCAACCCTGCAGCAAGTATCGATCCCAATATATCCTCTGTCACTCATCAATCCTTAGGATTTGACTACCCATCAACGACTCCCATTTCCTCTCCTAGATCTATGGCTGACAATCACAACGGTCAGGGTAATTCTCTATTAGGCAGAAGGGTTGAAGGAGTTCTCACTTTGCAGACCGAGAGTAGGGTTATTTTCCTCTGCAACTTGAAACCCTTCAACCCTAACTCTTGTTCAATTTAAAGTCTCCCCTTCTTCCACTACATTCAATTTCATACTCCAAATCTTGCTACGATTTAGTTACAAGCTTGATGACTACGATGCTGCCATCGCATGTAAATTTTTTTTTCGATTCACTCTAGTTCATGGGTTGGAATGTGTCCTATTTGAGTGAGTTCAAGCTGCCTTTCTTAACCCTTATTTAGTGCTTATCTTCTACTACTGTAGCCCACCCTTACCATTTTGTGTACTAACTTTGAGCCATAACGTCTCCGTAGAATTCAAAAAAACCCTCTCATTATACAATTACAAAAGGAAATCCCATGGCTATACTTCCCCATTAGATTGGCTATGGCTTCAACATTTGTCACGACGGCCATAACCGGAGTTTATTGTATTATGTTATGTTATACTTTGTGTTGAAGCTCAATGCATTAAATTGGTTCATGACAAGAAGGAAGGGAATGCTTCTCATCAACTTACATGTATAAATTTGAAACTATTGTTGAATGTTTTTGGTTGCCAGTTTATGTGTCTTAAGGTTAGATAAGTTTTAACCCCATGTTGTTTGATGGTAGGTAAAAGACCGTGACTTACTGTTTTCCCCTGGACAATCCTCATTATGAAGTTCCCTACCATGATAGTCATTTCTTCTCATAGGTAATCCTTTAGTGACTAATTCTGCTTCAAGGGGAAGGGTTCTCAGTGATGGCCACAGATCCTCCAGTTACATTTAAGTTTTTTTATCTAAAGAGATATGGAATCTTTGTGTATTTTTAAAACATTCTCTTATTTTCAATTTTAAAGGCTTGGCTAGATGACTACGCTCTGCGAGCGTGGGTAGATTTGTTTATAAATAATGTTAGGTCATAGCGTTTGGAGAACCTTGAAAAATTCTTCAGGATTTATATATATATATTCATGTTTATTTCATTACTTCCCTTTTTCGGAAGGTACATATTATGTGTATAAATTTAGTTATTATTCAATAGTCTTTTGCTACCTTTGAGGCAATATATGCAAAGTTGTGTTTGGTTTATTATCTGGTTATTTCACTTTTATGCATTGTTTTATATCTTAGCAATATACTGCTCTAGGAATCTATAATGTATTCTTTCCTTGGAAATGTATCAAATATCTTTGTGTTGGTCTATGTATTGTATTGTTGTAAATTATGCATCTATATATATATATATATATATATATTCTTATTATTCTGATTGTGTTTATAGTTGGATTTGTTGTCTGTTAAGTGTTTATTCTTCTTTACTGTTGAAATTAACTAACTTAGTCTATTGTCAATTTTGTTGCCTCAGAAGCCCTCTCTCTCCTCCAGGGTTTAAAATATAGTATGTTCCTCCTTTCAACTTGGTATCCATTCCCCTCCATGGCAAGACTATTGATGTTTACCCTTAACTGGGTTCCTACTCTAACCTTTCCACCATTATATTTCTTTGTTTTAGGCGAACTCGGTATCATCTAACGGTCCATTTTTATGGTGTGCACAACCAGTACATTTATTCTTATACAAATATTCTTTATCAATCTCTCACTACTGATATATATATACCTAGAGGAATTTTGTATAAATTTAATATATAACAAGGTAATATTAATACAGATTAAAGCATGATATATGCCTAGAGGAATTCTCTATAATTTTAACATAGAACAATGTAATATTAATAAATGGTAACGCTCATATGCTTCTATGCTCATTTAGCATTATTCAAAATAGAAAAAAAAAATATTTAGTTGTTTCAAGAAAGTGAATGCACAATTTGCACCTGAGTATTGATACTCCTCCCAACCTATGAGATTAGTCGTTACTGCATCTCCGAGTGAGCCACTACACACTTAGACTTTGGTTATTAATGATGAAAGATCTTGACCATCTGATCCTTATCAGACATGGTCACTTTCATTTCAATTTTCTGGTAAATTTTGTCCAGATTCTATTAGGTTTTTTATCCCCTCTCCAGCCTAAGATCCCTAGATCCTATTAGCTTTTCCCTTTTAAGAGTAATGAGAGTTTGGTCACTTAACTACCCTACCTGATGACCATAACTGTCCACCAGCCTAAATCCATCTTATCTCCGGATCTATCAAGCGCCGAGAGGGATCAAATCTCTCTAGGTAAACACCTATTTTTTGAGTGCAAAACTTGAGGAAAGGTTTGCACCTCGAGAGATTTGATCCCTCTCGATGCTTGATAGATCCGGAGTTAAGATGGATCTAGGCTAGTTTTAGTGGTGTGCTGCCGAGGAAAATCTATCGAAGATATGATTAATTTTATCAATAATATATAAACATATCAAATATTAATAAAGTCATTTTAAATATGATAAATATTTCTGAAATTAACTTGGTCATTTAAATTTTAAATTTTCTTATGTACCTCAGTTTGTTGAGATGATAAATATTGTTAATAAATTTAATGATGAAAAATGATGAAATACTTTTTTTTAATGCAAAGTGAAAATAATAATGTTGAAAGATAGAAAATGTGAATAAGGAGAATGTACTCATGTTACAAATAGTCTTCATTGTGATCAATCTCAAACTATTCTCTTCTACTATTCTTATTATGACCGTTGTTACTTTTGTCATCTTTTCATATCGATTATATGAAAAATAAAATTTAAATGTTTATCTTGAGTTGTTTTAGTAAAAATGATACCTTGTCTCTCTTGCTTTCCAATATTAATAGGTTAAATTCTATAACACACAAATCAATGTGCATTGTCAATACCATTTCGTGCTTACACTAAAATCAATGGATATTGTTAATCCAATCACTTTAAAATTAATGTACCATCATATATCCAATTACATCACATCATAAATCAACATCTACATTGAAATCAATGCATTTAATGAAAGCAATCAAATAAGATTAAAAAATAACTTCTACACTGAAATCAATGCATTTAGTGCAAACAATCAAATAGGATTAGGAATCACCTACTTTGAAATCAATGCATCTAGTGCAAGCAATCAAATATAATTATAAATCAAAATCTACATTGAAATCAACACATCGAGTGCAAGCAATCAAATAGTATTAGAAATCACCACCTACACTAAAATCAATGCATCTAGTGCAAGTAATCAAATATCATTAGAAACAAATATCTACACCAAAATCAATGAATCTATTGCAAACAATCAAATAGGATTAGAGATCACCATGTCCACTTAAATCAATCCATCTAGTGAAATAAATATTCTTCCCTCTCTCCACCCTCTATCCATATCTATATCCCCCTCCATATATTTTTTTTTTGTCTCTCTATCTCACCCCCCTAAGCACACATGCTCAATGACAGTCCATATCTATAAATCTCTTTGTCACTCCCTCCCTCTCCCTATATTTATCTTCTTCCCTCTCTTCACCTTCCATCTATATCTCTATCTTCCCATTCTCTCCCTCTTCCGCAATAATATATCTCTTTCCTCGTTCTATCCTCTCTCCCTCTCTCTCTCCATCTTCCTTATCTCTCTCTCTCTCTCTCTCTCTCTCTCTCTCTCTCTCTCCACCTTTATCTTTCTATGTATTTCTTATTACCTCCCTCTCTCTCCCCCTCCAAGTCCATCTCTCTGTCCCTCCCTCTCTCTACTCTCTCACATCCTCTCTCTTCCTTCCGCTCTTCCCCCCCCCCTCTCTCTCTCTCTCTTCACCCACCAACTATGTTACTATATCCCTCCCTCTCTCCTTATCTCTCATTCTCTCCCCCTTATCTCCATCCCTCCTTCTTTGTCTCTTTATCTAACCCCCAAACATTCACGCTCTCTCTCTATCTCTCCCTTGTCACTGCTTCTCTCTCTCTTCACTTCTCACACTATTTTTCTTATCCTATCTCTCTCCCCCTCCAACTCCATTTCTCTATCGATCCTTCTCTCCTCCTCTCTCTCAAGTCCTCTCTCTCATCTTTCCTCTCTCTCCCTTTCTCTCCTACCTCCCTCTCTCTTCCCTGAGATCTCTCTCTCTCTTTCTCTCTTCCCTCCAATGCTCTCTCTTCCCCCATCATTCTGCTCCTCTCTCTCAAATCATCTCTCTCATCCTTCCCCTCTCTCCCTTTCTCTCCTACCTCCCTCTCTCTTCCCCATCTCTCTCTCTCTCTCTCTCTCTCTCTCTCTCTCTCCCTCCAACTACGTTACTATATCCCTCCCTCTCTCCTTGTCTCCCCCCTTCTCTCCATAGATCCTACCTAGTATCTTTTCTCACCCCTAAACGTACACACTCTCTCTCCATCTCTCCCTTGCCACTCTGTCTCTCTCTCTCCACTTCTCTCTCTATATATATTTCTTCTTCCCTGCCTCTCTCCCCCTCCAACTTATCTCTATCCCTCCCTCTCTCAAGTCCTCTCTCTGGTCCTTCCTGTCTCTCCCTTTCTCTCTTACCTCCCTCTCTCTTCTGCCATCTCTCTCTCGCTTTATCTCTTATGCCCCTCTCTCTTTCACCATCTTTGTCTCCTCTAGTCCTATCACTATCTCCCTCCCCCTCTCCTTCTCTCTCTCCCTCCTCCATATTTGTGTCTCCCTCTCTCACTATTCATTCCCCCACTTCCCTTTTCTTTAGTTTATCTCCATCTCTCCCTTGTCAATTCCCCTATATCTCCACCTCTATCACTCTATATCATTGTTCTTCCCTCCCATATATATCTAGAGTTAATATATATCATGTTAAATTTACATATATTATAATATAATAAATTTAATAGTGTATTAATCGAAATTTATTAAGTTTAATAATATTACTATTGTAATATATTAATATGAGTATTATATTTAATAATAATAATAATAATAATCTTTCAATATTATATTAGGGTTAATAATTTTTTTTGCATGGTATTAATAATAATTTAGCCTATGGTATTTAGACCATAGGGTTCACTTAAATACAACCTATTTTTTGAGTGTTCATAAATATAAAGCGCATTATGGAGTAAATATGAAAAGAGGTTTTATTTACTTACCATACCTCTCGTTTATTTATATTTTTATTTATTTACCATACCTCTGTTATTTATTATGGTATTTGGCCCATAGGCTTGTTGTATAATTAGATTTTTATTTATAATAATATTTGATATATTTTTATTTATTTACCTTACCTATTTATACTTGTTTTATATTTATTTATTGACCATACCTCTTTATACCCACTTTATATTTATTTATTTATCATACCTCTTTATACCTTTTTGTATTTATTTATTTACCATACTTATTTTATAAATATGGTATTTGGCCCATGGTATTTAGCCTATGGTATCAATATTAATTTGTCCCATGGTATTCGTCCCATTGGTTTCATCTAAATAAAACCTAGCTTTATGATTTTTTTTTTAAATATAAAAAGGTTTATCCAGTAAATATAAAAAGATTTTTTTATTTATGTTTTATTTTTTAATTGTGTTGAATTAACTCTTTTCCTTTGATTTAGGAAATGGTATTGACTTTAGTAAAGAGTAAAGATGTTTAAAATTTTACTTCATCTAGAAATTCAATGTGGTAATTTTTTTTGTTAAAGGTAAATTTATGATCCATTCATATTCATCTAAGTCCATTAATAAGTTAAAAAGGTTATAAAATATCTAAATATTTAAGTTATATAAAATTAAAGATTAGGTTAATACTTTGGCCAACATTAGCAAAAATAAAATTTATTATTTTTTGAGGACGTGACATACTTGACATCAGGGTCATACTCGGTTGTAGATTAGGCCTCTCAGCCCAATGAATTATGGTTTTTTAGCATGAAGTATTGATAACCTATGATATTATGCTATGGTATTATAACAAAATCTATTCATATATTAAAATGTTAAAAGTGAATTTTATATATATATATATATATATATATATATATATATATATATATATATATATATATATATCCTTTTTCTCATTGATAATAATTATAATAATATAAAAAAATTATAATTTGAATACTTTTTATTAAATGTTTTTTATGCTTACCATTTATTTCATGTTTACTAAAATATAACTCCCATAAAAAAATGCATCGATTTCAGATAAACAAATTTGAAAAAGTTATTTATTTATCTAGAAAAATACAGAAATTTAAAATATAAAATTTTTCACAACAAGAAAATACATATTTATAAGTTACACAAATTTCTATTTATTATCATTATTCAATTTTAAAATTAAAAAAAAAAAACAAAAAACAATAAATGAAACATTCACACAATATAATAAATAATCTGACAAGTTAAGTTTGTATAATATTTCCTCACATCATTCATAATAAAGCTATCCACTTGATACAGCAAAATGCCTTCAATTTCAAGTTGGAAATACACATGCGAACCTAAAATCTTTGAGGTAATGCTTGTCTAGAAGATATACTAGAAGTAGCTGCTATATATAAGATTCGTTATGTCCTATATATGTATATTTCCATTCGTTGTGCCTCACCGAAGAGGACTGCTATTATTCATGGAGGCTCGTCAACAAACGAAGGGCAGATAAATCAGATCTGCATGCGAGGACTTCCACTATGGGCGCTATATAAGCGCCATATGGTCAAAATTCTCCGACAAGCAATCCGGATCTGGGGATTAGCTCTTCTGAAGTAGATGGCCGTTTTCTCTACTGCGATCTGTATCGTTTCCACAAGTAAGCTCAGCTGCCTGCAGGGAGGGAAATACACTGCCAAGGGGGTCGCCGAGAAGCAGAGAACAATTGCCATCTCCAACATCTCTTTGATCTGTATCTCTACACGGCATTCTCATCTTCTTCACCCTTTTTATGGATCTCCTGCTCGCTTCACGAGTGATTCACTATCAACGGGTTGGCGGTGATAAAAATAAAATGATCCAACTGTAGGAATGGTAGCTGAGTTGTTAAAGTATTGTTATTATATTCCATATTAGAAAATATAAAGTTCAGATTTCAACTGCTGGGTTACTATATTTGGTTCTATTTTGTTTACAGGTATTGGATTCGCCATCACTAATATTTAAATAGTGAGAGATTCCTCTGAGTTTCCAGGACCCACGCAACCAATTAACCTTATAATAAATTTCTATCTCATTTTAGGAATTAGATGATACCGAAAAGTTTTCTTTATTTTAGAAATTTCATAGGTTTCTTAACAATGTAAACAAAGATCTTAATGTAGAATTTTGATAGACTCTATGTAAAAAAAAATTTAAAATAATATAAAGCTCTGCCTTTACGAGAAAAAATATTAGAATATTATTGAATATCGGTACCTCCATCATTCAAAGCCTTACAACCAATGAATGATATCCCATGATACATTTATTTAATATATTGTTGTTGAATACGCGTGCCATGACATACTATGCATGTCAATTGCATCGACTCACGACCACATTTATAAGTTACGTGCATTTTCAAAGCACTTTATTAAATATTATTAATTGTTAATTATTTTAATAAAATGAAAATTATTCTTTCATATAACTTTGTAAAAATATTTGTGGGCAACTCTACACATATATATAATTTAATATATTGTTATATATTAATATGACATTTGTATTTCATACTTTATAAATGTTTTTATATATGACAAATCTAGATCTATTTTAATTTTAGATCTAGAAAGTTTTTAGAGGGATGAAATCTCCCAAGGTGTAATTCTTTATTTTAGTATAAAAATTGAGGAAAGGTTGCACTAGGAGATATTTGATATATTTGATCCCTCTTGGCCCTAGATAAATTCTAGATTAGGATTGATCTAGGTTGATTATAATACTATATAATATCTATATTTGTATCTATGTGTCTCTTTCTTATTCTCTCTCTCTATCTCAGCCCCCAAATATACAAAATGTTTCTACATATATATATATATATATATATATATATATATATATATATATATATATATATATATAGCTCCCTCTTCCTCTCCCTCTTTCTCTCTTCCCCTTATCTCCCTCTCTCTATTACCTCCCTCTCTCCTCTCTCCCTCACTCTCTCTCCATCTCTCCCATGTCACTCCCTATCTCTCTCCACATTTCTCCCTCTATGTCTTTCTTCTTTCCTCCCTCTCCTCCCCCATCCAACTCCATCTCTCCCCCTCTCCCTGTCATCTCTCTTGAGTCCTCTTTCTAAGTTTCCCTCCAACCTTCTTCTATCTCTCTCCCCATTACTCTCTCCCTCTCTCTCCCTCTCTCTTCCTTGCTCTATTTTCCTCTCTCTCTCTCTCTCCCTTTTTCACACTCTCTCACCACCCTCCAACTTTATCACTATCTTCTCCCTTCTCCAGCCCAACCCCTCTCCTTTACACTTCATCCCATTGTATTTATTAAGAAAGTATCTAAATTAAAAGAAAATAAATTGGCATTTCTCTTTCTCTCTCTTAAATTGATCCCATTGTATTTGTTTAAGAAAGTATCTAAATTTAAAAAAAAATCAATTGGTTGTAAAATATTAAACCTATATTTTGGATCAATCATTTCAAAGAAAATAAAATAATGAAAAACCTACAAGAATCATGCACTCTCTTTCCTATACTATTGTTTGTCACTTTGCTTCAATCTATCATCTTTCTTAGTAATATTATATATATTATATAAATTTCACATCTTTATTTTTAATTTTTAAAACCTTGATTTAATTTCTATGGGAATATTTTTAGTAGCTTTAATGATTGAGGGTTTGGATAGACATCAAATGTAATTATAACATGTTTCCTTTTTTATTTAATTAAAAAAAATTATAAATTAAATATTTATAAAATATTTTGATTGTGAAATTAATTATAGTTTTTCCGCATGTGGTATTAATAGCAATATTTCCCATGGTATTGTAACAAAGGCTATTCACAAGTTAATAATATTAATGGAAAAGTGGAGGTTAATATATATGGCTAAGAATCTTGCCATATTGTTATAAAATATTTTGATTGTGAAATTAATTATAGTTTTTCCGCATGTGGTATTAATAGCAATATTTCCCATGGTATTGTAACAAAGGCTATTCACAAGTTAATAACAAGATATACCTTATATTGGTTGTAGTGTCAAGGAAATAATATTTTTATATCCTAGATCACATATAAAGTCTTTACACTAGTATTTTTTTTTTTGTCTTGAAATTCATAGCACAGTATGGAAATATTATATTAAAAATAAATCAGTTGATAATAAGTTTTTTTTTATATTATTTAAAATTTAAACTAATTAAAAGAGAAAACCATGTATGTAGTATATTTAGTATGATTCTATTTATTTATTTAAGTTTTTTCTACAAAATGAAAGGAATGGTTATTTATATAGTATAATTTTTAAAATTTTAATTATTATTTTTTTAAATGAAGGGGTTTTCAAATTTAAAATACAGGTAAATGGGTCTTTATGTGGAGCTAACCTTGCAAGGCCATGCTATATAAAGTTATATGTGTGATGAGGTTATGACTTCAAAGCTGCCATGCGTAGATAAACCTTTGTACCATTATAGGGTTAGGGAAGTTGCATCTAAGGAGTAGAGTGGTAAAAATTGGTCTAGTGTCACATGAGTACAAGGCTATTCCAATTGTAGATTCCTCTAGTAAGAAAAAAAAAAGAACAACCCAATTGTGCATTCCTTTAATAAAAAGAAAAATAAATAATTGGAGCCAAGTGCAGTAAATCACTTTACTATTAAGAATGTCATTTATAAATAATATTACACATGGAATTCTAAAATGAAACCAAGTTTACTTTCACCATGATACAAATTCTTTTAGAGATAAAAATACATGACACAAATTAAAACACATGTTTGCATAGAGGAAACCCAAAAGAGAAAAATTTCCTTCTTTGTTGTGGTATTTTATTGATTACTCTTGAGAAATTGGATATATTACAAAGCAATATGTCTCGATGAAAGTGTTATGTTCCTTCTCAGTAATATCAACTGATACAATTGATATTTTATTTCCTTGATCAATGATTTCTTGATCTCAATCCTTTACGTCACAATTGTTACCCTACTATATAACCTTGAATTTACATGCCCCTTTCCTAATCCCTACTACTTGATCTTTGGGCATCAAAATATCCTATTCCTTTGTGCACCTGTGTCTATTTACTTTCCCACTAGGTCACTATATCCTAGCGCACTACATCCATACTTCCTTGTGCAAATAAACTCCTATTTTGTAGAACATATTCCTAAATCCTTACGCACTAGTGATCTCCTATTTCTTTGGGCACAAGCTCTATGCACAATATCCTAAATCCTTGCACACTTGTGATCTCCTATTTCATATGACACAATCTCTCAATTATGCACTCTCCATAATCAAATATGATCTCATCAAGCTTGTGTAGATTATTTTCCTTCATCCTCACCTTTATAAAGCCAATTCGAACACACAATTTTAGAAGTTTATTTTTTATAATGAGTTAGCTAAGAGTGATACTCTTCCTCTCTTTAATTACAACTTCGAGTCTAACTCATTATTCCTTCATTTAATACTGAAGGCTAACTTTCTCTAATTGAAGTTGTAACTGCAACCTCTTTCTGTAGTCAAACTAATGAAGACTTCAATTAATTGAAGCTCCAACGTTACACATTATTTCTTGATAATTATTCTACTAAAATAGAAATAAACACATCCTAACTAAATTCTAAATCATGAGCTCACACTCATGCTACATAAAGACAAATGTAGGTGTTCATTGGCTAAGGAAAAAACCAAAATAGCTTTACTCGCTACATTTTCAACACTCCCTCTTAGTAAGGAAGGTACTTATGGAAGAACCTCTTCCAAATAGATTTGTATCCAATACCACCACATCATCAACCTTATATGTTATGGCTGTAACAAAAAAATTATTCTTCTTTCAGTCCCACAACATAGAGGACATTTCTAAGAGGAAGAGATATACTTGACTCCCTCTCAAAACTAATAGTATCAACTTACTCAGTTTGTTCCCACCAACATCTATTAACTCAATGTGAAATTGCATGCCCTTCTCCTTCGGGTGGTTGAAGTATTCCTTGTTCTTAGTCATATGGAAGGATGCTCCGGAATAAAATATTTCCTATTGAGCTTTCCATGCAATATATCAATGAGAAATATTTCTCAAACTTAGTAAATGCACACTGAGAATCAAATGCATCTAACTCAGTAAATGCACCCTTAGAATCAAATGCATCTAACTCAGTAAATTCACCATGAGAATCAAATGCATCTAACTCAGTAAATACACACACATAATCCTTATTGGAATATTTCTTCTATTTAAAACATTTATTGGCATAGTTTCTGAACTCATGGAAATTGAAGAACTTTATTGATCATATCCTTATTCTTCCTTCCACCCTTCTGATTAGATTTAGCTTCTCATTATGTTAGGTCCCTATATTACTAGTATAGTGCCTTATTTTTGTCAGTGTAAACCCCTTATTGTTATTGTTGTACCCTTGTAGCACCCATATTGTTATTATTGTGCCCCTACATTATTATTGTTAGGTCGACTAGGATTACATTGTGGCCCCATGGACTCCTATATATAGAACAAAGGTTTTTTCATTTGTATCATACAAGAATTGTTCATTTATGTAATGTATTGGAGGTTTCCCCCTTGAAGAAGCTTATTTCTAAGGCGTTCATATCTTTTTTCTTCCATTTTTGGAGTTGGTTTCATAAAATTTGGTATTAGAGCTTTGGATTCAAGGGTTTTTCTGCTCCAAATAGGTCATGGTGTCATTTTCATTATAACTTTTTTTATACGAAGGTTCAAAAGCTGAAAGTTTTATAGAGTGAAGCCAAACTCTCGAGGAATGCCATGTAAAATTTTAGATCTTTTTTTGAAACATTTTAGGAGATCTGGGCTATGAAATTTAGGGTTTTTTTAGGCTCCCAAATTTCACCTAAAAATTTTCATCATGGAATTTGCGCTATAAATTTTTTTCCTATGAAAGTTAAGAAGCTAAAAATTTTATAGAGCGAAGCCGAAATCATGTGGAACTTCCTGTACAAATTTCAGATCTTGGTTCACAACCTTTTCGTAGATATAGTCTGTGGAAGATAGTGTTTGTTCAGACTCCCAAATTTCATCTCAAAGAGGTGACTGCAGGAAAATTGTCATAACTGTCTCTCTAAGCATCAGATTGGAATTCTATAAAAAGTTCTCGGAAGTAGAAGAACTATAGTTTCTTTTGTATCAATTTTAGAGCCGAATGAGGAATCAATGATACGTGGCACATCATACAAGTTCCCTCTAATGAACTAGTCCATAATTAGGTCATTGTGGGATATTGGGCATAAATTTCCCTTGAAGAATCCAAATCGGGTCAGAACTGTGGAATTCGAAAGACGATTCAGAGTGATACTATAGGGACATATTTCAAATATTGAAGATCATAAATCACAAAGATAATTTAATTTCAATATCAAGCTCCTCAAAAGTAAGAAAACTATGTGTATTTTTTTATTTTTTTTCGAAATTGCATAAGTCTTGATTGAAGATTTGATTTGAATTGATTCCAAGGGCATATTCTAGAATAGATATCAGTACTAGGTTTTAAAATTCCCCCTAAAAATAATTCAACACCCATTAAGCCTTCGTAACGCTCTACTATGGATCATGAAGATGAAGAAATGCAACATGACATATCAAAATTACAAGAGAAACTGCACCAAAATTTACTCTCGCGAAGAGTAACAAACAATTAAATGGATGTTTTGAAGAAAAGCATGGAAGCTAAGATGGATGGTTTGAAGAAATACGTGGAAGCTACGACGGATGGTTTGAAGAATTATATGGAAGAAAAAATGGAAGGTTTGAAGGATGGTATGGAAGAAAAAATTGAAGGTTTGAAGGAATACATGGCAGGTCTGAAGGAGGGTTTGTCAAAGTTGATACAAGAAATGATTCCTAATGGCAAAAAGATAGTAGAGGAAACTCATGATGAGAGAAAAATAGATGTTAATCATGATTTCATAAACACTAATGTTGGATTGAAGAACCACCATATTCCAAAGATGGATATCAGTAATTTTGATGGCAAGGATCCCGTAACATGGATACTATAGATGGGGCAATATTTTGATCTCAATAATGTGAAAAACACCCAAAAGGTATGCATTGGAACTTTATATTTAGAAAAAAATAAATTTGTATGGTATCGATGGCTTTGCTCCAGTAAAAAGATTGTCACTTGGTCAATTTTTATGAAGGAAATGATAGCACATTATGAGGATACAAAGAGCAACACCTTCTTTAGCAAATTGATAAATCTCAAACAAAAGCGATCAGTGGTGGAGCACATTGAGGACTTCAAAATATTGAATATAAGGGTAACTGATATTCTAGAGGAACATAAGATTGATGTCTTCATACGGACTTGAAAGTATAACATCCAACATGAAGTTCACCTTTGGGAACCTAATTCATTGGAGAAGGCATTCAGGTTGGCAAGAGAAATTGAATGTAAAATTATGGCTACAAGGAAAACTACTACTCACATCTATAAAGATGGAAGTGTTGCTACTCATAGAATTGCACAACCTATAAGGTTGACACCACAACGATTGGAAGAAAAAAGAGAAAAAGGGCTTTCCTACAGTTGTGATAACAAATACACTAAAGGTCATGAGTGTGTTGAGAAGAAATTATTTTACATAGATTGTGAAGAGGAGTTGAAAAATGAACAATACACTTCAAAATAAGAGGATATACACCAGGAACCAACCCTAGAAGAATAAGAAATGAGTATAACCATATTTTATAATGCATTTGCATGAATTACTACTCCTCAAACTCTCAATATAGAAGGACATATCAAGAAGAAAAAGTTAATAGTGTTAATTTATTCAGGTAGTACCCATAATTTTATTCATTGTAAGGTAGCCAGGGAATTGAATTGTTTCCTATACCCAAGACCAGAATGTCAAGTGATGGTTGAAAATGGAGGAACTATAAATTTCTCTCGAAAATGAAATAATATCAAGCTAGACATCGAGGAATATATATTGAATAGTCCAATTCTTTCCATCCCAATGGGAGGTGTTGATGTTGTACTAGGAGTACAATGGTTACAATCTTTGGGGACGGTAGCTTTTAATTTTCAAGAACTTTGATTGAATTTTTTTCAGAAGGAAAGAAAATCGAATGACGGGGTTTCGCAGGGAAGCCATGAAACATAATTATAAGCTCTAATTTAATGACAAAGCTTATGAAGAAATAAAAATGAGGCGTAATTTCACAATTATGCTTACTAGAAGTTCCAACATTAAAATCATCTATTTCTCGAGATCTCCAAAAATTCTTAGACAATCATTCCAAGGTGTTTGAAACTACCAAATGAATCCCACATATTTTTTATCATCATCATGCTATTCATTTGACTCCGGGAATTTTTCCTCAAAACATTAGGCCTTACAGATATCCTTATGTCCAAAATAGCGGAATTGAACGTATGATTGCAGAAATGTTAGAGGTTGGTATAATTCAACCTAGTCAAAGTTCTTTCTCTACTCCAGTATTATTGGTGTACAAGAAGGATGGATCATGGCACATGTGTCCGAATTATATCGAACTTAATAAGATAAATGTTAAAGATAAATTTCCCATTCCTGTGATTGATGAATTATTGGATGAATTACATGGAGAAATTTGTTTTACCAAGTTGGATCTTCATTTATGATATCATCAAATAGAATGAAGACTGAATATATTCCAAAAACAACATTTCAAACTCATGAGGCTCATTATGAATTATTGGTCATGCCTTTTGGCCCTACCAATTCACCTTCCACATTTCAAGGGTTGATGAATTCCATTTTCAAACCCTTCCTTAGAAAATTTGTGCTAATATTTTTTAATGGTATACGAATCTATAGCAGGTCTTGGAAGGATCATGTTCAACATGTTGATAGGGTTCTCAAACTATTGTAGGAGAAACAATTATGTGAAAAAACATCTAAAGGTTTGTTAGGAGTGCAATAGGTGGAATATCTGGGTCATATTGTATCTCACGAGGGTGTTAAGGTAGACCCTAACAAAATTAAAGCCATTAAGGAATGGAAAATCCCCACAACCATAAAGCAGTCGTAGAGATTTATCAGGTTAATAGGGTATTATCACATCTTTGTTAAGAATTATGGGAGAATAGCAGCACCTCTAACAACAATAGTGAAGAAAGATGCATTTTCATGGACTCCTAAAGCAACTAAGGCCTTTGAAAATTTTAAAGAGGAAATGTGCCTAGCACTAGTCATAGCTATGCCAAACATCACAAAAACCTCCATTGTGGAATGTGATGCCTCAGGAAATGGAATTGGTGTTTTTTTAATGCAAGAAGGAAGACCCATTGCTTTTTAAAGTCATCTAATCAAATGAAAGTATTTACAAAAGGATATTTATGAGAATGAAATGATGGAAATAATCATGCACTAAAGAAATGACGACCTTACCTAATGGGAAGACACTTCAAGTTTAAAATTGATCATGATAGTCTTAAACACTTTTTGGAACAAAGACTATCTTCAGAAACGTAACAAAAATGGGTCACAAAGATGTTAAGTTATGACTTTGAAATAATATACAAAAAAGGGAAGCTAAATTTTGTTGCAGATGCACTGTCAAGAAAGGATGAAGAGGTGGAAGCATTGCTTTGTGCCATTTCTATTATCCAATCAGAATGGATAACCAAAGCAAGGGATGATCAGAAGAAGGATGAAGAAATGCGGGCACTCATTCAAAAGTTGCAACAAGATCCTAGTACATCTGATACATTTATTTGGAAAAATGATACCTTATGGTATAAAGATCCCTTATATATTTGCAAGAATTCCCAGCTAAAAAAAAATATTGTTTTGGAATTGCACACTTCACCTTTAGGAGGACACTCAGGAATTTTAAAAACTTAGCACATGGTGAAGAAATATTTTTGTTGGGATGGCCTTAAATCCGATATTCAAAAGTTTGTGGTGGAATGTTTGGTTTGCCAGCGAAATAAATTTGAGAAAATTAATACCTTTGGTCTTCTACAATCTTTATCCATTCCAAGTCAATGTTGGGAGGAGATTTCAATGGATTTTATCACAGGTTTACCTAAGTATGAAGGAAAGAGCATCAACATGGTGGTAGTTGATAGACTTACCAATTATGCACACTTTTGTGCATGATCTCATCCATTTAAAGCAAGTACAATTGCTACTGCATTTATGGAAACACATCAAAAGCTACATGGAAACCCAAATATTATTGTAAGTGACAGAGATCCCATTTTTACGGGAAATTTTTGGACGAAAATAATTTTTTTTTGGGTACTCAACTTGCTCATAGCTCATCTTATCATCCTCAATCCGATGGCCAAACTGAGATAGTGAATAAATTATTGGAAGGATATATTCATTGTTTTGTATCTGATAAACAAGCATAATGGGTCAAGTGGTTACCTCTCGCTGAATGGTGGTATAACACTTCCTTCCATACTGCAACAAAAATGACCCCATTTATGGAACTTTATGGGTATCATCCACAATCCATCACATCTTCTTTAAGGGAAAATTCTAGGGTTCAAGCAGTGGAATATCACATCAAGCATCAATAAGAAGTTCTCAAAATCTTAAAGGATAACCTAAACTTGGAAAAAAATCAAACGAAAGAACAGGAAGATCAACATCGCAGTGAGAGAAGTTTTGATGTAGGAGACTGGGTATTTTTACTACTATAACCATACAAAAAAATTTCCCTCAAGCATGCTAAGAAGGATCATAAACTATTGCCAAAGTACTGTGGTCCTTACAAGGTGTTGTAAAATATTTGTACTATGGCATACAAATTGGAGCTTCCTGCTTCTTCGTGAGTGCATCCAGTTTTCCATGTTTAATGCTTAAAGAAGGTTATAGGGGACAAACTTCTAGTTCAAACAATATTTCCAAAACATTATGAGGAAGGAAAAACAATATTGGAACCTAAAGCAGTCATGGAAACAAGAACTGGAGAGCTACGAAATCGATCAATTTCATAGTATCACATTAAATGGAATAACTTCCCCACTGAAGATTCTACATGGGAGGATGATAATTTTATACAGAAGCACCCATAGCTACTCAAGCATTGAGGACAACACTTTTTTAAAAGAGAGGATCATGTTAGGTCCCCATATTACTAGTATAGTCCCTTATTGTTGTTAATGTAACCCCATTATTGTTATTGTTGTACCCCTATAAACCCCATATTGTTACTATTCTGCCCTTACGTTATTATTGTTAGGTAATCTAGGATTACATTCTGGCCCCATGGACTCTTATATATAGAAAGGAGGATTTTTCATTTGTATCATGCAAGAATTGTTCATTTATGTAATGTATTGGAGGTTTCCCCCTCGAAGTGGCTTATTTCTAAGGCGTTGATATCTCTTTTCCTCTATTTTTGGAGCTTCTTTCATAACATTTGGTAAGAGAGCTTTGGATTCTAGGGTTTCGCTGCTCCAAATAGGTCATGGTGGCATTTTCACTATAGCTTTTTTTATACGAAGGTTTAAAAGCTGAAATTTTTACAAAGGTTCAAAATCTAAGAAAGTAGTTTGCCTCTTCTCACCAATCTCAACTGATACAATAGATCTCAACATTCCTTGATCACATCTTGATCTTGGCCTCTACAACACAAATTTTCCCTTTCTGAAGAGCCTTGAATTTTCCTGCCTCTTGTATGAACCCTCCTCCTTTTTATTTCCGTAGTAGAAAATCTTATTCCTTTACACACTAGGTCCATATTTCCTAGATCAGGAGAACCATATTTCCTTGGAGAAATAAACTCCTATCCTCTAGCATATATCATAAAATCCTTACACACTTTTGATATCCTAATTCTTAGGAGACAAGCTCTCAATTATACGCTCTCTATAATCAAATATAACCTCATAAATCTTATGTATATTATGTTCCTCCATATTCCCCTTCATAGACCCAATTACATCATGCAAGGAAGGAACAGTTCAATTTTATAAGTCGAGTTATGTTAGTGAGTTAACTGAGTGATACTCTTTCTCTCTCTAATCAACACTTGGAGTCTTAACTCGTTCTTCCTTTAATCAAGACTAAAGACCAACTCTCTTTAGCTAAACTTGTAATTTCCACCTCATTTTATAGTCAAATTGATGAATACTCCACTTAAGTGGACTTCTATGTCTACACATGCTTGCTTGATTATTATTCTAGTAAATTATAAATAAAATCATCCTAACTAAATTCTAACTCATGGGCTCTCACTCATGCTAGAGAAAGACAAATTGAGGTCTTCACTAGCTAAGGAACAAGCCATAAGAACTTTACTCGCTAAATTTTAAACAAAAAATAATGGTTTAGGATCAAATTCTTATTTAATCATGTGATTGATGCTTAAGATATGAAAAAAAAAAAATTTCTAAAATGGGTTTAAAGTAGCCTTTCCATTGTGTTATATTTTTAGGCTCTATGGTTTTTCAATGTAATCATTAGTGTTAGGATTAGGCTCATTATTTTTTACAACATCCGTTTAAATAAGTTCAATTTATTTCTTCACATTGGGTTAGTATTAGTCTTATGATTTAGTACAACTTCAATTTCAATAAGCTCAATTGGGTTCTTCATATATGTTGTTGCTTTCAGCTAGAAGTTTTGGTTTGTTTAGCCCGATGTATTGTAATGTTTAGTGATATGGTGGGTTTAACTTGGAATAATTAAATAATGGATTTTTTATTGTATGAAAGATAAAATTGTGTACTTATCTAAAGGTGCACATGAGGGATACTAATGTTAGTCTAATATGGATCTCAAATCTAAAATATATACCTTTTCCCCTAGCCCTAAAGTATCAAATCTAAAGTAGATCCATTAGAAGAAGAAACCATAACAACTCTAGGTTGGGTAACAAGTGTATAATATAGAGGCTATATTTCCAACTCAATGAGACCATGTCCCTTGACATCATATAACATCATAAGAAATTAATCCAACTCACTAGGTTATCTTAGACGATACAAGGTGCAATATTTCAAGGGATATCGTTTTGAATTCTTGTCTTCCTTGTTTGTGGACACTAATGAGACTTAATCCTCATGAATAAAGATCCCACCTAAATGATTAAATCCCTTGAAGGATAATCGTTTAACCCTATTTATGGGTTTATTTAACTCTTTTTTTATTAGAAAGAAGTATTTTCTAGATGGAAATATTCAGTGGGATTTCATAGCTAGTATGCTCTTATGTAATGTTCCCAATTTTAGCCTCAAGATAAAATGGAACATTATAGTTAGCATATTTTTATTTTGTTAAATAAAATGGGTAAGGAGACACCTTAACCCCTTTTGATGGAGAAATAACACTCCTTTTGTGAAGGGAAGGATAAGAAAGCAGCTGGATTGAGAACCACATGGTGTGAACAGGATTGGATCAATAATGATCTAGTCATTTTGACCAAGTCAACTAAAACTGTCTAGAGACATTGCACCTACTTGGACAACGCAGTTTTAGTGGAGGCTTCACTTGCTTGAATTAGAAGCAAGTGTGAATGGGACCCATGGTGAGAAAGGTTCCTTTTCTTTATAAGGAGGAGATGGAAGCCCATTTTTTTTATGCATTGGCTTATTATTTTCGTAGGGTCTACAAAGACTTGCATCCCTGGGTTGTTTAGAAGGGTTTGTAGGGTTTTTGAACCCAAGGGTGTTCCCGATCGGGAATCCCTGCCTCTTCCTCAAGGAAGGAGAGGGTTTGAGCTTCATTTCCTCATTCCAGCATTTGGCCAAGCTTCTCTCTGCAGCTACAACATTATTTTTGCAGCAGATTAACGTTTTGTTGCTGGGTGCAGCAACAGAGGAACTCATAGAGCCATTCTTTGGCTTATTATTCAGTGGATATCTTGTATTTTATTTGTAGGAGTAGCATGGGAGACTCCCAGGCTTATTTTCAGATCTTTGGAATCAGGCCAAACACTCACCATCTCTCACAGCGTAGTCAAGGGCATAAACTATGTTATTCTCAGAGGCAGTAGCTGGGAGAGCCATTGTGCCTAGGAGGAGGTGTATTTTTGAGTGAAAGGGATTAGCCCTTTGCTTGAAAAAATTATTAGAGGATGGAATGAGTATTTCAAATCTGCCATAGCCTCATTCTCATTTTGATTTAGTTGTAGTGACAAGTTATTTGTCACGTTGTACATTTTCCAACATTTCTACCAATCTCTCCTAGATTGGCTAGAAATCTTGTATTTGAGACCATCCTTATATTTATGGGAATTTATTTATATATATCAGCCATTTTTCATGTATATTTGTCTATTTTAGCAGCTACCATAGTATAGACAACACTGTCACAGCTACTCCGGCATTCTCTGTAGTTGCAACTACTCATGTATTTCCTTGCTTAATCATTGGAGATTGGTTCTCAAAGCTTGAGTGGCCTGTCCCTTAGATATTTTTGTATATTGTAGCTGATTTATTAATAACATGATGGCTGTATTATATTCCACATATTTATGTGTACATATTTGCATATTTTTCATGGATATGTTCATGTATTGTTGTAAGCTCTCTCATTGAGCATTTTCTGAGAGATCTATTTTAGGGAGATCTGTATAAGCCCTCTAGGATTATTTCTTTGAGCTCAACATCTGGAAGAGAAGTTTTTTATGAGTCAAAAATGGGATCTCAACCCCCTTTCTAATTATTTTTCACTACCTTCCTTATGCAGCGTCCTTGAGGACCACATTTCAGAAATTCCCAAAAAAGGAACATTACAGTCGTAATGGAGGATGATCTTTGGCTCAACCTGTGGCTTCAAGACAAAGTGTTGAATCCCTTAAGGAGGAAGATTTAAAACTCTATAGACAGAGTTTTCAAATGGCCAGGTAGCCTCTGGATCTCATCCTTTGTTCAAAGGTGACATATCTAGTAAATGCCCCTGCAGTCAATCTCTGGAATAGAATTTTGATATTCCTGAGAAGGGAACTTTACAGCTATGCAGCCCAAGATAAAATTTCATTAGAAGGAGAAGCTCTTCATTTAGAAGAGGATATTTACAGAAAAAGAGGAACAATGGAAGAGGAGGTTTCCCTTCTTCTTTTCCAGACCCTGGAGGGTATCATTGAAGATCTTGAGGAGAAAGAAAGGGAAAATTGGAAAGATTTTCTGAGAGGGTTTGAATATGAAGCAAGCCCTAGCTCTTTTTATGATGGTTGTGAGCATTCATCCACACATGCAGATCCACAGCACAGTCCATTGCCCACTTGCACTGCCGGAAGGATGGAGGAAGAAGATGAGGCCATTGGAGGAGCAGCGCTGCAACTCAAAGGTATGGCCCATGGTTGTTCTGTTTTATATTTTCATGAAAATGTAAAATCATATGATGGATTCACTAAAGGGTTGGTGAGAAAAATTGATGAAAATCACTATGAATCTCTATGTGTTAGAACATCAAACACTTTGCATGCATTGGAGAGAACCATGAAACAAACTCCATTCCATATTTTTGAAAGGGATGAAAATGTGTATGATGACTTGCTAAAGGAAATATCCCTATTATATGAAGGGTTATCTTCTATTTGTGATAACATGGAGATCCCTCTTTCGGAAGAAGACCAAAATCCATTGTCTCTCATTGAAGGGCAGACATACTCACATATTGATGAAGAGAATGTGCATGAAAGAATCCACAGTGCTATCATATTGGAGGAAGATCCATCATGACATGGATATGAGAGGGGAGCCATTGCTTCTATGGGAGGATTCCTTGTTTCTATGCAAGGGATTCCAATTATTTTAACATGTGGGAACCATAGGAAAATTCGGAAGACATATGTAGCACCTATTGGGGGTTGTGAGATGGAGGAGGAAGAGAAGGATCAACAGCAAGGTTTGATACACCCTTATTTATTCCAGAGAGTCTTTACACATGTGAGAGACTATACAACATAGTGAGGAGAGGGAAAAATCAGTCCTCTTATACATACAGTCCACTTCCGAGCTTGATGTCTCACTATATGGAAGCATTCCACCTGGTAGGCCACCTGATCTAGAGTTGAGGAGAGGCATCTTGTCATTCAGTTCACCACTCTTGGATTCCAGAGAGGTGGAGACATTTGAGGAGTACAGCACAGCGCAGAGAGTTTCGGATAAACCCAAGGAGGAGAGAGACACTCTCTCATTTTCAGCATCACCCACTCTCATCAGTCAAAATGCACTGACAGATTTTGCTACAGGGATGGAGGATTGCATCTTCATGATGCAAGATGGTTGCTCCACATGTTTGATGAGGAGGAGGATACTTCATTTGGGGAAGGACTCTCTCACACATGGGAGTAGATGGAGGTTACTCATGATTACATTGCCCAGGATCGAGAGATTCCTTTTGAATGACAGTTTCTTGTGGGAGACTAAATTTCGAGGATCCCCATTACTATTTGAGCATGAGAAACTGCATGACGGGAATGGAAGAATTTTTGAGGATGAAATTGGAATGGGGAATGTCAAGGTAGTAGGAAACAGCATGAGGGGAGCATCACATTACAGATCACCGACGCTGTCTGTGAGGAGGAGAGATCTGGGATGGAGGACTCGGCTCTTGGTAGAGTATTCCCAGGATCCAGATGCATGCATAACTCTTGATGATCCAGACATAGATGATTGGTACATGATTTATGTGATGTTAATATATACTAATGGCAGGGTCTTCTTGGCTAGAGTTTCTAGTCTCAAGGAGAAATTATTGCATGGAGCACATGTGGACTTTCTAGCTATGCAATTTGATGCATACTTTTCTTTGCTAGAAGAGTTCATTCGGGAGGGCTTTCAGCATCATTTATATCATCATACAGACAAATTCATAGCCTGGATGATTTTGGAGAGGTTTGCACAACCATTTCCCTACTCATTTGAGGTGAGGGAGAGCATTAAGATGAGCCATTTCAGCTCAAGGGCCGGAGTACATGGTGAAGAAGGTATATGTTTTCATTATGGTTTTCCTTTCTTTACTTTATATGAGAATCTTGATGAGATAAGGATGATCACATCTCCTTATGCTCCTTATTATGATGTTCTTGTGGCCCATTGCAGCAATGGGAGTGACTATTTTTATGATGGTTTATGGGGGAAGCCATATATTTCTCGGTGTGCATCATTGGCACCAATTTGTATTTCCATGTTTCTATCTTACGAGATGTCTGTGGAAACAAACAAGTGGATGGGAAATCACTTGTTGTTTTTATTTTTGATGCAGGCAGGAGGTTCAATGCGCTGGTCCCATGAGTATAGCAGTGACCCATTCTCTAGTTGTCTTATGACAAGTTGTTTCCATTACATATTGCTTCCTTGTGTTGTTGATGGTTGCACATTCAGAGGGAGCACTATTTTGAGAGTGTTGGAGGTATGGGGACAGCCCATTGGGAGTATGATTCTCCCCATTATACATGCTTTATGTTTCAGGAGAGACGATGGGCACACCATGATTGCCATGTCACTACTTTTCTCTTCACATAGGAGGAGCTATTGGGAGAGAAGGAGTTGTTGGAGGAGGAACTTCATGGTTGATTCATTTTTTGGGGAGGCTTGGGCCAATTGTGGAGGCCATGAAATTTCAGCCCAATATCAGCAACCCCCTCACACTTATCATAAATGGAGGGAGAAACTACTTGGATGGAAAAATATAAACTCTCCATTCAGCCCCAACATATTGCATAGATCCGGGGTTGAGGAATACTTTGTTGAGCTACTTAGAATGGCTCATTTCATATGGATGATTGCATGGGTGAAGAAGTCACTCATTGGGAATAAGACTTATGTTTTTCATCACTCCTACCTTGAGGAGGCCATTGAACCACAACGATATTTCCACTTACAACTTCTATTATCTCATGATGTATTCTTTGGTTCTACATACTTGGAGAGATACATGGAGGATAGATTTATTGCGTACCTTGATGAGCTATGGTGGGGTCTATTGATGAGGAGGCCACAAGAAAAGGGGGATAAATTTTTTTCTCTCTATGCAGTTGCTTGAGGACAAGCAACATGTGGGAGGGGAGGACAATAATGTTCCAAATTTTAGCGTCAAGCTAAAATGGAAGATTATAGTTAGCATATTTTTATTTTGTTAAATAAAATGGGTAAAGAGACAACTTAACCCCTTTTTATGGAGAAATAACACTCCTTATGTGAAGGGAGGGATAAAAAAGCAGTTGGATTGAGCACCACATGGTGTGAACAGGATTGGATCAAGAATGATCTAGTCATTTTGACCAAATCAACTAAAAATGTCTAGATACATTTCACCTACTTGGACAGTGCAGTTTTAGTGGAGGCTTCAATTTCTTGAGCTAGAAGCAAGTGTGAATGGGACCCATGGTGAGAAAGGCTCCTTTTCTTTATAAGGAGGATATGGTAACCCATTTTCATTATGCGTTGGCTTATTATTTTCATAGGGTCTGCAAAGACTTGCATCCCTAGGCTGTTTAGCAGGGTTTGTAGGGTTCTTGAATGCAAGGGTGTTCTTGGTCGGGAATCCATACCTATTCCTCAAGGAAGGAGAGGGTTTGAGCTTCATTTCTTCATTCCAGCATTTGGCCAAGATTCTCTCTACAGCTATAGCATTATTTCTGCAGCAGATTAACGTTGTGTTGCTGGGTGCAGCAATAGAGGAACTCATAGAGTCATTCTTTGTCTTATTATTCAGTGGAGATATTGTATTTTCATTGGAGAGAAGTAGAGGAGATTCCCAGGCTTATTTTTAGATCTTTGGCATCAGGCCAAACACTCACCATCTCTCACAGTGCAGTCAAGGGCAGAAACTGCATTATTCTCAGAGGTAGTAGCTCGGAGAGCCATTGTGCTTAGCAGGAGGTGTGTTTTTGAGTGAAATGGATCGTCCCTTTGCTTGAGAAAATTATCAGAGGATGGCATGAGTATTTCAGATCTTCCATTGGCTCATTCTCATTTTTATTCAGTTGCAGTGACAATTTATTTGTCACATTGTACATTTTCCAGCATTTCTAGCAATCTCTCCTAGATTGGCTAGAAATCTTGTATTTGAGCCCATCCTTCTATTTATGGGAATTTATTTATATATATCAGCCATTTTTCATGTATATGTGTCTATTTTAGCAGCTACCATAGTATAGACAGCACTGTCACAACTACTCCGGCATTCTGTGCAGTTGCAGCTACTCATGTATTTCCTTGCCTAATCATTGGAGTTTGGTTCTCAGAGCTTAACTGGATTGTCCCACAGATATTTTTGTATATTTTAGCTTATTTATTAATAACATGATGGTTGTATTATATTCCATATATTGATGTGTACATATTTGCAGACTTTTCATGGATATGTTCATGTATTGTTGTAAGCTCTCTCATTGAGCATTTTCTAAGAGATATATTTTGGGGAGATTTGTATAAGCCCTCTATGCTTATTTCTTTGAGCTCAAATTCTGGAAGAGAATTTTTTTATGAGTCAACAATGGGATCCCAGCCCCCTTTCTGCTTATTTTTTGACTGCATTCCTTATGCAGCGTCCTTGAGGACCACATTTTAGAAATTCCCAAAAGAGGAACATTACATCTTATAATATTTATTCAATGGAATACCCATTTTTGAACCCTTGGAATATGACCAAGAGGTTTTGGTACCATGAAATTCAATAAGAGATGAAAGGAAATTAAAAGGAAGATTAATGTGTTAAACTTTTAATTAATTCATAATATCAAATTGAATGATGTGATGGATCTTGAGTACTTGCCCATTATGGGCCATTTAAAAACTAAATGTAACAATTAAAAATCGTTGAAAGACTATACGAAATAAATTTCATTGCAACCCTAGGTTATTACCCTAATTACATGGTACTAGTCGAAGGGTGGATTATTTGGATCCTTAGGTTAAAGGTGAATAGTGCTAAAATAATTTAGGTAATATCAAAATTAGTTTCACACCATGGGAATTTATTAGGAGTATATTTCTCCCATGGGATAATTTTTCATGATTTCCCCCCAAAAAAATCATCATATCCCATTTTTACTGAAATGTTTTCTCCAAATTCTATGGGATACAATTATTTTACCTTAAAAGTTACAACATTTTTATAGAAATTATATAAAATCCCTAGAAAGTTGAATATTTTTAAAAAATATCACTAAACATTTTATAGTTTTAGTATTAAGCACTGGTAAGATTCCCCAATGCTTCCACATATTAAAGTAAATTTCCAGCCTTAATTTTTTCCCTAATTTTCACTTTCTCCTTCCTCCCAAGGGGAACATGGAATTTCATTCTAAGTCACTCCAATTGGACTATTACATAATCTAACAAAGGCTACTAGGACTACTTCTACTTCTATGGTCATATAATGTCCCTAGTTAAAATAGTGATTCCATAAGTCTAATTTATGAAGATGATATTACATATAAATAAAATGGTATATGAAAATGGTCAAGTTATTGATTGGATTAGACCTCACAGAATTTTTCGATGAATCCATATTTATTAGGAAATGGATTACCATTTTATAAAACATTCAAATATGGAATATGTAATAAATATGGTCATTTTCTGAAGGAATGTCATATTTTAAATAAATGAAAGGATTTGGTCCTAAAGGATTTTCAAGAGCACACAAAAATCTCTTAAGGTTCATGGAAAAAGGCTATCGAAAAGATCCCTATAGAAATTTCTAAAGGATAAAACTCTACAAGAATTACCATCAAAACATGATGTTCATAGCTTGGAGTACACACAGGTGTTGAAATTATTTTCCATTAGGAGTGGAATTTAACCTCATAGAGCATGAATGGAGGTCACTCTATGTTTTTTGTGAGGTTTTGCTAGTCTTTTAAAACAAACTCAGATAATTTGTAGTAAAATTAAAACAATAAGCATGTGCATCTATGAGTGGACCAACCATTTTCTGAAAATATGTAAGGAGAATAATAACAAGAAGTAGGATATCCATCCATTCCATCACATAAAGAGAATACCATTGAAGCATATTGAATGTAGGGACATGATAATGAATCTCATATATTAGAGAGCTATAAAACGATTTCGTTCATGTAAATTTTTTAAAGAGAATTAAAAACAAATCATGAGATTCATACATATTTAAATAAGATTTTGGACCAAAAATGAATTTTCTTCCATAAATTAAGCTCTTTGCAAGGCTAAAACATATTACAAATTTAATTTTGAAAATTTTTGGTGCCTAAAACACCCATAAGAAAATAGATACTTAATTTAAAATCTAAATACATTCATCCCAAGGGGGACTAGTGTTGGGATCCTATGATCCATAACAAAAATAATATACCTATAAGAAAACAAAACAAAATTTCAAACATATAATTAAGTGATGTATGAAACGATCAAGAAATTTGAATGATCAAATACTGGGAAGAAGGAAAGGAATTCTTCAAGAATTTAAAATACTCACAAAATGTTAAAGAATGGAATATCTTTGTTGTTGAATTCTTCATTTCCCTTTATTGCTGATGATGAAGTCATCTGATAACCATGATGTCCATTTTCACACGTTGGCCTAATTTCTCCTCCACAATTCCTCCTGCAATAGTGAGACTAAGGAAAAATGATATTCATTTATATTGACAAAATTAATCAACAATTTTTTAATTTCCTCTTCATTAAAATAAATTATATTATGGAATTTTTACCCCGTGGAATCCTTTAGATCGTTGAACTTAGCCTTAATTATGTCTTTCAAAACTAGCCGAGAATCTCTTATCATGTACGGACCATGTAAACCATCAAAAAAAATTATTCAATTGAAGAAGGAATTACTTATTTTATCATTAATTTTATTGCATTCATAATTAATCTCCTATAGTATGTTGATTTTTTCAGACCATCGAGCTTCGATCAACTTCAGTATTTTTGTCTTAGGGAGATTTTGTTGTTATCTATGTAGTTCCTCTAGTAAAGTGAGATTTTGATTTAAATTAGATAATACATTATCTACGAAATTCCTATCATGCTTGAGGCACTTCATAAGCTAGTTAATAAAAGAGAAAGTGATGATTGACACTATGTGATTTACGCTATGTGATTCATTTCACTATTTTCAATCCCATTTCTTCACCACTATGAGCATCGCTTGATGAAATGAGTGCTAAGTGGTCTATTCAAAATTCATGATAAATTATAAAGTTACGACTAACTCTCATGTAAATGGTCTTGACATACTTAACACAGTTGAATCCAAAAAAATGATATCTAATATATTGCACTGCGAAAACCCCTCAATACTTAAATACAAAGAATGAGGGGAGATATACTTGAATTTTTCATGACAGACAATACTTGGTAAAATTTTTCAAATAGGGTAGCAGGTTAAGTGGGCTTGATTGTGGGGAAAAGTCCACAGTTAAGCGCGCTTGAGCCAAAGGCGATATAGGATGGGTGAAATCCCAGGAAGTCCTTGTTGCTGGGTGCAAGCCTCAGAATTGATGATTGATGCCATGTGATTCATTTCATTAGTTTCAATCCCATTTCTTCACCCCCGTGAGCATCACCCGATGCAATGAGTGTTAAGTATAATATTAAAAAATAATGAGAAATTAGTTAGTACGACTACCTCTGATGTAAATGGTCATAGATGAGTGACTTATTTCATGCAGTTCAATCCTAAAAAATAATATCTAATATTTGTAATGAATTTCTCAAATGGGAAGATAGTTAACATAAATATGCAATAATTTTCACTCTTATTGATATAATTAAATATTTAATATTTAAATCCATTGAGGAGGTGGGCCTGGTTTTTTAACTCTATGGACTATGCCAAGGGTTGATACTGTCATTTCTAGTGTGTGTATGGTGAGAGGAGTCATGAATAAAGGAATGGGATTAAGAGCTTCTTCTATCTCTTTTATTGTCCTATTAAGTTTGAGATTATTTGCTTCCTACCTGAGTGAGCCAATAATTCTCCTATTCTCTAATGTAATTTCATGAGCCTCTTGGTTCTCACTTATAAAACATCAATATCCATTTTATTTTTACCAATAAATCTTTTATTCTAAACCTTCACACTTTGAATTTGTAAGTTCTTGTTAATTCCGCCATAATTTGAATTTTGAAAAGTGATAGGATAATCATAGAAATTTTTCGTATCCTAATAAATATCTTATATAATTATTTGGTTCTCAACCATATGGGATGTAACCTAATCAGGTAGTGCAGTGTTATCAACTTCAACATTCATAATTTCTTCCATGTTTTATGATTCATTTGACCCTCTAACTTTGGATAGATAAAATATGTGTTACCTTTCAGGGGTCAATCTGGGAGGGGGCTCTTCCTTGTCTCCTCCACTTGAGATCCTATCATTACTCTTCCTTCAAGTTAAATCAACATTTATATTCCATGGAGTTGAAGAAAAAAATTGTTGAGTCTGGGGTGTGGAGGTTGGAGGCGGTTCTCTACAATTTTTTACTCTTTTCTTATATATTCCTCCTACACTTGTGTTAGTTTCTTCAATAGGTTCTTACATATTCCATGCTAACTTTTTTTGATTGGATGAACTACTCTTAATTTATTTTATTTACTTAGTGACTCTCATAAATAGGTTTTCATGTGTAACCGTAGTTAGGTGCTTAGAAAATATTCCTTCTGAATCAAAACCTTGAATGACATTTTCTTCAATTAAATTAAAATAATTTAAATATCGACCAAAATATGCAATATGGGTCCCATATTTTATTGTTAGCTATCCAACAATAAAATGAAACAAGATAAATTGTTTTCTTTTCTTCCACTCAAATAAGATAAACTAAGAGTGATGCTATAAAAAAATGTCAATAATGAAATACTTATCGATAACAAACTTGGGTAACAATAGTAGCATGTCTTGAAATACATATATTTAAATGATGATACTGTTTTCTCTTTCTTCGTAGATGGATTTTTCTCATAGGGTAGATTTTTCTTATCCTAATACTTTGATAATGTCTCATCCAATTATGATGTAGTTAACTTCTTTCATAAAAAAGTCTTTATTTTG
The DNA here is from genome assembly GCA_034641835.2 of Pinus albicaulis. Taxonomy (NCBI): domain Eukaryota; kingdom Viridiplantae; phylum Streptophyta; class Pinopsida; order Pinales; family Pinaceae; genus Pinus; species Pinus albicaulis. The sequence continues at coordinate 1,094,545,061 of CM076575.1, read as the reverse complement.
ACCAGAATGAAAAGGAGATATCCATCTCCACAATATTAGATATATGAAATGAGTGGGTCCTTCATCAGGATTGAAGTTACCCTTACTAAGCATGCTTTGAAAAACATGATAAGACACAGGAGCTATTACTAAATATATCGGATGAAAAATATGTGGGTTTTCACCAAATCTAATAATTAGAAGGATAAGTCATTTGAAATGAGGTATTCCGAGTTAAATAAAAAAACTCTTTTATAACAATAGTTGAGAACATAGAGTACAAACATTGGAATATTAGTTGTAAGTTTTTCTTCCAATCACTTGGGCCAAAAACAAAGAAAAATTATCCAGACTTATGCAGGAAGGAAATAAAATAAAAAAATAATCACCAATGAAAATATTCATCAGGAATAACAGTTCATTTCATTAATATCAAATACTGAAAAGCGATTACAAACAAAATGAAAAAGAAAGTAGCTCAATGGATGGTAGCTTATCTCTAAGAAGAGATGTGGTGGCTACATGCTTTGAAATGTGTTACAATTAGGCTTTAAGGCCTATTTATTATTGAGAAATAATATAAAAACATAAACATCCAAAACCCTAACCCTATGAGGTGAAGCGCCAAAACTATGGACCTCGTTTGTGTAAATTGGTACATCAACTTCCCGATGACATAAATTTGGCATACGATCTTTGTTTGATGCGCAAAATACCTCATTAGAAATATCTATCTGAGGAATAAAAATTCTGAGTGACCATTATTAGATAAACACCAATTTTGGTCCTATTTTTCCCAAAAAAAATCGTTTAAGACCTCAAGACTACTCTGAAAGTTCAGGACCCGAAAAACTGTCAAAAATAGTAAATTGTGCTAGAATTAAGGAAACTGAAAAACTGAAAGAAAAAATGGTGGGGGTAAAAGTGGAATAGGTGGATGGTGACTAGTATCCACATGGATCAATCCTCCCCCTTAGGAAGAAATTCTCCCCATTACATTGATTTCCTCCATGAGATGAAGAAAAATCTGCTAAACTTGGTACGTGGTGAGCCACTTTCCTTGGTTCAGGAGTTGCCCAACTTTGAAAACCCAATACAACTAGATATTTTTCTAGCGAATGTTCTTCATCTAAATTTTCATGATTTGATAGATGTGGCATGTTCCTTGCAATTTCGGTTTACCTTTGTTGGTGTGAATTGTTCTGAAATTTCTCATGTGTATAATAATGGTGGAAAGTATGGCCGAAGGCGATCCACATTGGACACTGAGTGTAGGCCTTGGAATGGGGGAATTCGGAGCTGAAAAAAATTGTCTCCAAAAACCCTTATAATTTTGTTATGCCCATATTAGAGTGGCACTAACATCCAATGAGCTTCGGCTATGCATTCTTTCTGCAAATTCCACCAAACTGTTTCACTCAGCTGAAACTTGTACAACACCGGATGTTGATCATGTCGCTGCTTGTACTTGGAATTGGAATTCTCCAAGATTTCGTGAACCTGCTCGCTAATATGTTGAAATTTCTCAATGAAGTTGTTCACCTTGTCAGCTTCAGACTAGGCATGAGCCAATGTTTTCTTGAGTAGCTGCAAATGGTATGGACACATCAATGGGTCATAGTTGATTGAATCTGAAGCCCACATAAAATGTGTTGTGTCTAGTTGATCTGTGGAGAGTCTAATTATAATTTTATTAGATATATGGGAGGCTTTCATCCCATGTGCATGGATGCTTCGAGTTGTACATTTGCAAAATATGTACAAGAATCTTGTTGGCAACCTGTGTTTGGTCATCATTTTGGGGATGGAAAGTTGTGGTCTTAGTGAGCTTGGTGTCGAACATCGACTAGAGACTCGACGAAAATGTACTGAGGAAATTGCTACCATAATTAGACATAATGAAATCTAAGATCCAAAAGAGTACCCACACTCATTTAAAGAATAATTTAGCATTGGATTCTGCTATGAAATTGTTTTTGCAAGCTGCCATAATGGGAATTTTGGAGAATCTATCAATGACAACAAAAACACAGTCATTTCATGCTTGGTATAAGGAAGGCCCAATATGTAATCCATGGAGATGGATTCCCAAGGTCGACTAGGGGTAGGCAGGGGAGCATATAGGCCTTTCTTCTTGATGGTCATTTTGGAAATCATGCAGGCAATGTAGGATGTGATGTACTTCTCAACATCATGTTGAAGTTTCATCCAATAGAAATAGATCTGCAGTGCTTCCACAATTTTCTCGTCCTGGAAATATCTAGCAACCTAACTGTAGTGTGATTCCGAAATCCTCTTAGCATACTAAATTGAAGGAACACAGAGGTATCCCAGGTGGCATAAAAATCCATCCCGGAGGTGTAAATTTGGAAATTTATTACCTCTTAGGAGCGTCTGGTATATTTTGTTGAATTATAGATCAGTTTCATGGAGATGTGGCCAAATCAAAGCCACGTGCCCAAAAGAGTCGATTACAATGGTTAGCACCATGATAGGCGGTCGACTGAGGAAGTATGCAATGTTATTTTTTATAACCTTGTTGTACTTTATGTTCAAATGGAATTGTGGCAAGTATGTGGACCATTTCTGATTTTCATCATTCTAAAACTTCACTTGTGTTTGTATGAACTAGAGGGGTTAGTGATGTGTGTGGATGACCATTTCCTTCCCAAAAATGTAATATCTCCATTTTCGGCAAGCTTGCACAATGGAATAAATTCTTTTTCATATGTGTGATAAGTTTATACTATTTATCAAAGTGTCTCACTTTGGTATGCCATTGGATACCCCTTCTTAGTAAGTATTTCCCTAATGGAATAGTCAGAGGCACCTGTCTCAATCTCAAATGGTTGCTGCAAGTCTCTTAATGTGAGCATTGGTGTAGAGAAGAGGCGATGCTTTGACTCTGTGAATGCCTTCTGTTGAGATACAAACCAAAATATTTTATCTTTCAATCCTCCCTTGGTTACTTGACTCAAAGGCCAAGTGATATGAGAGAACACCAACATGAACCTGCGGTAGAAATTGGCAAGACCCAGAAAGCTACAGAGCTCAGTTAGAGTGGTTGGTCCTAGCCAATCCTGAATGAACTCGATCTTGGCTAGGTCCACATGAAACCCCCACTCATCAATAATGTATCTCAGATATTGAACCTGGGTCATGCCAAGAGTGAATTTCTCCAAATTGGCACACAACTTGTGTTGCCGCAATGTATGGAATATCTGTCGAATGTGGTGGATGTGCTCTTCCCAACCATGGTTGAAGATTAGAATTTCATCCAAATACACCACCGTGAATGAGTTGGTTAATGGTCGCAAGATGTCATTCATCATCCTCATGAAGGTTTTGGGAGAATTGATCAGCCCGAAAGGCCTGACCAACAATTCAAAAAGGCCCTCCTTCGCTTTGAAAATAGTCTTTCACACATCAGATTGTTTGATTCGCACCTGGCGATAGCAAGACTTCAAGTCAATCATGTTGAAATATTTTTACCCCTTGAGTTTGTCTAAAATATCGTCAATGTATGGTATTGGATATCTATTCTTGATAGTGATATTGTTCAGTGCTTGGTAGCCAATGTAGAGTCTCCAAGTCCCATCCTTTTTCTGCACCAACATGATGAGGCTCCAATATGGTGACAAACTCAGCTGCGTGTGACCTTTATGCAAAAACTCCTAAATATGCCTATTTATTTTTCCATTTTCCAGAATATAGTGTCGATAGATTGGTCCATTGGGTTGCGGCGTACATGGGGTTAGATCGATAGAGTGCTTAACCTGAAAATGTCGAGGTACTGTGGCGGGTGAGGTGAAGATGTCCCCGTACTCCTCCATGATATTTTCCATCTCTTGTTTTCATGAGGAGGAGACTTCTTTGGAGGTATTGGTTATATTATTTTTCTTTCCCTAAGGTGGATCTTCAGGGAAAAAAAAAATCTTGGTTTTGGAAATCAGCTTACTGCATTATTTTACAGTGATCAAGGAGATGGCGGTAGGCAATTGTACCTCTAATTTCTTGTACGAATTATTTCCAAAAGTAGCAATAACAACACGAGGCATAGAATCATACACATCATGTAGCTTCCACAAGTATTGTTGGCCTAATAATACATCACAAACATGAAGGGGAGAAATATAACATAATACCTCATCCATGAAGGGCTTGATGCTATAGAGAAGGCAACACTACTCGCTGACACGAAGATCATATACTTGGTGAAGCCATCCAATGGTGTACCACTATGGGTGCACTATGGTCAGCAGGCTCAACTGCTTCATGAACTCCACTAGAATGAGCTTCTTTTGGCTACCACTATTGACAATGAACTCCAGCGGAGAACCCTTCACCCACATATGCGAATGGAAGAAGCACTCTCCCTCCTCTGGATATTCGAGTTCCTCCTTCTGGATATTGGTGGTGGAAATAATGGCATTGGGCTCTGCAACGAAAATATGTTTCCCTTTTTCATTCTCCTTGTTGGGTTCTGAATGACAGTCATAACATGCATCTAATTTGTAAACCTTTAGCCTGGAAAATAGTGAGTGCTTGGCCTAACAATCACTTTTATTGTGAGTGGAGCTCTTATGGAACTCACAAAACTTTTCTATGTCCTTCCTTGGATTTGCAGTGTTTTTTATTCGCTTTAGGCTTTAGCAGGTTGTCCTGGGATGACGCGCCTTGGTTTTTTCCTTCGTCTTTAGTTTGTGGATGCATTTTTCTTGCTTATGATTCGCAGATCCAAATTCTCGCTTCTTTTGTTTTCATTTCTGCTCAATCTTGCCAGCATACCGATATGGTGAACCAAGCGAGGAGTTGTCAAGGAACTCCATTTCCTCCTAAATGTATCTATGCAGACAACTATGGTACTTGAGCACCAAATTTTTCTTTATATATTTGATACTCAACTTTGTGTGCATTGTATGGAAAATATTCATTAGCTAATGCACATCTTGATTCCTTTACTACCGTAACATAGCCCATTGTATTTACTTGTCCTCATAGCTTTTCACAGGATAATATTGATCCTTAATGGCCTCTCAAAAATAATTCAAAGTGGGTCCAGCCTAGAACAGGGAGGTTTCCCTCTTGTCATTTTTCTCACAATAGGTTTCCCAACAGTACTTGATATGGGGGGTGGCTTTGAGGAGTGAAAAATTAATTTTTTCCTGATTGAAAATTCATGAATCGAGAAATATCTTTCTAGTAGAGTCAGCCATCTCTCTATGGTGTTTGGATCTATTTGGCCATGAAATATGGGAATGTAGAAGTTTACTTTTACCTTAAAAGGAGCGGCACCTCCATAGTGGCTGTTGGATGAAGGTGTGCCGTCAGTGAGTAGTCGTTGAAGGATTTGGGAAAAGTTCTCAATCGTCACATTCCTTTGCTTCTTGTGGGCCTTCTTGAGAAATATTTTGATAGGATCTCTTGTTCCCTAATATTTATTTTATTTTTCCATGGGAGTTCATTGGGGTTTGTGAGGTTGATCTTGCGAAGGTTCAACTAGATCGAGCCCTAACTCCTTATACCTTGACCTTCTTTGGGACATGAAAATAAATATCGAGAAATAGCATACTACTCTGATACCACCAATATAGACTTATGAAGAAATGAAATAAAATATAGAAACAAAAATCAACGCTGAGATGTGGTAGAAATAACACTTCATTTCATTAATATCAAATGATAAAAAGTGCTTATAGGTATAATGGAAAATAAACTAGCTCAGGCAATGGTAGCTTATTTCTAAGAAGAGAGGTGGTGGCTAAATTTCTCTTAACTATGTTACAATGCATATAAAAGGCCTATTTATTATTGAATAACAATAAAAAACTCTAAACATTAAAAACCCTAACCCTAGGAGTTGAAGCGCTAAAACCATAGACCTCGTTTGGGTAAATTGCCACATCAACTTCTCGAGACGTAACTTTAGCATACGATCTCCATTTTAGGAACACAATACCTCATTAGAAAGATATATCTGAAGACTAAAAATTTCAAGTTACCAAATTGTTTAAAGGTTCATGGTGGTCCCGGTGTTCTAAAAAAAATGTTGTTTAGGGCCTCACAACAGCTCCGAAACTTCAGGAACCGAAAACACTGCCAAAAATTGTAAATTGTACTACAATTAAGGAAACTAAAAATTTGAAAGAAACAATGGTAGGGTTACAAGTGGAACAGGAGGGTGGCCACCAATACCCACCTTGATAAAAAAAAAATCTAAAAGGAATTACAAACAAGGAAATATCATAAGGAGCATGTAAAGCTAGTAAGACAAATCCTTCAATGGAATTCATCCCCCCACTTAGGATTCCAAGAAAATGTTAGCATCTAACAAATTTAGTAACATGTTTTGTTTTTGAGACTCAAATATCCTTTTTATCACTTTAGGGGTGAGAGGAATCATATTCCTCTTCACTTCTGCTCTAGTTGTTCTCATATTTGGATCAAAATTCTTTGCATAAAAATGATCTATTTCCATCAAGTCAAAAACCTCTAGAATGCATGCAACTTTCCCCAATATACTAGTCCATTATTTTTTGTTTTTTTTTTTATGTTTGGTTAGTAAGTTCCCATACCACTAATATCCATTCAACTAGGTGAATTTCTTAACTTAACGATAAAGCGAGTTAAAGGTATTAGTGTAGATTTATTGTTTCCTTCCTTTATCATCCATATTCAATTTGTACATGGAAATAAATGATAAATTACCAATGTTCCTAGTGCCACTTAGCTGTAAATTAATAATTTGCAAATATAATTCCTTGTGGTTACTCTCTTTCTTGCAATTTTTTTAGGTGGGAAAGGATAATAAATATAAATTTAATACATTAATGCCACCATTTATGGGAGATGGTGGGATTAAATATAAAATTTTCAAAACCATATTGTCTATATAACTCATAGATTGATCCTCTTTTAGTTCCCTTGATATCAGTATCATGAGTGATAACGTAATATCCCTATTTTTCTGCTTTTATTTAGACAATTGAGAATCATAAAGGTTAAGTGGACCTAAAGGAAAACTATATGTGGACATATTATTTTTGAACTAAATAAATGTGGAATTTAATTGTTGTGAAAATACTAGAGTAAATTGGAGACCAAGATTTCAAATCCATGAGGATGGAATAAAACCCACATACTTTCCCAAAATCTCCAAAAATCCTTGGAGAGAAAAATAAAATAAAATAAAATATTATATGGGAGATAGGAATCTAATAGATACCTGAGTAAAGCAGAATTTACTCAGAAGAGGTGAAATAAAACTAGAAAGAGGAAAAATATATTTTTAAAGAGCTTTTGTGGAAAAAAAAAGTAAAGCCTAAGCTAAAGGAAAACAACATCCTAAATTAACTTGACACAATTATGGAAACATGTTGAGGGAAAGAAACCTTAAATAAGCTATTCCTAGTTAGAAAAGAGGTTGTCTACACTTTGGAAGAATTGGTCTCTTCTTGGCGGGAGCTGTGGATTAAGCTCAAGGTTGGGTGGAAAATTGTCTTTACCAGAATTGGTATGCCGACTTTGTTAAATTTTATCTTATGATTTATTTTATAATTATTATTCTGTGACCTAACCGGATGTGGTTACGTTATGGATTTTAGTTGAAATAATTATACATATAATTATAAATCCTTTTAATAGTTTGTTGTGTTCTTAAAAATAAATTTTCATAGGAATTTAATAGAAGTTTAACTATAACAATTATAGTTAATTATTTTGTATAGTTACATAGACTAGAATAAATAGTTTAACCAACACACAGAATCTATAAACAAAAAGAGAAGGGTCTAAATGTGCTATTTGGTCTCGGTTAAATATTTTATTTCAGGAAGAGAGGACTCAATCTTGATCAATTATATTTATAATTTTATTGAAAGAAATATAAAGAGCGATATTAAAAATACATGGTTTATTTTTGTAAACTGATATTGGAAACATATATTTATATAGTTGAGTGGTTAACTACAATTAAATCATGAAATTATAATTCTGCACAATCAACATATTCTGATTTAAACTATATATTACTATTTTAGGAATATTCATACATATAGATGCATATGTGTATTGAAAATAAAACATAAAAATTTATATAATTGTCATGAGTATGTGAAATTCCTCTAATAGAGGTGAATATAAAACATAAAATACTTTCATTAAAAATATCAATTCCAATATTCATATTACATATTGACTGAAATTCATCCCTTTAATAAAGTTAACTACAATATGTACTGTTGATATTGATATATATCATTAGAGACAGATGGCTGAAATCTATACATTGGGATGGCCGACCTGGAGGCAGATGAAACTTGTTTTCAGAGCTTCCGATAGAAATGTGAAGTATTTGTGAGGGAATTTTGGGAAATAGAATTACCTATATTCTATATAAACACATATAATTGTGTTAGATTAGAACCGAGCATACTAAAATAAATATAAAAAAGATTTATAATTTTTATAATAGGCAATAGTTTAAATTTTAACTATTGAAGGAAACTAAAGGGATAGAATTCTTCATGTACAAACACATAGAAAAATATTACATTCATAAAATAATAGAAAAAAAAGAAGTGTGACACTTGTAATTAATTAAATTACATAGTGATATTTCTAATTTAATTTTGGACTTCAATATTAACTACCTGTGTGTAAGACTGAAACAGAGTACTTGTTGTCTGAGTATATGGCAAAAATATGAAAAATATGGAAAAATATTGAATAAAATATTCTGAGAAAATTATAAAATTGAGTTTTCAATTCATAATAATATTTTAATTAGAAGAAATAAAAAACTGAGTTGTACTATGGATATGTTATAAAATTATAAAATATGAAATCAAGAAAACGGCCTAGTCATACCATAACGATAGAAACATCAGATGTGTGAACTATTGTAAGTCATAATTAAATTAAATTGACTCTCACACATCTCTTTGTCCTGTATATAAATTGTGGAATTGTATATATAAAAGGAAGAGAAGATAAATATATTATGAACAATACATGTGTATTAGATTCCCATGAATTGGAATGCTAAAATAAATGGGAAAAGAAGTAAACTAATACAATGTTTAATCTATTTGGAAAATTATGAGTTTAAATTTGTAAACCATCTCGGTCTGGGTATCCAAATGCATAGACAGAGAATTTTAATAAATTCAATAGCTGGAAACTAGAAGTTATCGATTTGAAGGAAATAAATATCTTCACATTAAAAATAAAGTTTCCTGTGAAATCGAAATAAGTTATGAAATCTTCTCTATTGGTACCCATAGCATTCGAAAAAAAAATGTGTAACTTGAGAATCTTCCCAAGTTCAATAACAGAGAATTTAAGTGGATATCAAAATTTTATACTACTGTAAAAATAAAAATAAAAAATAAAATGATATCTGTCAAAGAATAAAAATGTTATAGCTTGACCCAATAGAATTCATTATAATCTTGTACAGAGGATACTAAGAACGAATTCCGTTGTATATAAGAAACGATAAGGAGAAATAATACCTCAAACTAAAAAATAAATAAAGTAAGTTAATGAGATTTAATTACGAGGTTAAACTCTAAAAGTACGGTAACTTGTTACAAGAACACCGTAATGAAATCCGAAATGAAATAATTTTAGGACGTAAGCTATGCTCAGGAATTGGGTCAATCGACTTGGGAAAAATCCATTGTAATTCCCAAGAAAAATTGTATACATATTTCGATATATGCATTCGTCCTTTTGAGGAGAAGACATAATAGATTTGGTTTATTTGAATTCAAAATGAAGGGACCAAAAATATCAACTAATGAAAAAACCCAAAAAATAGAGATTTTACAGTGGAAAGTAAAGCTTGAAACCTACCAAAATCTCGACGTCTGACAATTTCTGGAACATAATTTTCGTAAGGAAAAATAATACCTCTTTGGCCTCAATATGAATTTGGGAAAATTATTTAACACAATGTAAAAACCCGAAATCAATAAAATCAAATAATTAAATGAAAGGGTATGGTTGAATATAAAGTATAACGTAAATAAAATATAAGAGAAAAATCCCAAAATGATTCTGGGAATACCAAAAATGCGGAAATACCAATTTGCATAAGGTTGAAAGGAAAAAATGAAATAAAAAATCAGAGCTTATCTGAGCATTCCATGAGAGTATTTGTAATGCAAATAAAAAAAAATCCTTCAGCCCTGAGTGGCTCTCCTTATGGAAAATGAAAGGAACAACGAGGAGTAGGGGAGAGGGTCTTGACTAACAAAAGTGCACAAATGAAATTGACAGAGAAAAAGGAAAAAAAACTCTAGCCAATTCAATTTGCAATGGTAGAAATATGCATCAATTTGCGTTGTTGAAACCTCCACATATCAACCCTACAACTATTCCTGTAATAAGTAATCCCATGTGATGAGTAGTTGATTGATGGTATGAAGAGTTATTGTGGGTAAAAATCAATCATATAATATTTAATTCATATAGATGTTAGGTCATTCTATTTAATGCATAAAAACATTATTAAAGCTGATAAACAAATCCTAAGTTATGATTTATAGCTTTTAAGGTGATATGGTTATGCCATTCAACATGGTTTTACACGTAGGGATAAATAACTAACTAGGGATCAACATATGTGGCCAGTTGTGTTAAATAATAATACTGAATTATACACGTTACAAGCTAAATACCTTTTTGATGGTAGTATGCAAATTGGATTATTCCTAGAATCTTAATAAACGTTATGGTTATATTAATACAAACATAATGGTACCATAGTGGATTACGATTAAAAATTCGATTAGAATCATGTTAAAGTAAATGGGAATAGGGATACGAATTCAACGAAATAAATATATATTCAAACTCCATTACACCATTGAGTGGTCAAAGAACTAGGATAGGGAAATTATGTTTAATTTTTTTGTATGGTTAATATATCCAAAGCCATAAAGATATATATGCTGAGTTAACTATATATATAGATATATACTATAACATGTGATCAGGTTGTGGGATAACATTATAATTGTATACATTCATTGATATTAAATTTAATGTCTATATTACAAGTTGAGGGTCATCACTTGAACCACATGTAACAAATGTTCTAAGAAACATTTAGAAGTTACTGAAAAGAAAAAATGTCCAGACAAGATAAAACCTGAGAGAAATTTATTTAGTGACAATCTATAAGATTATACTAATGTGATCAAAGTAAAGTAAGGAAGTGACGATAAAATCAGTATGAGTGACATAATTTTTTTATTTTTTTGGGGAAGTATATTTGTTACAAATGGCATCAGAGCCCATGTTGAAAACATTGGACCTATGTGTCCCAACGCAAAAAAAAACCTAAAATTATGTTGCCGTGAAAAATAAGAGTTTTTTTTTTCATTTTAGAATTTGGTGTACTAATTAAATGAGATGTACAGTGATTGAAGTGTAGAAACAATACACTACTATTATGAATGACAAAGGAGAGTTGTACATGCTTCTGGGGGGTGCCAGAGACCCACTAGATCAGATTGCGTAATTGTTGGACATGATAAGAAATATGCAACATGAAATTGTTCAGCTAAGGACTAGCAATGAACGATTGTTGCAAACCCTTCATGATAAAGAGAGGTTCATCTGGGAATTAACCTCATGGTCTATGCATGAAAGTGAAGACCATGGAAAAAAGAGGAAAGAATCGGAAACCAACTCAGAAGGGTCTGAGGGTGGGAAAGTAGTTAGACATAACTCCAAAATGAAAAAGGAGTTGCAAGGGGAATTCCACAAAATTAAACCTCCCACTTTTTATGGTGAAAAGGAGGATGATGTGGAATCTTGGCTCATGAACATGGCTAAATACTTCCAGGTATATGAATATGGAAGTAATTTGAAAGACATATTAGAAATTTACGAACTGTAAGGTAAAGCTACACTTTGGTGGGAAGAAATAAAAAAAGTACATGTGCTGGATGAAAAATATGTTACGTGGGAATACTTTCAAGCCAAGTTCAAGTCTAGATACCTAAATGAGAGGTATTATGATGATAAACCAAAGGAATTTCATGAGATAAGATTATGATAGCTCACAATTGATGAGTTTGTTACCAAATTTACGAACTTGCTTCGCTATGTGCCTTATATTACAGAATAAAAAGATAAAGTACAATGATTTTTTAATAGCCTACCTACTATTTATAAAGAAAGAATCAAATTTGATAATCCAAAAAATATGGATGAAGATGTTCTAAAATAAATATTATGCTATAAACAATTTAAAGGTAGAAATGATGAGCTGAAAAACTTGCAAAATAAAGAGAAAGTGAAATGTGACTCGAGCATAAAAAGAGGAAAACCAACATATCTCTTTTTTTTTGGGAAAAACACCAACGAAATAAATTTAAAAAGAGTGGAGAAAACCAACCATCACAATCCTATATGGGTTCTAAACAAATCGATACCAAAAACAAAAAGGAAAGTGTTGTAAAAATGAAAGAACCATGAAATTGGTTGGGTTGTGGAGAACCACACTTGTTACGTGACTTCCCACACAAAATAATCTCGGACATTCAAGAAGTACGAGAGGCAACTACAATAAATGACGTTGTTCGAAACATTACTAGGATAAATGTTGCATTAGAATATCGATGGGCTAAACACCAATCAATGATGATATAAATTAAGGTATGATTGTTGAACAACCTGTTTCTATTTTAATAAACCCACGAGAAAATTTAAATTATGTCAGTCCACAGATAGTGAAAAATTTTAAGTTAAAATAAAATAAAAATTCAGCAAGCACGGTTAGTGCAGTTAGCTACAGAAACAAAAAGAGAAGTGATTAATAAACTTCCAAAAACTAATATAAATTTAAATGGATATGAAACTAAAATTCATTTAAATATTTTTCCTCTAGGATCCTATGATATTTTAATAGGAATGGACTGACTAGAGAAACATAAAGCAATATTAAATTGCTTAGAAAAAACAGTACATTGTATTTTGATGAATGAAAAGTTGTGATAGTAAAGGGAAAACAAAAACCAATATCTGTTAGACAAATTTCTACATTAGAGCTAAAAAGGACAACAAGAAAAGGTTGCCAACTGTATGACGTACAAGTGGAAGAGTTCGGATAACAAACATAAAAATAGGCTGGAGAAAAATTACTAATGATGAGAGAGTTCAAGGATGTATTTCCAGAAGAAATACCCCATCTACCACCTAAAAGAGAGATTGATTTTTCAGTTTAACTAGTGCCGGGAGCTACCCTTGTTTCCAGGGCACACTATAGAATGAGTATTCCTAAACTATTAGAACTAGAACTCCAATTGTAAGAATTTTTAGATAGGGGATACATCCGACCAAGTGTGTCTGCTTGGGGAACACCTGTGTTGTTTTTCGAAAAGAAATATGACACATTAAGAATGTTTATATATTATAGGTAGCTAAATAAGTTAACTCTTAAGAATATATATCCTCTTCCTAGGATAGATGATTTATTTGACCAGGTGAGAGGAGCTACTATATTCTCTAAAACTGATTTGAGAACATGATATCACCAACTAAGAATCAAATATGAAGACATCAACAAAAAAAATATAGAACTAGATATGGACACTATGAATTTGTGGTCCTACCCTTTCGACTTACAAGTTCTCCTGCTACGTTCATGTGTTTAATGAATATTTTTTTGCATAAATATCTATACAAGTTTGTATTAGTGTTCATTGATGGAATTTTAGTGTACTCAAAAACTGAAGAAGAACACCAAGGACATCTCAAGATAGTACTACAAACGCTTGGAGAACATCAAGTATATGCAAAAATCAGTAAATGTTAATTTTACAAAGATAAAATCTAGTATCTGGATCGTGTGATTTCAAAGGATGGATTAGCAGTAGATCCAGAAAAATCACAAAAAATCATGGATCGGCCTGTAACCATAGATGTACTGGCAATACGGTCATTTATGGATATTATCGGATACTACTGTAGGTTTGTTGAAGGATTTTTAGCATTAGCCTATCATATTACTTCATTTCTGAAAAAATGAGTAAAGTTTTAGTGGACAACAAGGTGTCAAATTAGTTTTGAGAAACTAAAATTAAAATTAACTACTGCCCCAATATTGAAAATTGTTGATCCAAACAAAGAATCTATAGTGTGTATATATTCTTTTGTATAAGGGCTATGAGGAGTATTACTGAAAGATAATTCAATAATAGCATATGAGTCAAGAAAATTGAAGAAGCATGAACATAATCGTGCTATGTATGATTAAAAACTAGTCGTTGTTATACATGCATTAAATATGTGGAGACATTATTTTTTGCGAAAGAAGTTCATATTAAAGACAAATCACATAAGCTTGAAATATTTCTTTACTAAACCGGATCTAAATGCTAGAGAAGCTAGATGGTTAGCTTTCCTTAGTGAGTTCGATATGGAAATCAAAAAAATTAAAGGAAATGAAAACAATATTGCTGATGCCTTGTGTAGGAATGCTCAACAAATTATTGCATGTGCAGGAAGTAGTGTGAAATTTGATGTAGAAGAACAGATTCATGAGGTGTTGTTGCAAGATCAGAAATATGTAAAATTGCAATTGAAATTGTTGCAAACTGAAGTTGAGGGGTATACCATAAACCCGAAAGGACTGATTTATTATAAAAAAAGACTAGATATTCCTAATGTGACATCTTTAAAAAAAGAAAATTTAGATGAATACCATAAGAGACCTTATGCAGGTCATCCTCATTATCAAAAACTAATTTCAGTATTAAGGAAGAACATTTTTTGGCCAGGTATTAAAAAATATGTAGCTGATTATAAAGCAATTTTTTAAGAATGTCAGCAGGTATAAGTAGAAAATCAGGATCCTGTGGGACTACCGAATCCTCCCCCTATTCCAAAATGGAAGTGGGAAGTGGTTTCAATATATTTCATTACCGGGTTGACTAGAACTAAGTATCAACATTACTCTATAATGGTGCTAGTAGACACTTTAACTAAGACAACACTTTTTCTACCAGTGCAATTTACTTTTAGCACGGTTCAAGTAGACAATATTTTTATGAAATAAATTGTGAAATTACATGGAATTCAAAAAATGATTATATTTGACAGAGATGAAAAATTTACTTCATCCATATGGAAAAGTCTGTTTGGAGGAATGGGTACCAAGCTGAATTTTAGTACCACTTACCATCCTGAAACAGATGAGCAGACTGAAAGAACCAATCAGATTTTAGAAGACATGTTGCACATGTATGTGATGGATAGACCCACAAAGTGGGAATATTTTCTGCATCTGGAAGAATTCTCCTATAATAATATATATCAGGATTCTTTTAAGATGAGTTATTTTGAAGCTTTGTATGGCAGAAAATTCCATACTCCACTTAATTGGAGTCAACAGAGAATAAGTTGATTCTTGAACCAGATGCAGTGCAGGAAATGGAACGATCTATGAAGAAAATTCAGCAAAATATTAAAAAAACTAAAGATCGTCAAAAGAGTTATGCAAACAAGAAAATAATTCACAAAGAATTCAAAATCAGATACCATATTTATTTGAGGATTAAGAATATAAAAATTACATTATCTATTGGTAGCTGTGCTAAGTTAGCACCACTCTGCTGTGGATCATTTGAAGTTCTAGAAAGAGTGGGGCCAATAGCTTATAGATTAACCCTACCTAGTAATATTAAGGTTCACAATGCTTTTCATGTTGCCTTATTGAAAAAGTATGTACATGGTCCTACTCATGTAATTGATTGGACTATGATACAAGTGGAAACAAAAGGGGGATTTTTTCTGGAGCCCCTTCGTATACTCAAATGGGAAGAAATCAAGATTTGGAATAGAACAATAGGTAGGGTGAAAGTGCAGTGGAAGAAATTTACAATTGAAAAAGCTACTAGGGAGTAAGAAGATGATATGAAAGATAAATATCCATCATTTTTGAGAAGTGAATCGATATACTTGCAACACCGAGGACGATGTTTTGTTTTAGAGGGGGAATATTTAATATCCCTATTTCTCTTATTTTATCTAGAAAGTTGAGAATCCTAAAGGTTAAATGGAAGTCAAGGAAAAATATATGTGGACATATTATTTTTGAATTAAATGAATGAGGAATTTAATTATCATGCAAAAACTAGAGTAAATTGGGGACTAGGATTTCAAATCCATGAGGATGGAATAAAATCCAAGGACTTTCACAAAATCTCCAAAAGTCCTTGTAGAAAACAATAAAATAAAAATATTATAAGGGACATAAGAATCTAATAGATACCCCAATAAAGTGGAAAGATACCAAGAAGAGGTGAAATAAATGTAGAAAGAAGAAAAAGCTAGTTTTGAAGAGCTTTTCTGGAAAAAATATAATTAAAGCCTGGCCTCAAAGGAAAAAATATCCTAAATTAACTGCACACAATTATAGAAACATGTTGAGGGAAAGAAAGCTTAAATAATCTATTCCTAGAAAGATAAGAAGTTGTGTACAGTGTGGAAGAATTGGTCTTTTCTCGAGGGGAGCTATGGATTAAGCTCAAGGTTGGGTGCAAATACTCTTTACTAGAATTGGTATGCACATTCTGTTAAATTTTATCTTATGATTTATTTTATAGTTATGATTATATGAGTTAGCCAGATGTGGTTAAGTTATGAATTTCAGTTGAAATAATTATACGTATAATTATAAATCCTTTTAATATTCTGATGTGTTCTTACAAATAGATTTTCGTATGTATTTAACAAAATTTTAACTATAACAGATATAGTTAATTAGTCTGTATAGTTACATAGAATCAAATAAATAGTTTGACCAACAAATAAAATATCTAAACCGAAAGAGAAGGGTCCAAATCTACTTTTAGGTCTCTGTTAAATATTTTATTTCAGACACAAAAGACTCAATCTAGATCAATTATAATTATAACTGTACTAAAAGAAAATAGAGAGCGATATTAAAAATACATAGTTTATTTTTCTAAACTGATATTGGAAGCACATATGTATACAGTAGAGTGGTTAACTACAATTAAACCATAAAAGTATAAATATGCATAATCAACATATTCAGATTTAAACTTTATAGTTTCTATTTTAGGAATATTCATTCATATAGATGCATATGTGTATTGAAAAGAAAAATATAGCATTTATATAACTGTTATGAGTATTTGAAATTCCTCTGATGGAGGTGAATATAAAACATAAAAGACTTCCATTAAAAATATCAGTTACAACAGTCATATTACATATGGACCGAAAGTCGTCCCTTTACTAAAATGACCTATAGTTTGTACAATTGATATTGCTAAATATCATTAGAGACAAATGGCTGAAATATTTACATTGGGATGACCTACCTAGAGTTAGACGAAACTTGTCGTGAAAGATTCTGATAGAAATGTGAAGTAACTGTGAGGGAATTCTGGGAAATAGAATTACTTGTATGTAAAAACATATATTGTGTTAGATTGGAATGAAGCATAATATAATAACTATGAAAAAGATATACATTTTTTTTTAATAGGAAATAGTTCAAATTGTACCTATTGAAGGAAACAGAAGGGTCAGAATTCTTCCTGTACAAGAACATAGAAAAATATTACTTTCAGAAAATAACATAAATAAAAGAAGTGTGACACCTGCAATTAATTAAATTACATAGTGAGATTTCAAATTTAATTGTAGAATTGAATATTAACTACCTGTGTTGAAGACTGAATCAAAGTACTTGATGTCTAAGTATATGGAAAAATTTTGACGAATCTATAAAAAGTGTTTTTTTTCATGTATCATAAAAGCATAAACTATTGTAAGAAAATCATAAAATCGAGTTTTCAATTCAGAATAATATTTTAATTAGAATAAATACAAATATGAGTTATACTATGGATATGTTATAACATTATAAAATATGAAATCAAGAAAAGGGCATAACCGGACCATAATGATAGAAACAGGGGATTTGTGAACTATCTGAAGTCATAATTAAATTAAATTAACTCTCAAATATCTCTCTGTCGTGTATATAAATTGTGGAATTATATATATAAAATTCTGAGAAGATAAATATAGTATGGACAATTACTATGCATTAAATTCCCATGAATTGGAATGCTAAAATAAATGGAAAAATAAGTAAACTAATAATTTGTTTAATCTATTTGAAAAATTATGAGGTTAAAGTTGTAAAACCTCTCAGTCTGGGTAACCAAACACATATAAAAATAATTTTAATAAATTCAATAGCTTGGAACTAGAAGTTATCGATTTGAACGACATAGATATATTCACATTTAAAATAACAGTTCATGTGAAATCAAGATAAGTTATGAAATCCTCTCTGTTGGCACCCAGAGCATTCAAAAAAGAAATGCATAACCAGAGAATTTCCCTGATTTCAATAACTCAGAAGTTAAGTGGATATCAAAATTTAATACTTCTGTAAAAATAAAAATAAAAACGAAATGATATATGTCAAAGAATAAACATGTTACAGTTTGACGCAATAGAGCAAATTCCATTGTATATAAGGAACGAGATGGAGAAATGATACCTGAAACTCAGAAATAATTAAACTAAGTTAACGAGATCTAATTATGAGGTTAAACTTGAAAAACACTGCAACTTGTTACAAGAATACCCTAATCAAATCCGAAATGAAATAATTTCAGGACGTAAGTTATGCTCAGGGAATCGGGTGAATGGAATTAGGAAAAATCCATTGTAATTCCCAACCAAAATGGTATATGTATTGTGATAAAATTTTTCATCCTTTTGAGGAGAAGACAAAATCAATTTGGTAGATTTAACATCTAAAAGAATGGAACAAAAATATTTTCCAACGAAAAACCCAACAAAAAAATATTTTGCGGTGGAAAGTAAATCTTGAAACTTACCAAAATCTTGACGTCTGAGACTTGATGGAACATAATTTTCGTCAGGCATAAAAATACCTCTTTTGCCCTGAATGCAAATTTGAAAAGATTAGTTAACAAATGTCAAAACCTGCAATCAATAAAATCAATTAATTAAATGAAAGGGGAAGGTTTAATATACAGTATAACATGAATAAATTTTAAAAGATAAATCCCAAAACGATTCTGGGAATTGTGGGGATAACAATTTTTTAGCCAAAACTGCGGAAATAATAATTTTTGTAAGGTTGAAAGGAACAAAAAAAATTAAACATTAGATCTTACATGAGCCTCAGCATTCCATGAGAGTATTTTCAATGCAAATAAAAAAAATTCCTTAAGCCTTGAGTGGTTCTCCTTACAGAGAACCAAAGGAACAACGAGCACCAGGGGAGAGGGTCTCAGCTAACAAAATTGCACAAATGAAATTGACAAAGAAAAAAGCGAAAAACCCTAGCCAAGTGAATTTTAAATGGTAGAAATTTGAATCAATCCATGTTGTTGAAAGCTCCACATAGCAGCACTAAATTTTTTCTCATAATAAGTAAGCCCATGTGAAGAGCAGGTGATTTATGGTACGAAGAGTTATTGTGGGTAAAAATTGAAAACATTAGAATTAATGTGTATAGCTATTTGGCCATTCGAATTAATGCATACAAACACTATTAAAGTTGATAAAAAAATCCTAAGTTATGGGTTATAGCTTTGAAGGTGATACAATTACACAATTCAACATCATTTTACACTTAGGGATAAATACCTAAGTGGGGATCAACATATGTCGCAAGTTGTATTAAATAAGAATACTAAATCATACACATTATAAGTTAAATACCATTTGGATGGCTAGTATTCCAATTGGATTGTCCATCGAATTTTAATAAACATTATGGTTATATTAATACCAACGTAATGGTACCATAGTGAATTGTGATTAAAAATTCGACTAGAATCATGTTAAAGTAAATGGGAATACAGATACGAATGAAATTACATAAATATGTATTCAAACTCCATTATAGGCATGTGTGGTTAAAGAACTACGATAGGGAAATTATGTTTAATTGTATTGTATGGTTAATATATGCAATCACATAAAGATATATATGTTGATTTAACTATATATACAGATATATAGTATACCATGTGATTAGGTTGTGGAATAATATTATAATTGTATATATTCATTGATATTAAATTTAATGTCTGTATTACAAGTTAAGGGTGATCCCTTGAAGCACATGTAACAAATGTTCTAAGAAAAGTTTAGAAGTTACTAAAAAGGAAAAGTGTTCTGATAAGATAAGAAATGAGATAAAGTTCTTTAGTGACAATCTGTAAGATTGTACTAATGCAATCAAAGTAAAGTGAGGAAGTGATGATAAAAACAATATGAGTGACATAAATAGAAAAAAAAACAAGGTAAGTTGAGTTTTTACAGATAAGGAGATTAATGTGGTGAGATAAATACTATTCTATGAAATATTTTATGCTTATGGCATGTGACATACAAGAAACTAATAATTCATAGTGGGAAAGAATTCAAGAATTAACATGCACAGAAGGAGTTTCTATGGAGAACAACATTTGTGGAGAGTGGAGGAATGTGTGGGAAACAAGAACTGCGTGAGTAATATTTGTTAAGTGGGGGACATGTATATGACAAGGGATGTGCAGAGGGGGAGAAATGTGTAGGAGAAGAGATGTGTGAAGGTAATTATGTGTGAAGCAAGGGGTGTGAAATTCCTTCTACACACATCAATTTTTTCTAAATATAAGCACTTAAGGGATTGTGATTTTTTAGGGTTAACATTTGGTTCTAACTAAGGATAATAACCCAATGTTGGGTTACTAAGTACCCAAATCATGACCATTTGTCTAGTCCATTGGGCCATCAGGTCTAAAATTTACATACTTATATTTACATGTGCTACATATGTACACTATGGTATAAGAGGAGGAGAGAATATACGATCCAAAGAAATGTTTAATATCTTACACATTTAAAGATAACTCATGTAGTTGTTAATCCATTTCCTTGAGGATATACGAGTTTCATCCATTTGTTTTTATTTGGTGTAGGATATGATCTATAACATGTCAAAATTATTATGCATTTATGGTTTTTCTTTTTATTTATTCTAAAGTAGCACAATTCCCCCCCCTAAAAACATCTTGTTGTTGGCTCCTTTTTTGAAATTCTTGTGACAATATATTGTCTTCTCTAAATTTTTTTAGCCTCTTGTATTTTTTCTTCTAATTGTAATAAGTGATGTAGCATACTTTGAATTGGAGAAGAATCATTTTCCTCAAAATAGGTTGCGCCTCAAGATAGGGTATTCATCTCCATATGCATGGGTAGTCTCTCGTCCTTTCCATATACAGTAAAATGGGGATTGTCTAGTAATTTTCCTTAGAGTAAGACTACTAGCCCATAATGCATCTACAAATTTCTTGTGCAATTTTTTCTTATTGTCATTGATTGTATTCTTTAGGATATTGAAAAGAATTTTATTTGTTGCTTCTACCATGTCATTTCATTGTGGATAATAATTTTAACATTGGCCCATTATTATTCCATATTTTTTGCAAAACTCTGAAAATTGGGATTCGATGGATAGGGAACCATTATTGGTAATGAAATTATTTAGTACCCATATTGTGCAAGACTATTTTCCTCCAAAAAAAGAATCAATTTGTCAATCCTTGCTCTCTTTAGTGTTATTGTTTCTAGTCATTTGATGAAATAGTCAGTTGTATTTAAAATACTAGTGTGTCCTGCAATTGTTTTGGGATTGATCAATCCAACAACATATAGGCCCCATTGAGAAAATGGTGTTTCAACTTTAATTTTTTTAAGTGTTTGAAATTTACCAGGAAAATACTAAAAGGGGGATGAATCAATATTGAAGAAATTTTGACAATTTATATAACTTTTTTTATCTTTTGAAATAACATTAGGACACCATTTAGTTATTTAAAAATTAATTAAAATAACCATGACAAGAGAAAATTTCGGCAATCACAATGGAACACATAAGTTCTTCAAAAATTCTCTTTAATTAACTAACAAGGAAAGCTAAAAATTGTTGTTACAATTCTCTAGATACAACCTACAAGAAGCTTCAAGCCCCTAATGTATCACCTACAACTCAAAAGACCTACAACCCCGCATTATTTACCATCACCTATTTGAAGTAGCACCAACCCGTGATCTGCAACCTACAACTTGCTTGTCACTCAATGATTCATCTTTCATCAATTTTCATACTATAGCCATGAATGCCAAAATTTAATTCGAAATAAGTTTTTTGTTTGCTTAATCACCAATACCTTCAAAAAACTCTTATTATTAAGGACACCAACAATTTCACCTCACACACAGTTCTCCTAAAAAACTCTTATCCAACCTTCTTGTTGAAGCATTCTTATAAAGAATTTTGACTTCATATTTTTGGCCTCTTTTTTTTTTAATTGTTGCATGAATCCTTATATTTTTTCTTTTTCATGTTTATTTCATTCCTATGAATTTTCTCACCAGTTTATCAACCTTCAAATAACCTTTTCTGCAAGTTAAAACAATTTTATTTTCTTATTTTAGCATTTTATCATTTTGACCGGTTTTAGCAAGGATTTTCAAATTTTAGCTATAGTTGACTTTTGCTTAAATGTTCATAATTCCACTAGAAAAATATTTGATGTTGAATCATTCCACCATGCATATCCCCATTGCATTTAACTATCGGCCCAAAGGCATTTTAATATGCCATCGCTTTCTAAATATAACTACATTGTAGAATAGATCTTTGTGGCCCCATTTTATTTATTTTTAAAAAATGCATCCAAAACAGTTGAATTTTTCATTCATCCCCTTCCACTAGTAGTTGATGCGGGTCTCTTGACCTCTACTAAATCCTTCAAACACTTATCCAATTTAAGGCCTCCAAGGGACTATTTTATTTGTTAAATAATCCTTGCCACTGGTTCATCATTGTAACATATGACCTCTTCTCAGTTCCTAACCCGTAGCTCCCAAGCTTAAGTTCTTTCATTTTTAATTTCATTGTAGACCTTCAAGTTGGGCCTTGTAGGCTTATCTATCCTATCAGGTCCTCCCAATGCCTTTCTCATTGCCTTCCATTGTGTGCTTTCTGTCTGGCATGTACCGACGCTCTACTCCTGGACCCTTTCATCTTTACGCTTTTTTAATTTTCTAGGATGGTTCTTGTGGGATGAGCTATCCTATGGGGACCACTCACTTCAATTGTAAGCCAATAAAATTGCACATAGTCTAATTTAGCTCTGACACGCCCATGTCATCCCAATGCCTAGCCATCCCTTCTATTTCTTAGCATGCACCACTTAATATATCTGGTCTATAAGTTGTACGGTGATGTCATGTTGATGTCACCTCTGCCATATATCTACGTCTGATTGGTCCACATGTAAATATGAAATGGGCCATTCAAGTACCCACAATTATCGAATATACCTATCATTTGTCACACACTGATCAGACCATGTCATATCGACATCCTCGACCACCATCATCTATGATAGATAATAAAATGCTACCATGTGTCCTCCTGTCAAAAGAGAGAAAAATGTCTCCAAAGTCTCTAGACAACTCTCATCCATGTTGCTCTTCATTATTCTTTGTGTGCCTAAAACTTGAAACCTTTGCCATTAATGAAAATTTATTTCTAACATTCTCTTCCTTTTTCATTTATGGCAACACCATGCTCAATTAAACACCCTTAACATATCAATTTTAATTGTCTACTTTTAGTGTTGCTCCCCCCTTATATGCACTTATCTTATCCTTAGCTTCCTTTGCCTATGCGGTGATGTTTTTGATCAATCACTAACACTTCTCCATCCTCAGATTCCTCTCCTTTTACTTCTTATGATTCATTACCATGTATCTCTCCTTTCCCTCTTTTTTTAAATCACCATGTGCATAAAATGGCCAAATACACATATTATGTAATAAATATAGCATTCTAAAATACAATTTAAATAATAAAAAAATACACACTGACTTTTGCATTCAAAAATAAATTTGCACTCAAAAAAATTTGATCCCTCTCGGCTCATGTTAGATCCATCCTTAATATGGATCTATGCTAGTTATAGTATGAATTTAAATTTTATCTAAAATCAAAAAAATATTGTCAAAAAATTTAGAAGGGGAAATATGTATTTAGTTTAAGTCAAATTTAAAAAGAGAATTACTAAGTGTTAAAATAATTGAAATAACGTTGATATGGTTATTGATAAATTTATGGTTATACTATTTTTAGATCAATGATCTTGAGAGACCTAAGTATAGATGAAATTTTTTTCTTAGTTTTTTTTGGTGTAATATGAATTATAGCCAAAATGAAAATTTTCATGATATTTGTTGTGCCTATTTTTTTTGGTGTAATCTAACTTATCGCCAAAATGACATTTTTCATGATATTTCTTCTCGTTAATTTTAACTAAAATGTCTCACATATTTTAAAAATGGATTCCAAGTTGTTTAATATGTAAAATCAAGTGTTGCACATTTTTGTTTGAAATTGTATCATCAAGTTCCCCTTGAAAAGACTATTTCATCTATAAATTGGACTGAACCATTTTTTAATAAAAATAATTTGACTAGCTGATCAATAGTTTTCAAAATAAAATTAAATATTTAAAAGATAAATTATTTTATTTATTTTATATTAAATAATATTGATAATAGATAAATAATCAAAATTTAAAGTTAAATAATTTGTAGCTATTTAAATATTATAATGTCAAATTTATAAATTATTACATATAATTATATTTAATTATGGTTAAGGTTGTTGCATTGAGGTGTTTTTCACCATGGTAGGGTAGATAGATGTGTTACATAATGTAATGTAAAACATTTTGACTCATTCCAAAAAAATTAAATATGCTAGAGATGTGTCACTTAATGTAAACATTTTAACTTGGTGAAAAAAAAAAAAGTAAGAAAAAAATACTTTGTCAAAATAAATAAAGTTAAAAAAAAATAAACTTGATGAGATTGACTCATGATATTTATGTGGAATATGACATATTAAAAGGGGAAAATTAAACATATAACTAGGTTGATTCTAAATCTACTAAACATGGAGAGGAATCAAATCTCTTGAGATGCAGACTTGGAGTGAAAAAATATTTGATCCTTCTCACCTCTTGCTAGATAAAAGTAAAGATGGATCTAGGTGGTTGTGAGATATGTTGTAATATTTTGAATTTGACAAAATAAAATAAAATTATAAAAATAAAAACTTTAGTTTTCTATTTCTTTAATCATTTTTTGTTTAGTTAGTTAAAGTAAAATTGAAATAGAAATAAAAATAACCCTCTATTAAAACAAAAACTATACTTTATTATCTTTTTTTATTATTTTTCGTTAGGTAGTTAAGGTAAATTTAACAAAATAAAATTCTACTTTATTATCTTTATTATTATTTTTTGTTAGGTAGTTAAGGTAAATTTCACTTATCAAGTTACTCAGTGACTTTTAAATTTCGGGTTTATGATAACCCATGGTATTACACATGTTATTCATATGCAATAGAATATATTTAAAGGGGGAATTAAACCAACATACATCGATATCTACCAAAAGCTAAATTTAGTTAGATTCCACTACTGCTGGAATTTAATTCCAACTGCCCGCATAGAACAGCACGACGACAAAGTAAATTGTGATGGTAATGAAAAGAGCAGTAGGACGACAAAATTCAAAGATGATGGGATTAGAAAGGATAGCAATGGTGGTGGAAACCTCTAGTCAAAAACTTCACGCAATCACGAACTGATCCACAACACCAACCAACATTCAATTCTCTGCCAACCACATTGAATGCACAGCCAGCAACCTCCATTCCGGAGGGGCAACAGACTCGAGTAGCAAGGGGGAAGGAGAACCCCTGGAATGGGTGACATCATCCATCTGTGGGCCCATCGCTTCACATATCAAAGCAGTTTCGGGGGGTAAAAAGAACTCACGGGAATGAACTCCAACCAACCCCCAAAATGCTCTAAAGAATAAAGTTTTTTTATTATTGTAATGTTCTGATTTAATTTTAAGTTGCCACATGTGTTTTAGTTTTAACATTGGTTAATTTTAATTTTACCGTGATATATTTATTTTGAATTTGGTTATATATATTGTTAAACACCATGTTGAAGCACACACATGGTGTATGAGAAGAATAAACACACAAACACAAGAGGCTCAACACAATGAAGGATAAGCGTGAGGCTTTCCTATTTTCCATTATACAAAGATGTACATTTATAGTACAATGGTGTGACTCTTGGTTTCACATTCCAAGGTCACTTGGACTCCGTTTTGACTTTTCGCATTCCACACCTACCCATGTAGGATTAGGTGTTCCAACATCCCCCTTTAATCTGAAGCGGTATGTGTGCATCCAAGAAAAGAGTTGTAATACAAATCTGCAAAGTATGCGTGGCAGTACTTGGGTTGAATCAACTCTCTGAAATGTTGGAAAAAAGAGGTGGTTTAAGGATGACCACCAACACTGGAACGCAAAACATGTTGCAGTTCCCGGAACTCTTCCAAAACTGGCAAGAAGCTGAAAACTTCTGCTAGAGGAATTGTCCCTCATAAAAAAGGGAGACCTTCAACATAAAAGAAGGGAGGTCTACTACCCGTGATGGTTTTAGGATTACCAACAAATCTGGAATGCTTGAAGCATTTCCTGGAACTCAACCAAAGCTGGCAAGAAGTTGAAGGCTTCTGCTAGAGGAAGTGTTCCTCATATATGAAAGGGATACCTTTGACCTAAAATAAGGGAGGTCTACTACCTGTGATGGTTTTAGGATTACCAACAACTCTGGAATTCTTGAAGAATTTCCTGGAACTCAACCAAAGCTGGCAAGAGGCTGAAGGCTTCTGCTAGAGGAAGTGTTCCTCATATATGAAAGGGAGACCTTCGACCTGAAGGAAGGGAGGTCTACTACCTGTGGTGGTTTTAGGTTATCCACCAACCAAAGATGATGGTTTAAGGTTGTCCACCAACCGAAGGCATGCTCATGGGCATCCGTGTCTCTGGCTACATCTCTGAATCTGGAATGACGAATTGTGGCTCGGGCTCGCTTGGGCGATGGCTGGCTTCCCAGACATGGAATGACGAATTGTGGCTCAGGCTCGCTTGATCCGTCGTCGAAGCTTGTACATGACCACCATTTTCCCCCTCGTCAGGGACAAGGTGAGATGATGGCAAAAACTCAACTACAAGTTTTCTTAATATCCATGAAAAAGTTATAACATGTGTGGTAAACATCTTCTTGGTTGCTGATGCCCATTGCCAAGAAGCGATCCATCCAAGATGAATCTTGGTTCTTGCAGGAGGCTTATTTCTGAAGCATCTGTCTAAAGAATGGGTGTGTCGACCACAGTGCTTGCATGGATGAAGATCAAAACAGTGATCTTTCATATGGCCAACCCGATCACAGTGTTGGCATTTCTCAATCTGTCGTTGTTGTTGTGGATCTGGAACAGCTGCAAGTGAACTGTCATACATGAATCCAACACTCTGAAATATGATGGGCTTGGTGTAGTCTGGAATATGAAAGGACACATCCTTGTCATATCCAAGACCAGTTATGTGCTTGTTGTGGACAAGCTCTTCCCAAGGTCTGATGATGGGCTTGAGAAGCACAGGTTGAGCTGCTCCATCCACATGTACATCTGCTCTAGTACAAGGAACTGAATGGGAATCAACTGCAACTTTATCTTCTTTCTTCTGATGAGAGTCCTTCACAATATTCTGAACAGAAACAGGTTCAGAATGATGACTCTTTTGCTGAAGTTCATCTTGTTGAAGCTTAGTTTCCAACTGAAAAAACTCAATCTTTTCTTGTGCATCTTGTAAACAAATTTGAATGTTACAAAGAGCATTCTTGCTCATTTTATCATGTCATCAACATTGGAATGAATGAGCTTATTCAACAACTCTAATGCCTCATTGGTTTTAGCCATTTTCAACAACTTAGGCTCAAAAAATGAAAGGGTGTCGGCTTCAATCGAAAATGCACCCGTTTACAATGTGATGCAACAAGAAATACAAATGACTCAAAAGAATTTCCGACTATGGAAATCTCAAAGTAAAAAGTGCGCTCCTAAAATGATGGAGGGCAATCAACAATTTTTCAACAACTCAAGTACTGATTGCAACTATGAAGAAGCAATGTCTACTCACAATAAAATTTCAATGAAATACAATATCTCTGCAAAAATATTTTGTAAATGTGCACCTAAAAACGCTTGTGCAAGAGGCTTTTAAGACAGCTGAATTTTCCTTCAAATAGTTGTTTTCAATGATGGAAAACTTGTCTTCAAATGTCAATTTCTTCAAAAAATCACCCTTATGTCAATGCCACAAATGTAATCTGCACTATTCTTTATGTATTCAGTCCATTTACTGATATGTCATTTTCTCCATTTCTGTTGTTCATATTCTCTATCTGCTCTTTCCCTCTTCCTCTCTCTCTGCTGCTTTTTTTTTTTAATTAAAAAATAAATGAATGGGAATTAATTAAAAAATGGGGAGAATTTAAAAAAAAGAGATTTATTTAAAAAGGAGGGGATTAATTTAATATGGGAAGGGAATGAGAATTTTTTTTTTTTTTTTTTTAAAGGGATTTATAAAATATGGGAAGGGGAATTAATTTAAAAGGGGATGGAGAGCTTTTAATAATTAAAAAAAATAAAATGGGAATGTATATACGTAAAGGAGGGAGAATTTAAAAATTTAAAAGGGGAAATATTAAAATGGAATGGGTATTTTTATTTTAATGGGTGATAGTGGCTATTAATTTAAAAGGTTGAATTTAAATTAAGTGTATATTACAGTGAAGAAGGGAGGCGGCCGTTAAGGAGTGTATATTACAGTGAGGGTGGGTGTGTAGGAATTAATAACTGAGTGCAGAGCCAAATGAGTGGTAAGGAGCGAGTGGGGGAAAACTGTGGTAGGAGCGAGTGCTAAGGAGGCATAGTGTGTTGAACAGCATGGAGATAACATGTAAGGGGAAATAATATTGTGAAAGCGCACAAGTGTGCGGGTAGGATAGCAACGTATTGCAGAGAGTGTAATGGGGACTGTGTGAGCGTAGGGAGGAGGAGCGTGTGGTGCGTTGGGGACAGTATAGAGTTGAGGGCACAGGGAATGGGGTGTTGAACGGAGATGCGTGCTGTTGCAGAGCACAAGGGAGGAAGGTAGCATAAGGAATAATGCAGCGTTGAGAGAAAGTTATGTAAAAAAAATGCAGGGGGAGAAGGGCCGAAAGGCCTGGAAATGCAGAGATTTTTTTTTTATTTTTTTTTATTTTTTTATTTTTTTATTTTTTTAATTTTTTTTTCAAACAGCAGAGAGGTAGAGTCTTCAGCAGAAATTTTACAAATGTATAGCAGAATTCTAGGCAATGAAATATATCAACATCATAGAATTTGACACTGTAGAATTCGGAAATTTTCAGCAGACAAAACTCAGAAATTTCTCTAGTGGCCCAGCAGCAAAAAATGCAGAAATGATGAAATTTTCAGTAGAAAAACTCAGAATTTTCAAGAAACTTCTTCAGAAACCCAATTTAAATAATATCCAGTAGCTCTTCAAATTGCAGATTTTAATAAGCAGAAATTACAGAGAAAAATTAGAATGAAAACCTTTAGATGGGCAGTGCTGCCTTTCTTCAAAGCCAATGCCTGAATGCTGCCAATTTCTGAATTCGGCAAAAACACTGCTACAAAAACTCTCCAAATGCTGCAAAAATTCCAACAATTATAAATATGAGATATTTATAATATATATATTGTAATGTCATATGTGCTGTAGTGGGCAATTGTAAGTTGCTGTGTATTGTTTTGAGAGAGCCCGAAGGCTGAAAAAGACAGCGAGATAGAGAATGAAAAATTGCAGCGTTGCGTGTGTAGCAGGTAGATAATTTTGTTGTGAATCCAAAACCTTGTTTTGAAGAAAGATTACATATTGTAACAGAGTTTTTATTTTTAATGAAATATCAGTGTTATATTTCATCTCTCTGTATCTACAATTTAATTTTTATTTTATCTCTGTGTTGCAAATTGAGGAATTTTATTTTCCTCTGTGTGTTAGAATTACTTAGAAAATTCCAACATGGTATCGAAGCTAGTTTAGGCACTCAGTGAAAGAAGAAGAGATCGCTCTTCATTGCAAAAGTTGTAAGAAGTTTAATGAAGTGGATTTCTCCAGTAGAGAAAGCTTCTATTTATTTACACAGTCAAAATAGTTTTTTTTTAGCATAGTCACGATGGCAGCAGCAGGCACTAGTCTGACAAATCCCCAACTTCCACAGTTTAACGGGAAGAATCATGAACATTGGGCTATCACTATGAGAGCCTTGTTTGCTTCACAGGACATATGGGAGCTAGTTGAGAATGGCTACCCAGAACCAGCAGATGCAACAGTGTTGGCTACTTTGATAGCAGCAGAAAGGGACTTGTTAAAATATAATAGGAAGGACTCCAAAGCCCTCTTCTATCTTTTTCAATATGTACATGAGAGTATTTTCCCAAAGATTGTAGCAGTAAAAAAGTCTAAAGAGGCATGGGATATTCTCAAAACAACCTACCAAGGCATGGAGAAGGTGAAGACAACAAAATTGCAAATGCTGAGGAGAGATTTTGAAACTCTCTGTATGAAAGAGTCAGAAAATATAGACTCATTTTTCACTCACATTATTGGGTTTGTTACCTAGATAAGGTCTCATGGAGAGAAGCTTGAAGAAAGAAGGATTGTGGAGAAAATATTGAGATGTCTACCCTCAAGATTTGATGTCATAGTAGTGGCAATAGAAGAGACAAAGGATCTCTCACAATTTACAGTGGATGAGATGAATGCATCCCTGGTGTCTCCTGAACACAGACTGAACAAAGGAACATATTCCTCATTGAAACAAGCTTTCAAGACTCAAATGACTTTTGGGCAAAGTAGAGGTCAAGGCAGAAGCCAAAAAAGATAAAGAAATATCCCTGCAAGTTCGAGTGGAAGAAGCAGCAATCAAAACCAAAATGAAGGCTCAAGCCAACATCAAGTTCATGGAAAAAGTTATGATAAATCCCAAGTCCAGTGTCATTATTGCGAGAAATATGGGAACTATGCCAATGGATGTAGGAAAAAACAAAATGACATGAATAATAAGTATAATGCTAATTTTGCAAAAGAAAATAAGAACTAGAAGAATGTGTTGTTAACATGTAATATACACAAGATAGAAAAGATTATGTATGGTTCTTAGATTTTGGTTCTAGTGTCCACATGATTGGAAACATAGCAATGTTTTCCAATCTGGATGAAAATGTTAAATCTGAAGTAACAACAGGAACTGATAGTAAGATCTCTATTAAGGGAAAAGGCAGAGTTAGTATACTGGAAAGAAATGGAGAATAGAAGTTTGTGCCAGATGTATATTATGTACCTGGATTGAAATGTAATATTTTGAGCATTGGATAGCTCATTGACAAGGACTACGATGTATTTTTTAAAGATGATGTGTGCACAATCATGGACATACCTCCAAGAAATAAATTCATTGCAGAGGTGCAGATGAGAAGCAATAGGATATTTCCTCTCAAGCTCAGAGAAGACTTGAAGGAAAGAAGAAATGTAGCAGTTGTAACACAAGAGGTCTTTCAAGAGGAAGTGAAATATGAAAATTGGTTATGGCACTTGAGATTTGGACATCTCAATTTCGAAGGCCTAAACTTGTTGCATAGAAAGGGAATGGTAAAAGTATTACCATTGATTTGGAAACTAGACAACCTTTGTGAAGGCTGCATCTTGGGAAAACAACACAGAAAAAGCTTTCCATCAGGAAAGAGCATAAGGGAAAAAGTACCCTTAGAGATAGTCCATTCAGATTTGTGTGGACGAATGCAAACACCATCACTAGCTGGAAGCAAATATGTTTTGACATTCACAAATGATTACACCAGAAATACATGGGTGTATTTTTTGAAACAGAAGAGTGAAGTGTTTGAGAAATTATGTCATTTTAATATTCTTGTTGCGAAACAAAGTGGGCACTACATCAAAGTGCTAAGGACTCACAAAGGTGGAGAATACATCTCGAAAGAGTTTCTACGTTTCTATAGGGAGAATAGCTTACAAAAGTATTTTACCTCAAGGTACACACCTCAGCAAAACGATGTTGCTGAAAGGAAGAATAGGACCATCATGGACATGGTCAGAAGTATGTTTAAGGAAAAACATTTTCCAAATGAGTATTGGGCTGAAGCTACAAATTGTGCAGCATATATCTTGAATAGATGCCCAACCAATGCTGTCATGAACAGAGTTCCGGAAGAAGCATGGAGTGGCATAAAGAAACATGTAACCCACATGAAAGTATTTGGATGTGTGACTTACGCACATGGCCTGGATCAATTGAGAAAGAAGCTTGACAGTAAGGGGGAGAAATGCATCTTTGCTGGATACAGTGATGAGTCCAAGGCATACAAACTCTATAATCCATCCACCAAGAAAACTATAATTAGCAGAGATGTGTATTTTATTGAAAAATAAGCTTGGGATGGAAGCTTAGAGAAAATGGTGAATGTGAAGACATGTGTGCCTCACGAAGAAGAAGAAGAAGGGACAACAGCAAATAATCCCTCCATGGTGGCTCCTCCTCTACCACTTTAAGAACAACAAACCACACCACAAGTTGAAAACAGAACAGCCTTGAGAAATCAAGGAAGTTCTTCTTCAAGCACACCACAGGGAACGGAAACTCCATCGAGTTCAAGTGGAACTCCAAGTACACCAAGAAGACCGAGATTCAGAAATATAAGTGAGATTTATGAACAAGGAGAGGTAAATGATAATGCCAGTCTAAACTCTTTATTTTCTTTGTATTTTCATGTTGATGACCCAATTCATTTTGAAGATGCCGTGAAAGAAGAAAAACGGATTGAAGCAATGGATGAAGAAATTGGTGTAATAGAAAAGATTAACACATGGGAGTTAGTGGATCTCCCTAAAGGTAAATAAGTGATTGGAGTAAAATGAGTCTATAAGACCAAGAGCAATGTTGAAGGCAAGATTGAAAGGCACAAAGCAAGACTTGTTGTCAAAGGCTACAACCAGCAACAAGGAAGAGATTCAGAAGAAACCTTTACACCAGTTACAAGGATGGAAACAGTGGGAATAGTGTTGTCCATGGTAGCAAAACATAAATGGAAGATTTATCAAATTGATGTTAAATATGCATTCCTAAACGGAGTGTTGAAATAAGAGGTATATGTTGAACAACCTCTAGGCTATGAGATTGAAGACTAAGAGCATAAAGTATGCAAGCTGAAAAAAGCTCTTTATGGGCTTAAACAAGTACCAAGAGCATGGTAGAGCAGAATAGATGCTTACCTGATTGAAAATGGATTTGAGAAATGTGATGGAAAACCCACACTCTACATAAAAGAAAATGATGGTAAGATTCTTATTGTTGTTTTATATTTATATGATTTAATTTTTACTAGGAATGAAGTTTCTCTCATTGTTGATTTTCAAGCAGTCATGAAGAGTGAATTTGAAATGACTAATTTGGGTCTTTTGAGATATTTTCTTGGAATCAAAGTAGAGAAAAATAAAAATGGGATTTTATTTCCCAAGAAAAATATGTTGAAGAAGTGTTGAAAATATTCAACATGTAGAACAGCAAGGCAGCTGTAACTCCAACTCTCATGGGGTTAAAATTAAGCAAAGAAGACATAAAAAAGGATTTGGTCCAAAATTTTACAAGAACATAGTTGGAAACCTCATGTATTTGACTACAACTAGGTCAGATATTATGCATGCTATAAGTTTAATCTCCAGATTTATGGAAAGGCCGAAAGAGACTCATTGGCAGGTAGCCAAGAGGATTCTAAGGTATGTGAATGGAACAAAGGGGTATGGTATTTTCTACTCCTCATATGAAAATTTTAAATTGACTGGTTACACTGACAGTGATTGGGATGGAAGTGTAGATGAAAGGAAGAGCACATCTGGATATGTGTTTCATTTTGGATCGAGAGTCGTTTTATGGGCTTCCAAGAAACAACCAATTGTGGCTTTATCAACGGCAGAGGTAGAATATGTGGCAACAACAACAACATCATGCCAAGAAATATGGATGAGAAGAATGCTTAGAGATTTATGTCATGGGCAGGACAAAGGAATGACAATTTATAGTGATAATAGCTCAGCGATAGCTTTATCAGATAATTCTGTCTTCCATAAGAGAACAAATCATATTGATGCAAAATTTCATTTTATACAAGATCTCTTTAATGCCATGGTGAAACTATTTTGCAGCACTGCAGGATAGAGGAACAATATGTTGATATATCAACAAAGCCATTAATGTAAAAAAAATTTAACTATTTCAAAAAATGCTTGGGTATGCAAGAAAACCCAACAGTTGAAATTAAGGGGGAGTGTTGGAATTTAATTCCAACAGCCTGCACAGAACAGTAGGAAGGCAAAGTAAATTGTGATGGGAATGAAAAGAGGAGCAGGATGACGAACTTCAAAGCTGAAGGGATTGGAAAGGACATCAATGGCGATGGAAACCTCCAGTCCAGAACTTCACGCAATCATGAACTGATCCACAACACCAACCAACATTCAATTCTCTTCCAACCACGTTGAATGTACAGCCAACAAGCTCCATTCTGGAGGGGCAGTAGACTCAAGTAGCAAGGGGGAAGGAGAACCCCAGAATGGGTGACGTCATCCATCTGTGGACCCACCTTTTCACATATCAAAGCAGTTCCGTGGGGTAAAGAGAACCCATGGGAATGAACTCCAAGTAGCCCCTGGAATGCTCTAACGAATAAAGTTCTTTTATTATTGTAATGTTTTGATTTAATTTTAAGTTGCTGCATATGTTTTAGTTTTAACGTTCGTTAATTTTAATATTACTGCGGTAGATTTATTTTGACTTTGTTTATATATATTATAAATATAAGATATTTATAATATATATATTGTAATGTCATATGTGTCATAGTGGGAAATTTTAAGTTGTTGTGTATTGTTTTGAGTGAGCCCGAAGGCTACAAAGATGGAAAAATTGCAGTGCTACGTGTGTAGCAACTAGATAATTTTTTTGTGAATCCAAAACCTTGTTCTGGAGAAAGGTTACATCTTGTAATAGAGTTTTTATTTTTAATGAAATAACAGTGTTATATTTCTGTATGTGCAATTTAATTTTTATTTTATGTTTGTGTTGCAAATTGAGGAATTTTATTTTTCTCTGTGTTAGAATTACTCGGAAAATTTCAACAAATATCTGAAAAAATATATTTGATCTCTCTTGACCGTTGGTAGATTCAAGTATGAATCTAGATTAGTATATATCAATTCAAATATTTTCTAAAATTTATATTAAATTATTCTATTTTTAGGTTATATTAAACAATGTATGGAACTTAGACACTGCACATCCATTGAGATGCAAAATATATTATAGATCGGGTTAAAGGGCATTACTGTGCTTTATAGATTGGGTAAAGGGCATTACCCATTCTATCCATCTAGATGAGCAATATCTAAAATTTGGTGAGTTTTTTCAAGTCTATAACATTTAGGCACATTTATAACGAGCAAAGAGCATGGAACGTTTAATTTTGCTGCATATATACACGACTCCATCACAAATGCTGGAGTATTAACTAATCTTAAAAGGAAAACAATTTCGATATCTGTTTTAAGAGATCTTACATGTATACTTTGGGACAAATCAATAGGATTATAAATAATTAGTTACACTCTATACATCATAGTTAGATATAATTTTTCTATGTAGTTTAGGTTGAACTCTATATAAGAGACCAACGATGAAAATATGGGAAAATACGAGCGTAAAAAGAATTGTTTTTTTCCTTTTGGAAAATCGCAGGAAGAGGGCCACTAGTTTTTATAGGAACAATGAAAAACAATCTCTTTAAATTTTGAGCAGACAGACATTTGTATTTTGTGACCTCTTTTTATAATAAAATTATTGCCTTTTTTTTAAACCGACAATTTATGAATGCAGAAATTATTTGGAATGCCATTTTAATTGGAATGTAGAAATATTTGGAGAATAGATCCAGACGAGTGACATCCATTTGTTTTCTAAGAGTCAAGTTTAGCTGCATTGAAGAGTTTTCATACTCGATCTTATTACAGTGCTCCTTTTAGATTATTTTCCTGTACATTTCCTTGTTCATGAGACGATACTAATTTTGGTTCGTATCAGGTTATTTTCTTATATACTTTTGGTTATGATTGACCTTATCCCATATTTTTGAAAAAAGTGATTTGATTTTGGCTCTGAGAACCCCAACTTTTTGTTGGAATGTTTCAGAATTCCAAAATAATAAAATTCCCTTCCTTAACACAGAGAAATATTCAAAATTTCATTCACAGTGACAGAGTTTTCACATAAAAAAAAAATTCTATTTCATAAAAAAAACTTGTTACAATTTCTTCCTCAGGAGAGGGATTACAATTGCTGGACTGTTACAAGACACAGTGCCAAACAAAAAAAACTATTCTTTGCCTCACACAGAAAAATACTCTGTCTTTCTAAAACAACATACACTGCTGTGTATACTCTGTTGTTCCTAAAAACACTCTCTGCTGTCTTTTTTTACAAATGCACTCTGCTGTGCATAAAAAATTAACATCTAAAAATGACTATGTTTCTGTATATTAACAAAATATCTCAGATTGAATTTAATGTCATTTTTTGACAAAAATCACCGCTTCAGAATTCATTTATGGCATCATAAATTCTACCGGCACCGCTTGAAAAATGCATTGATGACAGATTTGACTTGGTGGCACTGTTTTTCAAATTCTCTTCCCGCACTGTTGTGCTTACATAAACTGTTCTGTGTAATGATAAAACAATTATAACTCTCTGTCTCAGTTTTTACTATCTTCAGCCTTCGGGCAATAATAAAACATCACACACAACATTATTTTTCAAAGCTCACGGCATATGCTTTTGTATAAAACTTTACATAATAAATATATATTATAAATATCATATATCTATAATATATAATAACCAAAAGTAAAACTTAAATATTACTGTTGTAATAAAAAAAAATTAACCTATGTAAAAGTTAAAACATCATTTTCCCTTTGTTTCTTTTCACTTATATATTTCGGGGGCCTCGTGGAGTTCATACTCCCCAGCTCCCATACCCCCGCGGAATGGTCTTGCTGTAGTGTAAAGTGTGGGCCCCTGGCTGGTGATGTAAGCAGCTCTGGTGGGGTTCACCCCTCTGCCCACAAAACTTCATCGACCCCCGCGGAATTAACTTGCCACCTGCATTTATTTGTTGCCGTCTTCTGGGCAGTTGGAAATTAATTCCAACACTCCCCCTTAATTTCAACTGTTGGGTTTTCCTGCATACCCAGGCATTTTCTGAAATGTTCAAAGCTTTTCTGCTGAAGTGGCTTTGTGAGGATATCTGCAAATTGATCCTCTGTTCTGCAATGTTGTAAAATTATTTCACCATTGTTAACCAATTCACGTATGAAGTGAAACTTGGTGTCAATGTGTTTAGTCCTTTTATGAAAAATAGAATTTTTAGACAATGCAATAGCTGAGCTATTGTCACAAAAGATCATTTTCGCTTTTACCTATTCTTGACATAAGATTCTCAACATTTTTCTCATCCAAACTGCTTGACACGCTGCTGCTGTAGCTGCCACATATTCTGCCTCTGTTGTAGACAATGCTACAATGGGATGTTTCTTAGAAGCCCATGAAATGGCTCCCGAACCCATATGAAAAACATAACCGGAAGTTCTCTTCCGATCATCAACACTTCCAGCCCAATCACTGTCAGTGTATCCAACTAAATCTGAACATTCTGAAGTAGTATAAAAAATACCAAACCTTTTTGTACCTTTAAGATACCTCAGAATTCTTTTTGCTGCCTACCAATGTGCATCCTTTGGCTCTTCCATGAATTTGGAAATCAAACTAACAGCATGCATTATGTCCGGCCTAGTTGCAGTCAAATACATGGGGCTGCCAACTATGCTCTTGTATAAACTAGGATCAAAATCCTTACTTCTGTCCTCTCTGCTGAGTTTTAATCCCATCACTATGGGAGTGATTGCTGCTTTGCATCCCTGCATGTTAAATATTTCAAGCACCTCATTCACATACTTTTCCTGTGAGATAAAAATCCCATTTTCATCTTGTTCTACTTCTATTCCCAAGAAGTATCTCAAGAAACCCATATCAGTCATTTCAAATTCTTCCTTCATGACTGTTTTAAAATGTTCGATAAGGCAATCATCATTACCTGTAAAAATAACATCATCCACATACAAGACTACAATCAAGATTTTACCATCTTTTTCTTTGATGTAGAGGGTGGGTTCTCCCTCACACTTTGCAAATCCATTTTCCAGTAGATAGGAATCTATCCTACTGTACCACGCTCTTGGCGCTTGCTTCAGCCCATAAAGAGCTTTCTTCAACTTGCATAATTTGTGCTCTTGGCCTTTCTCTTCATAACCGAGAGGTTGTTCAATGTAAACCTCTTCCATTAACACTCCATTTAGAAATTTTGACTTCACGTACATTTGATAAAATTTCCATTTGTTTTGTGCTGCTATGGACAGCACTGCTCTCACGGTTTCCATTCTGGCAACCGGTGCGAAAGTTTCCTCATAATCTATCCCATGCTTCTACTTATAGCCTTTGACAAGAAGTCTGGCCTTGTGTCTCTCTATTTTACCTTCAGCATTACTCTTGGTCTTGTAGACACATTTAACACCAATGAAATCTTTACCTTTTGGGAGTTCAACCAAATCCCAAGTTTTGTTTCTTTCTATGGCATTTATTTCCTCATCCATAGCTTCTATCCATTTCTCATTCTTGATAGCTTCTTCGAAATGAACAGGATCATCAACATGACAATATAAAGCAAACAAAGAATTGATACCTTCATTAGCTAAATCTTGTTCATAAATTTCTTTCAAACTTCTGAATTTCTTACCTCTTTCAGTAGGTGTACAAGTGCTTGAAGAAGCACTTGAATTTCCTCCTTGTGGTGTGCTTGGAGAAGCACTGTCATTTCTCCTCAAGGGTGTGCTCTGCTGCTCTTTTGTTGGTGTTGTTGTTTGGGGATGTATTTCAGCCAACTCATCATCATTTTCATCATGAGATAAACAGTGTTTAACATTCACTGTTTTCTCTATGCTTCCATCCCAAGCTTCCTCTTCAATAAACTGAACATCTCTGCTCACAATAAACTTCTTGGTGGATGGGTTATATAACCTGTATACCTTGGATTCCTCACTGTATCCAATGAAAATACATTTCTCCCCCTTGTTGTCCAACTTCTTCCTTAGCTGATCCGGAATGTGTGCATAAGCCACACATCCAAAAACCTTCATATGTGTGACACCTTGCTTTGTGCCACTCCATGCCTCTTCCGGCACTTTGTTCATAACTGCTTTTGTAGGGCACCTATTCAAAATGTACGCTGCACAATGTACAGCTTCAGCCCAATAATCATTAGGCAAATGCTTTGCCTTTAACATACTCCTCACCATGTCCATTATGGTTCTATTCTTCCTTTCGGCTACTCCATTTTGCTACGGAGTATATCTAGTTGTAAACTGCTTTTGAATACCATTTTCTCTACAAAAACGTAGAAAATCTTTAGAGATATACTCACCTCCTCTATCAGTCCTTAAGACTTTGATATGCAGCCCACTTTGTTTCTCAACAAGTGCTTTGAAATTGCAAATTTTTTCAAACACTTCACTTTTGTTTTTCAAAAAGTAAACCCAAGTTTTTCTTGTAAAATCATCTATAAATGTTAAGATATAGTGGTTGTTAGCAAGTGATGGAGTTTGCATCGGTCCACATACATCTGAGTGGACAATCTCTGAGGGTGTTTTTGCCCTTATGCTTTTCCCAGAAGGAAAACTTTCTCTGTGTTGTTTCCCCAAGATACAACCTTCACAAAGGCTATCCAGTTTCTCTATCAATGGTAAGCCACTTACCATTCCTTTTATGTTCAATAAATTAAGACCTCCAAAGTTGAGATGTCCAAATATCAAGTGCCATAACCAATTATCATCTTTTGGTTCGCTTTGGAAAGTCTCTTGTGCAACTGCTGCTTTCTCTTCACCATTCTTCAAGTCTGCTCTCATTCTGAGAGGGAACATCCTGTTCCTTGTCATCTTCACTTCAGCAATACACTGTTTGCTGGGTGGTTTATCCATGATGGTACAAACATCATTATCAAAGAAAACATTATATCCCTTATGGACAAGTTGTCCAACACTTAAGAGGTTACACTTCATTCCTGGAACATAATAAACATCTGCTATGGTTTTCTTTGCACCTAATCTTGTTAAAACATTTACATCTCCTTTTCCCATAATAGAAACTTTGCTATCAGTTCCTAGTGTGACTTGTGACTGCACACTCTCATCTAACATAGAAAACATTGCTAAGTTTCCTGTCATATGGTTACTACAACCGGAGTCTAGAAACCATAAATCTTCACTCTTTTCTTCAGCCATATTACAAGCTAAAAACAAATTACTTTGGCTGCTATTTTCCTTAGTGAAATTTGCACTAGTTCTACTTGCCATATCTTGCTGCTTCTTTCTACATTCATTAGCATAATGACCATATTTTTTACAATGGTAACATTGGACATTGGATTTATCATACCTTTGTCCTTGAGCATTTTGCTGTCCACTTTGCTGGCTGTTGTCTTGGCTGTGGCTGTGATTTTTACTGTTGCACCTTCCATGTGAATGTAAAGGTTTGTTCCTTCCACCTCTGTTTTGGCTTCTGCCTCTTCTTCTTTTGTTTCCTTTTCCTTGCCCTCTTCCTCTTCTGAAAGACATCTACGTCTTAAAGGCATGCTCAAGAGATGAGTTTTCACTCCTACCCAATCTCTGTTCATGGGTCATCAGTGATTCATGTAGTTCATCTACTGAAAACTTTGTGAGATCCTTAGTCTCCTCTATGGTGGTGACAATCACATCAAATCTTGAGGGTAAAATTCTCAAGAGTTTTTCCACAATTCTCTTGTCCTCAAGAGTCTCTCCATGAGATCTTATTTGTGTGACCATTCCAATCACATGAGTGAAGAATGAGTCAATAGTGTCTGACTCTTTCATACAGAGAGTCTCAAAGTCTCTCCTCAGCAACTGAAGTTTTGCTGTCTTCACCTTCTCCATGCCTTGATAGGCTGTCATAAGAGTCTGTCGTGCTTATTTGGATCTATTAGCTGCTGCTATCCTCGGAAACACACTCTCATGCACTGCTTGATACAAAAAGAAAAGAGCCTTGGCATCTTTCTTCTTATTTCTCTTCAAAAAAAAAAAATCTATTTCATAAAAAACTTGTTACAATTTCTTCCTCCAAGAGAGGGATTACAATTCTTTAATTTGTTACAAGACACAGTGCCAAACAAAAAAAACTGTTCTCTGTCTCACACAGAAAAATACTTTGTCTTTCTAAAACAACATACACTGCTATGTATACTCTGTTGTTCCTAAGAACACTCTCTGCTATCTTTTTTTACAAACGCACTCTACTGTGCATAAAAACTTAACATCTAAAAATGACCATGTTTCTGTATATTAACAAAATATCTCAAATTGAATTTAATGTCATTCGTTGACAAAAATCACCGCTTCAGAATTCATTTATGGCATCATAAATTCTGCCAGCACCGCTTGAAAAATGCATTGATAACAGATTTGACTTGGTGGCACTGTTTGTCAAATTCTCTTCCCGCACTGTTGTGCTTACATAAATTGTTCTGTGTAATGATAAAACAATTACAACTCTTTGTCTCTGTTTTTACTATCTTCAGCCTTGGTGATAATAAAACATCACACAACATTCTTTTCAATGCTCCTGACATATGCCACTGTATAAAACTTTACATAATAAATATATATTATAAATATCATATATTTTATAAATATATAACTTAACAAGTAAACAGTATTCTTCTTTGTAATAAAAAAAATTAACCTATGTAAAGTTAAAACATCATTTTCCTTGTTTCTTTTCACTTATATATTTCGGGGGCTTCGGAGTTCATATACAGGCTCCCACTTCCTGTGAATGGTCTTGCTGCGGTGTAAAGTTAGGGCCAAATTTGGTGTGTGTGCGGTGGGGGAGTTCACCCCTGCAACGTGGCAAAAGCTAGGCACTGGTTGTCGCCTTTAGCAGCCTTTGCATTTCTTTGTTGTCGTCTTAAGAGCGGTTGAAATTAATTCCAACACTCCCCCTTAATTTCAACTGCTAGGTTTTCCTGCATACCCATGCATTTCCTGAAATTTTCAAAGCTTTTCTGCTGAAGTGGCTTTGTGAGGATATCTGCAAATTGATCCTCTGTTCTACAATTCTGCAAAACAATCTCGCCATTGCTAACCAATTCCCATATGAAATGAAACTTGGTGTCAATGTGCTTTGTTCTTTTATGAAAAATAGAATTTTTAGACAATGCAATAGCTAAGCTATTGTCACAAAAGATCACTGTCCCTTTTACCTATTCTTGACATAAGCTTCTCAACATTTTCTGCATCCAAAGCGCCCGACATTGCTGCTGTCATTTCTCTCATCTATACTCTAACATGACAATGCTACAATAGAGGTACATTTCTTAGAAACCCATGAAATGGCTCCTGAACCCATGTGAAAAACATAACCGGAAGTGCTCTTCCGATCATCTATACTTCCAGCCCAATCACTATCAGTGTATCCAACTAAATCTGAACATTCTGAAGCAGTATATAAAATACCAAACCTTTTAGTACCTTTAACATACCTCAAAATTCTTTTTGCTGCTTGCCAATGTGCATCTTTTGGCTTTTCCATGAATCTGGAAATCAAACTATACATACATTATGTCAGCCTAGTTGTATTCAAATACATGAGGCTGCTAACTATGCTCTTGTATAAACTAGGATCAAAATCTGACTCTAGTCTCTCTACTTTCCGATTTTAATCCCATCCAACGTAGGAGTGATTGCTACTTTGCATCACATGTTAAATCTTTTAAACACCTCATTCATACTTTTCTGTGAGATAAAAATGCCATTTCATCTTGTTCTACTTCTATTCCCAAAGAAGTATCTCAACAAGCCATATAGTCTTTCAAATTCTTCCCAGCTACTTATTTCATTTTAAAAAAAATTTTCAATAAGGAAATCATCATTACCTGTGAAAATAACATCATCAACATACAAAACTACAATCAATATTTTTCCATCTTTTTCTTTGATGTAGAGGGTGGGTTCTCCCTCACACTTTTCAAATCAATTTTCCAGTAGATATGAATCTATCCTACTGTACCACGCTCTTGGTGCTTGCTTCAACCCATAAAGAGATTTCTTCAACTTGCATACTTTGTGCTCTTGGCCTTTCTTTTCATAACCGAGAGGTTGTTCAATGTAAACCTCTTCCATTAACACTCCATTTAGAAATGCTGACTTCACGTCCATTTGGTAAACTTTCCACTTGTTTTGTGTTGCTATGGACAACACTGCTCTCACGGTTTCCATTCTGGCAACCGATGCGAAAGTTTCCTCATAATCTATCCCATGCTTTTGCTTATACCCTTTGACAACAAGCCTTGCCTTGTGTCTCTCTATTTTGCCTTCAACATTACTCTTGGTCTTGTAGACCCATTTAACACCAATGACATCTTTGCAGGAGTTCAACCAAATCCCAAAGTTTTGTTTCTTTCTATGGCATTTATTTCACTCATCCACGGCTTCTATCCATTTCTCATTCTTGATAGCTTCTTCGAAATGAACAGGATCATCAACATGACAATATAAAGCAAACAAAGAATTGATACCTTCATTAGCTAAATCTTGTTCATAAATATCTTTCAAACTTCTGAATTTCTTACCTCTTTCTGTAGTTGTATAAGTGCTTGAAGAAGCACTTGAATTTCCTCCTTGTGGTGTGCTTGGAGAAGCACTGTCATCTCTCCTCAAGGGTGTGCTTTGCTGCTCTTTTTTTGGTGTTGCTGTTTGGGGATGTATTTCAACCAACTCATCGTCATTACTTTCATCATGAGATAAACAGTGTTTAACATTCACTTTTTTCTCTATGCTTCCATCCCAAGCTTCCTCTTCAATGAACTGAACATCCCTGCTCACAAT
The DNA here is from genome assembly GCA_034641835.2 of Pinus albicaulis. Lineage (NCBI taxonomy): Eukaryota > Viridiplantae > Streptophyta > Pinopsida > Pinales > Pinaceae > Pinus > Pinus albicaulis. The sequence goes on along the minus strand of CM076575.1, from coordinate 1,094,500,933 downwards.
AAACTTCTTGGTGGATGGGTTATATAACCTGTATGCCTTGGATTCCTCACTGTATCCAATGAAAATACATTTCTCCCCCTTGCTGTCCAACTTCTTCCTTAGCTGATCCGAAATGTGTGCATAAGCCACACATCCAAAAACCTTCATGTGTGTGACACCTTGCTTTGTGCCACTCCATGCCTCTTCCGGCACTTTGTTCATCACTGCTTTTGTAGGGCACCTATTCAAAATGTATGCTGCACAATGTACAGCTTCAACCCAATAATCATTAGGCAAATGCTTTGCCTTTAACATACTCCTCACCATGTCCATTATGGTTCTATTCTTCCTTTCGGCTACTCCATTTTGCTGCGGAGTATATCTAGTTGTAAACTTCTTTTGAATACCATTTTCTCTACAAAAACGTAGAAAATATTTAGATATATACTCACCTCCTCTATCAGTCCTTAAGACTTTGATATGCAGCCCACTCTGGTTCTCAACAAGTGCTTTGAAATTGCAAAATTTTTCAAACACTTCACTTTTGTTTTTCAAAAAGTAAACCCAAGTTTTTCTTGTAAAATCATCTATAAATGTTAAGATATAGTGGCTGTTAGCAAGTGATGGAGTTTGCATCGGTCCACATACATTTGAGTGGACAATCTCTAAGGGTGCTTTTTCCCTTATGCTTTTCCCGGAAGGAAAACTTTCTCTGTGTTGTTTCCCAAGAATACAACCTTCACAAAGGCTGTCCGGTTTCTCTATCAATGGTAAACCACTTACCATTCCTTTTCTGTTCAATAAATTAAGACCTCCAAAGTTGAGATGTCCAAATCTCAAGTGCCATAACCAATTATCATCTTTTGGTTCGCTTTGGAAAGTCTCTTGTGCAACTGTTGCTTTCTCTTCACCATTCTTCAAGTCTGCTCTCATTCTGAGAGGGAACATCCTGTTCCTTGTCATCTTCACTTCAGCAATACACTGATTGCTGGGTGGTTTATCCATGATGGTACAAACATCATTATCAAAGAAAACATTATATCCCTTATGGACAAGCTGTCCAATACTTAAGAGATTACACTTCATTCCTGGAACATAATAAACATCTTCTATGGATTTCTTTGCACCTAATCTTGTTAAAACATTTACATCTCCTTTTCCCATAACAGAAACTTTGCTATCAGTTCCTAGTGTGACTTGTGACTGCACACTTTCATCTAACATAGAAAACATTGCTAATTTTCCTGTCATATGGTTACTACAACCGGAGTCTAGAAACCATAAATCCTCATTCTTTTCTTCAGCCATATTACAAGCTAAAAACAAATTGTTTTGACTGCTATTTTCTCTAGTGAAATTTGCACTAGTTCTACTTCTCATATCTTGCTTCTTCGTTCTACATTCATTAGCATAATGACCATATTTCTTACAATTGTAACATTGGACATTAGATTTATCATACCTTTGTCCTTGAGCATTCTGCTGATCATTCTGCTAGATGCTGCCTTGGACGTGGCTGTGACTTTCACTGTTGCACCTTCCTTGTGAATGTGAAGGGCTGTTCCTTCCACCTCTATTTTGGATTCTGCCTCTTCCTCTTTTGTTTCCTTTGCCTTGCCCTCTTCCTCTTCTGAAAGACATCTGTGTCTTAAAAGCATGTTCTAGAGATGAGTTTTCATTCCTACCCAATCTCTGTTCATGAGTCATCAGTGATGCATGTAGCTCATCCATTGAAAACTTTGTGAGATCCTTAGTCTCCTCTGTGGTGGTGACAATCACATAAAATCTTGAGGGTAAACTTCTCAAGAGTTTTTCCACAATCCTCTTGTCTTCAAGAGTCTCTCCATGAGATCTTATTTGTGTGACCATTCCAATCACATGAGTGAAGAATGAGTCAATAGAGTCTGACTCTTTCATACAGACAATCTCAAAGTCTCTCCTTAGCAACTGAAGTTTTGCTGTCTTCACTTTCTCCATACCCTGATAAGCTGTTTTGAGAGTTTCCCATGCTTCTTTGGATCTCTTAGCTGTTGCTATCCTTGGAAACACACTCTCATGCACTGCTTGATACAAGAAGAAAAGAGCCTTGTCATCTTTCTTCTTATTGCTCTTCAATATCTCTCTTTCTGCCTGAGTTAACATATTAAACTCATGTTCATCTGCTGGCTCTTCAAAGCCTTCCTCAACAAATTCCCATAAGTCTTGGGAGACAAATAATGCTCTCATAGTTATTGACCAGTAGTCATAATTTTTCCCATTAAATTGTGGGAGATGGATATTTCCCATACCCATACCAGTGCTGGCTCCAGCCATTCTGCACTCTTGACTATGATTCAAAAACACTTGACTGTGTGTTTAAAATTAACTAACTGTTCTGCAACAGTAACACAAAACTATATAGAGAAATACCTTTGGATTCTTTTGGCTGAGTCTTTACACTGCTGGAGAAGCTGCTGCAACAAAGAACTCCTTTCCTTCAGCTTATTTGACCTTCAAATAGCCTGGACTGGCTTTGATACCATGTTGGAATGTTTCAGAATTCCAAAATAATAAAATTCCCTTCCTTAACACAGAGAAATATTCATAATTTCATTCACAGTGACAGAGTTTTCACATAAAAAAAAATTTCTATCTCATAAAAAAAACTTGTTACAATTTCTTCCTCAAGAGAGGGATTACAATTGTTGGACTGTTACAAGACACAGTGCCAAAAAAAAAAAATTGTTCTCTGTCTCACACAGAAAAATACTTTGTCTTTCTAAAACAACACACACTGTTGTGTATACTCTGTTGTTCCTAAAAACACTCTCTGCTGTCTTTTTTACAAACGCACTCTGCTGTGCATAAAAACTTAACATCTAAAAATGAATTTGTTTCTGTATATTAACAAAATATCTCAGATTGAATTTAATGTCATTCGTTGACAAAAATCACCTCTTCAGAATTCATTTATGGCATCATAAATTCTGCCGGCACCGCTTGAAAAATGCATTGATGACAGATTTGACTTGGTGGCACTGTTTGTCAAATTATCTTCCCGCACTGCTGTGCTTACATAAATTGTTCTGTGTAATGATAAAACAATTACAACTCTCTGTCTCTTTTTTTACTGTCTTCAGCCTTCGGGCAATAATAAAACATCACACACAGCATTATTGTTCAATGCTCACGGCATATGCTTTTGTATAAAACTTTACATAATAAATATATATTATAAATATCATATATTTATAATATATAATAACCAAAAGTAAAACTTAAATATTACTGCTATAATAAAAAAAAATTAACCTATGTAAAAGTTAAAACATCATTTTCCCTTTGTTTCTTTTCACTTATATATTTCGGGGGCCTCGTTGAGTTCATACTCCCCAGCTCCCATACCCCCGCAGAATGGTCTTGCTGTAGTGTAAAGTGTGGGCCCCTGGCTGATGACGTAACCAGCTCCGGTGGGGTTCACCCCTCTGCCCACAAAACTTCATCGACCCCCGCAGAATTAACTTGCTGCCTGCGTTTCTTTTTTGTCGTCTTCTAGGCAGTTGGAAATTAATTCCAACACTTTACGGCAGCACTGTTTTTTTTCTGTGGCTTACTGCTTGTTTTCTCTTCCCATTTCTTTTCGTTATCTTTCACAATCCACCACTCAGAACATTTCTACATGATCACATTCGTTTCATGTACATTTTCCTCTAGTTTCTAGATTTTTCCTTGCTTGCTCTTCCCATTTGCTGATCACGTTCGTTTCATGTACATTTTCCACTAGTTTCTAGATTTCACCTTGCCTGCTTTTCCCATTTGTTTTCATTATCTTTGACAATGCACCACCCAGAACATTTCTACATGATCACGTTCGTTTTAGGTATATTTGGCACTACCGATTTCTCATTTTCATTTTTCTATATAGATCTAGTCACTTGAATGTCCACTCTTCCTCCAAGAACTTTTACTATTTTTTGGTACATTTTTCAGCTGCAGATCTAGTTCATTCAGATCAGCCATTGTAGGAATTTATTCATCCCACCCAATGTTATGTTAATTTCGCATCTGATTATATTAGCTTCTATGTGTCATCCAGATCTGGTTAACAGCGCCAGCTCCTTCTTATACGCAATGCTTTCTTGTGGGCTGGCCGCATCTTGTTTTCCACTGATTTTCTGTATCCATAAGCCAGCCATCGAAGATGAGGATAAACAGACTTACAAAACTTCAAAATTTCAGTTTGATTTTAATACTTTTTTTTTTAATAAATAACATAGAAATAGTCACTTTAACAAGTCACGTTATTGTTGTTGTCGTCTAATTGTAAAACTCCTTGAAGATTGATGTGACAATGTAATGAACGGTCGCACTTACCATACCATTGATATTTCAGCAACCATAGTCCTCCAATCCATCCGTTCACCAAGTCGTTGATTCCCTATTATGTACGTCATATATATGTACACTTTTAATGCTGCTGCAACCTGTCTTCGGTGGTCATTTGAAAATATTTCAAATATTTTCAGAAAGGGCAACTCCATCTCATGTAATCATTTCAAATATTTAAAATAAAAAAAGCATCCCGCACTTTTGCATATTCATTCCTGGTTCAATTTTATTTTGTCAATGAAGTTATAGAGGATGGAATTTAGTTTCTCTTATTCATGAACGCACCCTTCTCCATAAATTTCTAGGGCTTATTCAAGAATTTTGTGCTTGGTTATACTATTTGCTTGAAATCATTTATTTTGTAAGGGGATATTTATGTAAATGGGAAGATAGTTCTTATGGGTGGAGACAGTCCAAACACTTTGGAAAGAATGAACACAATTTATAATTTTTATTTTGCTTGTTGTGTGCTTTATTCTAGTGGGATTATTTAATTTGTGGGAGGAAGAGGTTAGCGAAATTCTTTTCTCACACTAGTAGAGGCTTAGAACATGGAAGAAGAGAAGTGGGAAAGTTTTTCTCCAATGAGCCATCAACTAGCATATTGTCATAGTTTTTTTTTTGTGGGATAAAATTAATTTATATTCGTAGGCAATGAAAACATTGTAGAAGTTTTTTATCCAAAAATGAGTCTATTGAGAAGGGTGGATAATATGTGTAGATTGGAGCTACCTTTCAAGTCTTTAGGCTGCTTAGTTGCATGTAGGTAGTTATACACTATTAGCACAATTTATGAGATATGACAAACATCTCCATCATATGCCACTTGTCTTCCTTGGCATTATATCTAATGAATTAGATGTCACCGATAGTGTATAACTACCCACATGCAACTAAGGAGCCTTAAGACATGAATGGTAGCCCAATTCTCCACATATCATCCACCCTTCTACACTGTTTTCATAGCATACGAATACAAATAAATTTTCTCCAACCAAAATGCCATGACTGTATGCTAGTTGAAAGCTCATTGGAGGCAAAATTTTCTATTTCTCCCTTTCCATGTTTTAAGCCTATATTGATTTGAGAAAAGAATTTCACTTGTCTCTCCTCCCCACAACATAGATAAGCCCAATATGGTCATCCCTGGGTTCACCAAGTCGTTTGATTCCCTATTATGTATGTCATCTATCTATACATTTTAACGATGCTGCAATCTATCTCTCATTCTCATTTCAAATATTTTCAAAAAGGCCACCCCTATCGTCGGTAATCATTTCAAATATTTTTTGAAAAACCCATCCTTGTCTTTTTCATGTTGATTCTTTGTTCAATTTTATTTTTTCAATGAAGTTATAGAGGATGTAATTCATTTTATCTAAAAATTTCTCAGACTTATGCTTATTCATGAAGGTGTTGGCCTCCATGATTTTCTAGTGCGTATTTAGAAATTTTGTGCTTGGTTACAACAATTGATTTTACTCATTTATTTTGTAAGGGGATACGTTGTCAATGGCACATAGTCCTCATGGGTGGAGAGCATCCAAACACTTTGGGAAGAATGAACAAAATTTATATTTTTTATTTCGCTTTATCTTTATCTTCCTCTACAGGGCTTATTTATGTTGTGGGAGGAAGAGACATGTGAAGTAATTTTCTGACATTAGTAAAGTCTTACAACTTGGAAGAATACAAGTGGGGAATTCTTCCTCCAATGAGCCATCAAATAGCATATTTTCATGGCTTATTGTGAGAGAAAATTTATGTGTATTCATAGGAAATGAAAACAGTGTAGCAGTTTTCGATCCAAAAATGAGTCTATGGAGAAGGGTGGATGATGTGAGTAGATCGAGGATGCAATTAAAGTATTTAGTCTCCTTTGTTGCATGTGAGAAGTTATACACTATTAGCACAATTTCTAATATATGACATACATCTCCATCATATGCCACTTGTTTTCGATTGATCTGCTGACCACCAGAACAGGGCCAAAAACAGGCGGAAGTAGAGCAAGAAGTAGACCAAATCCCTTGGTATCATATCTAAATGGTTGGTTTCCACTAATAATGTATAATCTCCCACATGGAACTAAGGAGCCCGAAGACATCAATAGTACCCCTATCTCCATAAATCATCAATCCTTCTCCATAGGCTCGTTTTTGGATTAAAAACTTGTGTATTATTTTCATAGCCTAGGAATACAAATATTTTCTCAAACAAAAAATTCATGGCATTATGCTAGTTGAAAACTCATTGGAGGCAGAATTTTCCACTTTTTCTCTTCCATGTTGTAAGCCTATGTTGATGCAAGAAAATCATTTCGTTAGTCTCTCCCTCCCTCAAATTGGATAATCCCAATCCTCATGTCCATCCGTTCAACAAGTCGTCTGATTCCTTGTTATGTACGTCATCTATCTGTACACTTTAATGTTGCTGCAACCTATCTCTCATGGTCATTTCAAATATTTTCAAAAATGCCAACTCTGTCTCGTGTAATCATTTTAATATTTTTTAGAAATCCATCTCGCTCTTTTTCATATTAATTCCTTGTTCAATTTTATTTTCTCAATGAAGTTATAGAGGATGGAATTCATTTTATTCGAAATATTATTATACTTATGTGTATTCATGAAGGTATTTTCCTACATGAATTTCTAGTGCTTATTCACGTATTGTTATCTTGGTTACAACCTTTTATTCTTTTATTTTGTAAGGGGACACTTCTATCAATGGGAAGAGAGTCCTCATGGGCGGAGACCATCGAAACACATGGGAAAGAATGAACACAATTTATATATTTTTATTTTTCCTACTGTGTATCTTCCTCTACTCGGCTTATTTACATTGTGGGTGGAAGAGAAATCTGAAATGAATTTTAGACATCAATAGAGTCTTACAACTTGGAAGAGAAGAAGTGGGAAAATTTTCTTCTGAGGAGCCATCAACTAGCATACTGTCATTTTTTTATTGTGGGGGGGAAATTAATTCTATTCCTAATCAATGAAAACAATGTAGAAGCTTTTGATCCAAAAATGAGTCTATGGAGAAGCATGGATGATGTGTGTATATTGGGGATACCATTCACATCTTTAGTCTCCTTAGTTTCATCTGAGCAGTTATACCCTATTAGCACAATTGATGAGATATGAAAAACATCTCCATCATATTCCACTTATTCTCCTTGGAATCATATCTAATCATTTGGATGTCAGTGATAGTGTATAACTTCCCACATGCAACTAATGAGCCTAAATACGTGAATGGTAGTCCTATTCTCCACACATCATCCACCCTTCTCCACAGATTCATTTTTGGATCAAAACCTTCTACATTTTTTTAGTAGCCTACCAATACATATAATTTTTCTCCAACAAAAAATCCATGGCCGTATGCTATTTTACAACTCATTGGAGGTAGAATTTTTCACTTCTACTCTTCCATGTTGTAAGCCTTTGTTGATGCTACAAAATCATTTCACACGTCTCTCCATCCCACAACATAGATAAGCCCAGTCCTCTAGTCCATCCATTCACCAAGTAATCTCATTCCCTATTATGTAGGTCATCTATCTACACACTTTAATGTTGTTGCAACCTATCGCTGGTGGTCATTTCAAATATTTTCAAAAAGACCAACCCCATATCTTGTAATCATTTCAAATATTTAAAAAAAATCCATTCCGCTCTTTTTCATATTCATTCCTTGTTAAATTTTATTTTTTCAATGAATACATATAATATGGAATTCATTTTATCTGAAAGCATATCATATTTATGTTTATTCATGAAGGAATTGGCCTCCATGAATTTCTAGTGCTTATTCATGAATGTTGTTCTTGGTTATAAAAATTTCTTATATTGATTTATTTTGTAAGGGGATACTTCTGTCAATGGGAAGATAGTCCTCATGGGGTTGTTAGAAAATTATATATTTCAAAGCAATGGAACACATAAAATATGTGGAAACACAAACATAGAAAACATGTAAAACAATAGAGACATAGATATATGTGGTTCACCTAGCTTGGGCTACGTCAACTGAAACAACTAGTCCTTCCTTTATATTATCCTAAAAAATGAAGAGACACAACCTACATCATATCCGCTATAATATAGTCTTCTATCACACTAATCTAGGTGGATCTAGACACCCTCAAGAGACCAAGAGGGCTTCGAAATTGTAGTGCTCATCGCCCTAATTCCAATGGCGCAAACATCACTCAAACCTAAGTTTGTGTGAGAAAGTTATTACAGTTTGAAGTTTGTACCAAAAAGAAAAAGAAAAAAGTCAAATTCAACATTATGCCACATGGAAAGCCATATGGATGACATGTGGTAGGCCTAGTGGGACCTACAAAGCTAATGTGGCAACCCAGCCAACAAAATAGGTGGACCCACAAAAAGGTGATGTGGCAGCACCATAAGTCAAGACATGGAAAGTAGGTGGTAGATGTGGCATATGATGTAGCCCAATGAGGTTTTGCCACATGTTCCAATCACAGGTGCGAAATGACACCTCAAATTGGGATTGAGTGGCCTTGGATGGTGCAACCTCCATTTTTTTCTTATTCTCATGTTTTTGGGAGTTGTTACAATATGGACATACAAATTCAATATAATATATAGTTTGAAAAAACTATATTAAAACTAAAATTTGGATTTAAAACAATATTGGGGGTCAATGTGATTTGAACCCAAAACCTCCCAACAACAAGTATCTTAATATGATTATGCCAACCAATGTGCCAACCTCACACTTTGCCTTGCTCAACATCACACTTTTTTATAAAATGTCATTCAAATGGTCCAAGGAAACCATGGAGAATGATGGAGAATACATGAGAGATGAGGGCACAGGGAGGCCAATGGAGTCATGAGAAAAATGAAGGCAGAACATGGAGCATACCAGTGTGTTCTTCAATGAATAATATGTTTCTATTGCATATGTGGAACCATGAGTGGCCAGAGGGGAAAAACCTTGCCCAGGGAATCTTGAGGGGCATCAAAAAGATTCATTGAGATGAAAAAATTTCCGGAGTCAGAATTTGATAAATTTTATACTGATTTCCCACCTCTTGGTGACATGAATCTGATGGAAATGTCCGTCTCAATATAAAATCTTTCCATTTTCAGACATTTTCCAGATTGGAGTGACAGTGTCAGACTCCCAAGTGTGGAAATTCAATTTTATGCCTCTCGATGCCTTTAATTCGATGCTGCAGCCAGATATAACGGTTGAGCATCCAATTATTCAACCAACTTCAGGGCTTGAGGTATATGCAGTACTGATATCATGTGGCTCTTTTATCATTTGTTGTGATATGAAATATGTTTTTGTAGATCCTTTCTTTATGTATGTTGCAGGATTTATTTTTCTACTTCATGTGAGATGTATTCATCATGGATTGTTATTATCCCTATGTAACCTTATTCAAGGGATCGTCATCATCACCTTGTACGAGACTATGTCATGTTCATAGGAGGCCTATTGCGAGTGAGAGTTCGTGTAGAAGAACATCTCATCAAGAGACAAGACACTCATGTTGAGGGAATGTTTCCCTATATTAAATAAAACATATTCCATGTACATCATTACCATTTCTAACACTATATGAAGCAGACTACCCCATTTTGACATTGGGCCTAGAGACCTAGTCCACACTGGATGAACTCCATTATCAACATATCGTGTTCTTATGTTGTTGATTTTTGTCTTGTTTTATCTTTCTAAATTCATGCATATGTGTTATTTTAATTCTCTTTTCAGTGAAATTATAACCACATCACAGAAGTAAAATATCATGGTTAAATCTGGTAGCTGAAGAACCTGGATCACTCACACAGACCCCCTTTCTATTTCTCACACAGAATATACAAACGATACACAACTGTAATACAATACCCTCATAAAACAAATAGGTTTCCTTATAGGGAAAAAAACCTTAAATTAAACATAAATTCTACCATCATATTATCTACCTAATGAACGACCCAGATTGACTACAAAATTACAATATTTTAGAAGGAAATTTCACATTTTTACCAACCGGGGCACCCTGCCCCCCTTTGAGACACACTAAGACCCACACCAGTGGAGATCAAATGACCCCAGGGGCACGATGGTGATCAAACGACGAGTGGCATTGCTGCCCCATTAAGAACAAGGGTCCAACATGGCAATACATCTAAATAAGGAAGATAATTAGGCTCCACTCCCAACATGGAGACCATCAAACACATTAGAAAGAATGAACACAATTTATATTTCATATTTCGCCTGCTCTGTATCTTCCTCTCCTGGGATTATTTAGTTTGTGGGACGAAGAGGCATGCGAAATAATTTTATAGAATCAATAAAGGGTTACAACTTGGAAGAAGAGTAGTGGGAAATTTTTCCACCAATGAGCCATCAACTAGCATATTTTCATGGTTTTTTTTATGGGGGGAAATCTATTTGTATTAATAGGTAATGATATCTTTATAGAACTTTTTGATCTAGAAATGAGTCTATGGAGAAGGTTGGCTGATGTGAGCAGATTGGGGCTACCATTCACGTCTTTAGGCTCCTTAGTTGCATGTGAGAATTTATACACTATTAGCACAATTGATGAGATATGACAGACATCTCCATAATATGTGACTTATTTTCCTTTGCATCATATCTAATTAGTTGGTTTCCATTTGTAGTGTGTAATTTCCTACATGAAAGTAAGGAGCTCGAAGACATCAATGGTACCCTTTTTCTCCACATATCGTCAACCATTCTCCGTAGGCTCATTTTTGTATCAAAAAATTCTGCATTGTATTCATAGCCTACGTGTATAAGTATTTTTTCTCTATAAAAAAATCCATGACGTAATTCTAGTTGACAACTCATTGGAGGTAGAATTTTCCACTTCCCCTTTTCCATGTTATAGGCTTATGTGGATGGAAAAATTTATTTTGTTTATCTCTCCCTCCCACAACATAAATAAGTCCGGTCCTCCAGTCCATCTGTTCACCAAGTAATTTGATTCCATTTTATGTAAGTCATCTATTTGTACACCTTAATGGTGCTGCAGCCTATCTCCCATGCTTATTTCAAATATTTTCAAAAAGGCCAGCCCGATGTGCCGTAATCATTTAAAATATTTTTTAAAAAACCATTATTCTCTTTTGCATATTGATTCCTTGTTCAATTTTATTTTTTCAATCAAGTTATAGAGGATTGAATTAATTTTATCTGAAAGCTTCTCATACTTATTCTTATTCGGGAAGGAATTGGCCTCCATGAATTTCTAGTGCTTATTCACAATTTTTTGTTTTCGTTACAATAATTTCTTTTATTGATTTTTTTGTAAGGGGGTACTTTTGTCAATGGGAAGATAGTCCTCATGGGTGGATACCATCCAATCATATTGGAAATAATGAACATAACTTATATGGTGTATTATGCATGCTTTGTATGTTCTTCTACTAGGATTATTTATGTTTTGGGAGGAAGTTACATGCGAAATGATTTTATAGAATCAGTAGAGGCTTACACTATTAGCACAATTGACGAGATATGAAGGAAATTTCCATCATACAGAATTATTTTCCTTGGCATCATATCTAATCAGTTGTTTGTCACTGAGAGTATATAACTGCCCACATGCAACTAAGGAGACTGAAGATGTGAATGGTATCCCTATTCTCCACACATCATCCACCCTTCTTTAGAGGCACATTTTTGGATCAAAAACATCTGCACTATTTTTGTAGTCTATGAATATAAATATTTTTCTCCAAAAAAAAAGTGACAACGATATGCTAGTTCATAGCTCATTGGAGGAATAATTTTCCACTTATCCTCTTCCATGTTATAAGCCTATGTTGATTCTAGAAAATGATTTTTCTCGTCTCTCTCTCCCACAACATAGATTAGCCCAGTGGAGGAAGATAGAGGGTATGAAATGTTGTGCCTTCTTGTGGCCATGTTGGATCCCTATCGCCATTTAGCAGATATGAAATAAAAGATATAAATTGTGTTCATTATTTCCAATGTCTCTATATGCTCTCTACCCATGAGGACTAGCCTCCCATTGACTAAGGTTTCTCCTTAGAAAATAAATTAATAAAAAATATCGTTGTAACCAAGCATGGAATTCGTGAATAAGAACCTAAAATTCATGGAAGTTAAATGCCTTGATGAATAAACATAAGCATGAGAAAATTTTGGGAAAAATGAATTCCGTCCTACTTCATTGACAAAGCAACGTTGAACATGGAATCAATATGCAAAAAAATAAGCACATATATGACATACATAATAGGACTTGGTAAAAATTCACACAGATTTTAGAGAAGTTCATCAATGGATGGATGGGTAGACGAGACGTCAGAGGTATTTCCTGTTGATGGAGACATGAAGAAAATAATATTTTTTTGATGAAATTATTAAAGTTATGGTATCTATGATCATCCATAAAAAAAAACACAGTGATCTCCAAAAAGTCTCACAAGTAAACTATGTCGTTGTTTTTTCTTTTACTACTGTTACTCACTCTGAAAATAGTAGGGTCAACTATAATGGTCAGATTTAGGCAAGAGTAGAGGAATTATGGGATTACCACCCAATGGAACTAGGATTCCTATTGTTATCGGCTCAATTAGGGAATGCAAAGAGGGAGCAAATGGAAAAAAATGAGTATTACAAATAAGAGGTGGAGGAATCCAACTATGGACACATTTTCTTCTTGTAGGTCCTATTCCTCATAGAAATCAAAAACCTATGTACACGGGAAATAGTTTGAATTCTAAAGGAAAATTAAAAAAATAGTTGAGGTGAGGTTACGATGTGTGCCTTCCTTGTATATGTTATGGCATTTGTTGAACATGTAGCTTTTATTTGACTAGACCAATAGAATTGAGAGAAAAAACTTTTTAAAATGGTTTTATTGGGAAGTTTGATTTATTAGAAGGGAATTAGGTTTTTAGTAATTATTAATATTCATAAGGAAATTATTATTATATAACAAGTGTAATACCTAGTTTTGTTGCTTAATACCTGCCTCTTATGCAAAATGTAATTGGATTTAGATGTTGCCGCAACTAAGATGAAATGAGTACTACAATTTTTGAAAAATGGAAATTAGAATTTGGTCTTAAATCTCAGATCTTGATGACACACATTATCAAGACGTGGAAAAATTAGTTTTATAAATATAAGTGTTCAACAATGGAAATATAAATGAAGCTTTGATGAAATGAGTACTGCAATATTTGAAAAATAAAAATAAAAATTTGGCCTTAAATCACAAATATTGACAAAAAAAACTGTAAATCTATTTTATTTTAAATGAAAATATAAATTAAAGACATAATCAAGCCATGAAAAAGATTGATTTTAAAGTTTTATATTCCCATCCTTTTCCATTGGACTCTGGGAGAAAGCATTAAACTTGTGTGCAACCATCTTGTAATATTTATGAGAAGCTAATCCCTAAAAAACATACAAATAACAAGTACAATTAAAGAGAAATAATTTTTAGAGTAAGAATTTGTATGTACATGATCCATAAATATTTTCCTAGCACTTATGAGACAAAAATTTACAATTTTTTCATTGTTTCACCTAAACAATCATCATTAAATTCTAGTATTTAGGATAATAGTTTGATAAGAAACCAACGTGTAAGAAACATAATGAAAATGAAATACTATCTTTCATATCTAATAAACTAATAAGTATCTACATAAAGACATGTTAATGAAGGGAACACCATAAGTGATAGGTTCAACTATTATTGTAGCTATTGAGACACCCTCCATCTGGATATTCCAGGAAATATGAAGGGCTCCCATACGGCTTTTATATGAGAAAAAAAAATTATGTTCAATATATAAAATCCAAATCATTTTTCCTTTCCATGTGATAAACTTAAAGTCATCTCAAATTTATAAATGCTTGCAAAAACATCCTCCACTCCATTACTCAAACAATTGAAATGAAGTTGTTTCAAAAAAGGATGTGGTAATAATAAATACATGAAACATTCCCAAATTTCATATTATATTCACTATAAAAGAGCAAAGAATCCAACCCCATTCCAAGGAATATCCATTTCGAAAAGGAAAATGAAACAAAAAAAAAAAAGTAAAACGTGCATGCATTGAATGCACCAATAAAAGAAAAAAAAAGGTAGAATTATTTATTATGAATAAACTTGTACATGTGGTTTAGCATTGTGTAGGCATATTCTGAAAGTATCTCCTCTACAATTTTTAATATAACTGAAACAACATAGGTATCAAGTGGTTCCTCATATCACATCACAAACTAAGCTACAGTAGATGCCCATACTTCACACCCCAAATACCCTTTTCAACATGAAACTTTACAATTTCCATGGAAATAATGATAACAAGAAGATATAGTTCATATCAATACAAGGACCAACATAATTACACTCAGTAAAATCGATTTAGATCCAAATACATGCATGGGGAAATCAATATGCTTAAAGGGTGCTCATTTACTAATCAAAGGCAAGAGTCAATAAAAGTCTGCCTACAAATCAAATATAAGGAATTTTATTAATACAAGGAACAAAAAATATACCAACACGTGATGATCTATGAAAAATTTCTTAAAGTGAAATAAAAAAATAAATAATCACATATACCTACAAATTGAAAAATATTAACAAAAATACATACTATAAGTTTCATTGGAAATGGAATTAAACTCGTGTGACTCTATCAAAAATATAGTATCCTCACAAAGGGAAACCTGGTAACAAAATAGATCTAAGGATCTCATAAATAGAGTGAATGAACCCAAAATTTATATTAGGATAGCTAGTACACATACATTTTGAATTATTTTGCATTCAATGTAAAAAACATGCCCAAAACTCAGGTAAAAAAAACTTCACGATGAGGAACGTAAAGGAAAGGAGTATGTGTACCAACCAATATACATTCATAGCATCTAAATCCTAGAGGAATAACATTCAATTTCAATATAAAAATAATATCAAGTTACTCAATTATGCGCATAAAACTAAGAAAAAAATATCAGGAGGACACAATAGAAACAACACTAATATGATATATATGTGTACAAACCTTATGCATGTATATATAATTAACTCTTATAGGTTACTCATAGTAAACATAAAAATTCAATACAATTTGTTTATGCAAAATGACTAAAATTTATTTAACGTTGAGAGTAACAGAAAGGATAGGAAAGAAGTTGTGACATGAGGATTTTTTTTAGTTGGTTAGTATTTGGAGTCTCTATCCTTAAGTAACCAAGTTTTGAATGAATTTTTTGTCCTCTTTTGCAACTGATATTGTCTTTTTAGCATATTTTCATGATATAAAAATCCATGAGGAATATAATACAATAGTTTTTAGGAACATAGTACATAACAACATTGTTTTTCATGTCGTGAAGTTTTTTTTATATCAAGAATTACATCAGCATGATTGATTATAAAATTTCCCTCAATATTGAATATGCACTACATGTAGATAATAAAACTTTTGTATTTTATATAGCTTTCAAAGGACAAAGTTATCAAATCTAGCAATGATCAACTTAAAGCAATATATTGAAGAGCACATGGTACTTTTACGACTTTTTTGTTCAATATTGTGTACTTTAATCTGTTTTGGTAGGTAGAAGCATCTCGTGCATCACATTTGGTACAATGCAACATTTGTCCTTATCTAGAACCAAATTTTTCTACTTCTAAGTTGTATTTCGAGAAAACACGCTGAAAGGGATTTGAAGGTATATTTGATATCAATAGCTCTAACAACTCTAATTACCCAATATTTTTTTTCTATTTATACCTTTTATGCTACTTTGGTCATGATTGACTTTATTTAATTTTGTCGCAATATTATCTTTTACAACATTTTTACTTTGTGTCGTCAACATATTTTATAACGACATACTTTTTTTCAGAACTATGTTCACAATGATGTTCATACCACCCCATCATGTCTCCATAATTCCTACTTTAACATGTATTTTCCTCTTCTTTGATCTTCACGATGTTCTTACATTTCATCAATGTAAATGAGTTCATTTATAATAGTTTTTAGTTACTATTATTTTATCCCTTGTTAATACTATGCGTTTGATAGCATTTTTCTTAACATTATAACTTTAATAAGTAGCATTAAATTTATCTATTAATATCTATAACCAAATTATAAATTAATACTTATTACAAAAATTCTCAATTTCAATATATTAAATACCATTCATCATATCCTATGCTTATAAGAGCTCTCTTAAAAGTCTTAACTTAGATTCGAATTGTTATAATGAGATTTCAATATCCATATATGGAATAGACCCTTTAAGGGTTTTGTTGCTAATACCTAGCCAATGAATTAATGGTAAGCCATATCACTATAATGTTTTAAGTGTGTCATTTATATTTCGTAGCCAATGCATTAACATTTAACGCCATGACACTATCATTGGGATTATATTCAATTTTTATACATAACACATTACATTTACTCTTAGCAATGTCTAATTATTGATCTATACATGTTTGCATTTTTTATGCATGATTTAATTGAATTATAATATATTGTTAATATGCCAAAGTCTTATATTGATATTCGACTATCTGTATTGGATTTTTTCATATCACTTCCATTAAATTTATGACAACTCCCTTATAACGCTTCTCCGTTCAAGGTTATCAGTACTTAATGGCTTGTAGTTAGTACTAACTTAGTCACATGGACATATGTATGTTTAATCTCAGTTGAAACTCGGATCCCATGCCACATTGATGGTAGAGATGAGCTCATACCTTCTATATTCATCCTTCTTATTAGCTTTTTATGACTACTCATTTTTCACGAGTTAGTTTTCATTTTTTCATTTTCACCTAACAATTTCGGCTATGGATTCTTTGCATTAAGGTGGATTACGATTAGCGCTTCCTCCTGCAATATTTTCCTCACTGTTAACTCTAACTCTGTAAGTAAAAGGATAAACTCTTTTTAATTTATTTCTGCAACTTCATATAATTCATTTTCACTAAATAATTTTTTATTTGTTTTGTCAAATACCTCATGGAATTAATATGTGTTTTCTTTATGTTGTTGCAGAACCGTAGAGAAGCCATTTTGTTGAATTCATCACTATATTCTAAGCCATCACAACTCACAGTGCCGTTGAGGTAACACATATTTTAACCAAGTATGTAAGTTTAATAGCTTTCCAACAAGGTTACGTTTACTCCTATACATATAATTTCCCTTACAGTTTTGATTTCCTTTTTTATAGAAGTGTTAAACAACTTCAATTAGTTTCATGGGGTTTTGTCTCTAAGACAGTATACAATTTCCTTAGCAACTCGTTTAATGTTTTACATTTCTCCTCCTATTTGTAATTGAATTCATTTATACTTGGGTAATGTTTTTTTTTACTGTTACAATAAACTTTCATCCTCAGGAATGTAAAATGATTTTACTATGCGGTTGATTATAATGTTTTGCCAAATTTTTAATTTCTCCCGTAGGGATACGAATTTTTATTTTTTTTCCAGTGAGTGGTATTCGATTTTGACTTATTTGTCTATGATATAAATTCAATGATGAAATTCAAATCCATATTGAATTCATAATAGTTCCCTCGGCTTCGTTTAGGGTTTCTAAGACAGTATACAGTTACATTTATCAACTTGTTTACTTCTCTTTATATGTATTTTTACCTTATAATTGTATTCTATCTCGTATAGAGTTTGAAATAGCTTTAGTTATTTCGTTGTACTCCATTTTCTTGAAATTTCCATGACATTTAATCTTATTCCATACGAAATTCTTGAATGGATCGATGTATTACATCTCCTTCCAACATCACTATGATTACGCTTATATAATTTCACTTTTGAAATACGTTTGATAATGTTAATGGTTTATTCCATGGTCATTTACCGTCAATGAATATATTTAATTTGTGTTCATATTTCTTTTATCCAACATTTTTTATCCTCAATGATTCAGATTCGTTAATTTTCGTTGTTCCAACCAACCCACCGGGTATGGAAAACAAATAGTACTTACCTGTGTATTTACTTTGTTCTCTAATTCCTTACTGTTTGTAATAAAATTATAATCTATGTTTATCACAGAGTTGTATTTCAATGACTTTGTCTTCATTTACAGAGTTATTCTTATTTATATAATTACATTCGTGGCATAAATATATACATATATCTTTTACTTCATTCTCAATCTTCTAGAAATCATTTATTATATTTATAATTATTGAAATAAATATTAAAATTTTTAAAAGATATATAAGCTATTTTGTTAGGAAGTATTGTTGTGCGGGTAAATCCCCTATGCGGACAGAGGTCATTGCTCTAGCCCCAGGGTGGGTCTAGAAACAAGGGACATGTTATTCATTCTGACTCCTAGTTTATGAATGAAACTGAGATGGGATAGATGACTTACCTTTTTTCCAACCATGTTGTCATAGCTTGTGGCAACGATCTCCTAATCTTCATCTTCACATGTCGCGGTCCTTCAGTGGTAATATATTTGTACCAGCATAATGATCAGAGAACGATGACAGTATAAGAAAACATACTTGCATTGATAACTATTTGATTGGTCAAGGAGAATAAAACATATTTCAAAATATTAGACATATCAAACGAAAAACGGGAACCAAAAAACCAGTCATGTATTAATAAGTAGAGAGAAGATGTTTACAACCAAAAGACCCTTGACGTTGCAACCTCCTTTGACGATTCAAGTCAAACGTGTCTCAAACATTCTTCAGGGATGAAATTGGCGAAGAAATGGGTCTATACTCTCTCTCGAAAATAGATTCCTCTCTGCTTTACTCTCACATCAGCTATAGTAAGGATTGTTTAGCTAGATGCAACTATGTGAAAAAGATGTATTTATAGGAGAGGAGGAGGTGGTTTGGGATCCCTCATAAGGTGGAAGGGAGGCCTTATCTTTTGGGAAGTTGGTAAAATGTAGGAAAAAATAAGCCAAAGGGAGTACTTCGACGTTATTCAGTGAGAAAAACCATGATGACTCTGCTCATGAAGTGGTTGGTAATGGAAAATTCGCTTCTATTTTTAAAAAAAATCCAAAAACAGCTCGATAGGGGCAATCAACTGATATAGAGTGCCAATGGGTAGGCAGCCCAGTGATAATTTATCTATGGGTGCGAGGCTATAACTTCCTACCAGTGCCGAACCAAAATCATTTTTTTTTAAGAGCCTGCTTCAGGAATGATAAAGAAAGGAAATGTTCTTCTCATGGCAAGGGATGCAATGACACTTTTTATAGAGTATGAAAATACATAGAAGTCACTGAAATGGTCCACTAATTTTTGGGATGGGGATTTCAGGGAAGGTGACAAAATCTGTGTAACAGCTGCCCCTTAAATCGTGAGGTCTAAGGGAGAGGGAGGAGTGAAATTCTTTACGAGAACATGTTCAAACCAAACACCTCCATTAGAAGACCTGCAAGTAGAAGTTCAACTGATATCTTTGATACATGAATATGTGGCATGGGCACGGCCATCCATAAAAGAGTGCATATAAAAATGAGATCTGAGGTATGGACATAGCCATCCAACAAGAAGGATCAAGAAATAGTCGCAGGTATGGTCACCACCATCCAATCAAAAGAGTCATGCATGTAGTCATGATAAAGAAAAATATGTCGTATCCTGGATGCTATCAGACAAAATCCAAGGTCTTGCGCTCCATCTCAAACCAAACAAGTACAAATGCAAGCATGGGAATGAGTGATATGAAGTCAAACATGCAAGAAAGTCACCTGATTACCAGCCAATGATGAAATTTGTTAACAGGCATGAGAGAAACCACGAATAATGACAATGGATCTCAATGTATAAAAGGTACAATCCACAAAATGTGAACAGTGAGCTGGCGTCGAACAGCCATGGAATCACTTGATCGAAGGCCAATGATGATGACCTGTCGTGAAATGTGAAGAACTTTCAATTGAGGCATGAAAGCTCCAAGGTACCTGAAGGGAGTCTCTAGATCAACTTCCTGGATAATGAGATGAAGCTGACAAGAAGTCACCTTGTCGAAGGAGGGCCATAATGTTTCCCACATCATCGACATGAGACAACGGAACAGGATGATAGTGAATTAGGACCAAAATGAGGATCAGAGGTTGAAAACTGCAAAAGGAAACTTCTCTTGAACATATCGGTGACACATCTCCGGAATTTGGAAGTGTCTGACATCAAGGGATCTAAGGTCATGATGACATGGCAAAAAGTGGATGAGAGGTCAAAATATATTAGCCAAACCCATGGAGGTAAAAAGGATGAAATGGGATGTCCCCAACTTGACACAGATGCAAATGAGTGTCATGTTCAGGAGTAACATACTGCCGACACGACTGAGAACTGGTTCCATTTTTCCCCACCATTGGCAGCGAGTACTCCGATTATTTTTTGAAACAAGCTTGAAGGGGATAACATATGCTTTTGATATAATTTTTTCCTTCGGAAAACTCTATCCTAGTACATTCTACGAGCCCTAGGAAGGAGGAACACAGTTACGTCATGGTGATGGTTTCCGATGTCATCCAGGCTTAACGAGTCTGATAATGGAAGAACTCGGCATCTTTTCATGTTTAGACAGTTTGAAAAGAAGAAAAAAAGAAAACTCTAGGAAGTCCATTTTCATAGGTAGTCTCACAGATCTGGAAAGGTAGAAAACCAAATATGAGAGAACTTATTTGTCACAATAGGCTAAGGTATACCTTTTTTGTAAATAATCTATCCCAGCCTGAAAAAGGGATAAATGTATACTGGGTAGATATTATTTCATAGCCTTTAAACAGTTCAAAACGAAAAGAGTCTCGACAATCTTTTCAGTTTTCGAGAGTTAGAACTTCAGGGGTTGTTTTTTCTATGATTTTACCGAGTCCGAAAAAGTATAAAATACAACTCGTTACTTTATCATCATCACATTCAAGACCTTTTGTTGCACAAGAAACACACGTAAAACCCATTTTTCGAGATAAAATAGAAAAGTAATAGAAAAATATGCTCAAAAACCTAATTAGGATTCTAAAAAGTTTATAAAATGCCAACAAATAGTAAAAACAAATTAGTTTTCACTTTTACCTCTTGTGAGCACCTCTTACCCCTTTTCACTGTGATTTTGTGGAACTGGCAGCGGTCAATCCAGGGAACTAATCACGAATTCGTCTTTTCTAGGTAAGAGCTCATATACTTGCCTACATTTTCATATAATTTTCATTACCTCCAATCCATCTTTAAGATTTGTGGAGATGTTTTTGTTCAACTTAGGGCACGAAGGTCGGCAGATATTTTGGGCACGGACTCGTGCCAACCTACCTTCAATCCAAATGGGGGTGTGCCACTTGGCATGACTATTTTTAAAACAGGCGCGCCAACATCGGTCATTAATTTTTCATATAAATTCAAACAATTAGCCCGTTTTAAACATTCCAATAGAAAATAATTTGACTAATGACAACCACATTGATGTTTTTATAAGTGTGAAAGCGAAAAATGGTGATCGAATCGAAGGAAAGATAAAATAGTGAAGAAGATGAAGCAGCCTTGGGAAATGTATGATGCATGGACATTATCAGGGACTACCAGCTCAAAAAATTCTTCATGGCACCATGTCCCCGAGCTCAACCGGAGATATTACAGTACTTGGTCAACATATGGGACATTTATTGGGAAAGATTCATATTTCACGATCAGGAGCTAGAGATTGAGGTCTCATATGTTTACTCCATAATTGGATTGTCATGGAGGGGGGCAGTACCAATCCTGACAGGGACCCGACCCCCAATGGAAAACATGAGAATGGTAATGGATAGAGTGTGTCAAGGGGCAAAGAAAGGATCCAAAAACAGGAAGGTGGGTATCCAAACCATTCCAAATTTGGCACTAAAAGTAGTGCTACACACCATCACATGAGCTACAAGAGTTTAGGCTCCACATGAGGCCACAAAAACATAGTTACTTCTTGCAGTAGATTGTATGGCACCAACTCTCTACAACTGGGCAGAGGAGGTAACGATCAATATGAAACACCAATTGAAAAAATGAAAAAATGAAAATATGAAACAGTTCTACTATGGGTCCATACTGGTACCATTCATCTTGGAACGGTTACCAATTTTCCAACGTCATGAAGTGATAGTTCCTACACCACCATCCCAAGAGCCATGTATGGTCCATTGGGCGGCTTTGATGTGAAGATCAGGAGGCGGTCAACAGATGTCCTGGAGACTAGAGTTCATTGAGTGGCTTCATCGACAACTGATTGTCATGGAGGACTAGCCCTATTGTGGCACCGACTTTATGGCTGATGCAAATTTCCCACTCCTAGTAAGAGAGGGTTGGGATAGATCATTGGGTAAGACTAATTTTCTGATTTTGATGAGTATTATGATTTTTTATTATTATATATGTTCTGATGATAATCCATGTATTTGCAGACGTTGGCCCAGAAAGACCTGTAGGAGTGTCTCCAATAGCACAGAGGATTCCTCTTCATTTTGATGTGTCCACTCATGGCGAGGGAACTGAGGAGGAGGAAATTGTACGCAACCTGGAGGGACTCTACAGTGGAATCCTTGACTATGGGAGATTTGATGATGTTCCTCGCGCATACGAAAGGCACACCATAGGGTTATCGAACCGTGTTCACCACTTATTGAGGAGGATCGTATGGGAAGTGACATGCTATCATGAGTATCACACTGACTAGAGACCAAGGCTTTTATTTCTGCATATTTTTTGAGAGACATGGTGTCTCAGGATGTAATCAAAACAAACATATTTTTTTAACATATGATGTACGTGGATGAAAACACTTGATATATATATATATATATATATATATATATATATATATGCCTATTTTCTTATATGAATCTTATCATGTGATTATGATTTTTTACAAATTATGCAAATGTCTATCTAACACAATATTGGCTACTGTATCATTTAGCACATTCATTCGTCTAGGAATATGTTGATATGTGATGTAATCAAAATGTCTTTCTAGTAAATAAACGTGCAAGTAAAACCTTAATATTTGAGGATTTCTAATAGAATAATTCCCATTAAGCTGAAGAACAGCAAGATGAGAGTCTAAGTTAAAATCAATGCATGAATGTCAAGAGAAATGGCCTAAGTTAACAGTTCAATGACAACACTATATTCAGCAACATTGTTTGTGGTTCACCCCAGACAAATATCTTGAAGTTCTATCAACTCACCATTGGGATTATAAATCATCTAGGATACAGAAGATAGATTCCGAGAACTATGGGAGGCACCATCCGTGAAACCAACATAAGGTGTGGCAGACATCTTCATAATAGGTAAGGACACAATAAGCAATAAAATGCTCACAAAGCACACCAATTCAAAAATGTACAAAAAGTAAAAACACATATGTACAAAAGAAACATGCACGAGAAACTTATGCATGATACTTTTTGAGATACAACCCATTTTTGGGTTGATCTAGAGGATAAAATTCATAATCAATTAGCTCATAAGTCTTGTTCTGCACAACGCGCTTAACAATGTAGGGCCCATGCCACATGGGTTGGAATTTCCCTGCCCCCAACTTATCATGAGCTTGGTCATATAGGAGGACGAGGTATCCCTCTATAAAGGAATGAGGGGAAACTGATTAGTCAAAATGAGCTTTGAATCGCTTTTTCTGTGCTTCTATGACAACAACAAC
Organism: Pinus albicaulis; assembly: GCA_034641835.2. Classification (NCBI taxonomy): domain Eukaryota; kingdom Viridiplantae; phylum Streptophyta; class Pinopsida; order Pinales; family Pinaceae; genus Pinus; species Pinus albicaulis. The sequence continues at coordinate 1,094,476,833 of CM076575.1, read as the reverse complement.
AAAGTGGCGAGTTTCATCAAGCCTCTCTAAATATAGAAGACACTCTTCTTTTGGTGAATTATTAGGCATAAATTCAACAACTATCTTGAGAGAAGGGATTTCACATTCAATCGGAAGGGTAGCTTCCAGACCATAGAAAAGTGGGAATGGGGTGAATCCATTCGCATACTTCACTGAGGTTCGGTAAGCCCAGAGAGCTGAAAACAACATGAGGTGTTAGTTTGACTTCCATATCCCAATTGTATGTTGAAGCATAGTAACTAGAACCTTGCCCACTGCTTCAACCTAGCCATTGGGTTGAGGGTAGTACGACATTGAGCTGTCATGATGTAGACCCAACTTAGAAGTCAACTCAACAATTGTGTAATGACCAAAATGAGAACCATGATCAATAAAAATGGCTTGAAGGAAACCAAACCTAGTAATGACATGATTGAATAAAAATTATGCAGTTGTCTTACCGCCAGTTGTAATTGTAGGCCTTTTTTCGGCCCATTTCATGAAGTAGTCTATGGCTACAATAATCTAAGCATTCCCCCCCGACCAAGTGAGGGTTACACGTCATAAAATCGATGCCCCACTTCGCAGAGGGACCAACAATAACGAAAAGATGAAGATGGGTGGGTGGCGTGCACATATTGCATTGATAAATTTGGCAATCATGACAGTTACGAACAACAACAATGAAATATTTAAATATGGTGGCTCGGAAATAGCCTGCACAAAGAATATTCTATTCATTAGCATATCCAGACATGTGACCACCACAGGCGCCAGAGTGGCAATCATTGAGGACATTTGGAGCCTCCTAGAGAGTCAAACACCAGTGGAGAACAAAATAATCTCCAATGTGGTAGAGAGTATCTCCGACTATGTGATAAGGTTGTAAATGATGGTGGATGTGCTGACTAGAATCCTTCACGAATTTTGATTGGAAGGTGTATGATGATATCGCTGAACCAAGGATTGAGGGTGTTAATAATAAAAAGTGTGTCATCTGGAATGCATTCCTCAGAAGTAGATGGAGCAGACTTAGAAGGGAGAGAGAAAATCAGAAGGGATTGAGCTGAATGCTATAGCGTCAAAAATAAAGAAATATTTGACAAATATGATCTAGGTGGTCTTTACGCTTAGCATAGTGAGCCAGAAGGTCATCCATATAAGGTTGAACAATGCGATTGATATCATGGAAATCATATGACATTGCTCTTTGAAACATAGCCCTAGAATTTTTAAGACCAAAAGGGAGATTCCTATAGGTGAAGGTACCCCAAGAACAGATAAAGTCGATATTGTCTTGATTGGTTGCAAGAATATTAATCCAGTTGTACGCAGAAAGTTTGTCCATAAGGGAAGATATCTCACTCCCAACAAATTCATCAATGATCTAGTCAATAAAAGGAGTGGGATAATTATCCTTAGGGAAAGCACGGTTGATATCACGGTAATCGACACTGACACAAATAGTACCCTGTTTCTTATCTACAATAAAAATATTAGAAACCTATTCTGTCAAGGGAATCAGATAAATGAAAGCATCTCTAAGAATTTTTTCAACTTCTCCTTTAATAGCATCCTCCTTTTTAAGGTGCATAGGACGAAGACGCTAGTGAATAGGCTTCACACCAGGATAAGTAGGAATCTCATGCACCACTATACTCGGATCGATGTCAGGAATTTCTTCATAAGACCAAGCAAAAACATTGCGAAACCCACAGAAGAGGCTAGTGTAGACCTTGATCTCATCAAGAGAACAGGTCACACTAATGTGGATGTTCTCAATAACCCTCGGTTTGATGGAGATGTCAATAGGCATAATTTGTGAAATGTTTCAAAGTTACCTTCTACAAATACTACGTGTGTTAAGCTGGGAATTTGAATCGGATCATAAAGAACTTGAGAAGAGAACTTCTTGAGACAAGTAGACATGGCCCCAAGGCTAGGCATGAATGAGGAATGATGAAGATTATCATCCCAAGGAGGATCCTCAAGAGACATAGTCTCCATGATGGCTTCATCAGTGGGAAATATCTCTTTTAAGGCATCGAACGTATGTGAATCACCGAGCCAAGGGGATTTAGAATAAGTGTCAAGAGACATACTCAAAGGAGCATGATCATAGGGTGGAGGAGCCGAAGCCAAAATAAGTTCACAATAATCAATCTATATATGGATTAACAACATCGAGTCTCCAAATGAATCAATCTGCTCGGGTGAAGGGATGATCCACGGATCAAAAGATATGGAGATCATATTAACTTGACCAATGTTGGTCGGAGGAAGAGGAAAAAGAACGATGGGGGTAGGATATTTGAAATTACCTGGCCCTATTCACTCATGAGGCGTAGGAATACAATCTGCATATGGGACGTTGCTCTTAGAATATGAAGAATTCAAAAAGGTCAACTAATCGACAGTGGTGATCTTTCCTTCATGCGGAAATCGAAGAACATGAAAGAGAGTGGACGTAACGTACAACACGGCATGAGTCCAACTATGACTGAGGAGAATATTGTAATTGAGCTTGGTTTCAATGACTTCAACCTCAACATTAACGATTTTCCCTTCTAATGTAATTGGTAAACTAGTGAGAACAATGAGAGGGAGAGATTCCCTTCCATAAAAAGCTTCTAAAGCGTTTTGAGATGAAGTGGGAGCTGGAGAACCGATTTTCTTCCAGTAGGTAGATGACATGACGCATGTAGATGCAACCTCGTCCACAATCACTCTATGGATATCCTTTCCATTAATCCCAACTTGAACGATCAGTGCAAGCTAGTGAGGGAGATGTGGGACGAAATTTTCAAAATCGAAAGTGATAAGGCTTCAATCAGTGGGATCAACCCCTCCCATAACAGATAAAAAATCCTTCTGTTGAGATGGACAACTATGAATTACTTCCAATATAGGCATAGCAGATGGCGCCTGAGCCAAATCCTCAGCAATACTATAACACTGAGCAGCACGAGCATGAGGATTGTAAGAAGACTTATGGAGTACACCTTTGGAAGGTGGTCATACAACGAGCTCAATACTGGGCCTTTCAATCTAAAGAGGGCCAGGAGTAGGCGAGGGAGGAGGATCATCAATGATTTCCTTCCCTAGTGTGTGACATGGTTTGGTATAATATTTTAATTGGATAGCAATAGAGATGGATGTAGTACTATTCATCATGAAAACCTGAGAGCAAAGTGGGGCAAAGGATTGAGGTTTCTCTACCAACTGAGTCTGCTGCAATGGAAACCATTCTTTAAGAAAAACCGAAGTGCCTTGGGTGCCTTTGAGCAATCGACTCACCTCAGCCCATTGGAGACAATCCTTGGTGTAATGCTCTTTGACACAAATCAAACAAGGGTACTTAAGTTTGCATTGTGAACCATCATCAGCATGAGATTTATGAGAAGTTTGTTTCGAGGTATCAACTTAGGGTTTACCTTTACCCTTCTTTTTACCCTTGGAATTTTTATCTCCCAGATTGGACTGGACGACATTCACTTCCGCAATTTTACTAGAATTTGGGGGTGGCTAAGAAGGAGTATCGTTGGATGGAGTGTATTTTTTCTTCGTAGGATTTGGAGAACACTTCCAAGAAGTCTGAGACACAGAACGTATGATGTCAATGACGAATGGTCTTGTCAATGCTTTGGAGGTTCGAGCTCGAGAGGCATCAGCTAAGAGCTCATACAATGTGACATATTGAGAGTACATGAGATCAAGGTACTGGGCATGAGCGATGGCTTATTCTTCAATAACACATGCCCCCATAACAATGTCCTTAGCAATCGAAGCAATGAAGGAGGTAGTGAACCAATCAGTTAGAATTTGATCAGGAACCTAAAACTTGATCAAACGAAAACGACGCTTCCATTCATGAATATGACCAAAGATATTAGTAGCTTGATCTTGCTTCAAGGATGTTATGAGGTGTGTCCTAATTTCATATCGAATTAGTAACTGAAAGTGCATGAGAAATGCCATGGCTAAAGAGTTGAAACCTTGGAAGACGTTGCGGTAGAGTTCAATGCACCACTTGGCAGCGAAACCAGTGGGAGTCCATTGGAAAAAATGAATTTGAATGGAATTGTCAACCCAAGAGTTACAGGAACACCAAATATGGTAAGTAATAACATGTGCTTGGGGGTATTATCAGATATTACCCTCAAATTTGGGACAATAGCTAGGAATTTTTGTTAGAACTAGAGACCAATATGGATGATGAAGGATAGGATCGTTCATCAACTTCAACACATCGGGCAGTTCCAACATAGCAAGGAAAGGTAATTGAGGATTGAATGTAATTATATATCATTAATAGAGACCAGTATTAGGATTCCACCCACATTGAGAGAAAATTTTCCCCCATATTTTTTGTCCCAGAGGATTATGTCCATAGGGGTTATAATCCTAATAGTTCTGCCCATACATGGGTTGAGGACCAGGATATTGATTCTGAGCATACCACTGAGGTCCTGTCTAAGCAACATATGGATTTTGTTTCAGAACGTAAGCAGGGCCTTGAGGTGCATTATAAAATACTTGAGTTTGACCTTGAGGAATGTACACAGTGCCTCGAAGTTCACTTTATACCATCTGGGATTAACCTTGAGGAATGTAAGTAATTCCTTAGGGTGCACTATATACCACTTGAGATTAACATTCGATAATATAAGTGGTGCCTTTAGGCTAAATGGGTTGTCCCTGAGGTGAAGGTTGACCCGGATACTGTGGTTGGATAGGTTGTCCCGATGGATCAGGTTGGCTTGGATGCTGGGAGCCACCGAGTTGCCCTTGTGGAAAAGGCTAACCCAATGGTTGGGATGGGCCATATTTCCCATGAAGACCAGGTTGAATAGACACAGAACCATAGGGTTGTCCTTGTTGTATAAAATTTTGGCCTTGTTGTACGTAAGGTTGGTGCTGTTGCACAAAAGGTTGTCCCTGTTGCAGATAGATTTTGCCCCAGGGAACACAAGATGCACCCTGTCGAACATGAGTTTGACCAACAGGACCATACGCTTGTCCTTGTTGGACTGAAGGATGTCCCTGTAAGGGTTCTCCTTTTAGACCATAAGGTTGTCCCTCTGGACCATAGGGTTGTCCCTGTTGGACCAAAGGCTATCCCTGTAAGGGTTTTCCTTGTGGACCAGAGGGTTGTCCCTGTTGGTATGTAAACCTGTTGGGGTCAATTGGAGGAAAATAGACGAGATTTACATACTCATCAAAATTATGCAGAGGATTACCAGAAGTTTGTAATTTCTGAGAATCCTGAGGGGTGGAATTATGCTTCTGAATGGCCAACAAATACTCATTGAATTTCAAACCTCCAGGAATGGAAGTAGAAGCTATAGGCACACTATTATAATGTTGGGTTCCTAAAATGTGAGGTTTTGATCCACTCACAACTGGTCTACCAGGTATCATGGGATTGATAAAAATGGACCTACGAACAACAAAAGACACTGACGATGACTGAGTCGTATTAATAGTTAGTGCAGATGAAGCCACACAAATAGTGGGCCGGATAATAACAGAGTTTACAATTGTTGATGTCATGGAAATCAAGGGTGTTGTCCTCAATACCGAGATAGAAGAGCTCCTAGAGGGAATTGATGTATCTGATCATATCGGGTTTTGATACAATGATGGAAAACTAGAAATGATCTGACCCAAAGTACGATAACCATGCGGTAGATATACCAATTTTGAGGAAGGTTAACTAGAGATATAAGGAAAATGCTCAGGAAAGAGTTGATATCTCCTATAGAAACATAAAACTCTTCACTCGGGATAGGACTCGAAGAATCCATGTCGGATGAAGCCATTCGATCATCAAAAAGGAGATGAGTAGTGGCTAGTAAACATGGTTCCGAAGTAAGAGGAGGGAACTCTTCCTCATTCCTAAAACTAGACCAAGCATCCTGAGGTTTCCAATTGATATCAAATGGATCTTCAACAGGAGATCAGGTAGCGAGAGGTAAGATACTTGGAACGATAGACTGCCAAAAATTGACAGACCTAGTGGGATGATGACAGCAACAAAACTGAATTCGGCCCCTTAAGGAGAGTTGACCACTATAGTAGCTCTGTCAGAATTTTCCCTTGGATTAACTTGGTTCATCTCCACATGGTATTCCACAATTATTTATAATTTCATTTATCAATTTCAAAGAAATTGATAAATAAATACATTAAGAGATTTGAAAATTTTAATTATATTCGCAAACCTTAATTCTCATCACCCTTCAGGATCTTATTTTTACAACCTGACGCCTTATAAATAAACCATTCTAGGCCCCAGGCCCACCATACACAATCGAAGGTTCAATTAAATACACACGCCATACCTTGGTTAACCTTTGTGCTACTTCTGAATGTGATCACTGTTCGATGAGCCTTCCTTCAGATCAACGATGTTCATCGACATCGCGCTGCCTCCTTAGTCGAACGTTAATGCACGATGGGGGTGGTTTTGGAAACCCGCCTTATGCCACTTGTCCTCCAACAAATGTGATGGCTTCAATTTCATGAATATCACTCATCCTGCAAAGGTGGTGTGATCAAAACCGCTTACAGCCTTTGAATAGTGATTGACCAGGTTTTAAATCAGGGTTAACGCCTTCCCCTCTATGCTCTCCCATTCACTAACTCAGGGTCTAATCTTGGATCATGCTCGCAGTTCAAAACCAACCGAACTAATTCTGTGTAAGCGGGGTTTCCACTACCACGGGACTGGGCTCAACGACCATGATCATACAAAGGCCTCTGCTATGAGTGGGGATTTTAAATTGTTCGGACAATTTGAGAGAAAACAACGGATAGAGAGATGCGAAGATTACAAAACAACTCTATTCAACAATTATACACAGACCAGTGTTCAATCGCCTCACAATTAAACAAATTCCTCACAAATATCAATTCAAGACAATTTGATAATCAACGTGAACCGAAATGTATTCAACCAGAAGAAATTTCTTAACACACAAGTTTGCTGTGGAAATCTCTTACCTCGATACATCCAGGGGATACAATTTATATACATTACAATGTGTCTCTTCGGTTCCTCAGTGAGGACCGTCTATCTTCTAACAAAACTTAATCATACAATTTGAATAACTGAACATGATAGATGGACTGAACTAAACTATTCAACTTCTACTGACTCTAATGCAACAGACAGCTAAGGTATTGACACCTTGCTGTTACAAATTCGAATGGTATTGGACCCTCCTAGCCACAACATGTGGACAAAATCTCCTACATTGTTGGCTAGCGTCTAATTCCCCTGCATCAGACTCCCGAGGGAAATTTTCTTCGTGGACTCCTGTCCATGAGTCCTTCCACTAATCCACCTATCTTCCGCAATATTCCTTCAGTCATCCAAGTGGCATCTTCCTGTGGCTGGTCCTTCCATTTAATTAAGTACTGAAATTACTCTTGTCCTCTAGTCTTTCTAAACACTCTTTTTTCCAATATATTCTCTGGTTGCAATGGTTGTGCTGGAGGTAGCTGTTTTTCCCACTCAATCTGTTCCTTTTCTGCTAGTCCTTCTTCTGCATCATCATCTTCATACTTGTACAAATCTGCAACATTAAAAATGGGAGATATTCCAACATCAGGAGGCAATTCAATCTCATAATAATTTTCAGAAAAGTTTCTAAGTATCTTGCATGGCCCAATATTTTTGAACTTCAGTTTGTTATACTGCTTCTTTGGGAATCTCTCCTTTCTCAAGTGTGCCAAAACCAGATCTCCTACTTCAAAATGGACTTCTTTTCTGCTCAAGTCTGCTCTGCCCTTATATTTTATGCTCCTATCTTGTAGCTTCTGTTTCACTTTCTCGTGTATGGCTTGGATTTCTAAAGAAAATTTCTCACCATCAACACTTCTCAGCTCTGCCTTTCCTAGATTTCTTAACTCTGATATTCCTCTGGGGTGCATTCCATAAACAATATGGAATGGAATCTTCCCTATGCTTCTATTTTGCGAGTCATTATATGCATACTCTGCCTCGGGAAAAATATGGTCCCACTGCTTGGGATGCTCCCCTGCAAGACTTCTCAACAAATTTCCTAGACTCTTATTCACTACCTCAGTTTGTCCATCATTCTGAGGATGATAAGCTGAGCTAAAAATCAGTTTGGTACCAATTTTCTTCCACATTTTCCTCCAAAAATGGCCCACAAATCTAGTGTCTCTGTCTGAAACAATATGCTTGGGCAACCCATGTAAGCTAACAACTTCTTTGAAAAACAAGTTAGCAACATGGGTGGCATCACTAGTCTTATAACATGGAGTAAAATGTGCCATTTTGGAAAACCTATCCACTACAAAAAAGACTGCATCATTCCCTCTCTGAGTCTTGGGCAATCCTAGAACAAAATCCATACTCACCGTGTCCCAAGGTCGGTCTAGAATAGGCAAGGGAGTGTACAATCCTGCATTCTAGCTCCTTCCTTTGGCATATTGACAGATTTTGCAAATTTTCACAAACTGTCCACTTCTGCTCTCATCTTGGGCCAATAATAGAAGTGACTCAGCTACTCATAAGTTTTTTCAGTACCAAAGTGTCCAGCAGGTCCACCACTATGTTTCTCCTTGATCAAATTTTCTCTCATGGAACATTATGGTATACACAGTTGGTTTCTTCTAAATAGTAAGTACTCCTGCAAGAAATAATCCATCCACTGGCTTCTATCTGTTAGAAAAGGATTACAACATGCCTCGAATGCTTCCTTAAAATCTAAATCTGTTTTATACAATTCTTTGAGAAAATCAAATCCTACAACTTAAAAATTGGTTTCTTGAACAAGCATCTTCCTCCTACTCAAAAAAAAGTTAGAACCTTGAAGATACTCAACCCATTTGGCATGCTTATGATTCAAATTTGGCTGCTGTACAATGTACTGCAAAGCATGATTATCAGAGTATAGTACAAATTCTTTCGACATCAAATAATGCCTCCACTTTTTCAGTGCCTGAACAACTGCATAGAATTCCTTCTCATAAGAGGAATACTTCCTTCTGGTGTCATTCATATTTTCACTAAAATAGGTTACAGGCCTATCATCCTGACTCAGCATAGCTCCAATGGCTTCTCCACTGGCATCACACTTTACCTGAAATGGTTTAGCAAAATCAGGAAGAATAAAAACAGGCTTTTCAGTTATCTTTTGCTTAAAAAATTTAAAGCTTCTTTCTACTTTAGCGGTCCATTTAAATGGATATTTGCTCCTTTTTATTGTCTCAATGATGGGTGCATTAATCTTACTGAATTTTCTTATAAATTTCCTATAAAAACTGGCAAGTCCATGGAAACTTCTTACCTCAAAAACATTTCTGGGTGAAGGCCACTCCAAAATTGCCTTCACCTTTTCTAGGTCCATCTTCAATCCTTCTGCAGGGACAAAAAATCCCAAATACAACAACTCTTCCTTCATGAATGAGCATTTCTTTAAGTTTATCAGCAGTTTCTCTTGGTTCAACTTCTTCAAGACGTAATTAAGATGCCTTAAATGTTCTTCTTTAGTTTTGCTGAAAACTAATATATCATCTAGATACACTATCACAAATTTACCAATGAATTCCTTCAAAAATTCATTCATAAGTCTCATAAAAGTGTTAGGTGCATTTTACAACCCAAAAGGCATGACCATCCATTCATACAGTCCTTCATTTGTTTTAAAGGAAGTTTTCCACTCATCACTCTCTCTTATTCTAATCTGATGATATCCACTTTTTAAATCTATTTTTGACAAATATTTAGCACCACTCAAACAATCCATTAAATCCTCAACTTGGAAAAAGGGAATTTGTACATAATTGTTATCTTATTGATTTCCCTGGAATCAGTACACATCCTCCACCCTCCATCTTTATTTGGGCTCAATACTGCTGGTACTGCACACGGACTCAAACTTTCTCTGATCAGTCTCTTGTCCACCAATTCCTGTATTTGTCTCCTGATTTCCTCATTTTCTGTGGGAGTCATTCTGTAGGATGCCTTATTCGGCAGATTTGAACGGGGGATAAAATATATCTGATGGCTGATCTTCCTCACAGGTGGCATCTCATCAGGTAAATCATCCACAACAATGTCACAATAATTGTCTAACATCTCTTGGATTTCTATTGGCAAATCAAAAATCTTTGTAAAAGTAATAACTACCTTAGGTTTGAAAACTAAAACAAATCTTACCTCTTCTTCTTCAATCTGCTGTATATATACCTTCCCGCTCAGCAACAAGGTCTTTGGATCAACCAGTCTGCTTGATGGCTCTCCTTCTTCCATGGGTATTAATGTATGATGTACCCCACCCTTGAAGAACTTGTAAGTGTTGTTCTTGCCATAATGCACTGCTGCTCTGTCAAACTGCCAAGGTCTACCCAGCAGTATGTGACACACATTCATGGGCATCACATCACACAAGACTTTGTCTTTGTATTTTCCCATTTTTAGCTCTATCTCACACTGTTCTTTTACAATCAAGTAGTGCCCTTTATGAATCCAAGAAACCCTGTAGGGAGTTGGGTGCTCCCTTGTCTTCAGCTTCAACTTCTCTATCACGTCAGTGGAAACCAGATTGTCTATGCCGCCACTATCAATTACTAGCTGACAGCACTTCCCTTGGACTTTGCATATGCTTCTAAACAAATTCTTCCTTTGCGCAGGCTCAGTGGCCTCTTTGGTTTACTTCAACAGGACCTTTTTGACCACCAAGGACTCTCCCCTCTCTGGTAGAATTTATTCTTCAATTTTTGCCTCTTCTCCAGCCTGGGCAACAACAACATTTCTTGGGATAGCACCCACATTCTCTCGGGAACTCATTGGCTTCAGGTTCCACTTACGACATCTATAGTAATTCCCAATTCTCCGCCTCTCTCCGTCCGCCTCCCTCTTCCTCCGTAAGAACCCTTCTCCCGCTCTTTTTGCATCACCCTCTTCGTAGATGCAGCATTCTGGGGTGAGCCTTGGCTTTAAATTCCATCTCTGGTGTAGGTATTTTCACTACTCGACTCTCCTCTTCCACTAAAAGCTACTCCTCCTTACAAACATCGTTTCCTTTAAGTTTTTCCCGTTTCAAGGTCATCTGATAGGCTTCTTTGAATTATCTTAGGAGACAGAAGACAAATCTCATCTTTCGATCTCCAATTTGAGACCATTCACATATCCGCGTCCGGTGTCCCGAAATTTCCTGCACTTCATGCTCCCTAGAATCTTCGTATTCCTTTATCGCTGCAACCTTTGTCTCAGGTTCTGCATTTGCCTAAACAATGTTAGCTGATAATCGCTATGCAAGAATTTACCTTTTAACGTAGCCATCATTCTGGTCCAGCTTTGATAGGCTGCTTGCCAACTCTCCTTCTTTCTTCTTGCACTCCATCCCACCAGAGTGTAGCATGTACTTTCAGCTTCATTACTACAAACTTGACCTTCTTATCTTCGCTCATTTCTTCATATTCAAAGCACGTGTTCATTTCATTAATCCAATCCACCAGCTCCTCTGGATTCAGTCCTCCTGCAAAACTTGATACTTAAATCTTGGGCTTAACAGCAGACCCCAGAACAGTTCTGAGGAGCCTCATGTCAGGAGGAATCTTAGCAATTTCTCCAGCTTCTTCTATCTCTGTTTCACTGATGTCTTCAGGATCTCTAGGTTGTCTTCACTCCAAGGCATCCATTCTGGCTTCGAACCTCTGCAAGATCCCCAACCCTTCTACATTGGCAACGGGTCCGCCTCTCCTTCTGCCAGCACCTCTACCAACTCGGATTTCTATGTTAATTCTTTGCAAAAACACTAAAAAACAGCTCTGATACCACAATTGACAGCAAAAAAATTGAATTCGGCCCCTTAAGAAGAGCTGGCCACTATAGTAGCTCTATCAGCATTTTCCGTTGGATTAACTCGGTTCATCTCCACATGGTCTTCCACAATTCTTTATAATTTCATTTATCAATTTCAAATAAATTGATAAATAAATACATTAAGCGACTTCAGAAATTTAATTATATCCCCGAAACGTAATTCTCATCACCCTTCGGGATCTTATTTTTACAACCTGACTCCTTATAAATAAACCATTCTAGGCCCCGGGCCCACCATACACAATCGAAGGTTCAATTAAATACACACGCCATACCTTGGTTAACCTCCGTGCTACTTCTGAATGTTATCACCATTTGATGAGCCTTCCTTCAAATCAACGACATTCGTTGATATCGTGCTGCCTCCTTAGTCGAACGTTAATGTGAGATGGGGGCAGTTTTGGAAACCTGCCTTATGCCACGTGTCCTCCAACAAATGTGATCGCTCCAATTTCATGAATATTGCTCATCCTGCAAAGGCGGTGCGATCAAAACCGCTTCCAGCCTTTGAACAGTGATTGACCAGGGTTTAAATCGGGGTTAATGCCTTCCCCTTTATGCTCTCCCGTTCAATAACTCAGTGTCTAATCTTGGACCACGCTCGCAATTCACAACCAACCGAACTAATTCTGTGTAAGAAGGGTTTCCACTACAATGGGACTGAGCTCAACGACCACGATCATACACAGGGCTCTGCTACGAGTGGGGATTTTCAATTGTTCGGACAATTCAAGAGAAAACAATGGATAGAGAGATGCGGAGATTACAAAACAACTATATTCAACAATTATACACAGACCAGTGTTCAATCGCCTCACAATTAAACAAATTCCTCACAAATATCAATTCAAGACAATTTGATAATCAATGAGAACCGAAATGTATTCAACTGGAAGCAATTGCTTAACACACAAGTTCGCTGTGGAAATCTCCTCCCTCGATACATCTGGGGGATAAAATTTCTATACATTACAATGTGTCTCTTCGGTTCCTTGGTGAGGACCGTCTATCTTCCAACAAAACTTAATCATACAATTTGAATAACTGAACATAATAAATGGACTGAACTAAACTATTCGACTTCTACTGACTCTAATGCAATAGACAGCTAAGGTATTGACACCTTGCTATCACAAATTCGAATGATATTGAACCCTCCTAGCCACAACATGTGGAAAAAACCTCTTACATTGTTGGCTAGTGTCTAATGCCCCTGCATCAGATGAGATGCTCTCGAAGGAACTTCAAGGGAAGGATCGAGACTATGAGGCAATGAAAAGGATAAAAAAACCGGTGGTTCTGCCACCATGACGTTGTCTCAAAATAGGAGGGAAACGAGATAGCCAATTTGAGGCTTCCAGATCAAACACCAAGGAATTACTTAATAAGAAGCCAATAAAATATCTTTAATGGGCATGTAATCATAGGCAATTGATTTTATGACATTGAAATGAAACTCTAGTGTTTCATGTTTTAAGAGTCGAGAAATAGGCAAAAGGTGACTCTAGTCACTTTCAGGTTGAACGAGCACGAAAGGACAAGTGTTTAATGATCTTTTCAATTTTAGAGAGTCACGAAAAGACCAAAAAGACTACAAAGGGAATCTAAGAAAGAGGGTGTATCAATTTTCCATAAATTGCAATATACACCTTGGTGATCGAATGAAAGAGAAATGAAGAAGGTCTTGATGTAAATGCAAGCAATCTCGCCAAATGCTGTGTTCAACGTATCATGATTATAGGGCTGCACACTTGGCTTCCTATGGATAAAGGATTGAAACCTATGAGGGTCTCCCTTTATATACTCGATGGTATAGGGACCATAACTCCATGCTAGCACTGTCTAATTCCTGATAGAAAACGACAACTAATAGCTTTAACACTAGTAAAAAATGGCTAATTAGTTACTAAAAAAATTACTAAAATTTGCATATAAACGACTATTTTTTGATCGGTGACCAATAGTAGCTAATTTACAGTATCGTATAACGCGGCCAACTTTTAGTCATTTTTAGCTTAGTCATTAATTGGTTATCTCAAATTTATTGTCTAGTAGTATATTTATTCATAAATTTGGTCATTAATTTAGTTATTGATTTAGTCATTAATTCCCATAATTAACGACCAAATATACAACAAAATATATAACTAAATGATCATCCGAGAAAACCAATTAATGACCAAATAAATATCACCAAAATGTTGGTCGTGTTATAAGATACTCTAAATTAGCTACTAATAGTCATATATATGCAAATTTTAGTCATCGTTTGAAACCGTTTAATGACCAAATAAATATGACTAAATTTTGGTCGTGTTATAAGATACTGTAAATTAGCTACTAATAGTCATATATATGTAAATTTTAGTCATCGTTTGAAACCAATTAATGACCAAAAAAATATGACTAAATTTTGGTCGTATTATAAGATACTATAAATTAGCTACTAATAGTCGTATATATGCAAAATTTAATCATCATTTGTAGTATTCATTTATTTATTTTTGGTAGTTTCATATTCATTATATAAATGACCACTTAGTAGTTTATATTAATTTTATTTACTTTCATTAACAATCATTATAAGAAACTAATTTATTCGTATATTCATTTTATTTGTGTTCATCATTAATAAACATAAAACACTAATTTAATAGTTTCAGATTGCTTTTATAGATTCATTATTAATCAACATAAATTAATTAGTACAATTTTGCAACTAAATTAAAAAAAATAAATTGGCATACAATTTACTTGTTCACATAATATGAAAACATAAAGTTACATATGTTAAATACAATAGTAAGTAATATCAAGTGAAACTATAAATAATTTCTATCACATAAATTATATTATATAAAATATCAAGTATTACAATACGAGTTTCCAACTTAATATTTGTTGGAGTACAATTTACAATGAATTATTGTTTCATCACTTCAAAACATTATCATTGTGTTTCCAAGGCATTGCAGGTGAATTCACCAACTTTGAATACTTGACCATCAATCTCCATGTGTGTCTTATGCGAGATATTGACTCTATAAGTACCATTAAACCATTTCTCTTCTCTCTCTCTTTAATTTGCATTTTGTCGCTCCATTTTTATTGATCTCCTCTTTTTTTAATTCATGCTTCTTACCATCAATACTGAGTTCCTTTCCTGAAAAATAAAGAAGACACAATGCAAAGTATAATACATGAAAGACGATGAACACTGGAATATAAACTAAAGTAGACTATAAAGGATTTATACGATATATACCTCAACATCGGCGATATTGTCAATGTCATTTTTTCCCATAAAAACAAGAAAATCGAATAAGTTTTCTTCAGTTGGGCAATAGTGGGTTCTATGTGGCCAAATGATGTGTATAAATAAAGAAAATAAAATGTCACCATAGAAAATAACACCTTAGTAAAATTAGTATTCAACATTGAAGGAAAGATTATGCACAATCATGCCAACTAAGTTACATGATAAATATATCAAGTTGTGGAATACTTATACAATGTGGGAGTGCAAAAAAAACTCCTAAAAATTGTCAAAGCTAAGTCTAAAATAAAATGAAATGAAGTAAAAAGTATACACTAATAGGATAGCCTCGTATACATGTATATAACTAGATAATTTAGAAGGCTAAGTGAATAAATACATGGCTATAGGTCGATGATGTCAAGAATTCCCAAGTATGATGAGCATTTCCTCATATAAGAACTACTATTTGGGTCCATTATCATATATGAATAAGCCAACTGGTCTATATCAAATTATTAATGTTTTTCTTATGTTTATGTATCACTACAATATAAGTGGATAAATTGCAAATGCAATTATGTTCCCATTGTGTTCCTCATTTGTGGTACAATATATTAGTTGTGATTTGGAGCAAATTTCCAACATCGAAAATATGTAGCAATCACCACTAGTAATCCCCCAAAAAAGATTATTTTGAAATGTAACTTTCAGATTCCGGTTTCTAAATGATTCTTGAATGAAAAATCCACACTGAATTCCAACAACAAACTTCCAATTTGAGGGTACACCTGTGGCCATCCTCAATCACTTAAACTTAGAACATCATTGATCATTATAATAAAAAAATAAAATAAGAGTATTTTTGATATGTTTTGCAGGTTTACATGCAAAGCACCAATAGTTTTCCCATATTTACCATACTTGTAACTTCCAAAATATAACGCATTGATTGATCTTTTACAACAAATACTTGATCCAATAAAAACAATAATTTAACATATTTCAACAATACCATCAATGTTTCATCCTCCATTAGTTCAAAATAGTTAGCACAAAAACTTCAGGAAAAAACAAAAAGTATAAATAAAAATTCAATCAATTAATAATCAATCAAAAAAGGACAAGATTTTTACTAAAGCTTGATAAACAACTATAACACTGCAACTAGTGGTGTTGTTCAAAGAGAAATACTACCTAGAGAACTCATCTTCCAAAATTTTTTCTTTATCCATGAAGGTTTTTTTATATCCTCAAAACAGAATTCGCATTCAATCTTTTAGGTTGCCGAAACTACCCAAAGGCCTTGCCAAATGAAATAGTGAATTTCATTGATTTTCATAAAATGCTTATGGTACTGAAAAATAATAGTTTGGCCATGTGATAGACAATTCAAGTATGTAAAAAATTGTGTACAATATTTCTTATAAGACTCCATGTTAAAAGAAAAACTTGCATATTTCAGATAGAAAAAACATGTTTAGAAGAGAAACATTATCACAATGAACTATATTTTGTTGCATGGGTTATTCCTAAAATAGGGAGATACCCCAACGAACATGAATTTTTTCTTAGCAGATGCGCATGAAACAAGTTCCTTGCCAATCAATCGAACAACCATCCCACTATTCCTTCTAATAGGTGCAACCATTGACTTAGAAAAATTGTACTAAAACAAAATTCTAATCAATGTAGCGAAACGATTGTACACAAAAATATTTGCATACAAACCTGAGGATGAACGAATCAAAGAGGCTTGAAGGGGTCACATATCCAAAAATATTTGACTCCTCTGCCATCCTAAGAATCACCCTTCTCGCAATGTCACCAAGATACATTCTCGAAACCCGTTTCTCAAAAACCTGAAGAAAGCTACAAAGAACCATTATAACATCTTCAAATTATATTTCAGGTAATCAATAACCCTACAAATTTGAGCAATGAAAAGTTTCATGCTAGAAATTACGAATTTTCCTAATCACCTGGATTCAAGCTATCTGCATCTAAAGAATTGTCATAACGAGTCTGTGGCAAATGACTAGACTAGACATTTTCCCATTCCATGTTGATTACGGTCCAAACTCCATAACATTAACTAAAGGTGCAAAATAAATATTCATTGATATATTCAGCAAGAGAAGTATCCTTAGCGAGCTCTGCAAGGGTTTCGTCAGCTCAACCGTAACTTTCTGCATCGTCAATCCTTTGCTCTTCCCCCATCGTACACTGCTTCTACAAGGTTTTGAAACCTTCCAAGCCCAGGTGGAAGTGCCCATGTCAAGCCCCCGCCACAGTGGGAGGGACCATAGTCCTACCGCGATGTAGTAAACCAGACCCCCTTTGTGCAAGGCCAACTTCTCAATGGATTGAACGGCTCCTCCTCATTCACGAAAAAACCAATTATGGGGGCATAGTGGCAAGCAAAGGATGGTAGAAGTCGTTGCCTTCCTAAGGCAGCAATCAACCCCAAATTTGTCATTCTGAACAACCACCTAGAAAAAGCTGAACAGTATATGAAAGATCATGCAATGATCTATAAGTTTTTGGGGATCTGGCCTAGAGAGCAAGATATTTTGGCCTGGATCTAGAACAAGTGGTCCCCAAAGGGAAATATCAAGCTTCAAATTAGGGCCAAAGGGTTCTTTACTATGATATTTGAAGATCTGCAAGACCGCAAACAGATCTTTGAGAACAGAACATATTTTATTGAAAGTGTAGGCCTCTTCATCCACTATTGGGAGGAATGCTACAACCCGAACAAAGAGGAATTCACTGTGGCTCTTGTCTAGGTTTGGCTCTACTCCCTCCCCGATGATTTTTTAGAGCTTGATATCCTGGAGGAATCGAAAACTCAATAGTCGCATTTGTTAACATCTCGGAGATCACCAAACGCCGACGACATGCGACCTATGCCCGAATCTATGTCCATATGAATATATCCCAACCACTGCCGAAATCTATCGATCTGGTCTACAACTCTACATGGACACAACCACTAGATTATGAACATGTTCCTTTCAAATGCCACAGGTGCCATGAGTATGATCATCTCTTCCGCAACTCCCTATTAACAATAGTAGAAGAGGCTCGTGCAGCTGCGCTGGTTAAGGATGGTGATGGATTTCAATCAGTTCAAAGGCATCGATTCATGGCCACTCGGCCACAGCAGTCCAATCCTCTTGATCGTTCGGGCCCCCAATCGCATGCCTGCCCTAGGACCCATCCTCCTCCCCTAAGTCGGTGCCTCCTAAATCTAAAAACTCCTTTGCGGCCCTAGCCAACAAATCCTTGGCCCTCTTCCCTTCCACCCCCCCTTCCCAATCCCTCTCTTCATCCCATGGAGCTCCTCAATCGATGGACATCGACAAGCTACTCTCCACCCTCGGAGACAAGCTCTCCTCCAATAGAAATATCTCTGATGCACTGAATTAGATCGGTGCATCCAGGAGGTCCTGAGGCAAATGAGTAGGATCCTAGAAGCTAGGGAGCGACACAATAGGCTCAGATCAGAGGAGAAAAATTTTCTGGAAATATTCAAAAGCTCGAGCAAGACATGCATCAAAGATATCCCAGGTAATCATCTGAACCATTTTGGCACCCTTTTCAACAAATGGGCAGCTCTTCCTAGACGAATAGACTCAGGTCTCCACAATATGGGTACATAGGGAGACCCCCTTAGCATAACAGTCTGAGACCCTAAGTGATATGAAGAGCAAGAAGGGCCACAAATCTACCAAAAAGCGTATTCGTGAAGCCAGAGAACTTTTGTTAAACTCAGGGCAGCTGGGAAAATTGACGGATTTCTTTCCCAGATCTGTCGCTCCTTCCTCATGAAGATCATGTCATGGAATATCAGGGGCTTCAGTAGCCTAGGGAAGATCCGATCCCTTAAGGACAAAATAGGAAAGTACAAACCTTATATAGTTATTCTGCAAGAGACGAAGGTGACTGCTAACAAAGTTAAGGAAAAAAGCCAAAGATGTTAGAGGAATAGCCAAGCCATGGCGATTGAAGCCATTGGAGCTGCCGAGGGCATAGAAATTATTTGGGACCCAGGACATGTTATCTTCGAAGACTGGGTCGGCACCAAATTCACGTTGTCGGCCTCGATTCGCTTGATAGGTGAACACTGGTGGAGGAGCATAGCTCCAGTCTATGGGCCAGCTACGCCTTGTGACAAATCGAATTTCCTCATGCATCTAAAAATCCTTAGCAGGTTATGGGCTAAGGAAGATTGGATCCTCGGAGGGGATTTCAACTTGATTCGAAACTTGGAAGAAAAGAGTGGGGGAGTCCATCGATTAGACCCATCCTCGCATGCCTTCAACGACACTGTGGAGGATCTCTGCCTCGTTGATGTCATCCCCTACCAAGGGCTTCATACCTGGAACAATCGACGAGGGGGAGAGAACCAAATTGCCTGCAGGCTAGACAGGTTCCTCTTCTCATGACCGACCCTCAACTCTCCTCTGAGATCCTCCCCTCCATCGGCTTGGATCACTAGCTTATCAGTGTGGATCTATCCTAGTCTAACCCCCCACCCCCCCACTGATACGTTCGCTCCGGTTCAATATTTTTTGGTTGTGACACCCAGGATTCATGGATCAATTAGCTTCGTGGTGGACAGCCCTAGGTACACCACATAGTAACAAAATGCAATCTTTCCAGAAGAAGCTTCAAGGCCTCAAATGCCATATCAAAGCATGGAACTGGGAAAATTTCGAGGATATTCTTGAGGAAAAGAGGAAGTTGGAAGCCAACCTGGAGGAAGTAGAACAACGAATTATCTAGGACGGTTGCACGGAAGAGATGGCCAAAAAAGAAGATCTCTTGATTAAGGACCTGGAGGAGCGGAAGTAGTAGGAGGAAATATTGTGGCGGCAGAAATCCAGAATTCAATGGTCGAGAGATGGGGAAAGAAACACAAAATCCTTCCACCAATCCATGATCCAACATTTGAAAATCAATAGAATCACCCACCTGCAGGCGACCAACAACTCTTTCCTAGACCGCCAGGAAGACATTGTGACAGAACTACAACCATTCTTCTCTTCCCTACAACACGATGAAGGTTATGACAGATCAGAGGCTCTATGTAAAGTTACCTAGAATATCCCCTCTTTGATCTCGCAAAACCAAAATGAAGCTCTTCTAAGCCTAATCTACCTTTCGAAAGTAGAGGAAGTCGTGAAGGCCCTGCCTTCAAATACAACCCTAGGACCGGACGAATTTACTGCAGAATTTTTCAAGGCTAGATGGTCCTTCCTTAGTCACGACATATGCGAGTGTGTGGAGGAATCACGACAGCTCAGACAAGTATGGTCTGACCTTAATGCCACCTTCATCGCCCTCATCCCAAAATCGAAGGAGGCAACAAGACCGAGGTACCTCATGCCTATCTCCCTATGCAATGTGATTTATAAGATACTTTCCACCATCATGGTCCACAGGCTCAAGCCACTGCTTCACTGCATCATTAGTCTTGAGAAATCATGGTTTGTGGAGGGATGTCAAATCTTGGATGTCATTGTCTTCGCGCATGAGACCATCCATTCTATCAAAACACATAAGCTTCGCAGAATCTTGCTGAAACTGGATCTCTCGAAAGCATAATATCGCCTCAACTGGGATTACCTTCTAGAAACCCTGCGGGCATTTGGTTTTGCAGTTTAATGAATTCAATGGATTAAATCCATGATCTCCACTTTGTTTTTCTCCAATCTCATAAACGACACACCATCAGAAAATTTCTGGTCCTCGAGGGGTATTCATCAAGGGGACCCACTCTCCCCCTTCCTGTTTATTATTGTTGCCAAAGGGTTGGGACGCTTGCTGAAGGCCGCTAAAAAATCCAATAAGATAACAGGGCTTCACCTGCCCGGATCAAACATTGACATGACTCACCAATAGTTCATGGAAAATAACCTCCTCTTCGGTGGTGCACTCTGAAAGAAGCTTCCCAACTCAACATCATCTTGGAGGACTTCCAAGAAGCCTCATGTATGCTCCTCAACAAGCTTAAGTCTGATATATATTTCTTCAACACTCCCCACCCAGTTCAAGCTTGCTTAGCCAGAACCTTGGGTTTCAATGTTGGCTCTCTCCCCTCCAAGTACCTGGGAGTTCCCCTCCTGTTAAATCCTTTGTGCATTGACTAGTAAGCTCTCTAACTGGAATTTTTGGGTCCTTAACCTTGCGGGATGGGCCACCCTCCTCAAATATGTCCTGCAAGAAATGCCCCTCTACCAGTTGTTTGCTCTTCCAAACCCAAACTACATTTACTCAGAACTCATTGCCTTATTCTAGTGATTCCTCTGGGGAGGTACTGCAGATGATAGAAAGTGGCCTCTAGTGACCTGGCATAAGTTGTGTCTCCCAAAACTGATGGGGGGTTTGAGCTTGAGGGACCCAAATTTTCTTAATGCAACTCTGGTGGTGTTGGTTGAAAGGGGGATCGAAACTGTGCAAGACTATTTGGTCTCATAAGTATGGCCAAGGGAAAACTCAGCATGAAATCCTTCACACAACCCTCCATATTCAAGGGTCTACCATCTGGAACCTCGCCAACACTAATAACGACCTGATTCACACACACTTCTTCTGGGAGGTGCACAATGGGGAAACTGGATGCTTTTGGGAGGACTCTTGGCAGCAATCCCCCCGCCTCTCTAAGGACCATTCTTTGGCAGATCTCATGCCCTTATTCCATTCCTGCGGAGCCATGACAATAAAATATTATTGGCACAACCAACCAGACAAGAATGGTTGGCACCAATGGAAAACTGCAGAAGACTGGCCTATATACCTACCCCACCAAGGGTCATATTGACTTGCCCAGTATCTCGCCCAACAGAAAATCCATTCCTCCCAAGGCTCGAAAAAATTAAGATGGGACCTCTTGACCTCCACGGTATTTTCAATCAAGGAAGCGTATCTCCTTCGTGCGGCAGTCTCGATCATCCCCAACACTCAGGTCTGGAAGAGAATATGGAACAGTCATCTTTGGCCGAAAGTGGCCCACTTCCTCTGGTTAGTGATTCAAAAAGATATCCTGACATTGGATCGTCTCCTTAAAAGGGGCTTCATTGAGTCGCCCATGTGCTTCCTTTCTTGGTAGGCCAAAGAAACCCAACATCACATCTTCATGGACTGCCCCTTAACCCAACAGATCTAGAAGCAAGCCTTTGATATTTCTGGCCTCGTTGATGGCACCGCTGCTACCACCAGAGCCCTGCTTGAAGATTGGTTGACCCACAGATTCTCCAACCCAGTGGTCTCTAGAGCATGGTGGCTCCTCCCTATTCTCCTACGCTGGAACACTTGGAAGGGGAGAAATCATGCTATATTTGAGAATAAAACCCCTTTCGCCCCTCTCATCTGGTCTTTGACCCTCTCCAACATTAGGGAATCCATTCTCACAGACCCGTGGGACCCTGCAGACTGGGATGCGGGTCCATCCGATCTAGCCATCCTACATCTTTTGAATCTGATCTCCTCCAACCTGGTCCACCCTCACCTGACTCATGGATTCCCGCCCCCCTCCCCACTTCACATTGTCTTCAACTCAATTTTGACGAAGCCTCCAAGGGTAACCCCGCCTAGGTGAGATATGGTAGCATCCTCCGCGATGCCGAAGGAACACCCCAAGCAACATACGCAAGCTCCATCTGCATATCGACAAATAATGGTGCAGAACTAACTAGGTTGGGTTTCATGAGCAAGGTCTTTATTATAGGTCAAAAGACTTCTTCTTGATGTCTTTTAGGGATTTTTCATATTGTCATAAATGTACAAATTAAGAGTCATGTATATGAAGAGTCACGTCAATGAATTATGCCTCAAGACTTTGTCATATAAGCCTTGAAGACATGGCTCAATATGATGCTCAAGATCAGCATTGAATATCTCCTCAAAACAGCCTATGAGCAGTGGGCAAGTCGGCTCACATACCCCTGATGAAGTCGGCCTCATAACATAAGTATAGGTTGGCTTATTTACAGTCAGAATCAACTATTTAAAAGAGCATGTGGATTTCAGTTTGACACAAATTTCCGGTCATGAGTTATGATATTTAGTATGAGCTTCAGGACTGAAATATAAGTGCAATAAAGAGAGAACAAAACCGTTGATTGAAAAATAGGACATTATATCAGCAAAGAAAAGGATTATGGTTTGGATATAAAGATTTTGTGATCTAGTGTGGAACTTTAGGTCTGTAATAAATGCGAGTTTAGGACTGTGTTTATATGAAGGAGGGTGACAGAGTATCTTATATATATACGAAGATATATGACTGTGTTAAAGAGCGAAATTGCAGAACTGTGTTTAGTGTGAAGTTGCATGATTATGGGAAGATTACAGGACTGTACTAAGTGCAAAGTATAATCAGTATGCTTAGCAAAGTAAAGTAAAGGTGCAAGGTTAAGTAAAGGTGCAATATGTGCACAAGTCTATCCATAACAAGGTGCTGATATCTCAACCCTTACACCCAAAATACCAAAGAAATGAATTAAATGGATACCAACACATATGGTTGCATCATGGTTCAACTGGGAATACAAGATTTTAGTTTTATTTGGGGCCTTGAAATACAGATTTTGTGTGAGAAATACCATGAAAAATCATTACCATCCTCCAGCTCCTGCATCTACATTATAAATGGAAAACTAGCTCAAGACATCAATACAAATGTAGATGCCAAGTTGCTCTCAAAACAAGAATTTTATGACAAAGAGATGCTTTCCTGCCACTTTTGTCTAGAGCTCTTGAAGATTCTTATATGGGCAATCACTTTAGTCTTATCAATCTTGGAACAGGTTCTCAATTTTTATCCGAATGATGGCATAAACAATGAAATATTTTTATTTATTGCACCTCAATTTTGTATGTACTGCAACATTTTTGGAAATGATAACTCTGATATTCCTAATCATGGTGATCTAATAGCTACCATTTTAGGATTTTTTGGAAGCCTTGAGTATTGGCTAGCTCACAGGTTGTTACTTTCAAAGGTCCCAAACAACAGGTTGAAGCATGCTAATATTTTGAACAAGTGTTTGGAATTTTTGAATGAACAAGAACATTTGTTGGTTTGTGCATGTGCTCATGAACAACTCAATTCCATGATGAACATTGAAAGTGATGTGCAAGTTCGTGTTTTTGGGGACCTTATTGATATGATACAACAAGAGATGCTTGTAAACACTATTGGAATGAAGGAATATGACACTACACCAATAAAATTTGACAGGGTTTCAGAGTTGTCGTTAAACAAATTTCTGAAAATTGATGCTATAGGTTATGATGCCTTGCAAATTTTTCAAGTTGATAAGCATCCACACATCATGGGCATTAGCAAAGCCAAGGAAATTTTTTTGTTATTTGGCAAGTTTAACAAGTGTGTCATTGTCATGGGCTGACGTCTTTTAAGTATTTGGTTCTTAATGCCTATAACCAGCCCTGCACAACACTATGAAATATGTGAAATATATTCCCCCCTACGTGGACATTCCAACAACTGAAAAAATCTGGATATTTAACATTTTAGAGATGAAATTTTTTACACTTGAACATTGCCACACCCTACACAAAGAAACATACTAAAGATCCCCCAAAAGCCTCCAACCTAAGAAAACATTTATAATGTTACAAATATCATTTCGGAAAAATATCAGAAGGTTTGGAAACAAACTTCTCAGAAACACTCAAACACCAGGGAAAATATTGGAAAATATCAACAAGCATAAACTTGGACCTGAAAAAGTCTGGAAAACTTGAACCAAGATATACAATCTAAGCATCGCAAATTTCCCAACAAGAAACAAGATTTCTACTGTATACAGTAAATCTCCAACCTCTTCAAGCCCTACAACAATTTTACTGAAAGCCTAAAGGGTTAGCATGCTTGTTACATCACCAATATATAGGGTTTGTTTTCAGAGAATTACAGAGGATCTAACCATATACCCATCACAAGCTATTTGACTAAACCTAATGATTTGGCAAGTCGCAAAATATGCAGAGCTGCAGAAGATTAAGTGTTAGGTCCCTATATCACTAGTATAGAACCTTATTATTGTTATTGTAACCCCCTTATTGTTATTATTGAACCCTTGTAACCCCCATTTTTTTATTATTTTGCCCTTAAATTATTATTGTTAGGTCGGCTAGGATTACATTGTGGCCCACTAGGATTACATTATGGCCCCATGGACTCCTATATATAGAAAGGAGGTTTTGTAAATTGTATCATCCAAGAATTGTTCATTTATGTAATGTATTGGAGATTTCCCCCTCGAAGTGGTTCATTTCTAAGGCGTTGATATCTCTTTTCTTCTCTTTTTGGAGCTGGTTACACAACATTTGGTATCAGAGCTTTGGATTCTAGGGTTTCGCTGCTCCAAACAGGTCATCGTGGCATTTTCGCTATAAATTTTTTTCTACGAAGCTTCAGAAGCTGAAATTTTTAGGGTGCAAAGCTGAAATCTTGAGGAAGGTTGTCTAAAAATTTCAGATCTTGGTTCGCAATATTTGAGGAGATATCATCTGTGGAAGTTAGGTATTTTTTCAGGCTCATAAACAGGTCATCGTGGCATTTGCGCTATAAATTTTTTTTTACGAAGGTTCAGAGTCTAAAATTCATATGGTGCGAAGCTGAAATCCTGAGGAAATTCGTCAAAAAATTTCAGAACTTGGTTCGCAATATTTTTGGAGATATGATCTGTGGAAGGTAGTGTTTTTTCAGGCTCCTGAATTTCATCTCAAAGAGGTGATCGTGGGAAAAGTTCAATAAATCTCTCTCTGGGCATCGGATTGGAGTGCCGTAAAAATTGGTTGCAATTACATGGACTGCAATTTCTTGGCTATCAATTTTAGAGATGAAGGATGAAATAGTGACACGTGGCAACTCGTACAAGTTCGATCTACTGAACCAGTCAAAAATTGGGTCATTGTGGGAGATTGGAAATAACTTTGTATTGAAGAATCCAAATCAGATCATACCTGTGGCATTTGAAAGATAGTTCAGAAGGCTACTACAGCAGTGAATTTCAGATATTGAAGATTCTCAATTACAGAGATAATTCAATTTAAATACAGAGCTCCTAAAAAGCAAGTAAAAGGTGTGTATTTTTTTCCGAATTGCATAAGTCTTGTTTGAAGAATCAAGTTGAATTGATTCCAAGGGAATATTGTAGAATAGATATCAGTATTGGATTCTAAAATGGCCCCTAAAAATAATTCAACTCCCATTAAGCCTTTATAAGGCTCTACTGTGACTCATGAAGATGAAGAATGGCAACATGACATATCAAAATTACAAGAGCAAGTGCAACAAATTTCGCTCTCGCAAAGAACAACAAAAAATGAAATGGAAGTTTTGAAGAAAGGCATAGAAACTAAGATGGATGGTTTGAAGAAAGGCGTGGAAGCTAAGATGAATGGTTTGGAAGCTAAGATGGATGGCATGGAAGTGGTCATGGAAGCTAAGATTGATGACATGGAAGCTAAGATCGATGAAAACATGAAAGACAACATGGAAAACATGAAGAATGATCTAAAAGCATACATGGAAGGCTTGATGACAAGCTTAAAACAAGAAACGATTCCTAATGGCGGAAATATGGTAGAAGAACCTCATGATGAGAACAAAATAAATGTTAATCGTGATTTCATAACCTCTAATGTTGGCGGGAAGAAACACCATATTCCAAAAATGGATATGAGGAAGTTTGATGGAAAGGATCCTGTAACATGGATACTCCAGATGGAGCAATATTTTGATCTCCATAACGTGCAAAACACACAAAAGGTACGCATTGCAACTTTACATTTAGAACAAAATACATTTGTATGGTATCGATGGCTTTGCTCCCGTAAAAAAATTGTCACTTGGTAAATTTTTATGGAGGAAATGATAGCACATTATGAGGATACAAAGAGCAACACCTTCTTTAGCCAATTGATAAATCTCAAACAAAAGGGTTTAGTGGGGCAGCACATTGAGGACTTCCAAAAATTGAATATAAGGGTAACTGATATTCCAGAGGAACACGGGATCGATCTCTTCATAGGCACTTTAAAGGATAACATCCAACATGAAGTTCGTGTTTTGGAACTAGATTCATTGGAGAAGGCATTCAGGTTGGCAAGAAAATTTGAATGTAAAATAATGGCGACAAGGAAGCCTACCACTCAATTCTATAAAGAAGGAAGTGTTGCTATGTCTAGATTTCCACAACCTACAAGGTTGACACCACAACAATTGGAAGAAAAAAGAGAAAAAGGGCTTTGCTACAGTTGTGATAGAAAATACACTAAAGGTCATAAGTGTCATGAGAAAAAATTATTTTACATAGATTGTGAAGAGGAAGAAGAAAATGAACAAGAAGAGGATATACACCAGGAACCAGCCCTAGAAGAGGAAGAAATGAATCCGACCATATCGTGTAATGCACTGGCAGGAATTACCACTCCTCAAACTCTCAAGATAAAAGGACAAATCAAGAAGAAAAAGGTAATAGTGTTGATTGATTCAGGTAGCACCCATTATTTTATTCATTGTAAGGTAGCCAAGGAATTAAATTGTTTCCTATACCCAGCACCAGAATGTCAAGTGATGGTTGCAAATGGAGGAACTATAAATTGCTCTGGAAAATTCCATAATATTAAGCTAACCATGGGGGAATATGTATTGACTAGTCCAATGCTTTCCATTCCTATGGGAGGTGCTGATGTTGTACTAGGAGTACAATGGTTACAATCTTTGGGGATGGTAGCTTTTAATTTTCAAGAACTTTTCTTGAAATTTTTTTCAGAAGGAAAGGAAGTCGAATTACGGGGTATTGCAGGGAAGCCGGGAAAGATAATAAGCTCTAATGTCATGACAAAGCTTCTAAAGAAATAACAACGAAGCATAATTGCACAATTATGCTCACTAGAAGTTCCAACATCAAAATCATCTATTTCTGCAGATCTCCAACAAGTCTTGGACAATCATTCCAAGGAGTTTGAAACTCCCAAAGGACTCCCACCTATTCGTGATCATGATCATGCTATTCATTTGATTCCAGGAAGTGTTCCTCCAAACATCAGGCCATATAGATATCCTTACTTCCAAAAGAGCGAAATTGAACGTATGATTGCAGAAATGTTAGAGGCGGGTATAATTCAACCTAGTCAAAGTTCTTTCTCTGCTCCTGTAGTATTGGTACACAAGAAGGATGGATCATGGCGCATGTGTCTGGATTATAGGGAGCTCGATAAGCTCACCATTAAAGATAAATTTCCCATTCCTGTGATTGATGAATTATTGGATGAATTACATGGAGAAATTTATTTTACCAAGTTGGATCTTCGTTCAGGATATCATCAAATTAGAATGAAGACTGAAGATATTCCAAAAACAACATTTCGAACTCATGAGGGTCATTATGAATTTTTGGTCATGCCTTTTGGCCTTACCAATGCACCTTCTACATTTCAAGGATTGATGAATTCCATTTTCAAACCCTTCCTTAGAAAATTTGTGCTAGTATTTTTTGATGATATACTAATCTACAGCAGGTCTTGGAAGGATCATGTTGAACATGTTGACGGGGTGCTCAAACTATTGCAGGAGAAACAATTATATGCAAAAAAATCCAAATGTTTCTTTGGAGTACAAGAGGTGGAATATCTGGGTCATATTGTATCTCATGAGGGTGTTAAATTAGACCCTAACAAAATTAAAGCCATTAAGGAATGGAAAGTTCCCACAACCATAAAGCAGTTGCGAGGATTTCTCGGGTTAACAGGGTATTATCGAAAGTTTGTTAAGAATTATGGGAGAATAGCAGCACCTCTAACAACATTATTGAAGAAAGATGCATTTTCATGGACTCTTGAAGTAACTAAGGCCTTTGAACATCTTAAAGAGGCAATGTGCCTAGCACCAGTCTTAGCTACACCAGACTTCACAAAAACCTTTATTGTGGAATGTGATGCCTCAGGAAATGGAATTGGTGCATTTTTAATGCAGGAAGGAAGACCCATTTCTTTTGAAAGTCGTCCAATCAAAGGAAAGTATTTACAGAAACCTATTTATGAGAAGGAAATGTTAGCAATACTGCATGCACTAAAGAAATGGCGAACTTACCTAATGGGAAGACAATTCAAGGTAAAAAATGATCATGATAGTCTTAAACACTTTTTGGAACAAAGACTATCTTCAGAAGAGCAGCAAAAATGGGTCACAAAGATGTTGGGTTATGACTTTGAAATAATCTACAAAAAAGGAAAGCTTAATGTTGTTGCAGATGCACTCTCAAGAAAGAATGAAGAGTTGGAAGCATTGCTTTGTGCCATTTCTATTATCCAACCAGATTGGATAACTGAAGCAAGAGATGAATGGAAGAAGGACAAAGATGTATGGACACTCATTCAAAAGTTGCAGCAAGATCCTGGTACATCTGATACATTTAGTTGGAAAAATGATTCCTTATGGTACAAAGATCGCTTATATCTTTGTAAGAATTCCCAACTAAAACAAAATATTCTTCTGGAATTGCACACTTCTCCTTTAGGATGACACTCAGGATTTTTAAAAACTTACCACAGGGTGAAGAAAGAATTTTTTTGGGATGGCCTTAAATCTGATATTCAAAAGTTTGTGGCGGAATGTTTGGTTTGCCAGCAGAATAAAGTGGAGACAATTAAGACCCCGGGACTTCTACAACCTTTATCCATTCCAAGTCAACGTTGGGAGGGGATTTCAATGGATTTTATCACAGGTTTACCTAAGTCCGAAGGAAAGAGTGTCATCATGGTGGTAGTTGATAGACTTACCAAGTATGCACACTTTTGTGCATTACCTCATCCATTTAAAGCAAGTACAGTTGCTACTACATTTATGGATAGAATTCAAAAGCTACATGGAAGCCCAAGGGTTATTGTGAGCGACGGAGATCCCATTTTTACTGGAAATTTTTGGACGGAGTTATTTTCTTGTTTGGGTACTCAATTAGCTCATAGCTCATCTTATCATCCTCAATCTGATGGTCAAACTGAGATAGTAAATAAATGTTTGGAAGGATATCTTCGTTGTTTTGTATCGGATAAACAAACACAATGGGTCAAGTGGTTACCTCTTGCTGAATGGTGGTATAACACTTCCTTCCATACTGCAGCAAAAATGACCCCATTTATGGCACTTTATGGATATCATCCACTATCCATCACATCATATTTAAGGGAAAATTTGAAGGTTCAAGCGGTGGAAGATCACATCGAGCATCAGCAAGAAGTTCTCCAACTCTTAAAGGATAACCTGAATTTGGCACAAAATCGAATGAAACAACAGGCCGATCAACATCGTAGCGAGAGAAGTTTTGATGTAGGTGATTGGGTATTTTTACGGCTACAACCATACAAACAAATGTCCCTCAAGCAAGCAAAGAAGGATAATAAATTATCGCCAAAGTACTATGGTCCTTACAAGGTGTTGCAAAAGATTGGTACTATGGCATACAAATTGGAGCTTCCTGCTTCATCGCGAGTACATCCAGTTTTCCATGTTTCATGCTTAAAGAAGGTTATAGGTGAAAATCTTCCAGTTCAAACAATATTGCCAGAACTTGATGAGGAAGGAAAAATCATATTGGAACCTGAAGCGGTCACGGAAACAAGAACTCGACGGCTACGGAATCGATCAATTTCAGAGTATCTCATCAAGTGGAAGAACTTACCCACTGAAGATTCTACATGGGAGGATGAGAATTTTATACAGAAGCACCCGGAGCTACGCAAGCATTGAGGACAACACTTTTTTGAAGGAGAGGGGCATGTTAGGTCCCTATATCACTAGTATAGTCCCTTATTATTGTTAGTGTAACCCCCTTATTGTTATTATTGAACCCTTGTAACCCCATTTTGTTATTATTGTGCCCTTAAATTATTATTGTTAGGTCGGCTAGGATTACATTGTGGCCCACTAGGATTACATTATGGCCCCATGGACTCCTATATATAGAAAGGAGGTTTTGTAAATTGTATCATCCAAGAATTGTTCATTTATGTAATGTATTGGAGGTTTCCCCCTCGAGGTGGCTCATTTCTAAGGCGTTGATATCTCTTTTCTTCTCTTTTTGGAGCTGGTTACACAACATTAAGAATTATAAACAATGGATAGTAAGGAGAAACAAAAGACAGATGATCCAGGAAGCATAATGTCACAAGAAATGAACTTTAAGTAACGAAAAATATTCCATTTTTCATTTCTGTTTTTCCATTTTTCATCACTTCAGAGTCCAAACTAGATCAAATGCCTCCTTCAGTTTCATTGAATGGACTAGCCTGGGCAAAGGTTTGGTTTTGACTTGGGGGATCCCATGTACATATTAAGGTGAAATTGATGAACATTGTTTCTTAATCAACTCATTCACCAAAAAAGTTACAGCTAAGAATAAGATTAGAAACATAAATGATAACAATTTTTATCATTACAAGAAAAATAAACTTGAAAATCAAATAAAAGGAAACAAAAATTGTTTAACAAAAAAAAAAATCGTTGAATTTTTCTCAGACCCATGTGTACTGGCACCCTTTAGCATACATTTCGATGTGCAAATTGGTGTTAGTTTACTTGAATTTCTTGGACAGTGCTCCAGCTATAGCACTTTTTCCTTCAGTAGAGCAGTTCATACAGCAGAGTTTGGAGCTGTAATATTAATTTTTTTTTTCAAATTTGATAAAACTACAGATTATGTATTGACTAGTTCAATTAAAGTGTTTGTTGTTTTATTTATAAGCAGTACACGTTTGTAACTTTAAGTACTCCTGAGACTCGACGATAGTGAATTGGAAAATCTTAAAGACACAATTTTCTTTTGCAGGTGAAAAGGATAATCAGGAAGCATAATTGTATCGTACTTCAAAGACAAAAGAGTTGGATCTTCTTCTAGGATACGTCTATGATAAAATGTTAGATACGGAAAGAGCCATAATAAGAGATTTGGAATTGCGGCTTTAACCTTTCTCAATGCATTTGCATATGACATCAAAGTTCATATGAGAGCTAGACTGCATGCTCTCATTGGAATTAGTTGCATAAGAGTACATGCATGTCAGGCTAGTGCTCACTGTAGAGTATGCACTTGAGATAAAAAAAGGAAATCACTCATTTTATGTAGGGAACAATGCCTTCTCCCTCTCAAAAACCCCTACAAGCATTGACATCATGCCTGTAAAGAATGTTGATGGCATTATTGTCCCTATGATCAAAAGGTTAATACATCATAAATTGGAAACTAAGGAATCTAATCTATCCTGGACTAGACTGGTTTTCCTTTGTTTGAATTTTTTTTGGAAATTTCTATCATTTGCACCAACATCTGACGATATATTTACTCACGTTGTTCCTACCTTGTCTCTAAGTGCCCTCCTTTTTCCTCTTTAAAGCTTGCAATGACATTTATTGTGTTCCAATGCTGATGGTGCTTGTTTGAGGAGATTTCAACACTTGAGCTAAAATGCCTCCCATGCCAAGCTAATAATACCAAACACGGGTCCATTATGTATATACCTCAAATTGGTTATGAACTGTGCCTTTCTGGACTAAAACTCGACGATAGTAAATTGGAAAATCTTAAAGACACAGAGTTTGCTTTTGTAGGTGAAATGGATCATCAGGAACCGTAATTTTATCGTACTTCAATGACAAAAGAGTTGGATCTTATTCTTGGAGATGTCTATGATAAAATATTAGATATGGAAAGATCCATAATAAGAGATTTGGATTTGCAGCTTTAGCCTTTCTTAATGCATTTGCAGATGACATCAAAGTTTTTTGAGGAGCTGGACTGCATGCTCTCGTTGGCATTAGTTTCACACCAGTACATGTATGCCAGGCCAGTGCTCACTGCAGAGGATTCACTTGAGATAAAAAAAAAAGGAAATCACTCATTCTCTGTAGGGAATAATGCATTTTCCCTCCCAGAAACCCCTGCAAGCATTGACAGCCTGCCTGTACAGAATGTTGATGGCACTATTTTCCCAGTCATCAAAAGGTAAATATATAAAAAATTGAAGACTAAGGAATCTAATCTATCCTGGACTGGTTATGTATAGATTTCTTACAGCATAAAACCATCACACAATGAAGAAGGGGATCCTATTAAGTCTAGCCTTGGAGTATTAGCAAATAGAAAAGTGGCAACAAAGGAAGTGGAAGATGTCAAACATAATGTTGGTACCAGAAGCACATGTCTGAATTAATGGCAACTTTGAGTTAATGATGATCATCCATATATATGCTCAATCAAATAAGCCTATATTATTTATTCCCCGATGGAATTTCATGTGCTACAATACAAAAATAGCTTTCTATCAAGAGTCAAGACAATATCAACGCCTATATCTACTCAATCCTGAGAAGGGTCCTAGAAATCCACAATAAAAGAGGTTGTGGCTCCAAAACTTGACATGTTGGCTAAGTCCTCAAAATATATGTGCAGGATTTTGTAATACAAAAGTCAATTCAAAACTTGTTCCCGTAGTAAATCTGGGCAATTGTATTTGTACTGTTTTCAAAAAAATTGTTATTCCTACAGTCCTATGTCAGACAATAATACTTTTCAATGCATTTATAGCAGTTTTTCATTTACACATTAATTCTTGCATCATGCCATTTCCCAGTTTCCTACAAATTTTTAAACGACATTTTTAAACATGTACCATTTCCCAATACCATATGCACTTCTTGATTTCTGATGGCAAGAATCACATTAAGTGGCAATGTTTTGTTGTTTAATTGTGTTTGTATGGTGAAGTGTGGACCTTAAAAGTGTATATATGGTAGATATCCATTCTTCCCAACCCAAATTTCCCTGCAATGATATTGTACCACCAATTGATTCTATAAAGAAGGTCAATCTAGTACCACAAATATGACACCATATTTCATGGTTTTACAACTCATATTGTAACTGAAATTATATCAAATGATAGAACACAAACATAGCTTGAAGTACTTTTTCCACTTAAAAAGCATTTGATACTAGCCAACAGGATGGAAATTCACTAGTGAGGTCGATGGAATGTTAAGCCACCACCAGTGTTCCATTCTTTTAATGCTCACAATAACTGATTTGTTGGAGAAGGGCCATTTCATAGGAAAGGGGCAAGAAAACTTTAGGAAAGATTATCAGAGCATGTAGCACATATCCCGGTCTTCGCTCTCAAAAACGACTTCCATTTTTTTTGCTAGCATAAGTTCCCATTACCTCGAAGGAAAAAACTCTAATTACTAAATGAGAGTTACAAAAATACTGAGACACATTAGAGGACAAATCATACAGAAAGACGTGTACCTATAGAAGTTAGTTCTTTAAATATAGAAAAATTTCCTTCCATGTTTTCGAAAAATAATGTAACTTCCCAATACCTAGAGAGATAGTACTCTAATTACTAAATGGGAGTTACAAAACCGATTGGGCACATTAGAGGATCAAACGTATTAAAATACATGTCCCTATGAAAGGAGATAGTAATTGGCCCAAAAAATTCTTATAATCTAGATTTAAACACCCATGATCTTCTCCCTACTCAGTGAAATTGTCTCAACTTTTGAAAAAACAATTTTCACCATATTTACAGACCATCAAAAGTCATAGAACAATCTGAATCCCCTTCTGATGTAATTGGATTGATACAGATAGTAGAGAAACCTTCTTTCCAAATTGTGAAATGGCCTTTATTGGTTGTTGAAGGAGAGCAATGATATGCTGCCATTGGTCCTGGGTCGTTCTATTGAAGAGGAGATGTCATCCATATAAGTTATTACATGATTAGTAAAAAATCCAGCTATATTTCATCTTTTGGACAGTTGGTTAACATAATTTATAATTGTAATGATTTGAAGATGTACAATTTTCTAAACTATTTCAATTTCCTCTAATAGGAGGTAAAAAAATCACCTACCTTTTTAGTTTATTTTAAGGAGCAAAGTAGAATAGATGGAGGAGGTTTTCTAGCTGTACAAGTATTCACAGAATCATAACTCCACCACTTTTATCTCCAATCTCGCTATTCTCTCATTGATACTCCTGAGCTTTAGAAGAAACTAGTTTTAATTGACCTCGATAATCCTTTGCTCTTCTAGAAACCATGTAGTAAAGATTTTCTTCTTTTTATATGCAGGCTTTTGAACATGTATAGTTAAAATTTTCAAGATGGTTTTGTCCTCTTTGACGTAATATGGAAATTTTTTGACTCTAGGGGCCATGGCAGCTCACATCAAGATAGTCATATGTTGGTCAACTCATAGACTGAAACAATACATCTTCTCACTTGAATAAGAATGTAAACCTACCAACCTTCTGCATAGCTCTAAGAACCATAAAAATTAATTCAATGAAACTATCATCCAAAACAACAAAATGTATCTGGACAATGTTGAAATTACATGTTGATTTTTTTTTGACTTTGGTATTATAGATATTTTAGCATAAAACACATCAAAGCAGATCTCTCTAGACCTTAGTAGATTGATCCATCTCTATTGAGCCTTTAGAGACTACTCCTAAGTACAGGAAGGCATGAATAGCTTGAATGTGAGTTCAATACGAAAAAAGAAATATTCAAATATTCAATATAACCACTGGACATATTATTAATATCCATGATAAGGGAGGAGTCCCCTGACAGAATAATCTTGGCAATGTTAGTGTTTGTCAAGACCCACAAGGGTACAAGATAACAACAAACAGTTGAAAAAAAAGCATCCAATCCTTTCTGCAATAGAAATTTTCTAAGCGTGGACATATACTAGCAAGAAAGGAAACAATCTTCAAGTTTTGAAGCCAAACCAAATATGAGCTGAGATGAGAGCATGACTAGAACTCCACACTTCAATTGTCATGAAACATGTCTTGCTAAAGATAACCACCAAGGTTTAGCAAGATGATGTTGGTGCCATTGATTGTTGAACTTCATTGATGTTGGTGGTATTTATTGTTGAACTCGTCTACCATGGCCCTAACAAAAATGTATCCTTCACTCAAAGGAAAATAATTGGTTACGAATGCTAAGCGTTTTCTACTACATTATAAGGTTGAGGGGATGAACCCTTCACTCAAACCAAAATCATTGGTTAGGCATATTAAAAGGTTGAGAAATCCAAGTTTTAAGACTTGGAGCTAGATGATGTTTATGTATCTCTTTTTGATGATTCTAGTTCTAGTAGTGTTGAATCAATGATGAGTTTCATGAGTGGTCATGTAGATCAGTGATTTGTAGCTTTGATGTCTATTTTTGTTGCTACTACTACCAATACTATTGAGGTTGCAGGGGAATCTTAGGAGTCCTCAAACTCTAAGCCAGATTATTTATGTAGCCCACGTTGATGCTCCCATGTATAGTAGTGGTGATGAGTTTGATCATGATGGGGAGTGATCATGTTGATCACTGATATGTAGACTTGTAGTAGGTAAGTAGCGCCATAGCTTGTAGCATTGTTTTTGGACTCTAAAGTCCATTTAGAGCCTCATTGATTATGTTTTTTGTTGTTGATATGTATTTCACTCAGTTCCATTTTGATATATTCACCTTTTCATGGTATATACATGAAAAAAAATTGCATATTTTATCTCTATTGGTTTGGAATCATGGTTTTAAATCTTAAAAATAGTTTTTTCATAAAAAATAATTATTTCATGTATTTTTTTAAAGCCCAGTTCATTGAGATCTATTAAAATTGGAAACTAGGGCCAAATTACACCATTGGATAGCTCATTTGTTGGAGATTATTATTGCATTGAAATCCTCATTTCAGAGGACCAAAATCGACCTAAAGATCATCAAATTTGGACAAGTAGAAGTGTGTTTTTGAATTTATGCCCACTCATGTTAAAAGTGTCAAGGTTGGCCTCATCATAAAAAAGCCCAACGGTCACGTCTTTTGACCTGAAATAATTTGTATATATAGAGGGGGATTCAACCTCATTTTATACATGAAAGGGATCCAATTTATATCTAAGGTAGTTGAGCTCTTGAGGAGGACGCAGGGTTTTCTAATTTGGGTTTATTTTTAAATAACTAGGGCCGAGATTCATCAGATAAACAGCTGCATGACTTGATGAAATTTTAGGGTAACTTGTATGGGTAATCCTTCCATTACAGGTCTGAACTCAACCTTGGAAAGTTAGGTCATGTTTGGGTACTGACTTCCAGCCAACCTATGATCAATTTAAGAAATAATTTCTCCCTTTTTGTGTCCACACTTCAGAGCCATTACTCCAGGTAGGTCCGCAGGCATGCACAATGTTAGATAGAGGGATTGAGAAACCTATCTTGGGTTCAGATCAATTCTAAGGGCTAGGAATGGACAACCTCTTGTTTTCCAAGGAAAGTCGCAGTTGAAAGGAGGGTTTCTTGATCAGTTGAATGGAACGATAGTGGATTGTAAGAAACCCTAGCCATATCTTAGCTGACTACTGTTAACAACATGATGATATTGCAGTTTTCGGCTATTCACTTTTCCAAGGGAAGTCATATTGGATATTCAAATTGGCAAGTCATTTTGACTTTAAATTATAGTACTCTCTCTCTTTGTTGAACATTTGATATTAGGCACCTCTTAGTGTTAGGAACCTCACATGGTTCTGAATCCATCAAACCTCTTTTGGCTCATCGCATATGTAATTTTTCATTCTCAGCACATTGGCACATAAAATATGTCTCCAACAATATATTTAAAGAGTAGGAAATGTTTTGGTAGGACAAAACCATATAGAAATCAGTGTATGGTTTCAGATATGATTATTGCATACGGTATTGATGTCATCTTAGCCGTGTAAAATTATCCACATTGTATGCATAAAATAGATACTCTAATTATAAGAAGACATTATGGCATTGTGTATATATATTGACATGTTTTCTGTAGTATGTGCATGACATCATATTTGTAGGCAGAGCAATATTGGCATCAAAAATCAACATATATACATACATTCAGTCAATATTGGTATATGCATGGTAGTCTCGCAAGCCCTGAAATAGTTATGGTATTTTAAAAAGCTATTAAAGTATGGAAATTCTAATCAAAGTTATGATCAGTCATGGACTTGGGTAGTATGTTGACATTTGTTTCTTATATCTCTCTGTTGAACTTTTGAGTTTCTCTTCCTCTCATAGCCTAGAAAATAAGAACCTTAGTTTACTATTGTTCTAGACACAACTACAACTCTCAACTCATAAAGAAAAAGAAGCCAAGGCCCCTATGTTGATGGATCATTATTAAGGCTCCAGAGCATTAATGCATATGTACATCATACAATGATAAATGATGAATGTGAACCAAGTCTTGCACACTCTAAAATGACATGATCTATACTTCTTATATCAATTGAGCCGACTTTTGGAGATTTTCTGACTTACATAGCTATAGGCATCAAGCGATGAAAGCATTCAATATTTATAACACAGTTAACCATATTTCAGTTTTTCTATACTAAGCCTTAAGTAGCAAAGAAGAGCTTTTGTTGAAGACATGTTTGTAATAAAATATCTGGGATCATTCGAAAGGAATCATGCTCCTAGAAGTTTGAAGACCTGAAGCTATAATAGAACCACGTAAAGTGAATATTGTTGGTTACCTCACAATGATATATGGTACAGTTCTACGTGTGACACTTCTCTACAGCTCGACATCATCTATTATCTCTTTTCAAGTCCAACATTATGCATGATATTACTACAATCAAGTAGCCATAATGATATATTGTAGCCTCACTAAATTGATGATTGTATCATAGCCTTGTTCACTATCGAAGTTGTGAACAATACATATGGAAACATTGGATAGATTATCTTTTGAAGAAGCTACAAGGATCTTCCCGTAAAAGAATTTGTAGCACCTTAGATTTTGAAAAGGGGTGCAGCACTCTTGAAACCATTTTTTTTTAAAGAACAACTAAGTGAAGAAGTACATGGGACTTTGGAGCATATCTCTATAACAATGCTCATCTGCTTATATGAGCATAATAAGCAGATGAGATGTTGATTTTGACATTTGTCACCTAGCGATGGAGGATAATTCAGATATTTTAAAATAATATCATGGGAGGATTTCTTCAGCTTAATTAAAGAAGAACCATGACGATTCTTCAAAATTTTCCTCTTTGACCTTGAGCTTCCTTGAAGTTTATTTTTTCAGTTGCCTCATGAAAAGTCTCATCCCTTGCTTGAGAAGCTCGTAATTGAAAGCTAGATGATCACATGAAACAAGTATTAAGAGAGAGCTATAGAATCCTTGGCAATATGACCTAATGACTCTTCTTGCCAAATGTTTATTGATAAGGGAAATAACTCAGATATATCCCTATTATTTGAAAGTCTGCATGGAAGTTGCATGATCATGACTTTGGTTATATTTTGGCAAGGTCACTTTTCTATATATATCCAGAGTAAGTTACACTGAGCCATAAAGGTGTAGATATTGATGATATATGTTTAATGACCCTCTCAAAGTAAGAGGGATTTGACCTAGCCTTGATAATCTATTTCATGAACTTAATATCTGATGAAGAAGTTGCGAGTCTGCATATGCATATGTTGTGGGATCCCCGGTGTCCTAGATAAATTCCTCGCTATGAAGACTCTATCTATATATTTATAGTTTCTTAGTAAGATATCTCAGTGACTCTATTGTCTATAATTTGAGGTACAAAATGAAATCCAAGATTCCATGAATATTATGATGTTGGATCGATTGGCAGTATGATGGATGGAAAGAGTACATCTAGTACTATATCTCTTGATTTGGTTGCTCTGAAAGCACTATTGAGGTTGATTGTATAGAGTAACATGCATGTATTATTATGAATCCATTTTGGTTGAAGAAGTTCTTTAGTGACCCATTTGAGCACAAGTTATATTGCGATATTCTTCAAAGAATCTGTACTCCATAGAAATTGGGTACCGCTTTACAATACATTGGAAAGCTACCTAGATTCATCATTGTTGAATTAACAGATTACTTTCTTCAGAGAGAGGCTAGGAATTGTGGATAGACCTTGCTAGGAGGTTCATGGTTGAACATTGAGCTTTGGGAGCTCTTGGGGAGCTAGGGTACTTCTTGAGAGCTATGAGCATCCATGTGGTGAGTGGTTCACCTTCCCCTATTGGTGCACTATGTATAGGGTAAGTGTTTCACCTTCCCCTATTGGTGCGCTATGTATAGGGTGAGTGGTTCACCTTCCCCTATGATACCCCATGATGGTTGACATGTGTGTAGGGTGAGTGGTTCACCTTCCCCTATGATTAATGAGATATGCATAGGATGAGAGGTTCACCTTCTCCTATGGCATAAGAGTAGGATGAGTGGTTCACCCTCTCCTGTGGATACCTAGTGAGAGATGCATTCAAGCATCTATTTTTCAATATGTCGGTAATACATGGTTCATCCTTTCCCCACATGTAGGATGCTCATTCCCTATGATTGAGGTTGACATGTCAGTGAGACATGGTTCACCCTTTCCCCACATGTAGGATCCTTCTTACGATTATTGATTAGCATGCATGTAGGATGTGGTTTATCCTTTCCCCACTCTTGTTTTGCATGCGTGTAGGATGTGGTTTATCCTTTCCCTATGTATGGTTCTGACATGTGTTTGTATGATGTGGCTTCTCCTTTCCCTACGTATGGTTGTGACATGTGTTTGTAGGATTTGGGTTCTCCTTTCCCTACGTATGGTTGTGAACTGTGTTTGTAGGATATGGATTATCCTTTCTCTATGTGTGGTTGTGAGCAGGATGTGATATATTCTTTCCCTACTAGTGTTCCTGCATCATCCTACCCATGTAGTCCAAGACACATGGGAAGTACCTCTCGTCTGGCCAATGAGTTGGGAAAAGTGGTTGGGACCATAGCACTACTTATGGATGCATCATGTAATGTCGCACTCCCTATGTCTAGGATGAATGATGTTCAACAAACTTGATCACTTGAGATCAAGTCTGATTACGATTTCACGTCTGGTTATATGGAGTCTGGACCGACTTTTGTCATTAGAGAGCGGTAAGGTCTTGTGACTCACTCTCTATCGATTCTTCTTCATTATTCTTATCAATGTTCAGTAGAGTAGAGAATAGATAATATACAGAGATGGCACGTGATGTCAAGATATTTCATGATGACCGAATGGCATGATAAACTATCAAGTGGTATTCTCCCTAGTTGAGAGGGAGTGTTATAATTAGAAACTAGGGCCAAATTCCACCATTGGATAGCCTATTTGTTGGAGATGATTATTGAATGAACTCCTCTTTTCAAGAGGACCAAAATCAACCTAAAGATCATCAAATTTGTACAAGAAGAAGTGTGTTTTTGAATTTAACGCCCACTCATGTACAAATTTTCAAGGTCAGCCTCATCATCATAAGTCCCAACAATCATGTATTTTTCCCTTAAAAATTGTATATATAGAGGTGCCTTCAACCTTATTTGATACATCAAAGGCCTCCAAATTATATCTAAGGTAGCCAAGGTCTTGAAGAAGACGCAGGGTTGTATATTTTGGGTTTCTTCTTCAACAACTAGGGCTATGATTCCTTAGATAAAGAGCCACAGGACTTGATGAAATTTTAGGGCAAATTGTGTGGGTAATCCTATCATTACAGGTCCGAATTCAACCCCAGAAAGTTAGGTCATGTTTGGGTATTGAATTTGAGCTTATTTATGGTAAATTAAAGAATAATTTCTCCCTTATTGTGTCTGCACTTCAAATCCATTACTCCAGATAGGTCCGTAGGCATGTACCAGGTTATATAGAGGGGTCGAGAATCCTATCTTGGGTTCAAATCAATTCTAAGGGCTAGCGATGGACAACCTATTACTTGCCAACGAAAGCTGTAGTTGAAAGGAGGGTTTCTTGATCAATTGAATGGAAAAATAGTGGACTGTAAG
Source organism: Pinus albicaulis (assembly GCA_034641835.2). Taxonomy (NCBI): domain Eukaryota; kingdom Viridiplantae; phylum Streptophyta; class Pinopsida; order Pinales; family Pinaceae; genus Pinus; species Pinus albicaulis. Next base: position 1,094,434,773 of record CM076575.1, on the reverse strand, counting down.
AAACCCTAACTAGATCTTAGTTGACTACTGTTGACAGAATGATGAAATTGCAGTTTTGGGCTATTCACTTGTCCAAGGGCAGTCATATTAGATCTTCAAATTGGCAAGTCATTTTGACTTTAAATTATTGTATTTTCTCTCTCTACTAAACATTTTATATTAATAATAAGATGAATTGATCAAGGGTTTTGCACGTCTTGGGGTTTTTTCCCTGGCTTGTGCCATATCCTTGTGTACTCTTGCCTTGGCTTGTATATTGCATCTTTCGTCTATGTTCTTTCTTCAGTTATTGTCATTATAACAATGTATTATGTGATTGCTAATGGAAAATCAGGCTAATATGGATCCCTGAAGTAACTTCCCTAAGAAAATAACATGTTAACCTAAAATTAACAAGATCTAACCAATCCTGGTTTGACTGGTTCTAGTTTGAAACCCGGTTTCATATGTGGACTAGTCTGGTCATTGGTTTTGGTTTTGAATACTATGTTCTGGAGAATGTAATAAACTAATAGTGCCAAATAGAAATAGTTTGAAATAATCTAGATCCATTACCTGTCTTTATGTGTTGGAAAGCTTCAAGATTGAGAATCTGTAGTGTTTCTTTTGTCACAACACAGTGGAGCGACACAAGGTCACTTTTCGAAGGAAAACCATTAACAATATCCATCTATTTGGTGGCTGGAGGGAAATATCTTCACCCCCTCACAAATTTTCCCTTCACATAAAGGGAAGTTTAAAATCACACTCATGTCCCCAAGCATAGGAAAATAATTATGTAAATGTTATACACATTGAGATGACGTTGGTCGCAATATAATTCCTATGAGTGCAATGTTTCTAGATCCACCATTCTAAAGCCAAAGAAATGCTCCATGGCTTGAAATGTTTGGTTAATGCCCGTCCTTCGAAAAAAAAAATCATGGAAGGTCATTGAAAATTACCCTTGGGTAGTGTTTATTTAAAGATAATGTTTGTTAGGGAATTTTCATAAATGTACACAGATCCAACATTCAAATGCCAAAAAAAAATTATGTTCTAGAATGGTTTTTTAGGCTCATTAATTCTCAAATGCCACTAGAGAGTTGACTTGAAAAATTATTTATTTAGAGGAAAATGTTCTAAAAAATACAAAAAAGGTATCAATAACACATACCTCTTCGCAATCCTAATAGAGGACTGTCATCTTGCATGCCAAGATCTTTGTGGTAAGAGCGTAGGCCGAGGCTGGTCAGAACGTGATCCTGAGCATGAGACCATGGTGGTGGGTTCCTGGGTACTAGATCTGGAGTGATACAAGCCAACTGGAGCTGGAAAAGCGTTGTTTTAACAACAAGCACGTGTACAACAATGCCATCACAATATCAACCACCTCCTCAGCTATGGTTGTGTGGACATGGAGGAGATGCAACCCTAAATCCGTGGTGAGGGTGGAATTAACAGCCTTGTCGGACGAGCTGAGGCAGAGGATCAACTGCCATGGTTGAAGCCTCCTCTGGGCGTCCCGAGGAGATAAGAAAGGCAACGAAGGAGCACAATTATGGCTGATTCTATGTGCCCACATACTAGACGAAGGAAATGCCACCGAGGGTTTCTTTGTCGATTCTACTATCATTCAGGAAATTCATCGTGATCACCAGAGGAAAACCACCGTTGGATCCCCATCCACCTCCTTTCCATTGTTGTTCATGGCCTCCATATTCGTATTCTTTGTCGTTGGGGAATAATGGTGGATATCAGAGGATTCCATTGGAGGCATACATCTAGTTTATCGAAGTCCTTGAGGGTCTGAGGATTTAGATGATTTCATTGATGTAAAGTCATGGATGGAGACTATGGAGGGAAATTTGAAAATGGACATAAATTATTGAGGGAAAATTGAATTTCTTGAGGAAAATTAATTATACCGAGTGTGTTTGTGATCAAATTTATTTTTTGGTTGGTTATTTTCTTTTTATTATAAATTGAAAGAGTTTTTTATTGTTTTATTTATTTATAATTATTATAGTTTGTAAGTGGTTGATTGATTAAAAATTGGTTTATTGAAATTTAAAATGTTGTAATATATATATATATATATATATAATTTATTGAGAGTGTAAATTATAATGAAATGTTTGAGTGTAAAAAGTTAGTTTAACCAAAACAAAAATTAAGTGGTTTTTGATATGGGTTTTATGCCTTTCTAAGAGTAAAGTCATTTTTTATTTTGTTTAGAATACAAAACTTTGTGCGTGTTTTTAATTGCTTATTATGTGTTCTATTTGAAGTGGATTTGTAACCATGATTATTGTTGCCTGTGCAAATACTAATGTAGGTTGCATTATTTTGGTATCAAAGTAGGTTTAAGACCTACACATAAATTGAAGAACAATGTCATCAAAAAGAATTTGTTTGGTGGATCTATAATAAGGAGAATTTCAAAAGAGCGCATAAGGAATTAGGAATACAAGCATAGGGTAGAGGGAAACATAGCCACAAATAAAATCACCTAGATGTTGAGGTCCATGTTAACTATAATGGATTCCATGAAGGAAGCTAAGAAAATATGGGTTGTTGTAGATATTCATGATGTGAGTAATGAAGAGTGAAAATTAGAAGCCCCATGGGAGATAAGACTATATGATTTATTAGATTGGGAATATGGAGAAATCCCTAGAGTTTGAGAAATTGAGGACCCCGAGAGAGTGAAGCATATATTCACAAAGTTGAAAGGGCATGCATCCCTTTAGTGGGATAATGTATTTTGACAAAAAATAAGAAGGAAATATAAAATTAAGACTTGGGAGGAGATAATTTCCAAACTAAATGGTATTCCACAATTTATAGTTGTTGGCTTGAAAACAATTATCCGCCACAATTAAAAATTACTAACATAAATGATTAATTCATATACTTGTTGTTCTTGTTATTTGGTCATATTTTTATTCTTGGACTATAATAGTCATTTATGTTAATCATTATTAATTTTGTCACTTATTATATAGTCATATATTTTAGTCATAGACTAAATTAGTCATTTAAGTTAGTCGTTTTTAGTTTAGTCACTTATTATCTAGTCGTATATTTTATCTCTAGACTAAATTAGTCGTTTAAGTTAGTCATTTTTAGTTTGGTCACTTAAAATTGCTTAAATTTAGTAGTAATTCACTTGAAATAATTGCGGTGACTAAATTTTTTAGTCACCTAGTCACTAATTTCAGCATTTTCTACTAGTGTAATGATGTCGGAACACGTCACTAGCCTAGACCTCTAAATATATGTGTGTTAGGTTACAATGCTTCCTTAGGTTGTTTGGATTCATTTTAAAGTTGACCTTGAATTAATGTTGCGATTTCTAGGCCTTACGGAATGTGATCTCGAATTCTTAATGCACAACTACGTGCAAAGGAAAATCATTTCCATTCAATGAATGCTAGCTAAGAGAAGGATAGTAGTCTATAACAAAGAAAAAATCAATTGAATCCCAAGAATAATTTCACTAATCCATCTAAGACAACCAAAGCAGAAAATGAAAAACTCTTTCTTTGTTCACTAAAAGCTACTAATGAAAAAGAACATTTATCATTTTTAGATGAATGAGAAGAAAAATGCACTATTACACTAAAAAGAAAAATTGGCACTAGTTTTGAGTAGTTCAAATGAAATAATATAAAACAAAGAGATCAATCCAATTCAAACATAAAACACACTAAAAAACTAGAGATGCACTCCTTCGGGAAAAAGAGGGCTTTTGAACCGATTCAACGAGAAATGCAATCTATGCTCAAGGTGACTGATGGAGAGCTAAATGAAATCCAAGATGATCATTCAACAAACCAAAGAAATGTAGAATTGAAATAAAAGATAAAATAATGAGTCAACAGACTGAAATCATAGAGACCAAACTGACTAAAACTCAACTCAAAAGGCTTAGTGAGGAGAGAGTCAAACAAGCAGTAGGAGACACATAGAAACCCTAGGATGAAAAATCCATTGTTAAGATGAGGGACAAACAACTAAGAATAACAAGACAAGAGAGTCAAAACAATATTATATGACCAATTGAAATATAAAAATCCAACCTAGAGGCAAGAGGAATTGACAAAACTCAGGAAAAAGGAAAGAATTTTACCCCATAGGATTGAGTGCGTCTATTTAGTTGTAGTCCACTTTAAACAAAAGTTGACGCATGTGTGAAAAAATCAACAAGTGCCAATCAACATGACTATTGAATAAAAATCATTTTCGAGCTAGAAAACAATGGGAAAAAATAAAAAACATTAAGTAGAGGTCAGATCTAACACTCTGGGACTGAACAAGATGGCTGAAAACAGTCAGACATGCCAAACAAAGCAAAAAAATGATGAAATGACCAAAGTTGACTCGACAAGCAAAACAATAGACGAACAATGAGAGACGAGAAAGAAATTGATCCCCAGTATGGTTGCCAACTTGTTGTGCAGGTAAGCCTCCTCCACGAACATAGGCGATCCCTTTAGCCCTGGGTGGCTGTAGCAACAAGGGGACATGCTAATCCTTCAGACTCCTAGTTTATGAATGAAATTGAGTTGGGATAGATGACCTACCTTTGTTCCAACATTGTTGTCATAGCTTGTGGTAGCGATTTCCTGATATTCATATTCACACGTGATGGTCCTTTAGCGGTAATATCCGTGTACCTGCACAAGAATCACAGAATGTTGACAACATACGAAAACATACTTACATTCATAAATATTTGATTTCTCAAGGAGAATCAAACGTATTGAAAAATATTAAACATATCAAATGCAAAATTGATACCAAAAAAGCAGTCATGTATTAATAAGTAGAGAGAAGAATTTTACAACAAAAATAGGCTTGGCATTGGAGCCTACTTCGACAGGTCTTCTCAAACGCGTGTCAAGCATTCGTTGGCGATTGGACTTGGTGAAGCAATGGGTCCAAAATCTCTCTCGACAATGGATTCCTCTCTACTTTACTCTCGCACCAGCTATATTAAGGACTGTTCAGCTAGATTCAACTATGTGAGAAGGATGTATTTATAGGAGAGGAGGAGGTGGTTTTGGATTTCTCATAAGATGGAAGGGAGGCCTTATCATTTGGGGAGTTGCTCAAATGTAGGAAGCAAGAAGAAAAAGGAAGGAATTCGACGTTATCTAGTTGAACAAACCATTATGAATCTTCTCATGAAGTAGTTGGGAATGGAAACTTCGCTTCTATCTAAAAAAAAATTCCAAAAACAGCTTGGTGCGGGCAATCCACTGAGATAGAGCGCTAATGGGCGTAAAGCCATAACTTCCTACCATCGACGACCCAAAATCATGTGTTTTTGAGAGCCTTGTCCAGCAATGATCAAAAAAGGAAATGTTATTCTCATTCCAAGGGATGCAATGACACTTTTTGCAAGGTATGACAATACACAGAAGTCACTAAAATGTTCCTCCAATGTTCGGGATGGGGATTGCAAGGACAGTGACAAAATACCATGTAACACGTACTCATCATTTTATTAATTTCCATCAATTAATGAAATGTTTTGGTATACAATAAATCTTCTTCCTGCTTTGATACCATTCATGGGTTTACGTAGTATGTCAGAATTCAAGTAATTTATTTTGCTACTTTCAATACTGCTACTAATTTACAATATATTTCTTTAAACTCTTTACCATCATAATTAATTAATTTTCCTGTTTATAGATATAAATGATTTCTTTATTTTAATTTACTAATAAGTTAATTTTATGTTGTAACTACAATTGTAAATTTCTTAAATTCTATGTTATTATTTTAATTATCATATAAATTAAAATTGTAACCATTCTATGTATGGGTTTCTTGTCTAGGTATTGCACCTCTCACAATTTACCACTCATAAAATTTTTCCTTCTTTCTCACAAGCATTGATAGTTCCTTTTGTTCCTTCTATTTACAAGTTGGTCGTTATCCTTCACAAAATTCAATCCATTGAAATCAAGGATATTTATTCATGTATAAAATATGTAATTAATAACGAGAACATTTGACTTCAGTCAATGTGATTATGACATTGTATGATGACATTTTTTATAATTTTTAATACATATTTATGTTCTTATTAATATGATGAGAGTTCATCCTTATAAGGAGTTTATACATGTTTTTTCCAATTATTTGTAGTATTTCAGGTACATACTTATTTTAAACATAATTTCTAATTAATGTTATGTGCATAGTTGTACTATATTTTAGTACTTCAATATGTAACTGATATTTGATTTCTTATTTGAGCATAAGAATAATTAGATATATGTTGACTTTTGTATTGTATATAGAGTGGAAGTTTTTTATATTTAATTTGTACAATCGTGTTTTCCTCTAGATTGACAATTATATCTCACTATATCTATGTCTCTGTTTCATGATTGTTTACAGAATAAGTATGTTAAATATTTCTATTAACATCCTTAGAATACTTTCCACTTATAATGATGTACTTTATGAATTTAATATATGAATTCTTAAAATCTAATAGCAGATTTAAGCTCTCCTAATGGGGTTTAGACATTCTTTTTCTTGGTTAACCAGGTTAACTATTCTATGTAGCTATACAGAGCTAAACTATACCTAGTATAGTAATGTTCTGTTAAATACATTAGACACTTCAATGTTAACAATAACAAAATTTATTATACAAATTAATCACTCATAGTAGATAATTTTCCACTTATATTTTTACATGAACACAAGTACTCTTATAGTATAATTCTCATCATAACATCATAATTATACGACATAGTTTAAATAACTGTGCATAGTAATTCTAATAAAGACTATTTTGCACCCAACCTTGAGATTTCCTCCACATCTCCCCTCGAGCAGAGACCAATTCCTCCAAAGTGTAGTCAACGTCTTGTCTACCCTGGAATGGCTTATTTAAGCCAGATTTCCCTTCAACATGTTTCCATAACTATGGCTAGTTAAGTCATGATGTTTTTTTCCTTTAACATAGGCTTTAATTTTGTTTTTTTCCATAAAATATCTTTAAAATTAGATTTTTCCTCTTTCTAGTTTTATTTCACCTCTTCTCATTAACTTTCCACTTTATTATGGTATCGTTTAGATTTTTATCTCCAATATAATATTTTTAATTTATTTTATCTTCTCAAAGGATTTTGGATAATTTGGGAAAGACTTTTGATTTAATTCCATCCTCGTGGAATTGAAATTCTGGTCTCCAATATACTCTAGTCTTTGCACAATAATTAAAATTCCACATTTATTAATTTAAAATTTATAATATGTCCACATATATTGTTTTCCTTTAGGTCCACTTAACCTTTGTGATTTTAAACTATCTAATAAATGAGTAAAATAGGGATATTACATATTCCCCTTCTACAACAAAACACCATCCTCGATGTTGCAAGATATCAGTTCACTTTTCAAAAATTAATGGATATTTCACTTTCATTTCCTCTTCTCACTCCCAATTAGCTTCTTCATGTGTAAAGTGCCTCCAATGCACTTTCACCCTAGCTATGAAACTATTCCAAAGCTAGATTTATTCTCATGCCAGTATAAGGGGATCTGGAAGAAATTCCCCTTCCATCTCCACCTGTATCACAGTCCAATAAATTAAATGAGTAGGATCATATACATACTTTCTTTAATAAGGAATCAAGAAAAACATTGTGAACCTTAATATGACTAGGTAGAGCCAATTTATAAGCTACTAGCCCCACTCTTTCTAGAACTTCAAATGGTCCATAGTAGCATGGTGCTAACTTAGCACAACTAACAATATATAAGTACTCTTTTTAGGCTTAATATTCAAGTAAAAATGGTCTCCCAATATGAATTCTCTATTTTCCTGCATAACTCTTTTGTCGATCTTGAGATGCTTTAATATTTTGTTGGATGTTCTTCATAGTTCTTTCCATCTCTTGCAATGCATCAGGTCCAAGAATTAAATTATCTTCTGGTTGAGTCCAGCTAAGAAGTGTGTGGCACTTTCTTCCATTAATGATTCAAAAGGAGTCATCTTAATTGAATCTTGATAACTATTATTATATGCAAATTCTGCTAAATGCATAAAATCTCCCCATCTTGTAGGTTTTTCCATAACATACATGCGCAGCATGTCTTCTAGCATCTCGCTAGTTCTTTCACTTTGCACATCTCTTTGAGGATGGTATGTGGTACTAAAGTTCAATTTTGTACCAATTCCTCCAAACAGAGTTTTCCAAAAGGCTGAAGTAAATTTTACATATCTCTCAGATACAATCATGTTTGGAATGCCACGTAGCTTCACGATTTATTTCATGAAAACATTAGCTACTTGAGTTGTGCCAAAAGTAGGTTTCACTGGTAAAAGGTGTGAAACCTTATTCAATGGTCTACAACCATCATTATATATTCACGTGGATACTTAGTTCTAGGAAATGCAGTAATAAAATCTATGGAAACCACTTCCGACTTCCATTCTGGGAAATGTAAGGGATTCGTAAATCCTGTTGGATGTTGATGTTCCACTTTTACTTGCTGACATTCTAAACACCTAGCTAGATAATCAGCAAAATATTTTTTCATGTCTGGTGAAAACATGTTCTCCTCAATGATAAAATCAATTTTGGATAACCAAGATGACAATATACAATCTTTGTTTGTAATAAATCAGTCCTTCTGATTTTTAGTATATCCCACTATTTAAGTTTCTTGCAATTTCTCTTGCAATTTCACATAGTTTTGATATTGCATCGTCACTTCATGTATAGTTCTTCTATTTCAAATTTCACACTACTTCTAGCATTGGTCAAAATTTGAGGAGCATTCCTACTCAAAGCATCAACAATCTTATTTTCTTTTCCTTTAATGTATTTTATTTCCATATTGAACTCACTAAGGCAATATAATCATCTAGCTTGTCTAGCATTTAAATCAGGTTGGGTAAAGAAATATTTCAGACTTATGTGATTTTTCATTAATATAAACCTCTTTCCCAATAGTTAATGTCACCACATCTTCAATGCATGTATCACAACATCCAATTATAAGTCATAAACAGTATAATTTTCTTCATTTTTCTTCAATTTTCTTGCCTCGTATGTTATGAATGAATTATCTAGCAGCAACACTCCTATTAGACCTTCTGCACATGCATCTGTACATACTATAAATTCTTTATTTGGATCAAAAAATTCATTATGGGGGTAGCTGTTAGTTTAATTTTTAATTGTTCAAAACTAATTTAACACTTTGTTGTCCATTCAAACGTCACTCCCTTTTTCTGTAATGAAGTAATAGAATAGGGTAAGGCTGAAAAATCCTTCCACAAAGCTACAGTAGTATCTAGCAATACTCGTAAAGGATCGTATGGCTCAGACATTTGTATGTAGAGGCCAATCCATTATTGCTTGTATTTTCTCGGGGTCTACTGCTAAGCCATCCTTTGAAATTACATGACCAAAATACTGAATTTTATCCTCGTAATATTCATACTTGCTCAGTTTTGCACATATCTTATGTTCTCTAAGTGTTTGTAGGACTATTATAAGATTTTCTTCATGTTCTTCTTCGTTTTTGGAGTATACCAAATTGTCATCAATGAACACTAATACAAATTCTTATAGATACTTGTGCAATACAATATTTGTTAAACACATGAATGTAGCAGGCAAATTAGAAACTCCAAAGGGTAGGACTGCAAATTCATAGTGTCCATATCTAGTCCTAAATGTTGTTTTAGTGATGTCCTCATCCTTAATTATGAATTAATGATATCATGTTCTTAAATAAATCTTTGAGAATATAGTGGCTTCTTTCTCTTGATCAAATAAGGCATCTATCCTTGATAGAGGATATCTATTATTTATAGTCAATTTATTCACCTGTCTATAATCTATGCACATTCTGAATGTGCCATCCTTATTTTTAACGAACAATACCGGTGCTCCCCAAGGAGATATACTTTGTTTGATGTACCCTATATCTAATAACTCTTGAAATTGAAGTTTCGGTTCCAACATTTCAGGAGTACTCATTCTATAGGGTGCTCTAGAAATAGGTGTAGCACATGGTACTAATTCAATGGAAAAATCAATTTCTCTTTTAGGGGGTAGATGGGGGATTTCCTCTTGAAATACATCTTTGAACTCTCTGATAGATTTTCCCTCACCATCTATACAATGAAATGTTGATCTAATAAATTAACTATTGCTTTATACTTCTCTAACGAGTCCATTCCTACTAACAAATCATATGATCCTAGAAGAAAAATATTTAGATGCATTTATGTTTCATACCCATTTAAATTAACAACATTTTTTGGAAGTTTCTGGGTCAATTTTTTTTTTTCTTGTAGCTAGCTCCACTAACCATGCTTTTTGAAATATTTATGATTTTAACTTGCAATTTCCCATGATCTGTGGACTTACATAGCTTAAATGGGCTCCTGGATCTATAAAAAAAAAAATAGGTTGTTCAACAATCATACCTTCAATTTCTATCACAGTTCATTGGTGTTTAGCCTGGCGATCTTTAAGCGCAACATTGATCCTAGGAATTTTTCAAGCAATGTCATTTACGGTAGTTTCTTCTCGTAACGCTTGAATGTTTTGAATTGTTCTATGGGGACAGTAACATAACAAGTGAGGTGATTCACATCCCCAGCATTGGTTCCTTCATTTTTACAACACTTTCATTTTTGTTGTTTGCATCCATCTCCTTAGACAAATTCTATGATTGTGTAAGTTGGTTTTCTCCAATTTTATTAAATTTCTTCCTTTTATGTTTTTCCCAAAAAATTTCAAGCAGCCTCGTGCTAATCTTTTGACATTATATTCACTCATCCCCTTTTCTTTGTTTTTCCAATTTTTCAGCTGATCATTTCTACCTTTGAACTACTGATAACATAGTCTTTCTTTGCGAACAACTTCATCCATTATCTTTGGATTGTCAAATTCAATTCTCTCTTTATAGATGGTAGAGAGGCAGTTTAAAAATTGTTGTACTTTAGCCTTTTACTCTATTATATAAGGCACAGAGCAAAGCAAGTTAGTCGATTTTGTAACAAAATCATCAATTGTGAGTTGTCCCAATCTCAGCTCATGGAATTATTTGGCTTTATCATCATAATATCCCTCATTCATATATCTAGACTTGAATTTGGCTTGAAAGTCTTCCCAGGTAACAATTTTTTCATCCAACACATGTAACATTTTGGTTTCTTCCCACCAAAGGGTAGTTTTACCCTGCAGTTAGTAAATTTCCAATTTGGCTTTTAGGTTACTTCCATATTCATAAACTTGGAAGTATTTAACCATGTTCAGAAGGAAATCTTGCGCATTCTCCTGCTTTTCACCATTAAAAGTGGGAGGTTTGATTTTTCGGAACTCTCCTTGCAATTCCTTTTTCTTTCTGGAATGATGTCCAGATGCTTCAACACCATGAGATCCTTCTGAGTTGGTTTCAGCTTCTTTCCTATTTTTCCCATGGTTTTCACTTTCATGACTAGACCTTAAGGTTAATTCTTCGATCAACCTTTATTTCTCTTCATTGGCTTGCAACAATTGTTAATTTCTTGTTCTCAACCAAACATATCTTTGATCATGTGCATCAATTGAGAATTTTTATCTGGTGGATTTCCCTCACCCCCTAGATCCACGTACATCCCTCCTCCGTCACTCATAATAATAGTTGTACTTTTCTTCTCTTAATCATTGCACACATAAATAAATTACTGCATCATATTCTGAAAATTTTAAATAATTTACAGCAACATAATTATGGGTTTTTGTTTTTCTATCTGGGGACACATAGGCCCACTATTTTCAACATGGGCTTTGATACCATTTTTAACAACTCTACTTACCCAATTTTTTTCTATTTATACATTTTATGCTAGTTTGGTCATGACCGAATTTATTTAATTTTGTCGCATTATCATCTTTTATAGCATTTTTACTTTCTGTCATCAACATATTTTATAACGACATGCTTGTTTTTAGAACTATGTCTATAATGATGTTCATAACACCAAATCGTGTTTCCATAATTCCTGCTTTAACATGTATTGTCCATTTATTTGATCTTTAAGATATTCTTAGATTTCGTCAATGTACGTGAATTCATTTATAACAATTTTTAATTACTATTATTTTATCCCTTGTTAATACTATGCCTTTGATAACAATTTTCTTAACATTATAACTTTAATAAGTACCATTAAAGTTATCTATTAATAACTATAACCACATTCCATCTTCATACTTATTACAAAAAGTCTCAATTCGAATTATATTAAATATCATTCCTCATATCCTATGCTTATAAGACCTCTGTTAAAAGTCTTAACTAAGATTCAAATATTGTTATAATGAGATTTCAATATACATATATGGAATATACCCTTTAAGGGTTTCATTGCTAATACCTAGCCAACGAATTAATGGTTAACCATATCACTATAATGGTTTAAGGGTGTCGTTGTTATTTCATAGCCAACGCATTAAAATTTAACCCCATGACATTATCATTGGGATGTTATTCAAATTTTATACATAGCACATTACATTTACTCTTAGCCATGTCTAATTATTGACCTATCAATCCTTTTAAAATTTTGGATTTTCGATGCATGATTTAATTAAATTACAATACGTTGTTAATATCCCAAAGTCATATATTGATATTCGACTATTCGTATTGGATTTTTTCATATCACTTCCATTAAATTTTTGATAGCTCCCTTGTAATGTTTCTCTGTTCGAGGTTTCAGTATTTAATGGCTTATACTTAGTATTAATTTAGTCACATGGACATATTTATGTTTACTCTCAGCTAGAACTCAGATCCCATGCCATGTTGATGGTAGAGATGAGTTTGTACCTTATCTATTCATCCTTTTCCTTAGGGTTTTATGACCATTCATTTTTCACGAAATAGTTTTAATTTGTTCATTTTCACCTGAGGTTTTTGGCTCCATATTATTTGCGTTAAGGTGGATTACCATTACCGCTTTCTCCTCCAATATTTTCCTCATTTTCACCTCTAACTATTCAAGTAAAAGGATAACCTCTTTTTAATTTATTTCTACAACTTCATAGAATTAATTTTCACTAAATAATTTCTTATTTATTTTGTCAAATACCTCATGGAATTATTATGTGTTTTCTTTATGTTGTTGCAGAACCATATATTGGCCATTTCGTTGAATGCGTCACTAGATTCTCAATCCTCTCAACTCACGGTGGCCCTACGGTAACTCATATTCGAACCATGTAGGTAAGTTTAATATCTTCGCAATGGGATTATGTTTACTCCTTTACTCATACTTTCCCTTACAATTTTGATTTCCTCTGTTATAAAAGTGTTAAACGACATCTAAAATGATTTTATTGTGGGGTTTATGATAAGTATTTGCGGAATTTTTAATTTCTCCCACTGGAATACGATTTTTTTTTTCCAGCGAGTTCTTTTTTTATTTATGCTTCTCTGTCTGTGACATAAAGTCAATGTTGAAATTCAATTCCATACATAATTTGTAATAGTTCCATTGACTTCGTTTAGGGTTTTTGAGGATGTATACAATTACATTAATCAAATTGTTTGCTTCTCTTTATATGTATTTTTACCTTATAAATGTATTAGATCTCATATAGAGTTTGAAATATCTTTAGTTATCTCAATGTACTCCACTACCTTGAAATTTCCATGACATTTAATCTTATTCCATATGAAATTCTGGAATGGCTCAGTGTTTTACATCTCCTTCCATCATCATTATGATTACGCTTATCTAGTTTCACTTTTGAAATATGTTCGGTAATGTTAATATTTTATTCCATTGTTGTTTACCCACAATGACTCTATTTAATTTGTTTCCATATTTCTTTCATCCAACGTCATTTATCCTAAACGATTCAGATTCATTAATTTTCATTGTTCCAGTGAACCCACTGGATATGGAAAACGAATAGTACTTACCTCTGTATTTTATTTGTTTTATAATTTTTTACTGTCTGTAATAAAATTAGAATCCATGTTTATCACAGAGTTGTATTTCAATGATTCTGTCTCATTTACAAAGGTTCTCTTATTTAAATAATTACAATCATGGAATATATATATATATATATATATATATATTACTTCATTCTCAGTGTTCTAGAAATAATTTATTATGTTTATAATGATTGAGAGGAATATTAAAATTTGTAAAAGATATATAGGTTCTTATATATGGAAGTAATCATGATTTGATTCATTTCCCTCAATTAATAAAATGTTTTGGTATACGAGAACTCTTATTCTTTCTTCGATACCATTCATGGGTTTACCCAGTATGTGAGAATTCAGGTAACTTATTTTTCTACTTTCAATATTGCTACTATTTTACAATATCTTTCTTTGTACTCTCTACCATCATAAATAATTGATTTTCCTGTTATATGGATTTCATTGCTTCTAATTGACTAATAAGGTAATTTTCTATTCTAACTACAATTGTAAGTTTATGAGATTCTATGTAATTATCTTAATTATCATATTATTTAAATTTGTAAGGCTTATATATATGAGTTTCTTGTACATGTATTGCACCTCTCACAATTTACCACTCATCAACTTGTGCCTTCTTTCTCAAAAGTGTTGACAATTCCTTTTGTTCCTTCTATTTACAGGTTGGTCACTACCCTTCACAAAATTTCATCGAGTGAGCTCAAGGATATTTATTCATGTATAAAATATGTAATTAATAACGGTTGAACATTTGACTTCAGTCAATGTAATTATGATATTTATTCATGTATAAAATATGTAATTAATAACGGTTGAACATTTGACTTCAGTCAATGTAATTATGACAGTGTATGATGACATGTTCTATAATTTTTAATACATATTTATGTTTTTATTAAGATGATGTGAGTTTATCCTTATAAGGATTTTATACAGGTTTTTCCTAATTACTTGCAGTATTTCAATTACATACTTATTTTAAGCATAATTTCTAATTAATGTTTTGTGTACAATTGTACTATACTATAGTACTTCAATATGTAACTGATATTTTATTTCTTATTTGAGCATAAGAATAATTAGATATGTGCTGACTTTTGTATTGTATGTACAGTGAAAGTTTTTTATATTTAATTTGTACAATCATCTTTTCTTATACATTAAAAGTTATATGTCACTGTATCTATATCTTTGTTTCATGATTGTTTACAAAATAAGTATGTTAAATATTTCTATTAACATCCTTAGAATACTTTCCACATATAATGATGTATTCACTGAATTTAATATATTAATTCTTACAATCTAACAACATATTTAAACCCTCTTAATGGGGTTCAAACATTCCGTTTATTAGTTAACCAAGTTAAATAGTGTATGTAACTATACAGAGCTAAACTATATCTACTATAGTTATTTTCTGTTAAATACTTAAGACATTTCAATGTTAACAATAATAGAATTTGTTATAAAAATTAATCATTCAGAATAGATAATTTTCCACTTATCTTTCTACATGAACAAAAGTACTGTTATACTATAATTCTCATCATAACATCAGAATCATAAGACATAATTTAAATAATTGTGCATACCAATTTTGTTAAAGACTATTTTCCACCCAACCTTCAGCTTTCCTCCATAGCTCCCCTCGAAGAAAGACCAATTCCTCCAAAGTGTAGAAAACCTCTTTTTTACCCTTGAATTGCTTATTTAAGCCTTCTTTCTCTTCAACATGTTTCCATAACCGTGTCCAGTTAAATCATGATGTTGTTTTCCTTTAGTCTAATATTTACTTTTGTTTCTTCCACAAAATCTCTTTAAAACTAACATTTTCCTCTTTCTAGTTTTATTTCACCTCTTCTCACTAAGTTTCCACTTACTCAAGTATATTTTAGATTTTTATGTCCAATTTAATATTTTTAATTTATTTTATTTTCTCCAAGGATTTTTGGAAAATTTGGGAAATTCTTTGGATTTAGTTCCATCCTGGTGGACTTGAAATCCGGGTCTCCAATATACTCTAGTCTTTGCACAATAATTAAAATTCCACATTTATTAATTTAAAAAATATAATATGTCCACACATATATTTTTCCTTTAGGTCTCATTAACCTTTAGGATTTTCAATTGTCTAACAAAAGCATTAAAATAGGCATACTGCATTAACACATCGTCAACCTAATTAAAAAACAACAATGTATTTAATAATCAATAGATATGTTTTTATGGAAAATATGTATAATATCACATAAAATGTGCTAGTTATGACATTTCACCTTCTTTGTAGTGTTAAAAAATAATTTAATATCTTCCAAGTAGATTTTTGTCTTCAACGTTGTCATGATAGTTGGCTATTGAGTGCAAAGTGTGTCATTTTTTCCTTTTTGTTTGACAAGATTTTTGAATAACATGATGGGGAAATCTTTCATCACTAGCTACTTTTGGATGAAAAAAATTCTACGAGAAATTCTAGGAATCGATATAGCTAAATTACAATGAAATATATGCATTAGTTTTTTTATGAAGTAAAATGAAATAATATTTGATTATAAATGATGATAAAATTTACAAATGCGTTACATGAAGAGATAAAGGTATAGAAAAGCTATGATTTATTACACATTTTTTTTACACAACTTATTAAGTTTGAGAGGTATACTTACAATGGATTTTTCATTTTTTGCATTTCCATTCTTGATTTCCAATGTTTATTGCATTCCTCGTTTCTTTGCACTTGTGACAATTGCACCTATTATCCGATGTGCGTAGCCTTCCATTGTTGCTAGAAAAATTTTGATTGATGTGTTTGGGATGAATTTGTACTCTTGTTACACAAGAAAAATATTTTCTACGATTGTATCTTTGTTTGCGAGTAGTATACAATCAGAATCACTATTATCATAGCTTCTTTGTCCTCCAATTATGAAATATATTATGTTAATACCTTTTCCTCGAACAATTTTTTCTTCATGTTCATTAATAAGATTTACATAAATATTCAAGGTGATTATCAATTCACCTTTGGCATTTTTGAGATACCCTCGAATAATTTCATCTATCTTTTTTGTTTTTTCTAGCGTTGTTTTATATGTGAGACCAAATGTTGCCATGGAATGTCTTTCTGATTTTGCAACTACTCAATTATTCAATGGTTACTGGTGTGCATGGTCTTGATTTGTGTATGTGCATAAAATAACTTTGTTTAAGGGAAAATGTAAGTCAAAAGGAATTTTAAAAGAAATCGAGAGACAATTTATTTGAATTGTAATTGACAATATATATTTTTTTGTTCTAGTTTGGATATTCATTTTTCTATTTTAATTTCATGTGGTATTTACATTATGTTGTAAGAATATTTATCATGTTATAAATAAGACCAAAGTATGTAAAGATATAATATAAGGAAACTAGTATATTAGAAGTAGTTCAAACAAACCAATGGTTAAAGAAAACAAATGATTGTTTTTTTTGCTCATTATCTATTTGGCCAAAAAATAAAAAAGATGTTAAAAACTATAAGAAAATTAAAATAAATTGTTAATGGCATACACATAAGGTCAATAATAAAAATGGGAAAATAGCCTAAATTGTTGTAACAAAAAAAAATTACAAAGCATGAAATTTACCTTCAAATTGGTGTAGAAATAAAAATAGTCAAATATTAATATAGTATTGTCAATCAATTGCTTATCTAGGAATTGTTGTGAATAAATGAAGTGTTGACTTTAGATAAATTCTAATAGAAGATACACTATGTTATGTTCGGTTCAATATGTGTCTCATATGTGAAATTTATATTTTTCCTTTTTGAACAAAACTGTGTGGAATTTCTTACATTTGCAAAGATTGCATATATTCTTGTAGAAAATTTGTCCTTTGGTTGTTTGCACAAATATTGACGTTGAAATTTCAAATTACTATAAAGATAGAATCCTTTTTAGTAGTTCAGTGCTTGTTAGTGCGATTATGTCAATTATTACTAGTATAGGTGTGAATGGTGCAGCATAGATGTTGAATATGACAATTTATCATTCAACATCTATGCCTGCCATTACGAGTTCAACATTTTCATTGAAAAAATTTATTGATAAATTTATCGAGACAAGTGAGAACTCCATGCATAAAATTCCCTATTTTGAGATTGAATTTCCTTAGTCGCTCAATTGTTGGCAGTTGTTGTACATGAGTTCCTTGAAAGAAAATAATCATGCTTTACATTAATTCTCTATCTTGCAAAATATCGTGAGGATAATTTTGGAAGCTATGTGTGCTCAATGTAGAAACTAACAAGTTTTGGAGGATATTGATATACGTATTTGTTTTACTAGACATGGTGCTTTTGTTGTTAGATGAACCATTTCACGTGATACTTTGTTTGTCACATGGAATTTGCTTCGTGATAATTTATTTAAGAAATATAGTGAATCAATGATTTTCACTCTTTACAATGTTGTGTACACAATTCCATCTTGCGTGACACCTCTTGTGCCAAACGAAAGAACATTTAGAGTCATACCTTGTGTTCTCTGAATTATTCGTGCGCATGCTAATTGTATTGGAAATTTATTTTGAATTGTTGTATGAGATTTGTTTCTAGAAATGGTTCTTTCTATTTGTAGTAATGGTGTCTAATTTGATGCAATTATTTTATGATATAGTTGATAATATTTATTTCTTTATTTTTTCCCAATTGCTATATCTAGAAATTCTATCTAAATTACATCTTGATCTTTCTCTTTTCTTGTAAACACTTTAAATATTCCATCATCACCATTGACTGGTTTTCCTCCTATGCTGTAGTTGTCATCATGTAATTCAGCCAACATCATCACCATTGACTGGTTTTCCTCCTATGTTGTAGTTGTCATCATGTAATTCAGCCAACATATTTTGTTTGACTAGTATTCATTTTCGCAAACATGTTGTTTTTTCACATCATGTCTTGATTTGTTTCAAGTTTGTAAATAGCTTCAATGACTATCAATTTTTTATTGTCTAGTGAGAGCATTTTTTCATTGTGTCTATCTACATATCTATTTCTATTAAAACAATATATGGAAATAATAGATCCATTAAGGTTGTTTTATAGCAATGGTTATTTATTTAATTGATGTCTTCATTTGATTGTTCATTGAGTCTCATTTTTTTTTAAAACCCAATGAAATCAATGTCATTTTGTTGGATTGTGGTAAGTAAATCAAAACACTTGATTTCATGTTCCCAAAATTAGTATTGAATTATCTGTTTTCATCAAATTGTTTTTGAAAGATGAATGAGTCTTCTATAGTTTATGCCTGGTATAGGTCTCCTCAAAGTATTTTGTCAACATTGTCAAATTAATTGGTTCGTGTGCTCTTTATTTTTCGCAAATGCTTGTCTAACATCAGATTACCGATGCTTCATTGATGAGAAATACACAATGTTGTTGAAAGTAGTTCTCAAAGCATCCAAAGTTTCACTACTTAGTGGCAAGTAACTTAATTTGTTAAATGGATTATAAAGGGCAAAGCGCAATGTGACACCTCGTCCATTGAACGTTTATTTTCTAGTATAGGTAGTTATAAGATCTTTTAGTTGTGAAGGGTCATAATGCATCTCTGTATTGTAGAATCTCATCAGTGACTAAAATATTTCTATAACGATGAATGTTTATCTAGTTGTTGCACCTCTCGTTAGAAATAAGTAAATTTGTTTGTTTGGATTAGATATTGTTTGGCTTATTATGTCCTTTACAATTGTTTCTTTTTCTTGGTTTAATTGAATTCTAATGTTAAATAAGTTTGTGTCATCCATTATGTGTGGTTTTTTTATGATTTGAAAAGTTTTCACATCACGAACTAAACTAATGTAGATGCCCATATTTCACACCCGAAATACACAACCTGTTTAACATGAAATTTTATAATTTACGTGGACAAAATAGTTACATGAAGATCCAATGCATCTTAATACAAGGACGTAGATAATTAAATTCACCTCTATAGTAAAATCTATTCAAATGCGAATACATGCATGGAGGAAGAAAGAAATATTCTTGAAGGGTGCCAATTTACTATTGAAAGACACTTGTAAATCAAAATCTTCTTACAAATCAAATGTAAACAATTTTATTATCACAAGTAACTAAATATATACTAACACCAGATAATCTAGGAAGCCTTGTTTAAAGTAAAATAAATAAACAGAAAATTACAAATACGTGTAGACTGAAAATTGTTAACAAAAATATATATTGCCCATTTCATGTGATATGGAATTAAACCTTTGTGGATCTATAAAATATATAGGATCCTCATAAAGTGAAACCGGCTAACAAACTAGATTTAACAATTTCATAAAATGATGGAATGAACAGACAACAATATTTGGAGATCTAGTACACATGCATTCTGAATTATTTTGCATCCAATATTAAAAACATGCCCAAAAGTTAGGTAAAAAAAGGTTCGTAGTGAGGAAAGCAAGGGAAAGGAGTACGTGTACCAATAAATATACATTTTCTCTTCATCCTGGAGGAATAAAATTGTATTCCAATATAATAATAATACCAAGTTACTGAATATAGTGAGAAAATATTTCTGGACATAAAACCAAGGAAAGATGTCAAGAGTACACATATCGAATCATAACCAACAACGAAAAACTAATACTATATAGATGTGTACAAACCTTACATATATATATATTCAAGTCACCCTTATACATAACTTACAAAAAAAATTCAAAATAATTTGTTTAGAGAGGATGACTAAATATTGTTTAATGTACATAGAGTAACCAAAAATATATAAAAAAAAGCTGTAGCATCATCTAGCTAGTTAGTACTTGCAGTCTCTATCCGTCAGTAGCCAAGTCTTGACTAATTGTTTGAACCATTTCTGTAATTAATAATGTCTTGTTATCATATTTAAATGATACAGAAGTTCATGCGGAATAAGAGACAATGATGTGTAGGAACATAGAACTTACAAAATATGTTTTCATGTAGAGAAATGTTTCTATATATAAATAATTACATTATTATCATTACATAGTATAAATTTTCCTTCAACACCAATGTGGTACAACTTGTAAATAACAACATTTTTATCTTTTAGATAGTCTTGATAGTACAAAGCTATCAAATTTGGAAATAATATGCTTATAGAAATATCTGGATATGAGTAGATGGCACTTTCAACTTCTCCATCAATTATTCTTCACTTTGATCGATGTTGGTAGGTAAAAGCTATTTGTGACACATTTGGTACAATACAACATCTTTCGTTCTATTGAACAAAAGTTTTCTACTCTTAAGTTGCATTGTGAGAAAACAAGTTGAAAAGGCTTTTCATATATATTTTCTGTGAATAACATAATGTCAAATGAATTCATAGAAAATAGTGTATTTACTAAGAGATACCCATAATTTTTTCCAAAATATGTACAATATCAAATAAAATTTTCTTGTTATGATGTTTCACCTTTTTTGTAGTTTTCAACAACATTTTAAGATCTTCCAAAGAATTTTTGGTCTTGAATGTTGTGATGAAAGTTGATTTCCCAGTGTGTGGTGTGCCATGTTCTTCTTTTTTTGGTTTGACAACATTTCTGAATAACATGGGAAATTATTTCTTAAGGAGATTCTTTTAGATGAAATCAAATTGTACTTCAAGTGATGGGAATAGGTATAGGTACATTACAATAAAATACAAGCATTATTTTTCTTTTATGAATTAAAATGAAATCATATTTAATTACAATGATGATAAAATTAAAAAATGTGTAACATGAAGAAATGAAGTTGGAGAAAAACGATGATTTCTTACCTGTTTTTTCTTTTATATAACTTATGGAGTGAAACAGACAGCTAGACATGCAGTGTCTTCATCATTTTACGCATTGTCATCATTTATTTCCTAAGTATATCACATTCCTGGTTTCTTTGTAATCGTTACAATTGCACCTATCGTCCCATATGCATATTATTCAGTTTTTTCCAGAAGCCTTTTGATTTATTTGTTTGGGATGAAGATGTACTCTTGGTAGACAAGAAAAATACTTTCTATGCTTGTATATTTTTTTGCAAGTAGTATATAATTAGACTGACCATGCTCATATGTTGTTTTTATCCAATTAAGAAATAAGTTACACAAATCACTTTTCTTAGAAGAATATTTTCCTCATGTTCATTCATAATATTTCCATGAAGATTCAAGGTGATTGTGAATTGACCATTGTCATCTCTCAAATCTGATCGAATAATTTCTTTCTTTTTTTTCTTTTATGTAGCATTTTCTTAAATTTGATAACAATGTTTCCATGGAATGTCTTCCTGATTTTACAGCTATTCAACTCTTCAATGGTTACATGTATCCATGGTACTGAATTGTGTTTGTGAATCAAATTATTTTGTGTATATGAGAAACAAATTCAAAGAAAATCTAAAAGCAGTTGGGAGACAAGTTATTTGAATTGTAATTGATAATATTTACCTTTTCTGTGTTGTTTCAAATATTTATTTTTCTTTTTCTTTTTAGCTTTCACTTGGTATTTCCATGATGTTGTTAGAATATTTATCATGTTATAATTAAGACTAATTTATGTAAATATATAATATAAAAAAGCTTTTATTTTAGAAGTGCTTCAAATTAACTTAAAGAAAGCAAATGATTGTTTTGTTTCTCATTATATATTTGGAAAAAACATAAAAAAGATATTAATAACTATAAGCAAATGAAAAAAAAATTTGATGGCATACATAGAAGGTCAATAATGTAAAAACTTTACTTACCCATTTTTTTTTTCTATTTATACATCTTATGCTGCTTTGGTTATTATTGACTTGATTTACTTTTGACACATTACCATCTCTTACAAGATTTTTTTCCAGATTTTACTTTATGTCCTCAACAGCCTTTACTTCGACATAATTGTTTTCAGAATTTTACTTATAATAATACTCATACCATAGCATCAAGTTTCCATATTTCCTCCTTTAGAATGTATTGATACTTTTTTTGATCTTGATATTATTCCTACATTTCATCAATGTACATAAAGTTATTTAGGATAATTTCTATTATAATATTATACCCTTTTCCTTCTATGCCTTTGATATAATTTTGATTAACATTATAACTTTAATAAAAATATTTTAATTAAGATTACATATTAGGATATCTCCCATGTGTCCTAGTTTCCTAAATAAATACTTAGGTTATAATTTCGAATTATCATCATGGAAGTTTAGTCTTATTTAGACTTATAAAATCCCTCTTAAGTCTTAAATAATATTTGAATATGTATAATCACACTCCCATGAATCATATATATTTACCTATGGAACGTACGATTCTCATATTGTGTTTCCATGGCATTATAACTAGCTATTATTAAATTTGAATTATACATATGACATGCTAACCCACCTCAGGTTATAATTTGAATTATACATATTGTTTATATGCCATACCCACCTCACGTTATCTACCTTGATTTATGATGCATAGTTTAAATGACATGCCATATACATTTAACTTCACAAGGTTCCATATGGATATTCGACCATACTTTGCGGATTTTGTCATATCAAATCTAATAAATTTGTGATAGCTCTACATGTAACGTTTCTTTGTTCGATGCTATCAGTTAGTAGTGAGTAATGGACTGTACTGTCTATTAATTTGGTCACATGGCCATAATAATTTTCACAACTAGTTGTAGCTTGGATCTCATGACAGTTGGACGATAGAGATTTGCTCATACTTTCTTCCTCCATCCTTTTCAGTTAGGGTTCTATAACGATTAGTTTTACACGATTTGTTTTCATTTCTCCTTTTCCACCTGAGGGTTTTGTCTTTGGTTCCTTGCTGTAAGTTTGATCATGATTATGGCCTCCTCCTGCCATTCTTTTCCTCACGGCGACACCTACAGCCAAAGAGAAACAGATACTCTCTTTAGGATGATCCATCATGTTTATAGTTTATCACAATAATTATATAATCTGTTTTTTACTTAATACCCTTTGAATTATTTTGTCAATTTCCTGAGAGACTTGCTCTACTTTTCATGTTGGTTTTTGAGGAACAACAGAGTCCCCTTAGGCTCTTACGCCGAATACTATGGAAGGGTTTTAGTACGATAGCTCACGACGAACGCTTTAGGTAACACCGATTCATATTACACAGGTAAATCGATTTTATAAGTTTACTTCATTGCGTATAAACTCCAATTTCGTTTATGGATTTTTTGCTTTTCTCTGTTATGGTAATGTGAAGCTTTATTTGTTTAATGAAATTTTTGTCTCTGAGAAGGTATAAAATTTCCATGTGAAATTCCTTTAACATTTTCCCCCAATTGAAATACCTCTCTGCCGATTCAAGAGTTAGTTTACATTTTCCAGAGATTTGCACAATGTATATACCTCTCTGTTTGTAACTTTACCTCAAAGTTTTATTTCAATTTTATATGGAATTCTTAGTGGCTTTCAATATTTCTTTTTTGTTCTTCTCTGTCGAGTTTACCTTATAGCTCAAAGTTTTTCGATACAGATTCTTAAATTGGTTCAAATAATTATAGGATAATGGGTTTAACCTTGCATTATCATTCCAGAAATCACTATGATTTTGCTCACGTTGTGACATATATGAGATACGTTTAGGGTACTCTGTCATTGAGTTGATCTATGTAGTGTTATTTTCTTGTTCACAATTGTATCATGTTAATCTCTCAACTCGATGATTTAAATTCCACAATTAACTCCATCGTCGTTTATCTTCAATGAATTTAGTTAATTATTTTTTTTATATGGATTAAATTCACCATTGTTTATCCTCAACAAGTCAGTTTTATCTGTTTTCGTTGTCCCACACAACCCTCACTTTATGGAAAATGAATAGTAATTACTTTTATTTAATTATCTCTCAAATTCCCTGATGTTTGTAATAAAATTTGAACCTCTGTTTACAACATAATTGGATTTCATGTCACAAATCTATTTTTGTTTAACGACGTCTACGTATGTATATAATTCCATTCATGGAATATATATTTGACTTCATTCTAAGTCTTTGATTAATCATTTATAACATTTTGTTGATATATTTGTGTATTCTATTTGTCTTGTAAACTTTCATAAACATTTTGAATAATAATAATAATTCGTATAAGATATATGATTACTTCTGTTACGAAGTAATGATAATTTTATTAATTTCCCTTAACTAATAAAATTTTTTGTTACACATGAATTCCTCTTCTTGCTTTTATATCTTTCATGGGTTTTTTCACTAATTATCTAGTATGTTGTAAGTGAGGTTATTTTTTTTTTTATAATTTCAATATTGTTACAATAGTATAATATCTTTCTCTATCCTCTAAACTATCATAGCTAATTGATTTTACTCTTTATACACAACAAAATTTCACTACATCCATTTGACTAATAAGGTAAACTTCAGTTTAACTAAAATAGTCAATTTCTAATATTCTATGCATTTAATTTAATTATAATATTAATTAAAATTCCAACCTTTGATTATATGGGTTTGTTGTAACCCAACTACTTGTTTATTCTTTCTCACAAGCATTGCCAATTAATTTAGTTACGTCTATTTACACTTTGGTCGCTATCCATTCATAGAATTTAGTCCACTGAATTCAAGGATATTTATTCATGTATAAAACATGTCGAGAAATTCGACTTTATTCAATGTAATTATGATAGTGTATGATGACATGTTATATAATTTTTAATACATATTTTTGTTCTTATTGAAGTGATGAAATTTCATCCTTATAATAAGTTAATACATGTTTTTCCCTAATTGTTTATAGTATTTCAACTACATGTATACATTAGTCATAATTTCTAATGGATGTTATGTTTGTGATTGTACTATACACTTAATACTTCAATATGTAATTGATATTGTATTTCTTATTTGAGCATAACAATAGATGGATATATGTTGATATTTGTATTTTATGTACAATAGAAGTTTTTTGTCTTAATTTGCAAAAATTATTTTCTTTTAGATTCACAAATACATACAACTATATATATATATATATATATATATATTCTGTTAAATACATTAGACACTTCACTATTAATAATAATATAATTTATTAGACAATTTGATAACTCAGAGATAATTTTCCACTTATCTTCTAACTAAACAAAATTTTTCTCATTCAATCCTCTTTATCATAACAAGATAATAAAAAAAACATAATTTAATTCACTGTGCCTACCAACTCTGGTAAAAACTATTTTCCACCCAAGCTTGAGCTTTCATCCACGGCTCCCCTCGAGCAGAGATCACCTCCTCCAAGGTGTAGACAACCTCTTGTCTACCATGGAATGGCTTATTTAAGCCTGATTTCCCTTCAGCATGTTTCTATAGCTATGTGCGGTTAAATCGGGATGTTGTTTTTCTTTAGCCTAGGATTTACATTTGTTTTTCCACAAAAGCTCTTTAAAACTAACTTTTTCCACTTTCTATTTTTATTGCACCTCTTCTCAGAAACTTTACACTTTGATGAGATATCTTTTAGATTTTTATCTCCAATCTAATATTTTTAAATTACTTTATTTTATCCAAAGACTTTTGTAGATTTTGGGGAAGTCTTTGGATTTAATTCCATCCTCATGGAATTGAAATCCGGTCTTCAATTTACTGTAGCATTTGCACAATAATTAAAATTTCACATTTATTAATTTAAAAAAATAATATTTCCACACATCTAGTTTTTTTTTGGTCCACTTAACCTTTACGATTTTCAATTATCTAATTAAAAGAGGTAAAATAGGGATATTACATATTCACCCTCTAAAACAAAAAATGGTCCCCAGTGTTGCAGAATATCAGTTGATTTTTCAAACAATGATGGATATTTCTCTTTCATCTCTTCTTCTCACTCCCATGTAGCTTCTTCAGGTGTAAAGTGCCTCCAATACACTTTGACCCTAGCTACGGTCCTATTCCAAAGCTTGATTTATTCTCGTACTAGTATATGAAGGGGCTCTGGAAGAAATTCCCCTTCGGGTTCCACCTGTATCACAGTCCAATCAATTACACGAGTAGGATCATGTACATAATTTTTTAATAAGGAAACATGAAAAACATTGTGAACCTTAGTATGACTAGGTAAAACCAATTTATAAGCTACTAGCCCCACCCATTCTAAAACCTCAATTGGTCCACAGTAGCGTGGTACTAACTTAGCACAACTAGTAGTATATAATGTACTCCTTTTAGGCTTAATCCTCAAATAAACATGATCTCCAACTTTGTATTCTCTATGAATTTTATTTTTCTCTGCATAGATCTTTTTTCAATCTTGAGATGTTTTAATATTTTGTTGAATTTTCTTCACAATATTTCCATCTCCTGCAATGCATCTAGTCCAAGAATTAACATATCTTCTTCTTGACTCTAGATAAGCAGTGTGTAGCATTTTATGCCATACAATGTTTCAAAAGGACTCATCTTAATTAAATATTGATAACTATTATTATATGAAAATTTTGCCAGATGCAGAAAATATTCCCGTCTTGTAGGTCTTTCCATAACATACATGGGTAGCATGTATTCTAAAATATGGTTGGTTCTTTCCATTTTCCCATACGTTTGAGGATGGTATGCGGCACTAAAGTTAAATTTCGTACCCATTTCTACAAACTGAATTTTCCAAAAAGCTGAAGTAAATTTTACATCCCTGACAAATATAGTCATTTTTGGAATGCCATGTAGTTTCGCAATTTATTTCATGAATAGCTTACCTATGTGAGCTATGCCAAAAGTAAATTACACTGGTAAAAAATGTGATGCCTTAGTCAATGTGTCTAAACCCACCATTATAGAGTCATGTTGATACTTTGTTCTAGGAAATCGAGTAATGAAATCTATGCAAACTACATCCCACTACCATTCTAGAATAGGTAATGGATTCAGTAATCCTGTCAGATGCTGATGTTCCACTTTTACTTGCTGACATTCTAAACACCTAGCTAGATAATCAGCAACATATTTTTTTATACCTGGCCAAAACATGTTCTTCCTAAATGCTGAAATCATTTTTTGATAACCAGGATGACCTGCATAAGGTATTTTATGATACTCATCTCAAATTTCTTGTTCTAAAGATGTCACATTTGGAATATACAATCTCTATTTGTAATAAATCAGTCGTTTTTTATTTTTAGTATATCCCACCACTTCATTTTTTTGTAATTTCTCTTGTAATTTCACATATTGTTGGTCTTGCATCAACGTTTCCTATATCAGTTTTTCTATTCCAAATTTTACACTACTTCCAACATTGATCAAAATTTGATGATCATTCCTACTCAAAGCATCAAGAATCTTATTTTATTTTCCTTTAATGTGTTTGATTTTCATATCGAACTCAATAAGGAAAGATTACCATCTAGATTTTCTGGCATTCAAATTAGGCTGAGTAAATAAATATTTCAGACTTATATGATTTTTCATTAGTATGAACTTTTTCCCCAACAAATAATGTTTCCACATCTTCAATGCATATATACAGTAGCTAATTCTAAGTCATATACAATATAATTTTGTTCATGTTTCTTCAATTTTCTTGACTCATATGCTATGACCGAATTATCTTGCAGCAACACTCCTCATAACCCTTCTCCACATGCTTCTGTACACAATACAAATTCTTTGTTTGGATCAACAATCTTCAGTATGGGGGCAATTTTTAATTTAATTTTTAATTGTTCAAAACTAATTTGACACATTCTTTTCCATTCAAGCTTCACTCATTTTTTCTGTAAAAAAGTAATAGGATAGGCTAAGGATAAAAATCCTTCTAGAAACCTATGGTAGTATCTAGCAATACCCGTAAAGGATCATATGGTTGGGACATCAGTAGGTACAGGCCAATCCATTATTTCTTGTATTTTCTCTGGGTAGGACTACAAATTCATAGTGTCCATATCTAGTCCTAAATGTTGTTTTATTGATGTCTTCATCCTTAATTATAAGCTGCTAATGTCATGTTCTTAAATAAACTTTTGAGAATATAGTGGCTCCTCTCACTTGATCAAATAAATCATCTATCCTTGGAAAAGGATATTTACTCTTTACAATCAATTTATTCATCTCTTTGTAATCTATGCACATTTTGAATGTGCCATCCTTCTTTTTAAAAAATAGTACTAGTGCTCCCCAAGAAGAAACACTTGGTCTAATGTACCCTCTATCTAATAACTCTTGTGATTGAAGTTTCAACTCTAAAAATTTAAGAGTACTCATTCTATAGGGTTCTATAGGGATAGGTGTAGCTCCTGGTACTTGTTCAATTGAGATATCAATTTCTGTTTTAGGGGTAGATGGGGGATTTCTTCTGGAAATACATCTTTCAACTCTCCAATTATTGGTAAATTTTCTACAACCTCTTTTTCAGTTTGTTGTCGTAATTCTTCCAGTTGTACATCATAGACTTGACAACCCTTTCTTTATGTACTTTTTATCTATAGTGCATAAATTTTTTTGATTGATATTGGTCTTCGTTTTCCTTTAGCTATCACAACTCTTCCCTCTCTATCTATAAAATGACCTGCTTTATCTAAGAAAATAACTATTTCCCTCTACTTCTCTAGCGAGTTCATTCCTAATAACAAGTCATATGATCCTAGAGGCAAAATATTTAGATGAATTTAAATTTAATATTGATTTAAATTTACATTAGTATATGGAAGTTTATGGGTCACTTTTCTTTTCGTTCATGTAGCTAACTGCAGTAACCATGCTTGCTAAAAATTTTCTAACTTTAACTTGCACTTTTCCACCATTTGTGGACTTACGTAGCTTAAATTTTCTCCTAGATATATCAAAATAGAAATAGGTTGTTCAGCAATCATACGATTTATATCATGGTTGATTGGTGTTCAACGTGGAAAACTTAAAGTGCATCACTAATCCTAGGAATGTTTCGAGAAATGTTGGTCATAGTATTTGCCTCTCGTAACACTTGAATGCTATGAATTGTTTTATAAGGACAGTCGCGTAACAGGTGAGGTTCTCCATATCCTGACCACTTTAGTGGTTCTTTCATTTTTACATCACTTTCCTTCTTCTTTTTTGCATTGATCTACTTAGACCGAGTCTGTGACTGTGCTGGTTGGTTTTCTCTAGTTTTATTAAATTTCTTCTTTTGATGGTTTTTCCCAAATATTTTTAAATAGGTTTTTTTTAATCTTTTTATATTAGTGTCACTCTTCCTCTTCTCTTTCTTTTGCCAAATTTTCAGTTGATCATTTATGTCTTGAACTATTGATATCACGGTATTGATTTACAAACAACTTCATCCATTGTCTTTGGATTGTCAAATTTGATTCTCTCTTTATAGATGGTAGGTATACAGTTTAAAAATCTCTGTAATTTCACCTTTTCTTCTCCGATATGGGGCACATATCGAAGCATGTTAGTGAATTTGGTAGTAACCTCATTAATTGTGAGGTGTCCCAATCTCAGTTCGTGGAATTCTTTGGCTTTATCATCATAATATCTTTCATTCAGATAAATAGACTTAAATTTCATGTGAAATTGTTCCCAGGTAACAGCTTTTTCAACCAAAACATGTGCGACTTTTGTTTCTTCCCACCAAATGGTAGCTTTACCTTGTAGCTGGTAAATTTCCAATGTGGATTTCAGGTTACCTCCATATTCATAAACTTTGAAGTATTTAACAATTTTAAGAAGCCAAGCTTATGCATCCTCCTTTTCACCATAAAAAGTGGGAGGTTTGATTTTCCATAATTCTCTTTGCAATTTTCTTTTTCTATAATGATGTCCAAATGCTTCCCCACCCTCAGATCCTTCTAAGTTGGTTTCAGATTATTTCCTATTTTTCCCATGGTCTTGACTTTCGTGACTAGAACTTGAGGTTAACTCTTTGATCAACCTTTCTTCATATTCACTAGCTTGCAACAATTGTTCATTTCTTGTTCTGAGCTGAACCATTTCTCATTGAATATCTGTTATCATGTCTAGCAATTGAGAATTTTGATATGGTGGATTTCCCTCAGCCCCCAAAACCACGTGTATCCATCCTCCATCACTCATGATACCAGCTATACTTATTTTCTGCACTTAATCATTATACACAGAAATAAATTAGTGCATCATATTTTGGAAATTTTAAATAATTTACAACAACATAATTTTGGCTTTTTTTCTTTTTTTTTGTGTGGGGACACATAGGCCCAGTGTTTTCATCATGGGCTTTGATACCATTTGTAATAACTCTACTTACCCATTTTTTTTCTATTTATACATCTTATGCAGCTTTGGTCATTATTGACTTGATTTTATTTTGACACATTACCATCTCTTACAACATTTTGTTCAGGATTTTACTTTATGTTGTCAACATCCTTTATTTTGACATACTTGTTTTCAAAATTTTACTTATAATGATACTTATACCACATCGTCATTTTTCCATATTTCCTCCTTTAGAATGTATTAATACTTTGTTTTATCTCTAAATAATATGAAACTTCCATAATGATAATTCAAAATTATAACTTAAGGTAATACATAGGAAATTAGGATGTAGGGGAGATATCCAAATATGTAACCATAATGAAAAAAATTATTAAATTTGTAATTTTAATCAAATTCTATCGAAGGCATATCAAGAAAAGGGTATAGTATTATTAGAATAATAACAATTATCCTAAATGACTTCATGTAAATTGAAGAAATGTAGGAATAACATGAAGTTCAAACAAAGTATTAATACATTCTAAAGGAGGAAATATGGAAACATGATGTTGTGGTATGAGTATCATTATAAGTAAAATTTTGGACACAATTATGTCGAAATCAAAGATGTTGGAGAATGAAAGTAAAATGTTGAACAAAATGCTATAAGAAATCGTAACGTGTCAAAATTAATAAAGTCAATAACGACCAAAGCAGAAAAATATGTATAAATAGATTTTTTGTTTTTTTGGGTAAGTAGAGTTGTTACAAGTAATAAAAATTAGGCTACATTGTAAGATTAAAAAAAGGCAAGAAATTTACCTTCAAATTGGTGCAGAAAGAAAAATAATCAAACATGAATATATTATTCTCAAGGAATTGCTTATCTAGAAATTGTTGTGAAGCAATGAATTGTTGACGTTAGATAAAGTATAATATAAAATAAACAATGTTTTGGTCAATCCAATATGCATTCAATATGTGAAATTCACACTTTTCAAGTTGTAAGTTTTCCCAAATATGATGAATGGCGGATTTTCCTTTTTGAACAAAACTATGTGTAATTGCTTGCATTTTCAAAGGTTGCATATATTCTTGTAGCAAATTTGTACTTTGATTGTTCACATGGATATTAACCTTGAAATTTCCAATTAATATAAAGATAAATCCATTTGTAGTATTTTATTGTTTGATAGTGTGATTGTGTTAATTATTATTGGTATAGGTGTGAATGGTTTAACATAGATGTTAAATATCAAAATTGATTGTTAAAAAATTATATTTGCGACTATAAGTTCAAATTTTTCATTGCAACAATATCTTGATGTATTCATTTTTATGATTTTATTGAAAAAAGTGGGAACTCTATGGACAGAATAAACTATGTTGAAATTTAAGTTTCTTAGCCGATGAGTTGTTTGTAGTTGTTGTAAATGAGCTTCTTGAATCAAATAATCATGCTTTCCACTAATTATTTTTCTTGCAAAATATTCTGAAGATGATTCTAAAAGCTATATGTGTTTATTGTAGAAGCTAACAAGTTTCTAGAGGATATTTATCTATGTATTTGTTTTGCTAGGCATGGTGCTTTTGTTGTTAGACAACTCATTTGATGTGATACTTTGTTAGTCACATGAAAACTGTTTTGTGATAATTTATTTAACAAGTATACTGAATCGATTTTTTTCATTCTTTATAATGTTGTGTACAGGATTCCATTTCGTCTGACACCTATTGGGTCAAAAAAGAGAAAATTTAGAGCTAGACCTGGTGTTCTATGAATTTTTTGAGTGCATGCTAATTGTATTGGAAATTTCTTTCGAATATTTATTTGAGTTTCGTTTCTATAAATTGAATTTGTTCTTACTATTTGTAGTATTGGTTTCCAACTTGATGCAATTGTTTTATCATATAGTTGAATTTGTTTAATTATTTGTTCTTTTCAAATCGCTGGAACTAGAAATTCTATCCAAATGACATCTTGATATTTTGTTTTATTTTATATGATTTGAAGACACCATCCACACCATTTACTGGTTTGCCTACTATGTTGTGAGTATATCACCATGCAATTTAACCAACATACTTTGTTTAAAAAATATTCTTTTTGGTAATGGTTTTGTTTTTTCATAAGATGACATCGTGTCTTGATTTGTTTCAATTTCATCAATAGCTTCATTGAGTATTAGTTTTGTATTGACTAGCGAGAGAATTGTTTCATTGTGTATATCTAAATGTTTTTTTCTCAAAAAGTAGATGGAAACAATGGATCTATTACTATTGTTTAACAGAAATCGTTATTTATGTAATTGATGTCTTCATCTAATTGTTCATTGATGCTCATTTTGTTTAATATCCTAATGAAATCAATGTATTTCTATTGCAATGTGACACGTAATTCGTAGAACTTGATTTCATTTTCCCAACATGACCATCAGATTATTTGTTTATCAGGGATTGGTTTTTGAAAGACGAATGAGTCTTTCATACGTTTTTCCTAATATAGGTCTCTTGAGAGTATTAAGCCAACATTTCCAAAGTAAATGGTTGGTGTGTGCTTTATTTGTCACAAATGGTTGTAAAATTTGTACAAGAATGTTGCTCCAATTAGTTATGTGTCTTCGATGAGAAACACACAAGCTATTGACAGTAATTTTTAAATCATACAAATTTTCACTACTTAGTGGCAAGTAACTGGATTTGTTAAATGGCATATAATCACATCAGTGCTTGGAATATTGCTATAATGGTGAATGTTTTTCCAATTCCCACACCACATACATGTTTGTAATAAGTAAATTCCTTTTTTTGGATTAGATATTTTTGGTTTTTCTATGTCCTTTACTATTGTTTCTTGTTCTCTATTTAACTGATTTATAATGTTAAATAATTTTGTATCATCCATTATGTGCGGTTGTTTTACGATTTGAAAATAATTTCCAATGTGCTATTATATTTTTTTGTTTCTTGAAATTTTTGTAAGTAGCTTTTAAAATCTTATTAGATAGATTATTATGTTTGATTAAAAGTCTCCACATTGAATAATTGTTATTATTTACTTCCGATCTCATGTGTTGCATCTTCAAGGTCACCTCATGTGTTGCATCTTCAAGGTCACCTCATGTTGCATTTTTTTCATATGCAAAATTTCTTTCATTTTTCTTTATGATGTCTATGATTAAATTATAGTTATTGTCCCATGTAGCGTATTGTTTCTTGAAAATATTTTGTTCTACTCTATATAGAACAAACAACATTAGTCTTTCCCGATGGTAAATGTCGAGGTTTTTATGCTTGTTGTATTTTATGTATCTAATAATATATGGGTTGGCATTATTTCGTTGTTTTCTGTTTTCTTTTATACAACTTCATGCAAATTTCAATAAGCATATGTTCTTGATGGCTTCAGGATGTAGTAGTCAATTATTGAAGGATATATTATAACATCATAATCATCTTGTTAATGTTGTAATTCTTTTTTTTTCTTTAATATAAATGCATGTTTTTCGATGGGTGAAGTCTTTATGAATATACAATTTCTTCAACTTGTATTTAGTGGTAGAGATAGAATTTTGTGCACAAATTGTTGTGCAGACATTTGTTGCATATCTAATAGAGCTTTTCCAAGCCTAATAATTGTTTTTACAATTTCGATGTTTGAGTTTTTATGTTCTTCTCGTCTGCATTAGAAATTTGTTCTCATTGTTCTATCAATTTTTTTCATGTATGAGTTACAATATGTATTTGTTCTGCATGAGTAAACTATGAATTGAGACTCAATTCTTGCATTCCTTATATTTGGAATATGTCTTGAAAATTTATTTTCCCACTTGTATGATGTTTTTCTTTGTAATAATATAGATGTGTGATTTAAGTTTCATTATATTGCATGCATATAATCTTCATGCATTAAATCTAAATCAATCAAAAAAATATCAAATATATATCCATCATCATATTTAGAATTTTTCTTTGTTTGAAATATTAGTATTGCATTTTATTTTTTACTGTCACATTGTAAAGGTCTCAATAATCTTATTTTTTTCATTTGAAGTTGTGGGAAATTGAATCTACAATATAGTTTTTTCTTCCCCTAGAAGTTTTTGTATTTTGATTGTGATGCAATGTCTTTAAGTCATCTGTAATTATTGAGGAATCACATGAAAAACTTATGTATTAATGAATTTCTCAATTTCCATGACATTATTTCTACTAAAGGTTGCATGCTTTATCCATAGTATTTCATGGTCACGTTCGTTACCTCTATTTTAGAATTATATGAAAAAATAATAGTCTTCAATACTTTTGTAGTACTTATTTTCATGACATATTAAATTCCAAAGAGTAGAAATTCTATTTATATAATAACATGCGCAAGTTATAGATTCATATATAATGAATGAGTCAAATTCATTGTTTTCAACATCATTTTCAATGTCTTATTTTTATTGTTTCCAGATTTGTTTCAATTCATTGATCAATGGTTGCCAAAAAAATGTTGTACTATTAAGAGAAATAAAAAATTTGGTAATCCTAGTTATCATATCATTGCATACGATTTCATATGTGTTTGTTCATGGTATTCTAGAGATGTATGGATATATTTTATATTCATGTATGTAATGTTCAATGTTAAAATATGATCAATCTTTGTCATTAATTTAACATTTTTTTCTATTATTTTTCTACCTTTTGCAGTCCATACCGAGTCATGGATAAACCTCTTTTGGGACGTAAGTCTATATAGTAATGCCCCCTTTTGTCCTAAGATAGGAGGGTTATATAATGTGTTGATGCTAACTAGGGTTAATAGCATCTAGTGCCATTATAGCACATCCCTTCTAACATTTATCTCCAATATCCTATGCTTTTTCCATCGAAACCTTGGTTTCCTACAAAATTAATGATTTTATTTTCTCCTTGTCTACTATTCCTCTCAAGTATCTCTACTTTCTCTTGCTATTAATCTGTCTAATTTTCTACATAATTATATTCATTAAGGAAAATTTTAAGAGGAATGGTAGATATTCGACATGGCAACAAATTGACCTAATTTAATAAAGTATTATCCTATGGTTTTTATTTCAACTGTCTTCATTCTTCTCTATTTCCTTTTTCCTTCATTCACTATGAAATATTTTCCTATATCCATCTAACCATACAAATTTCTTATGCCACTACCGCCTACCTCAAATGGTCCTCCTTGACTTTTCCAAAATAGATAAACTTGTGTGTAGAGCTACTATTGCTTAGGACGAAGCTCTTACATGTAATGTTGTTCCTAGCTATTGATGATACTTACCAAATATTTTTCATCCTCTCCTAGGATTTTAGTGTTCTGTTCCGTCAATGTCAAGACCTTGTCAATCTGCGGTAGTCCAAATAGGCCCTCCGTCTTTGCCCCCTCTTTAGGAGTCTTCCTTTTTGGAGAATTTTTGTATACAAACTTTTCGAAAGTGGTTTTTTGTCATAGTGATATCCTCTAGAAGTGAAATCCCTTTGTCCCTATCCTCCAAAATTGATATCACATTTCCTACCTATGCTTTCCTCTGGTCCTACAAATTGTTTTGTGTTCTAGGCTTTCTAGGCCTTTTCACCACTCTGATAAAACCTTCTCCTACTTATTTAGACACTATCGGTTGTTTTTCATTCTTCAAAAAAAAAAAATCCTTGAACATATTCCCATGCTCATGTCATATTCAACATCTAAACGTAATTTTCTCATAGTCTAAAAGTTTCATCCACTCCTTGTACCAGTACCCAAGTCAATGGATTCAAGAACCTCTCATACTTTGTGAAATTTCCCCATGGAGTTACCAATACCCTCGAGAATTTACAGAATCTAGAGATCAGTTCGATGAGAGTATAGCCTAACACATAATAGAAAGCAAATAAATTCTTCCTTAATTGAGTTAAAACACTCTTCCACTGTCTCATATACATGTGAACATTATCCGGGAAATAAGGTTGCCCCATAAATACACTATTTTATTCTTATAAATTAGAGAAAATTATGGTGAAGAACCCTTTAAAACCTATCCTGAGCTCAACCTCACCTATCATTTTCCACTTCTATTGTGTCCACTTCTCTACTTCCTTTTATGTTGGCCACCCACCCACAAACTTTCATATAAAATGATGGTCTTTCATATGTTGTTAATTCTCCTCCAAATATTCTAGGGGAATAATATATTTCATGTTCTTATATTCCCTGGTAAATCATCTCCCTCTCAGCTTCGTTTTCCATCGAGCTCCTAAAAATGGGTTCTCTTGCAGCCCCTTACTACCCCTCACTTTACCAAAACACATGAGACTCCTCTAATGATGTTCAATCACCACATTTCTATTGGAGGGGTTTTCCACACATTCCTCCCTCCAAAAACCCAAGGAGCTAATTTCTACTTCATACTATCAAATAATTTTAACAACCTCATTGGTATTAGTTCAAAATATCGTAGCGAGATTATGTCGAAAGGTAAAAAAATTGAAACACTTGAACTAGATGCGTCCACTATAATCGAAATAACTTTATGTTAGTTTAATCAGTAATATATATATATATATATATATATATATATATATATATATATTAATTGAAAAAATTAAATTTCTATCCTCCCATTAAGAAATCTTGAAGGGGAACAAGTGGGGAACAAGTGTTTATGCTCAGCCAAATTTAAAACGATAATGCTTATTTCATCTTTACTTGTGTTTAGATCATTAAAACAACATTGATATTCTCACTCACAAGTTTACACTTATATTTTATATAATTTATAGGCCAATGGCATTGGTAACCCATAGTAGCAATAAGACTTTAAATTTATTGGCTAATATTCTGTTATGCTCACTCATAAGTTTACACTTATATTTTATAAAATTTAGAGGCCGATGGCATTGGTAACCCATAGTAGCAATAAGACTTTAAGTTTATTGGCTAATATTTTAATTTTTTTATAAAATTAATTTAACTTGTATTCAATAATTTATAAAATTAGTTTTAGTATTTAAAAGATAAATTATTTTGTTTTTTATTTCTATGGTATTTAGATTTTTTTTTAGTAATCTGGAAATGTCAAAACACAACCAATTTCGTGAAAAAGCCCAAAATTGATAATTTATTTCATTTATCCTATATTATATGATATTAGAGAAAATAACTAGCAATTGCACCATATGCTGCAAAAGAAATGTCCTAAGGCAATAACATAGGAAAGAGTAGCCTAGAAAAAATAAGTTGTTGCAGAGAAGGAGCCATTGTGAAGGAATGAAAGGAAAATTTTTCTTACATGGAAGCAAGTTGTGGAGGTTTCAAAGATATTTATTATAAGAGTTATCAACGAGAAAATTTTGTTATAGATATTGAAATAGGAAATTGTGGGTGAAAACATATATGTAATTCAAAACTGTATGTATGTAGGTACAAACTGTTATATAGTTACAAATTATTATAGTTAATTAATTAAAGGTAAATTTAGTTTTAATTAAGAAATGAGAATTATGAACATTCATCATTATTGCTCAAGATAAATCATGTCGTGTGAAGTAATTTGGAAATTTAAAAAAATATTACATATTTAAAAAAAAAATCATTATTAATTTAATTTGTTATATATTAAGAAATAATACTCATGAATAATAAAATAGTCGTAACATTGATAATATATAACAAAAAAAATAATGTATTGTTGGAATAATAAAATCATTGTAACAAAAATAATGTAGAACAAGAAAAATTATGTATAATTGCCCCCTTTAAAAAAACTATATTCCACATGAATACCATGGGTCAATACCATGGGTTGTTTTTATAGTTTATTATTATTTTATTTTATTACCTAAATTCAATTTAACTTATTAAAACATATATAAAACTATTATATAAAGCTATTTACATTTACATATGAAAATATAACAAATTTTTAATAACAACATTTTAACTTAAAAGTCACCAAAATCTAAATTCAATCTAACTTATTAAAAAGAAGAAAAAATAACATTATAATATATATATATATATATATATATATATATCTATATATATATCTATATATATATATATATATATATATATATATATACTTGTGGATCTAATGGCCTAAACCATTTCAATCGTCTAACATTTGATCTAATGGTTCAAACATAATGTTGGAAAAGAAACGTCATAAGGCAATAACATAGGAAAGAGTAGTCTATAAGAAAGTCATCGTGAAGGAATGAAAGGAAAATTTTGCTTCCATATAAGAAAGTCATCGTGAAGGAATGAAAGGAAAATTTTGCTTCCATGGAAGCAAGTCGTGGAGGTTTCAAAGATATTGATGATAAGAGTTATGAACAAAAAAAATTTGTTATAGATTTTGAAATAGGAATTGGGGGTGAAAACATATACGTAAACCAACATAATATGTTCACATATATACAGATTTTGTTATAGATATTAAAATAGGAAATTTGGGATGAAAATCCTTTGGTGATTAATAATCCAGCATGTAACTCAAATAAGATATTTTAAATACATTCAAGTACAATCTATCTAGCATAGATGTCAATAAAGAGAATTTTTATTAACAAAAATAGAGTTTACTTCAAGTTCATCTACATATATGAGCGGCAATTGGTATACAAGAAAGTGAATATTATTTTAATATGGAGACATTTTTGGAAGGAGATATTGTTCTTTATGTTATGGTTTATTTTTTTAACTCCAGACTTGGTTTATTGTTTCTCTATATACATAAGAAAAAAAATACAAAGTAAATTCAAAAATTTAGGTTATAGTTTTATATTTCATAATTACAAATCTAGTTTATTATTAAAATATTTTACACATCCTAGGTTATTCTAAATTGATCAAGAATATAGAATTATTAGGGTGGTGTTCTATGTGCACTAAAATTCCCATGAGGTCCATCACAATGTATGGGGTTCATTGCACCCTTGGATATATTCTATGAGTTGTTGTGATCTGTTGCTTGTGACTAAAACTTAGTTTTGGTTTTCACCTAGTTATCATGATTCAAAACTTTGTTATCATCTTAGATCCTTATAGAATTATATATATATTATGTGAGTTAATGTGATGTTTTTTTTTTCACAATGATTCAAAAATTGGATATTATACCACAATATTGACTTTCCTGTTGTCTGTTTTGTTTATCTTATTAAAATATTTTACACATCCTAGGTTATTCTAAATTGATCAAGAGTATAAATTATTAGGGTGGTGTTATATGTGCACTAAAATTACGATGAGGTCCATCACAATGTATGGGGTTCATTGCAACCTTGGATATATTATGTGAGTTGTTGTGATTTTTTGCTTGTGGCTACACTTAGTTTTGGTTTTCACCTAGTTATGATGATTCAAAACTTTGTTATAATCTTAGATCCTTATAGCATTATATATATTATGTGAGCTAATGTGATGTTTTTTTTGTCACAATGATTTAAAAATCAGTTATTATACCACAATATTGACTTTTTTGTTGTCTGTTTTGTTTATGAACCCCTTGAAAAAACTAGAGGAACATTTGATTTTATAGTGTGATCTCCCTAGCATGGGTGGGGGTTTCAAACATTGGAGATTAAATTGAGTGGTTATTGTTAGAAATTGTTTTATAATATGAGAAAATTGGATGGTTTGTAGACAGTATGGATGTCATAACATATATATTTTTTGAATTTTTTAGTGTCTCTGACCACCATGCATCTAATAGGATCCATTTCAACTAAGAACGTCAATACATCATTGTGCGAATGATAACTTGTGACATCCCTAGCCATTTTATTTTACTATGGATCAAGTTCTAAACTAATAACTTGTGAAATCCCTAGCCATTTTCTTTGATTGTGAATCAAGTTATAAAATAAAATATGCTCTCTCTTCAGAAGACTCTACATTATATATTGGATGGAGGGAAAGGTTATGAAAAAAATTGTACAAAAAACCCCTTAACGTTGCCTCAAATTACTCTATTGTTAATCACATAGTGTTAGTTTTGTAAAAATATAATCTACAATAAGGACCGATTGGGGTTTTTCTTTCTTAAGTTTTGTTTGGAATTGGAATTTTTTTTTTATAAAAGCTAAAATTATGTAGTGAGAAACATTGTTTAAAATTTCATAATAAAAAGTTGAGTAATTTTGACATCATATAATATGAAAAATTATAAAAGCTAAAATTAGGTAATTAAAGGTATGTATATAGTTTTTTTTGAATGGAAGAAAGAGTATCTATGTAGTTACAAACTGTTATGTAGTTACAAACTATTACAATTATGTAATTAAAGGTAAATTTATTGTTATTTAAGAAATGAGAATTATGAAGATTCATCATTATTGCTCAAGATAAATCATGTCGTGTGAAATAATTTGGAAATTTAAAAAGATCACATATTTTAAAAAAAATCGTTATTAATTTAATTTTGTTATATATTAAGAAATCCTACTTATGAATAATAAAACAATTGTAACATAAATAATATATAGAAAAAATTTCATGTATTTTTTGAATAATAAAATAGTTGTAACAAAAATAATATAGAACAAGAAAAACTATGTTTATTTGGATGTATGAAATTTAGATACATTTTATTAAGTGAAATTTTAAAAAAATAATGGTTATAAACATTTAAAAGTAATTTTATTAAATAATTAGTTTAGATCTATATTATTGATGAGAGGGATCAATGAGGTTTGCATATCAAGACATTTGATCCCTCTTGGCTTTTGGTAGATCTAGAGTTAAGCCATCTTAATTTCCCCCTTTAGAGAAACCACATTCCACATGAATACCATGAGTCAATACCATGGGTTGTTTTTATAGTTTAGCAAATAATTTTATTAAATAACTAGTTTAGATCTATATTATTGATGAGAGGGATCAATGAGGTTTGCATATCAAGACATTTGATCCCTCTTGGCTCTTGTATATCCAGAGTTAGAAATCTTAATTCCCCCCTTTACATAAACCACATTCCACATGCATACCATGAGTCAATACCATGGGTTGTTTTTATAGTTTAGTCTTTTTTATTTGACCTAGTTAAAATGTTCATTACAATATGTCAATATTTTTATTTAATTTACTTTTATTTTTATTTTTGTTTCATTTGACAAAGTCACCAAAACCTAAATTCAATCACTTATTTAAAAAAAAAAACTAACAATCTAAAAAACATATATAAAACTTTAACTTGTGAATCTAATGGCCTAAAACATTTCAATCATATAACATTTGATCCAATGGTTCAGACATTGACACAATGACACCTAGGAGAGTTATTTTCAAAGAAGAACGTCTTAGACGTAATTAAAATTAGTAAATAATTAATTTATTAATAATAATAAATTAAATACTATAACTAAACCTTATCCAATATTACATTTATCTATGGGTAAGGTTGAATAAGTGCATTCAACTATTTTAAATATAGAAATGTATTTATCCATTAATAGCATAGTCTAACTAATATATGGAATGATTCCTTTTTAGGTATTGTTTTTGGTAAATTTTGCCCAAAAATTTTTATATATTTTTAAGAATAAATTTAATCCATCAATTTCATGTGCCTCAGTAGTTTTTTATGATTTTAAATTCCCTTATCTATTCAAAAGTGCATTTTAAACAGTTGTAATGCATATTTTAACCAAGAAATTATTTTGCCTATTATTTAAACTCTTCATCCATCAAATAATTAGATTCATATTAAATTAAACATATTAAATTAATCCATATAACTATTTAGAGTTATAATTGTATTAATTTAATTAAATTTTAAGTATTACATTAAATTAAATGAACTATACAAATTTAATGAAAATTATGTTTTTAGTTTCAAAAATAATTTACAAAATTTAAGGTACTCTTACACAAAGTTATCTTCCAACTTTATATTGAATCTACCAAGAATGAAAATGGTATCAACATTTAGTTGAGCTTATAGCCTCATTCTATAGTCCAATGTGAAGGGGATGTGTAAGTATGGCTATTCCTTTCAAAACAAAAACAATGCAATCCCTCTTAAAATAAATATAAAGCAATATATTCTATAATGAAAAAGAAAAAAAATATGATATGCATATTTAATATATTTTCACGAAAAGTAATTAGAAGTTAGAAGAAAATATGTGGTAAAATATTTAAACCTTATACTTCTCAAAATTATTTTAACACGTTGATATCAACTTCATCGACACCTTTATAGAAAAAATATTAAAAGAAAATATTTTAATGTTATATAAAATAAAATATCCAATATGAAGTATGAATAATTTTTTTAATATAAATTAATATGTAATTATACATAAAAATTTAATAATAATAAAAAAAAAATTATTTGAATGTGAATAAAGTGACTCAATACCCATATTATGTAATTTCTATAACATTCTAAAATACAATTTAAATAATAATAAAAAATCACATTATTTTTTACTCTAAAATAAGTTCGAATTTAGTGAAATTTAATCATTATTTACTTAAGTTATATGCATCCTTAACATGGATATATGATAATTATAGAGTAAATTAAAATTTTATCTAAAATAAAAAAAAACAAATTTCAAAAAAAGTTAGAAGGGGGAATATGTGTTTAGTTTAAGTCATATTTAAAAACGGAACTACTTGGTTTTAAAATAATTGAAATAACATGAATATGATTATTGATAATTGTATGGTTATAGGGTTTTTAGATAAACTATATTGATAAATCAAAGTATTTTTTGGATAATACATTTTTAAATTTATTGATTAATATTTTTTTTGGTCTAATCCAAATTATAGATGAAATGACACTTTTCACGATATTTTTTCTCATTAGTATTGTTGGTATAATATGACTTATAGCGAAAATCACATCTTTCACGATATTTGTTCTAGTTAAATTTAACGAAAATCCAACAAAGA
Organism: Pinus albicaulis; assembly: GCA_034641835.2. Taxonomy (NCBI): domain Eukaryota; kingdom Viridiplantae; phylum Streptophyta; class Pinopsida; order Pinales; family Pinaceae; genus Pinus; species Pinus albicaulis. The sequence goes on along the minus strand of CM076575.1, from coordinate 1,094,390,652 downwards.
TTTTTAAAAATTTCAGTTTACGCTGCTTAATCTGTAAATTCAAGTGCCCCACATTTTTTTTTGTTGAAATTGTATCATGACATTCAGCTTTAAAAGACTATTTCATCAATAAGTTGGACTAAACCATTTTTTTTATAAAATTATTTTCACTAACTAATTAATAATTTATACAATGTTTAAAATATAAATTATTTTATTTATTTTATATTAAATAATATTGATAATAAATAGATAATCAAAATGGATTATCTCTCCTACCTTAAATTTCACGAAGATAAGAAAAATATTTAGTTTCTCATTCCCCAAGCCTTCCATAATATATGATTTAATTTTCTATTATAAATACATAGGAAAAATCTTAATGTATATCGTGACGACTACCATATAAATTGAAACAATGCATTAAATTTAAAACACGACCCATAGAATTTGGAGACTACGCATCGCATCAAGGTACACATAGTACATAGCAATATAAAACAATGGAACTAAAATGAGATTTGGTAAAACAATGAAATTTAAATGAGATTTGGTTCTATGTAGAGAGATACACTTTAATGATTTTTTATATAATATGGTACCCAACCCTACAACAATCATCGATCCCGATATATCCTCTCTCACTAATCAATCATCGGTAATTGGATACCCATACCCATCAACAGCTCCAATTTTCTCTAGCGGATCTACAACTAAGAATCACACTGGTTAGGGTAATTGTCTATCCGGAAGGATAGTGGAAGAATTCTCCCTTTGCACACTGAGAGGAGGGTGAGTTGCCTCTGCAACTCAAACACCTTAAATCCTAACTCTTTTTTAATGTATAGTGACCCCTTCCGCCGATACACACGGTTTTCTCCTACAAATCTTGCTAAGATTTAATTACAAGTTTTATGACCATGTGGATCCCACCACTGTTGGAAATTAATTCCAACTGTCCACATAACTCAGTAGACGGCATAATTAATTGAGAAGGGAATGAAGAGACAGCAGAACGGTGGAGTTAAGGAAGATGTGAAGAGATCCATCCTATCTGCAGCAACAACCATATTAAAAACCCACCGAGCATATTTAATACAGCAGAGTTGAGGCCGCAAGCCTTTCCACGGGTGTTAGAAAAGCCAAGCAACTGGAGGAGTGAAGACCCGCGGAAAGCTGATGTTACATGCAATTGGTCCCACCACTTCACCAAGCCAAAGGATTTCGGGGGAGTATGAGAGCTCACGTGAAAGTCTTTCAGAAAGCCCCCGGAATACATAAATGAAAAGAAACAAAAGGGAAATAATGTTTTGACATTATGTTATAGTTTTTATTTAAATTGTTTTATTCACGGAAATGTTGTTTTAACTTTTAACATGTGTTAATTTTATTTACAACAGTAATATTTAAGTTTTTACTTTTGGTTACATTATATATTATAAATATATGATATTTATAATATATATTATTGTAATGTTTTATATAAAAGTATATGTCGTGAGCATTGAAAGAATAATGTTGTGCATTGTGAGTTTGTTGTGTAATGTTTTATTACTGCCCGAAGGTTTAAAATAGTAAAAACAGAGAGACAGAGTGTTTTGTGTTTTGCACAGTAGTGTGAAATATTTGTATACACAACAGTGTATGTTTTATAGAGACTAAGTGTTGTTTTGTGAATGACAGAGTGATAGTTTTGCACTGTGTTTGCAGCAGTCAAACTATTTTTTTTTAAGCCCTCTGATTGAGGAAGAATTTTTAACAGTTTTTTTTTTAAGAAATTGAAGTTTGTTTGAAGTGTGGAAACTCTGTCACTGTGAATGCAATTTTAATATTTTCTCTGTCTTAAAGAGGGGAGTTTTATTCTCCATTTTTTGTTCTAGAATTAAATATTCCAACATGGTATCAGAGCTAGTCCAGGCTCTTTGAAGGTCAAAGAAGCTGAAGGAAATGAGTTCTTTGTTGCAGCAGCTTCTCCAGCAGAGTGAAGACTCAGCCAAAAAGAATTCAAGGCATTTCTCTATATAATTTATTGTGTTACTGTTGCATAATAGTCAGTTATTTTAAAATACAGAGTCAATTGTTTTTTGAATCATAGTTAAGAGTGCAGAATGGCTAGAGCCAACACTGGTATGGGTATGAGAAATATCCACCTCCCACTGTTTAATGGGAAAAATTATGACTACTGGTCAATAAATATGAGAGCTTTATTTGTCTCCCAAGACTTATGGGAATTTGTTGACGATGGCGTTGAAGAGCCAACAAATGAAGAAGAGTTTGATGATTTAACTCAGGTAGAAAGAGATATGCTGAAGAGAAATAAGAAGAAAGACTTCAAAGCTCTCTTCTTATTGTATCAAGCAGTGCATGAGAGTGTGTTTCCAAGGATAGCAACAGCCAAGAGATCCAGAGAAGCATGGGAAACTCTCAAGAAAACCTATCAAGGCATGGAAAAAGTGAAGACAACAAAACTTTAGTTGTTGAGGAGAGAATTTGAGACTCTCTGTATGAAAGAGTCAGATACTATTGACTCATTCTTCACTCATGTGATTGGAATGGTCACACAAATGAGATCTCATGGAGAGACTCTTGAAGACAAGAGGATTGTGGAAAAACTCTTGAGGATTTTACCTTCAAGATTCGATGTGATTGTCACCACAATAGAGGAGACTAATCTCACAAAGTTTTCAGTGGATGAGCTACATGCATCACTGATGACCCATGAGCAGAGATTGGGTTTGAGTGAAAACTCATCTCTTGAACATACCTTTAAAACGCAGATGTCTTTTGGAAGAGGAAGAGGGCAGGGCAGAGGAAACAAAAGAGGAACAGACAGAAGCCAAATAAAGGTGGAAGGAACAACCCTTCACATTCATATGGAAGGTGCAACAGTCAAAATCATAGCCACGACCAAGGCAACAACCAGCAGAGTGGTCCGTAGAATGCTCAAGGACAAAGGTATGATAAATACAATGTCCAATGTCACTATTGTAAAAAATATGTTCATTATGCTAATGAATGTAGAAAGAAGCAACATGATATGTGTCACGTCTCCCAAACCCATTTTTTTTTTCTTTAGTCTAGGCTTCCCATTTTGGGACTCTTTAAAGCTGCTTTAAGCTTTTCCTCAGCTTTTCCAGCTTTTTCTCACCTCTTCCCAACTACTCCTCTTCATTGGGGGAAATTTAGATTTTTCCTCAAAAATCTAAATTAGAAATAATTTCTTTCAAGGATTTTTGAAAGATTTGGGGAAATTCTTTTCCTTTTCCATTACCTCATGGATTAGGCATGTGATCTCACTTTCTCATCTGGTCATAGTGCATGCACAATATTTTTTTTTTTTTTTCATAATTAAGTATTTAACCATATCCACATAACAATTATCCATTGGGGTCCACTCCCCTATGGATGTATGTTCAAATGTCTAATTTGAAAAGCATAGAACTTGGGGGTGTTACAATATGGGAAGTAGAACTAGTGCAAATTTCACTAGAGAAAATATCAGCCAAGATAATTTATTTTTAACTTGTAATATGGCTGAAGAAAAGAATGAAGATTTATGGTTTCTATACTCCGGTTGTAGTAACCATATGACAGGAAACATAGCAATGTTTTCTATGTTAGATGAGAGTGTGAAGTCACCAATCACACTAGGAACTGATAGAAAATTTTCTGTTATGGGAAAAGGGATTGTAAATGTTTTAACAAGGAAAGGTGCGAATAAATCCATAGCAGATGTTTATTATGTTCTAGGAATGAAGTGTAACCTCTTAAGTATTGGACAGCTTGTCCATAAGGGGTATAATGTTTTCTTTGAGGATGATTTTTGTACCATCATAGATAAACCACCCAACAAACAATGTATTGCTGAAGTGAAGATGAAGAGGAACCAGATGTTCCCTCTCAGAATGAGAGAAAATCTGAAGAATGGTGAAGAGAAAGCAGTAGTGGCACAAGAGGCTTTCCAAAGCAAACCAAAAGATGATAATTGGTTGTGGCACTTGAGATTTGGACATCTCAACTTTGGAGGTCTTAATCTGTTGAACAAAAAAGGAATGGTAAGAGGTTTACCATTGATAGAGAAACCGGATAGTCTTTGTGAAAGTTGTATGTTGGGGAAACAACACAAAGAAAGCTTTCCTTCCGGGAAACGAATTAGGGCAAAAGAACCCTTAGAAATTGTCCACTCAGATTTATGTGGACCAATGCAAACTCCATCGCTTGCAAGCAGCCACTATATACTAACAATCATAGATGATTTTACAAGAAAAATTTTGGTTTACTTTTTGAAAAACAAAAGTGAAGTGTTTGAAAATTTTCGCAATTTCAAAGCACTTGTTGAGAACCAGAGTGGGCTGCATATCAAAGTCCTAAGGACTAATAGAGGAGGTGAGTATATCTCTAAATATTTTCTACGTTTTTGTAGGGAAAATGGTATTTATAAGCATTTTACAACTAGATATACTCCATAACAAAATGGAGTAGCCAAAAGGAAGAATAGAACCATAACGGACATGGAAAGGAGTATGTTAAAGGCAAAGCATTTGCCTAATGATTATTGGGCTAAAGATATACATTGTGCAGCGTACATTTTGAATAGGTGCCCTAAAAAAACAGTTATGAACAAAGTGCCGGAAGAGGCATGGAGTGGCACAAAGGAAGGTGTCAAACACATGAAGGTTTTTGGATGTGTGGCTTATGCACACATTCCAGATTAGCTAAATAAGAAGTTAGACAGTAAGGGGGAGAAATGTATTTTCATTGGATACAGTGAGGAATCCAAGGCTTATAGGTTGTATAACCCATCCACCAAAGTTGATTGTGAGCAAAGACGTTCAGTTCATTGAAAAGGAAGCTTGGGATGGAAGCATAGAGAAAATAGTGAATGTTAAACACTGTTTATCTCATGATGAAAATGATGATGAATTCGCTGAAATATATCCCCAAACAATAGCACCAACACAAGAGCAGAAAATCACACCCTTGAGGAGAAGTGAAAGTGCTTCTCCAAGCACACCACAAGGAGGAAATTCAAGTGCTTCTTCAAGAATTTGTACACCTAATGAAAGAGGTAAGAAGTTTAGAAATTTGAAAGACATTTATGAACAAACTGTAGAAAATGAAGGTATCAATTCTTTGTTTGCTTTATATTGTCATGTTGATGTCATGTTCATTTCGAAGAAGCTATCAAGGATAAGAAATGGATAGAAGCTATGGATGAGGAAATAAATGCCATAGAAAGAAACAAGACTTGGGATTTGGTTGAACTCCCAAAAGGTAAAGATGTGATTGGATTTAAATGGGTCTACAAGACCAAGAGTAATGCTGAAGGAAAAATAGAGAGACACAAGGACAGAATTGTTGTCAAAGGTTATAAGCAGAAGCATGGAATAGATTATCATGAAACTTTCGCACCGGTTGCTAGAATGGAAACCGTGAGAGAAGTGTTGTCCATAGCAGCACAAAACAAGTGGAAAGTTTACCAAATGGATGTGAAGTTAGCATTCCTAAACGGAGTGTTAATGGAAGAGGTTTACATTGAACAACCTCTCATCTATGAAAAGAGAGGCCAAGAGCACAAAGTGTGCAAGTTGAAGAAAGTTATTTATGGGCTAAAGCAAGCGCCAAGAGCGTGGTACAGTAGGATAGATTCCTATCTACTGGAAAATGGATTTGAAAAGTGTGAGGGAGAACCCACCCTCTACATCAAAGAAAAGGATGGTAAAATGTTTATAGTAGTTTTATATGTTGATGATGTTATTTTCACAGGTAATGATGATTACCTTATTGAAAATTTTAAAACAGTCATGAAAGAAGAATTTGAAATGACTGACATGGGTTTGTTGAAATAATTCTTAGGAATAGAAGTAGAACAAGATGAAAATGAGATTTTTATCTCACAAGAAAAGTATGTTAATGAAGTGCTGGAAATATTTAATATGAAGGAGAGCAAAGCAGTGATCACTCCCACAGTGATGGGATTAAAACTCAGCAGAGAGGACAGCAACAAGGATTTTGATCCTAGCTTTTACAAGAGCATAGTTGGTAGCCTCATGTATTTGACTGCAACTAGGCCCGCTATAATGCATGCTGTTAGTTTGATTTCAAGATTCATGGAGAAGCCAAAGGATGCACATTGGTAGGAAGCAAAAATAATTCTGACGTATGTAAAAGGAAGTAAGAGGTATGGTATTTTGTATACTACTTCAGAAAATTCAGAATTAATTGGTTATACTGACAGTGATTAGGCTGGAAGTATTGATGACCAGAAAATTACTTCTGGTTATGTTTATCATATGGGTTCAGAAGCCATTTCATGGGATTCTAAGAAACAACCCATTGTATCATTATCGACAGCAGAGGCAGAATATGTGGCAGCTATAGCAGCAGCATGTCAAGCAGTTTGGATGAGAATAATGTTGAAATGTTTATGCCAAGAACAGATAAAAGAGACAATGATTTACTGTGATAATAGCTCAGCGGTAGCTTTATCTAAAAATTATGTTTTTCATAAAAGGACTAAGCACATAGGCACCAAGTTTCACTTCATACGTGAATTGGTTAACAATGGTGAGATTGTTTTGCAGCACTGCAGAACAGAGGATCAATTTGCTGATATCCTCACAAAACCGTTAGCTCATAAAAGTTTTAATTATTTCAGGAAATGGCTGGGTATGCAGGAAAACCCAGCAGTTGAAATTAAGGGGGGGTGTCGGAAATTAGTTCCAACTTCCCACATAACTCAACAGACGGCAGAATTAATTGAGAAGGGAATGAAGAGACAGCAGAACGACGGAGTTAAGGCATATTTGAAGTTAAACAGCTGCGATTTGAATGTAGAAGCGGTGGAAGAGATCCATCCTATCTACAGAAAAAACCACATTAAAAACCCACCAAACATATTTAATACAGTAGAGTTAAGGCGGCAAGCCTTTCCGCGGGGGTTAGAAAATCCAAGCAGCTGGAGGAGTGGAGACCCACGGAAAGTTGATGTCACATGCAGCTGGTCCCACCACTTCACCAAGCCAAAGGATTTCGGGGGACTATGAGAGCTCACATGAAAGTCTTTCACGAAGCCCCCAGAATACATAAATGAAAATAAACAAAAGGGAAATAATATTTTGACAGTATGTTATAGTTTTTATATAATTTTTTTTATTCACGGCAATGTTGTTTTAACTTTTAACGTGTGTTAATTTTATTTACAGCAGTAATATTTAAGTTTTTACTTTTGGTTACATTATATATTATAAATATATGATATTTATAATATATAATATTTTAATGTTTTATATAAAAGTATATGCCGTGAGCATTGAAAGAAGAATGTTGTGCATTGCGAGTTTTTTGTGTAATGTTTTATTATTGCCCGAAGGTTGAAAATAGTAAAAACAGAGAGACAGAGTGTTTTGTGTTTTGCACAACAGTGTGAAATATTTGTATACATAGCAGTGTATGTTTTATAGAGACAGAGTGTTGTTTTGTGAATGAAAAAGTGATAGTTATGCACTGTGTTTGCAGCAGTCAAACAATTTTTTGTAAGCCCTCTGATTGAGGAAGAGTTTGTAACAATTTTGTTTTGAAGAAATTGAAGTTTGTTTTAGGTGTGGAAACTCTGTCACTGTGAATGCAATTTTAATATTTTCTCTGTGTTAAATAGGGGAGTTTTATTCTCCATTTTTTGTTCTGGAATTTTCAAATATTCCAACAACCACAAGTCAAATTTTTTGTTGGCTCACTCCAGTTCATGGGTCGAAATTCCTTGTGTCTGAGCATGGTCGAGGTTCCTTTATTAAACCTTTTCTAGTATTTTTTTCTTTCCAGTGTAGATTACCCTTACAACAGGGTGTATTGACATCAAGCCATAATGGCCCTGCAGAATTCCAACAAGCCCTCTCATTCTACGGGTACAGAAGGAAATGCCATGGTTCGACTTCCCTGTTAGGTTGTCTATGGCATCCGGGTTCGTAACGATGGCCATAACCCAAATTTGATGTACTTTGTTACGTTATACTTTGTGTTAAATCTCAATCCATTAAATCAGCCCATGACATGAAGGAAGGGCACGATTCTCGTCAGCCTACATGTATAATTTTGCAACTATTCTCGAATGTTTCTGGTTTCTGGTTTATGTAGCTTTGGGTTAGACAAGTTTTAACCCTACATTTTTTTATGGTAGGTAAAACACCGCGACTTACGTTTTTCCCCTGGATAGTTGAATCGTCATTATGAAGTTCCATGCCATGATAATTGTTTCTTTTCACACATAATCCTTCAATGACTACTTCTAGTTCAAGAGGAAGAGTTGTCACTGATGGCCTAGGTCCTCCAGTTACATTTAAGTTTTTTCTGGACAGAGATATGGCATCTCTGCATATTTTTCAAAAGTTCTCTTATTTTCATTTTTAAAGGATTGGACAGAGGACTACTCTCTTCCAGCCTTGTTAACTTCGGTTATATGTAATTTTAAGTCATATAATTTTGAGAACCTCAGAACAGTGTTCAGGATATATATATTCACGTTGATTTCGTTACTTCGTAAGTTTTGGTCTTCATTTTTGTGCATAATTCTGTATATTTTTGGAAGATACATGTTATATGTATAAATTCAATTATTATTCAACAATCTTGTGTTACCTTTGAGGCAAGATGTGCACAGTCATGTTTGGTTTATAATCTCGTTATTTCACTTGCATTCACTATTGTATGGCTTAGAAATTCACTGTTCCAGGAATCTATAATATCTTCTTTCCTTGGAAATGTACCGAATATCTTCGTGTTGGTTGATGTATTTTATTGTCATAAATTATGTATATATATATATATATATATATATATATTTTCTTATTATTGTTATTGTGTTTATAGTTCCATTTTTTGTCTCCTGAGCTTTTATTCTTCTTTGATGTTGACATTAACTACCTTAGTCTTCTGTTAATTTTCTTTCCTTAGAAGGCCTCCCTCTCCTCAAGGGTTTTTAATATTGTATGTTCCTCTTTTCTACTGGATACCCATTCCTCGCAATGGGAGGACTTCTCAGGTTTACCCTTAATTGGGTTCCTAGCCTAACCTTTCTATTGTTATCTTTTTTTATTATAGGTGAACTGGGTATCATTTAATAGTCCATTTGCGTTGTCTGCACAACTAATACATTTATTCTTATGCACATATTCTTTATCACGCCGTCACTAGTGATTTATATACCTACATGCATTCACTATAAATTTAATGTACAACACTGTAATATTAATACACAGTAAAATGTAATATATGCCTACAGGATTTCTCCGTGATTTTAACATACAACAATGTAATATTAATACATGGTAAAGCTTATATACTTCTATGGTCATTCAACATTATTCAAAATGGAAGAACAACTACTTATTTGTTTCTGAAAGGAGAATACACAATTCCCACCTAAGTATGGATACTCCTCCAAACCTATTGTATCACACGTTATTGCATCTCCCCCAAGCCACAATTGGACTTGAGCTATTAATGGCTAAAGGTCTTGACCATATAATTATTACCATACATGGTCACTACAAAATTGGACTTGAGCTATTAATGGCAAAAGGTCTTGACCATCTAATTCTTACCAGACATGGTCCCTTTCAATCATTTTTCCTTGCAATTCCGTCCAGATGTTATTAGCTACTTTCTCCCCTCTCGAGCCTCAAATCATAGGATCCTATTAGATTTTCCCTTTTAAGAGTAAGAAGAGTTCGAGAAGTTAACTACAATGCCCATAACTATCCATGACTCTGTAATTCTCTCATGTATATTTCACAGGGTTGATTTATGTATTGATCCTCTTTCCCATTCATTAACCATTCAATATAATTGAAACTTGAAAATATAAACATATATTTCTACTTAATATTACTTCTTCTGTTTGGTAATTTATGTAAAATTAAGATTCGTTTTTTTCATTAATTAAAGTAAAAGTAAAGTAAAAATCATTTTACTTTTCTTCTTTCACCAAGGGATATTACATGTCTCCTCCGCTTGAGCGAAACATTGTCCAGATGTTTCTAAGGTTCAAACAAAACGGGGTAAACATTTCTCACAAATCCTTCATCTTCAAAAGTCTATTCTTCAAAGATAAAGTGACCCCACTGCACTTTAATTTGGATGATATCTTGCTACCACAACATTACTTCACTTGGATCTAGTATACGTAGGGGCTCGACTAGAAATTCCCCATCGTGTTCGGCCGACTGAAATCCAAAAAAACAGTCATTATTTTTGCTTGTAAGCACCCTACACTATATGCATAGTACCTACATCATCATAAGGAGACGTAATTGTATCTCCTCCCATTTTACAATACGTTTAGGGTCATAAATGTATTTTTTTAGTACTGAAACATGGAATACATTATGTATTTTTATGTGTCCTGGTAAATCCAACTGATAGGCCACAGGTCCACTGCAAGCTAATATTTGAAAGGGGCCACAAAATCGAGGGGCTAATTTGGCTTATCCTACCGATTTTAAGGTGTTCTTCTTCGGTCTACCTCGCATGTATACATGATCCCCAACTAGAAACTCTTGATAGCTTCACCCCTTATCTGCTTAAACATTTTGTGTGTCCTCGACAACCTTTAAGATTATCCTTATTTTTCTTATTGTGTCTTGCATTTCCTGTAACATATCTGGTCCCAATAGCAGCTTGTATTTTGGACCACTGAAGTTAATCGGTGTCCTATACTTAAGTCCATATATAACTTCGGATGGACATATTTTTAAAGATGCATGGTAGTTGTTATTGTAAGAAAAATCGACTAAGTGAAAATATTCTTCCCACTTAGACGAATGTTGCATTACAAACATTATAAGCATGTCTTCAAGCACTTGATTAACCCATTCAGTTTGTTCGTCAGTATGAGGGTGATACGCAGTGCTGAGTTGAATCTGCATACCTAATATAGCAAATAGAGTTTTCCAGAAGGTAAAATTTTCATAAAAATGTCGTAAATTTGTACAATTTTAATGAGCAAACTTACTTAGTTTATCAACTACTACCATTATCAAATCATTCTATCTCTTGGTTTTGGGAAGCCCGTTGATAAAATATAAATTAATAATTTCCCATTTCCATTAGGAATGGGTAAAGGATAAAATAATCTCGTAGGATTCCGATGCTCAATATTGACTTGCTGAAATTCAATACATCTAGCCAAATAATTATTATTTTCTACCTTCATGCCAGGCCAAAAATAATTCTTTATTAGGGTTGTAATTAATTTTTGTAACCAGGATGTGCCATGTAAGGGCTCCTATGGATTTCATCCAGGATTAGTTGTTTGAGTCTTCCACTATTGGGGTTATATAATATGCCTCTATATTGTAGCATTTACCTTGAGTAAACCTCATAGTCGAGTTGATTATCTTTGTTGTTCCCAACATTATCTTGCTGCCACAAAAATTTTTACTTTAGGTCCTTCACACTAGCATCCTTAATTAAATCTGTAAAATTAGTTTTATCTTGACTAATGGATATTTCATATACATGATGAAGCTTCCAACTTAAAGAATTAACTACTCTATTCTCTTGTCCCTTTAAATGCTTAATTTCAAAATGAAATTCACTTAAAAACACAACCCATCTAGCTTGTCAAGCATTAAGGGTAGGTTGGCCGAAATAATTAGTCAAACTAATGTGATCAGTTTTTAAAATAAATTTCTTACCTAGGAGATAATATCGTCACATTTTTAGAGCATGTATTATGACTGACTGTTAGTTCTAAATCATACAGAGAATATCTCTTCTCATGCTCCTTTAGCTTCTCATATTCGTAAGCCACTACTTTACCCTCTTTTATTAAAACTCCTCCCACTCCTTCTTTTCTTGCATTCATTAAAACCAAAGATTCAACTTGGTTATTAGAAACCCTTAATACAAGTGTTGTGGTAAGCAAATTCTTTAATTGGTCGAAGCTTTTTTGACACTCTAATGTCCATATGAAATTATTACCTTTCTTTTGTAGAGTTGTGAGAGGGTAAGCCACCTTATAGAATCCTTCAATTAACCTTCTATAATATCTAGCTAATCTCGATAAGGATCGGATATAAGAGACATTTTGAGGAGTTGTCCAATTCAATATGGTCTTAATCTTTTCAAGGTCAAAATGGATTCCCTCCTATGATATCACATGTCCTAAATAATGAAAAATATCCTTATATATTTCACACTTGCTGTACTTTGCATACAGTTGGAGTTTGTTGGAAATGTTGTCATTGATGGCAAAGGAGTTGGCAAAGAGGCAGCAGAGAAAGCAGCAGACAAGGAAAAGAGGCAGGCTAGGAAGTTGATGAAACAAATTCTATATGAAAGAGATTTGATTTCAATAAGAACTTGTACGAGAACCTGTGATGTTTAAACTCTATAATAAGGGTCTCCGTGTGATTCACCTTTTGAAGTATGTGGATGTGGGCACAATGATGTAACTTCACTCTATTCAAAGAGAAAGATTGGAAACTGTTAATCGAGGATAGTCCTGTGAAAATACCTGAATAGAGAACTGCATAGGACTGCGTAGAGAACTTGGCCAGAACCAGAAAGTCCTATAAGTAAACTCATTGTGTGAGGAAATAAATTTTTTCAGGGTTATCTGTGCAGTGATCGAATTAAATTCTGTGTGTATATATATATAGAGGTTCCTGACAATTAAATTTCTGCGGCAATGAGAAAATGTCTTGAATCTGCTTAATAGCTGCCTGTCTATTTAATGATGAAAGTGTATGGAGAATGTGCGTTAAAACCTTTGTTGAGGATAAAAGACCACTGGTCGAATGAGGCGCCTACTGTATGACAAAGAGTATTTCTGTTGAATGCCTGTATTTAGAATACATTCTAAATGATGGCTCTGCACGCATTGTTGAAAATATGAAATGCCGAGGTTGGTTGCTGTGAACCCAACCCTGTGGGGGTCGTTTTAATTGGACATTTGACATGGCTTGTATCAATATTTTCGAATAGCTACAACCTGGAATTCGACAATTACTCTAAGAGAAACGTAGCGATGATGGAACAAAGGGATGGAACCCTAAGAAAGAAGAGCGGAACTCATAAATAATAAAGGCAAATGGAACCTTGAGAAAAGAAGAGGAACCATGAGCGGAGTGAACAGTAAAGGCGAGATTCTAGTTTTCATTGCACCGGTTTCGACGGGCAAGTGGTATTCAACAAATCGGAGTGATTCCATAGAGCGGCTAACACGTGGCATATGGTGGGGTCATGAAAACCACTGTCATCACACATTATTGTTCATGCATCTAAGCTGAGCGATATCCGTCGGATCGTGTGGAGCAAGGCGACGTGTTCTCCGTCGTCGGATATGAAGGGTCGTTTAAGCACTGGGGTCCAATCCCACATGCAACTATTGAATGATAACTCGGGTGCAAGCTAACCAAGTGATATCCGTTGGATCAGCTGAAGCAGCGCGACGGGCTTATAACTGTCGGATCATGATCGAAGTTACAAAGAGGTATGTTAAATGTTGGGGCCCAAACATTATAAAGATTAGTGTTGGGACTTAATCTACACCAAGGTTTATTTACGAGTTTTAACATTTGAGTTAGGAAGGATGTATAATATATGTGGATACATTATGCCTAATGAAAAGGCTAAGGTTATTATCATTAGAAGTCGGGTTTAATCAAATTCGAAGTTTATATTCCAAGGTATGGGCCAACATTTGTTTGTTTTTTATGAAATAATCGAAATATAAATGTGTGGGAGAGTGTGGGTTAAGTGGTTATGCCGAAAGGAGAACAGGAGTTAACATTACAGTCTTTTGATTTTCGAATGTATTCAGTTAAAATTGAATAGAGGGTTCAATTATATAATGTGAAATGCTATGGGGCGCAAAGATATTATATGAGTGTTTCTTGTAAACAAGAAAGAAAAGGTTAAATTGTTGATGGTTCATGATAAATATTGTGAGTACTGATATATCCATGTTGTTAAAAAGGTTTTATAAAAATGCTGAGAGTTATTTTTTGTTTGATTGAAAGGCATTTGTACATACAACAATTATATAACTGTAATGAACAGGGAACTAAATCAAAGAGAAAATGAAAAAGAGAGTGGAGTGGGATGAATGTGTATGGAAAAGGAAAAAGAAGAGGAGAGCCTGCAGAGATGAAAGTTCGGTGAACATGAATATGTACAGGAATGAATTGGACAGGTGAATAAAACACAGAAAACAGGAAAATATGCAAAAGACTGTAAACAAAGTATGCAGGACAGCTGCATGATTGCTACAGAGAGGACAAAACCAGCAAGCCAAGGGCTGAGTGAAGTTTATATACTGTAACTGAAAATGTAAATGTTTTATTTGTTTTATATTGTTTGTGATGCAAAGGAAAGTATCCTAAGGAAAAGAAAAATCCCACTGTAACATGGAAATTTGTACAGATTGTTATAATTTTAAATGAGTTGGACAAAGGAATGAGAAGACAGAAGTCAAAGAGTCATGGCTGTTCACTCCAAATTCCTTGTGGAATACAAACAGTCATGTAATGAACTCTATATATAATATCAACTTGATATGCATAAGAAGTGAGAGAGAGTAAGGATAGAGAATGAAAAGTATAGAAGATTGAGGCAGAGAAGATTAGGAAGAGAGGAGCAGAAAGAGATGCTACAGAACAGAGCTGATATCTGAGGTAAATCAGCAAACATTTCTTGTGATAAAGTGAGGAAGTTGGAGCTTCCCTATCAAGTTGAAGCTTGATAGCTGTCAGTTGTAGCTGACTGAGGTTGGAGCCTCCTGTAGGTTGGTGCCTGCAGAAAATTGAAGGGAGTTGGAGCTTCCTTGCAAGTTGTAGCTTGCAGAATTGAGGTTGGAGCCTCCTGTGGGTTGGTGCCTGCAGGAAAACAGTGGTGAGAGGGAGTTGGAGCTTGCCTTTGCATCACAACAATAATAAAATGTGGTTTTCTCCCTTTATGGGTTTCCACTTATATCTGCTGTCTCTATCTGTGTTGCCTGTGTACTAAGATGATTTACCAAATCTGCATAATGTTTGCTTCTCTCATAATAAGTTTGATGACACATTAATTTAATACTTGCTGCAACATATTAAGACTGTTCATGTACTAAGGTTGATTATAAAAATAAGTTGTAAATAAGCTAATGAAAAATTTAAAAAGCTCATGTATGTGTTAAACTGATTCACCCCCCCCCCCCCCCTCTCAGTTTAACTAAGAATTCAACAATTGGTATCAGATTCGGTTCCTTTGTACTAGTTTAGCAACTGAAAGGAGATACTAGGTTCTCAAGATGGCTAGTAAAAAAGGATGCTCAACCAATAAAGCTCCTTTCTTTACGGGTGCAAATTATGCTTTCTGGAAAATCAGAATGAGGACATACATAATGTCTCTAGGAATAGAAGTTTGGGTTGCTGTGGAATTAGGATATGCCCCAAAGGCAACTGACATAGAGAAAGAAACCAAACAAGATTTTTAGCTAACGCAAAACCCATGAATGCCATCTTAAATGGATTGTGTGAAGCAGAGTTTATCAAAGTAATGCACAAAGACACTGCCAAAGAAATGTGGGATACTCTGGAGAACATCCATGAAGGAGACAAGAAGGTTAAGACTGCCAAACTTCAAGTCTATAGAGCCCAGTTTGAGAACTTAAAAATGAATGATGATGAAGAAATTGCTAGCTTCTTTCTAAGGGTTGCATAAATATTAAATAACATGAAGGCTCTAGGTGAAGCCATAAAAGAAGTTGTAATTGTACAAAATATTCTAAGATCTCTTCCACCCAGATTTAATCCCAAGGTGTCTGCAATAGAAGAAACAGCTGATTGGGAGACCTTGACCATGAACTAGCTACTTGGAAATATAACAGCATATGAAATGAGGCTCCCACAAAAGAAGCCAAGTATGAGGAGGCAGCCTTTAAAACAGAAAAGAAGAAAGAAGAAGAGGAAGACATATGCTCTTGGTCAGATGAAGAAGAAGCAAAATTCATTAAGAAACTGGATAGAGGCTCAGGTAAATACAAAGGTAAAATTCCTTTCAAATTATTTAATTGTGGAAGAGTTGGACACTATGCAACTAAATGTCCTCTTAAAAAAGCAAGGAATCAGGCCCAAGACTCAGAGAAAAATACATCAAAGAACTGGCAGAAAGGAAAGAAGTTCAGTAGAAAATCCTTCTATGCTCAACAAGACAGCAGTACATCTGAAGAATCAAATGAACTCTCAAGTGAAGAAGGAACCTCTAAATTTTTATTGATGTCCATAGAAGAACTTAAAGGACTCCTGCTAGAAGATTTAGAGGAAGAAGGTGAATTCGACCTTGAGGGGGAGCTAAGAAGTGCTCTGGAGGAGATTGACAGACTCAAACTAAAGTGCAGAAAACAAAAGGACATTCTCCTCAAGTATGTGAGAGAAGAGAAGAATTTAGAAGCCCTCATGCAGCTGAAGGTAGAGCCTGAAGAAGCCAAGAAGATAGATGACATGTTACTTCAGAAAATCAAGGATAAAACCTGAGAACAAGAGAGGCTAGAAGAAGAAGTTGCATGTCTAAGGAAGAAATTAGAAAATGCACAAAGGAAAGTGTCTACAAATCCCTCTCAAACGACAAGCTCTAGTAATTTGAACGAAATTTTGGATGCTCAAAGATCTCCTATGATAAAAACAGGAATAGGCTATGAAGGAGAATCAAGTAAAAGCAAAGAAAAGGAAAACAAAGAGATTATTTTTGTAAAAGAAAAGAAGAATGATGAAGCAGCTCAGACAATTCCTACAAAAGAAAAAACATGTAATAAGGAAGACAGAGATCAAAAGAAACCTCTAGTAACAAAGAAGGAAATAAATACTAACACAACAGAAAAAGGATTATATGCCCCTGAGTATGTCAAATTTGAAAGCCATCAAAGGAGATTCTTCCCTCCTATGAAGAATGCCACTTGTTATGTTTGCCACAAGTAGGGACACATTGTTGCATTTTGTCATGTAAGGAGGAGTAATTCAAACCGGCAAACAATGCAAACAGTGAAGAGACTGTCTCAAATAAACAAATGGAGAAGACAACCTTACATCAGGTATGCAAATAATTTCTATGGTTACTATTTTTATTGTAAGGAATTTGGCCATAAGATCATTGAGTGTATAAAGTATGGATAAAGAGTGATGTTCAACACCCCAAGGGGGTTTATGAATCAACACAATTTTTCTCATACTCACAATTCTGCAAAAATTATAATAAAATGATGTGTATGCAATCAAGTTGGACACATGCCTTCCAAATGTCCTCTCAGAAGAATTAGTTCATCATCTCACAAAAGATACCAAACAAAAGGATGCTTCTAGTGGATCAAGAAGGTGAATAAATGTGACTTGGATCTAACTGCTCAAGACCTGAAAAGCCAGTGGTATTTGGACAGTGGCTTCTCAAAACACGACTGGAGACAGAAGTAATTTTATTACTCTTTATGAAAAGAAATCTGGCAATGTTACTTTTGGCAATGATAAATCAGGAAAAATCAACGGAAAAGGCTCATTCAGTCTAGATAATGGCAGAGGAAAGGCCCAAGATGTACTATTTGTAGATGGGTTGAAAGCTAATTTGCTGAGTGTCAGTCAAATGTGTGATAAAGGCTGTGAAGTTATTTTTAGAGCACAATATTGTGAATTCAGATCAAGCACCACAGGTAAGACTCTGCTCAAAGGATTTCGAACATAGAGTAATGTTTACATTGTGAAAGAGGAAAATGAAGCATGTCATCTCAGCAAACTTTAGGAGTCATGGTTATGGCATAAAAGGTTGGGACATCTCAGCTTCGATCACATCATCAGACTAAACAGGAAGAAAGCTGTCAGAGACATGCCAGAAATAAAAAGACCTTCTAATACCATATGCAAATCTTGTCAATTGGGAAAACAGACCCACACATCATTTAAGGCCAAAGATGAGTTATCAGCAAGAATACCACTCCAGCTTGTGCATATGGACCTGTGTGGACCTGCAAGAACTAAAACTCCAAGTGGAGAATTTTACTTCATGTTAATAATTGATGACTTCTCCAGAATGACATGAGTGGAATTCCTCAAGAATAAATCGGAAGCTCTGGAAAAATTTAAGATATTCAAAGCATTAGCAGAAAATCAAACAGGATGAAAACTAAAATGCATTAGATCAGACAGACGAGGTGAATTCATAGACTATGACTTTGCTGACCTATGCAATGAACATGGGGTAAAGCAACAATTTACTATTGTAGGGACACCTCAACATAATGGAGTAGCAGAGAGACAAAATAGATCTGTACAGCAAATGGCCAGAGCCATGATGCAAGAGAGTAATATTCCTCAGACCTTCTGGGCAGAAGCAGTACACATAGCTGTGCATATCCATAACAAATCTCACTTAAGGCGAAGCAGTGACAAGACTCCCTATGAACTATGGCATGGGAAACCAGCTTCAATCAAACATTTTAGAATCTTTGGAAGCAAATGTTACATAAATAATAATGATGAAAATCTTGGTAAATTTTATGCAAGAGCAGATGAAGGGATATTTCTAGGATATGCTTCCAAAAGTAAAGGGTACAGGTGTTACAACAAGACTCTTCGAAAAATAGTAGAAAGAATTGATGTGAGATTTTATGATGAACTTACAAAAAACACAAAAGATACAGAATGTAATAGTCCATAAAAAAACCACGAAGAAGAAGACCAAAATGATGATGAAACAAGCAAGACAAGAGAAGATGCTGAACTGAGCTCTAAAGCCCCTTCTAGGTATACTCAGAAGAACCATCCCGAAGATCAGATCATTGGAGACAAAAGAGTAGGGGTCCAAACTATAAGGCAACTAACAGAACAAACAAAAGAAGTATACATGGCCATGTTATCACAAATAGAGCCAAAGAAGTTTGAAGAAGCCAGCAAGGACAAGTATTGGGTGAAGGCAATGAATGAAGAATTGGACCAAATTGAGAAGAACAATACCTGGAAAATAGTTCCTAGACCAATTGAGAAAAATATCATTGGCTCAGAATGGGTATTCAAGAATAAAATGAATGAGAAATGAGAGGTAATCAAGAATAAAGCCAAACTAGTTTGCAAATGATATTCACAAATTGAAGGACTTGATTACAATGAAAGATTTTCCCTAGTAGCAAGGATGGAAGCCATCAGAATGTTTCTGGCCTTTGCATGCTACCAAGACTTCAAGGTATATCAAATGGATGTGAAATCTACATTCCTGAATGGAGATCTAGAGGAAGAAGTCTACATGGAACAACCAGAAGGTTTCTCTTTAACAAACAAAGAAGACTATGTGTGCAGACTGAAGAAGGCTCTATATGGACTGAAACAGGCTCCTCATGCTTGGTACTCAAGACTGGATAAGTATTTTCAAAAACAAGGCTTTAAGAAAGGCAGAGTAGACAACAATCTATATATAAAAGCCCATGAAATGGAACTCCTGATTGTTGTAGTGTATGTTGATGACATTATGTTTGGAAGCAACAGAGATGAACTAGCAAAAGGGTTTGCTGAGGAGATGAAATCAGATTTTCAGATGTCCATGATTGGAGAACTCAATTTCTACTTAGGACTTCAAATTCAGCAAAAGAACACATGTACATTCATCTCACAGGAAAAATACTTAAAAGAAATGTTGAAAAAACTCAAAATGGAGGACTACAAACCTATGTCCACTCCCATGATCACCGGATGCAAGCTATGTGTTGATGATGGATCTGCTGATATAGATCAAAAACACTACAGATCCATGATAGGAAGTCTGTTGTATCTGAAAGCATCAATACCAAACATCATGCTAGTAGTAGGACTAGTGGCTAGATATAAAGCAACACCTAAACAAAATCACCTTCTTGCAGTAAAAAGAATATTTAGATATCTACAAGGAACAGCACAGTATGGGCTTTGGTATCCTAAAAGCAAAAAATTCACTTTGAGAGCATACATAGATGCAGATTGGGCCAGTTGTGTGGATGACAGGAAAAGTACAAGTGGAGGTGCATTCTATCTAGGAGAAATTCTGGTGGCATGGTTAAGTAAGAAACAAACATCTATCTCTATGTCTACAGAAAAAGCAGAATATATAGCCGCAACAACATGTTGTACACAAGTCATGTGGATGAAGCAAACCCTCCAAGACATGAAGGTAAGCATTGATGAACCTATCTCAATCAAATGTGATAATACAAGTGATATAAGTATATCTAAATATCATGTGCTTCACTCAAAAACTAAACATATCCCAATCAATTATCATTTTCTCCGAGAACAAGTGGCTCAGAAGATAGTAAAATTAAAGTATGTACCAACAAAAGAACAAACAACAGATATATTTACCAAACTGTTTGCTAGAGAACCATTTGAATATTTGAGAGATAAACTAGGGGTAGTATCTATAGATGCTACTCTCTGATATGAAGAGAATGCACAGTTTCATGGGGAGAACATAAATGAAAATATCATTTGAGGGGGATATTAGCCAGAAAAGGAAGCATGAAACAGGTCCTCAAGATCAAAGGACAAAATCTACACTAAAGAAATGCACAACCACTTGCCATTGATGTCAAAGGGGGAGGAAGAGCTAGCAACAGAAGAAAGGGTCCTAAAAGGAAAGAAGAGGAAGTGTATTGCCATCAATGCCAAAGGGGGAGACTATTGGAAATGTTGTCATTGATGGAAAAAGAGTTGGCAAAGATGCAGCAGAGAAAGAAACAGACAAGGAAAAGAGGCGGGCTAGGAAGTTGATGAAACAAATTCTATATGAAAGAGCTTTGATTTCAATAAGAACTTGTACGAGAACCAGTGATGTTTAAACTCTGTAATAAGGGTCTCTGTGTGATTCACCTTTTGAAGTATGTGGAAGTGGGCACAATGATGTAACTTCGCTCTATTCAAAGAGAAAGATTGGAAATTGTTAATCGAGGACAGTCCTACGAAAAGACCTGCATAGAGAACTGCATAGGACTACGTAGAGAACTTGGCCAGAACCAGAAAGTCATGTAAGTAAACTCATTGTGTGAAGAAAGAAATTGTTTCAGGGTTATCTGTGCAGTGATCGAACTAAATTTTGTGTGTATATATATATAGAGGTTCCTGACAATTAAATTCCTACAGCAATGAGAAAATGTCTTGAATCTCCTTAATAGTTGCCTGTATATTTAATGATGAAAGTGTATGGGGAATGTGCGTTAAAACCTGTGTTGAGGGTAAAATACCAATGGTCGAATGAGGCATCTACTGTATGACGAAGAGTATTTCTGTTGAATGCCTGTATATAGAATGCATTGTAAATGATGGCCCTGCACGTATTCTTGAAACTATGAAATGCCGAGGTTGGTTGCCGTGAACCCAACCCTGTGGGGGTCGTTTTAATTGGACATTTGACATGGCTTGTATCAATGTTTTCGAATAGCTACAACCTGGAATTTGACAATTAATCTAAGAGAAACGTAGCGATGATGGAACAAAGGGATGGAACCTTGAGAAATAAGATCAGAACTCATAAATAATAAAGGCGGATGGAACCTTGAGCGAAGGAGAGGAACCACGAGCGGAGTGAACAATAATGGCGGGATTCCGGTTTTCATCGCACCGCTTTCGACGGGCAAGCGATATTCAACAAATCAGAGCGATTCCATAGAGCGGCTGACACGTGGCATACGGCGGCGTCCTAAAAACCACTCTCATCATGCATTATTGTTCATGCATCTAATTTTAGCGATATCCGTCGGATTGTCTGGATCAAGGCGACGTGTTCTCCGCCGTCGGATATGAAGGGTCGTTTAAGCACTGGGGTCCAGTCCAACACGCAACTATTGAATGATAAATCGCATACAAGTAAACCAAGTGATATCCGTTGGATCGGCTGAAGCAGCGTGACGGGCTTATAACCGTTGGATTGTGATCGAAGTTACACAGAGGTATGTTAAATTCTAGGGCCCAAACATTATAAAGATTAGTGTTGGGATTTAATCTACGCCAAGGTTTATTTACGGGTTTTAACATTTGAGTTAGGAAGGATGTATAATATATGTGGATACATTATGCCTAATGAAAAGGCCAAGGTTATTTTCAGCAGAAGTCGAGTTTAATCAAAGTCAAAGTTTATATTCCAACGTATGGGCCAGTGTTTATTTTTTGTTTATGAAATAATCGAAATATAAATGTGTGGGCCAGTGTGGGTTAAGTGGTTATGCCGAAAGGAGAATAGGAGTTAACATTACAGTCTTTTGACTTTCGAATGTATTCAGTTAAAATTGAATAGACGGTTCAATTATATAGTGTGAAATGCTATGGGGCCCGAAGATATTATATGAGCGTTTCTTGTAAACAAGAAACCAAAGGTTAAATTGTTGATGGTTCATGATAAATATTGTGAGTACTGATATATCCGTGTTGTTAAAAAGGTTTTATAAAAATACCGAGAGTTATTTTATGTTTGATTAAAAGGAAGTTGCACATATAGCAGTTATATAACTGCAATGAATAGCGAACTGAATCAAAGAGAAAATGAAAAAGAGAGTGGAGTGGTATGAATGTGTGTGGAAAAGGAAAAAGAAGAGGAGAGCATGCAGAGATGAAATTTCGGTGAATAGGAATATCTACAGGAATGAATTGGACAGGTGAATAAAACACAGAAAACAGGAAAATATGCAAAATACAGCGAACAAAGTATGCAGGACGGCTACATGACTACTACAGAAAGGACAAAACCAGCAAGCCAAGGGCTGATTGAAGTTTATATACTATAACTGAAAATGTAAATTTTTTATTTGTTTTATATTTTTTGTGATGCAAAGGCAAGTATCCTAAGGAAAAGAAAAATCCCACTGTAACATGGAAATTTGTACATATTTTTATAATTTTAAATGAGTTGGACAAAGGAATGGGAAGACAAAAGTCAAAGAGTCATGGTTGTTCACTCCAAATTCCTTGTGGAATACAAACAGTCATGTAATGAACTCTATATATAATATCAACTTGATATGCATCGGAGGTGAGAGAGAGTAAGGATAGAGAATGAAAAGTATAGAAGATTGAGGCAGAGAAGATTAGGAAGAGAGGAGCAGAAAGAGATGCTACAGAACAGAGCTGATATCCGAGGTAAATTAGCAAACATTTCTTGTGATAAATTGAGGAAGTTGGAGCTTCCCTATCAAGTTGAAGCTTGATAGCTGTTAGTTGTAGATGACTAAAGTTGGAGCCTCCTGTAGGTTGGTGCCTGCAAAAAATTGAAGGGAGTTAGAGCTTCCTTGCAAGTTGTAGCTTGCAGAATTGAGGTTGGAGCCTCTTGTGGGTTGGTGCCTGCAGAAAAACAGTGGTGAGAGGGAGTTGGAGCTTGCCTTTGCATCACAACAATAAGAAAATGTGGTTTTCTCCCTTTATGGGTTTCCACTTATATCTGTTGTCTCCATTTGTGTTGCCTGTGTACTGAGATGATTTACCAAATCTGCATAATGTTTGTTGCTCTCATAATAAGTTTGATGACACATTAATTTAATACTTGCTGCAACATATTAAGACTGTTCATGTACTAAGGTTGATTATAAAAATAAGTTGTAAATAACCTGATGAAAAATTTAAAAAGCTCATGTATGTGTTAAACTGATTCACCCCCCCCTCTTAGTTTAACTAAGAATTCAACAGAGTTCCCTCAAGATTTGGAGTACAATCCAAAGATGTTCCCTACGTTCTTCCATGTTTTTGGAATATATTAAAATACCTTTGATAAATATCAATACAAGTTTTTCCAAATAATTATGAAAGATGTTGTTCATGAGACAATTAAACGTAGTAGGGGCATTGGTAAAGTAGAAAGGTAACACTTCAAACTCATAGTGACTGTACCATTTTCAAAATATTGTCTTGCAGATATCCTCATCTTTGATGCGGATTTGATGGTATTCAGATTGCAAGTCTATTTTTGAAAACACGGATACACAATTGAATTGGTCGAAAAAATCATCTATCCGTGGAAACATATATTTATTCTTGATGATGATTTTGTTAAGCTCTCAATAGTCTATACACAATCGCAACATGCAATCCCTCTTTTTAATAAACGACACAGGGGCACCCCAAGGAGACACATCAGGACAAATGTATGATTTATCTGGCAATTCCTGAATCTGTGATTTTAATACTCATTCGGTAAGGAGTTTTTGACACCGATACAGCTCTGAGGATCAATTCAATAGTGAATTCTATATACAGCTTAGTAGGTCAACTTGGTATTTCATCTCGGAAGACATCAAAAAATTCTTGGATTATAGGAATATTATCTAGAGTATCACTCTTCCCCTTAGAGTTATAATATCCTACCTATACTACATAAATTTTGCATCCCTTTTGGATGCACTTGGCCAGTTGAGTAGTAGTAATAGGTCTTAATTTCAGTGGTGTTCTAATCCCCTGACTTTCATGCCTACCTCCATATTCATCCACAAAATTAATGGTCTTCTCTTTACAATTCACTATAGTCCAATGTTTCTCCATCCAATCAATGCCTATTAAAATGTCGTAAGAACCTAAAGGTAGAATTTAAATTAGCAATCACATGTTGATCTCCCATTATTATTATACACTGTTTTATATTATCATTAATTCTCCTTTTTTCTCCAGTAAATATCTGCAAGTTATCCATGGATTTTTAAACTTTTGGGATTTTAAATAGCATGTTTCAACAACTTTTAGACATATAACTTAGGCTAGCTCCTAGGTCAATTAACACAGACACAAATAGGTTCTGAATTTTACCTTCGAATTCTATCATCGACAGTTGATATTCCGCTTGATGATCCTCCAACGCTGTAAATTCTCCTCAAATGTTTTTTTCCTAGTTTTTTCCTTCTTCTATGGGGGGGGGGGGATTTTTGATGTAATGAGGTTCCCCACAGCCCCAACATTGCAAAGGGGATCTGGTGGATGAATCAAAATCTGTCATTTTTGTGTTGTTCCACTACTTTTAATTCACTTGCTGCTTGCACCTTCGAGGCTCCTCTTTCAATTCACTTGCCTTGGAAATTCCTATAGGGTCCTTTGGAGCTCCTGAAATGTTTTCCTCTATAATTATGAGACTATCCCTTCTTATGTGTCCATATTTTCTCATTGTCACTGTTGGATTGGTCGTTGATCCACTCCTCTGGTGGACCATGATGGTAACTCTCCTCTCCTCATCCTACCTGTTCTTGTTATGAACAAAACAATAGATCATTATAAAAAAATAGGCCTCATTGTTAAAAGTGGGCTCTAATAGCATTTGCAATATCTCTCCTACCTTAAATTTCACTAAGAGAAAGAAAATAAAATTAATTTCTCATTCTCATGGGGATTCCATAGTATATGATTTAATTTTCTATTAGAAAGACATAGGAAACATATTAATATATATCATGAATACTATAACTTGAAACAATCCATTAAATTTAAAACACTACCCATACAACTGCCAGTTCAACTTTGGAAACCATGCATCACATCATACAAGGTATACACAATGCAAAAAATTATAAAACAGTGGAATTTAAATGCAATTTAGTTCTTTACATCTATAAGGACGGATACACTTTAACGATTTTTTATATAACATGGTACCCAACCTTGCAGCAATCATCGATCTCGATATATCCTCTATCACTCATGAATCCTCAGGATTTGGATACCCATTAAGGACTCCCATTTCCTCTCCCAAATCTACGGATGACAATCACACCCGGGAGGGTAAATGTCCTTATGGCAGGAGGGTTGGAGGAGTTCTCATTGTGCAGGATTAGAGGAGGGTCATTTATCTCTACAACTCGAAACCCTTGAACCGTAACTCTTTTTCAATGTACAGTATCCCCATCTGCCACTACACGTTGGTTTGTACAACAAATAGTACTATGATTCGATTACAAGCTTTATGACTAGGGTGCTCCCAACACAGGTTGAATTTTCCATCAGCTCGCTCTAGGTCATGGGTCAGAATCCCTCCTGTCTGAGTGTGTTCTAGGTGCCTTTCTTAACCCTTATCTCGTGTTTTTTTCCCTATGGTGTAGCCTACCCTTACAACGTGGTGTAGTAACTTCGACCCATAATGTCTCTGCAAAATTCTAACAAACCCTCTCATTCTACGGGTAAATAAGGAAAGGCCATGGTTCAAAAATTCCAACAAACCCTCTCATTCTACAGGTAAATAAGGAAAGGCCATGGTTTGACATCGCGATTAGATTGGCTATGGCATCCAGTTTTTTCACGACGACCATAACCTGAGTTTTTTGTAATCTGTCACGTTATACATTGTGTTGAAGCTCAATCCATTAAATTGTCTTGTGATAGGAAGGAAGGGCACACTTCTCATTAGCCTACAAGTATAAGTTTGCAACTATTCTCGAATGTTTTTGTTTGTAGGTTTATGTGGCTTATGGTTAGATAAGTTTTAACCCCATGTTGTTTGATGGCAGGTAAAACAACCTAACTTATTTCTTTCCCATGGACAACTGAATCCTTGTCATGAAGTTCTTTGCCGTGACAATCATTTCTTCTCACAGGTAATCCTTCAGTGACTACTTATCGTTCAAAGGGAAGGGTTTCAGTGATGGCCATAGGTCCTGTAGTTACATTTAAGTTTTTTATGGACGAAGATATGACATCTCTGCGTCTTTTCAAAAAAATCCCTTATATTCATTTTTAAAGGTTTGGTTAGAGGAATACACTCTGCTAGTTTCGGTAACTTCGGTTATATGTAATGTTAGGTCATAGTGTTTGGAGAACCTTATAATAGTGTTCATGATTTATATATTTTCTCATTGATTTCATTACTTGATAACCTCTGGGCTTAGTTTTTGTGCATAATACTACCGTTTATGGGAAGATGCCAATTATATGTATAAATTCATTTATTATTCAATAGTCTTGTGTTACCTTTGACCCAAGATGTGCAAAGTTGTATTTGGTTTATTATGCCATAAGGCGTTATTATTTGAAAACAAATCCCCTAGCTATCACCGTGTCAAAGTCTACACCATTAGATATAATGTTAGAAGATTGAATAATTTTTTACCATTAGATTTCACCACCTACTTTACCACCTCAATTTATTTCATCTGATGCGAATTTGTTCATTCAAAACTACCACTTTTCAGGGTTTATACATAACTCCTCATTCTTTTCCACCATTTTCATAATGGTTTCTACCATTTCTCTTTTGCCATTTTCAAAAAGGTTTCTACCCTACTTTTTAGAATGGCAGAGACAAATTTCCTTTTGCGCATAGATTTCGTTTTGGGAATAGATCGAATGGCTGATGTTATTCTTATTTTCCTCCAGAAGGATTTAGGTCTTACCATGATGGCATATGATGGTTTATATATCATTTTTAGGATGTCGATATAACTCAATGATGTTTCTATTATATGATCAATTTATGTATTGCATTATTGTGTTTATTTTTTTCTTATCTAGTAGTTTTTGTTGGTTATTGCAGATAATGGGATTTATGTTTGGAGCATTTTCCTCTCTTTTGAGCTTATCCCTCTATCGCTGTCAGGACCAGAAGTCAACATATGGTCATTTGGACGTATCTTTGCGGAGGTGTTTCTATCAGATCCCTCTTCTTGGAAATAGAGAGGTATTGAATTTTAATTAACATTTTTTTTTTACAATTGAACATTATCTTTAGATTGTAGATTTCTCAATATTTTTGAAATCTGATACCCAGTGAAGTGAAGTTAATTGTTTGAATTTGATTTGGTTCCAGTTGATCACATTTCGAAAACCTTTAATTTTGTTAGATTATATTCTCATTGCAGATTTTTACATAAATAAGATACAAAGTTAAATCAATTATTTGAGTTTCATTTCATTTATGTTTATTAAATTTGCAAAATCTGCAATTGAATTGGGCTCAACTCTCACTGTGTGCATGAAATGAAACTTTTTATTCTGCTCAACAATTCACAGTTAAAACGTACCTTTTCCCTCTAAAATTATCTTTACAGTCAGTTTAAAAATGAAGTGATATATTAATTTGGTAGCAAAAGGATTTTTTTAAGTGCACAAATTTGAACTAAAATTTAACAAAAAAATACTTAAAAAAATCGATTTCATTGTATACTATGATCCAAATTATTTTTCTCTACATACTGTAAAAATTTGAATTCATTGTACACTATAATTGTTAGATTCAATTCTCATTGCAGAGTTTTACATGAATTAGATACATATTTAAATCAATTATTTGAGTTTGATTTCATTTATTTTCATTAAATTTCAAAAATATGTAACTCAATTGGGCTTAACTCTCACTGTGTGCATGAAATGAATGTTTCTATCATGTTCAACAATTGATAGTTAAAAACATCCTTTTTTTCTCTAAAATTATCTTTAGAATTAGTTTAAAAATGGAATGATATATTAATTTGGTAACAAAAAGATTTTTTTAAATGCACAAATTTGATCTAAAATTTTGAAAAAAAAAAAATACAAAAAAATAGATTTCATTGTATACTGTGATCCAAATTATTTTGTTTAGCATACTGTAAAAATTCGAATTCATTGTACATTATAATCCAAATTTTTAGCTTGTTGAAACTTTGCACCTGAGCATGAACGTTTCCATTCTCCTCATTGTTTCCATAAAATTTTGTACTCTCTCATTAAAAAAATAGTACTTTAGGAACATTTTATCCAGAACATCAAATTCCAAGTCTATCAAGAACATCGAATTTCTTATTGTTTCCTCGTGGTTGAACTTTGTAGTTTTACCATGTTTCAACTAAACATTTATGGGTCTCCACATGATAGAACCTTGAAATTAATATGCAAAGGATCTTCTCTTGAAGATGCTTCAGTTATGTCCTTCTCGGGTATATATCACAATTTATGTTTTACGCCATTTGATGATGCCCTGCTTCATCAGAAGATGCTGCTGAATTAAAATAAATAATGTTCACAGTTTATGTTTTACACCATCTGATGATGCCCTGTTTCATCAGAAGATGCTACTGAATTAAAATACATTTTTTTGATGTCTGCAGAGAATAACTGTGAAAGAGACGCTGGATTCAAAATATTTATAGACAGAGTCACTGCCCTGTCATCCTAGCAGGTTTAATATTATTTTCCCAATTCAATTCAGTATTGAAATTCCCAGAATTGAAAGTAATTCTACTGTATATGTTAATTGTGTGTGTGTGGCATTGCAAAATATGGGGTCACAACTACAACTCAGTATCATGATGAAAAGTCCAAGCAGAAGATACATGCGGTAGAAGAGCATGCCCCAAAGAAACCAAAAATATGCCCAATTTCAGCAGAAGATGATGCTGATTTAAAATTCATTTTGTTGACCTCTGCAGAGAATAACTACGAAAGAGGCACTGGATTCACAATATTTCTATACAGGCTCACTACCCTGTCATCCTAGTAGGATTTTCCCAATTTAATTCAGTATTGAAATTCCCAGAGGTGAAAGTAATTCTACTGAACATGTTAATTATGTGTGTGTGGCATTGCAAAATATGAGGCCACAACTACAACTCAGTATCATGATGAAAAAACTAGGAAGAAGATATAGACAATAGAAGAGCGTGCCCAAAAGAAGCCAAAAATATCACATCCCAATCCCAATAATCCCAATCCCAATCCCATTTCCAATTTTCCATTAACCCAAGGAAAATTTTCCAGAGGACCACAGACGTATATCGATCCGGCAGAAGGAGCAGATGGATCTTCTGCTGTAGTAACTAGCCGAGGGCCAGGTCAAGTGCATGCAGGATACGGACGCTGGCACGGGCACCAATTGACTGCAGCTTCTCATAATGAGAGGCAGAGAGCTGCTACTCGTCCTCCTCGTCCCATGAGCAGAGGACCTGGTGGTGGAGGTCAAGGAACTAATATTGTGAGGTGAAATCCTTTTCTCTGAGATTTATTAACTCTGGTCTGAGTTTTTAACTCCTTGCTGCTTCCATGATCTTCTCTAGTGTTTTTACGTTCGTACATGTTTTCCTTATTATGCCTTCCTCCAACATGTATTACCCATTTTATTTTTGGTTGAATGTAAGGAGATACAAAGAGGACTTGGCATAAATTTAATTTCCCTCCGCCCTAGTATTAACTACGTACTCACATGCTTATAAATTTAATTAAAAAAGTAATATAAATTCTTTTATTTGCAGCAGATGCCTGGGTGGGAGACTAGTGTTGGAATTTTATTTCCAGCATCGACCGAGCTCGTAATGTAATGACCTACACTACATGCCTCGCCGAGATATCCGTGAAGGAGGAGGTTACCACACTGGGCATTAAATACTTACATCGATTTCATGGATTTTAATTGCTAAAGAAAATAAATGGTTCTATTATTATTTTTATATATGCTTTTGCTTGCTCGACTCATGAGGCATTCTGAAAAAGAATGGCATTCATTGAAATAACGGCATGGCTGCCTCTCCCATTTCTTTAACAAGGGAGAAACCAAGTAAAGTAGAAATTAAGATTCCTACAAATTTTAGCCACTAATTTGCCTCTGGTTTTTTTATGTCTTTTTTCCCATGTTTTCTAATTCGTGCAGCCTTAAATTTTATGAACTAAGGGAAAATTTTAGTTGGTTAACAATTTTTGTTATTTTATGCAAAGTTTCATAAATTAAATTTCAGTTTGACTTAATTTTCTATTTATTTTTTCAAAATATTTTATTTTATTTCCAAAATATTTTATTAAATTTTAGTTTGAATTAATTTTGTATTTATTTTTCAAAATATTTTATTTATTTTTCCAAAACATTTTAGATATTTTATTTTTAAACGAGATAAAGTTTATATTTTAGATAAATATTTTTCGTATTAATCACATTATTAAGATTAGGTCACATCATTAGGATTAGTTCGACATTTTGAACCATCTAACGTGGTTGATTCTCATGACAAGGTGATTAACCCAAAAGACATTTATCTAAATTATGGATCACAAAAGCCTCAGATCTAACATAAATTTTATAATAAAAAATTATGTT
Organism: Pinus albicaulis; assembly: GCA_034641835.2. Lineage (NCBI taxonomy): Eukaryota > Viridiplantae > Streptophyta > Pinopsida > Pinales > Pinaceae > Pinus > Pinus albicaulis. Next base: position 1,094,359,668 of record CM076575.1, on the reverse strand, counting down.
ATTTTAAAACCAATTATTATTTTGAATAATTATATAGTTATTTAAATTTTAAATAATTTTTTAAAAATATTATCAAATGATTTATAATTATTATTTTATGAATAAATAAAATTTGTAAATTTTTTTATATTTTAAGAGAAATATTAATCTTTAGAATATTTAAATTAAATATACATGCTGATAAGCATAGATATTATTTCAAAAATGAGTTGTTATAGTTTTATTTTTATTATAATGCATTTTTTTCATCTTTTCCTTTTATTTCTTTTCCATTTAAAACTAAATATTTTGTGTATTTGAAGAGTAACTACATTTGGTTTTGACCACAAAACCTTTTAAACTAAAAAAATATTATAGTTTTATTTTTCATAATTTTTTTATATAATTTTAAAGCTATTCTATCTAGAAATTGAGATATATACATGCTTTTCTTTACTAATTTGTTTATGACTTGGATTAGCTTTTAATTAAAAAATATAATTACGTCGTAGGGCGTTATTATTTGAAAACAACTTTCCTACCTGCCACTATGTCAATTTTTAGGCCATTAGATGAAATGTTAGACAATTGAAATGTTTTAGACCATTGGATCTAATTTCTCCTTCAACCTAACTAATTTTTGGAGGGCCAGAAAGAAGCAGATGCAGATAAGAGCATTACTCTACACAGTGGGCATTTCTTCCATCTGCCAAATTTTTAGGGCCAAGGATTTGTTATGTCAGGTAAACCCCTTGATTCCTCAAAGCTTTCACTGGAAAAAATTGAAGAAATAAGTGGCCCGTCGCACTAATTATGGAAAAAGAGTCCAAGAGGTGCTAGGCCACGGCGGGGTATGTCAGGGTATGATAGGGTGGTTTTCACTAACACTATGCCTGTTTCTTCCTTTAGCCCTTCAATTTGGGAAATTTTCTCAAGTGATCGGAGAAAGGCCGAGTAAAGTTAGGGTTTTATTATGTGTTTTTTCTGGCTACTCAGAAATTTACAAAACAGTCTATTTTACAGACTTTCTTCTTAGCCGTTTCTTGTGTTGCGCATTTAAGAAAAGTGGTCTCGCTCTCCAATGACCATAAAAATGTAGACGCAGATAAGATCATTGTTGTAATAATGAAAATTCTATAACAAACAATGGAGAGAGTAATACTCTCCTCTTCTAACAAAGAGAAATTAAAAATTCTTGACAGGAGACATAGTTTCCACTTGAAAACAAACTTCTATTTCATTCAATAACTTCAAAAAAAACTATTACACTTCTTCCTCACTGAGAGGGATTATGAAAGCAAGACTGCTACCAAACGCAGTGCTTACAAATTCTTCTCTGTCTCTTACAAAATAAAACTCATTGCTGTGCATATAAAAAAAACTGTGTTTTGTGTAATAAAAAGAACAATGATTACTACCGGCTATCTGGCTTTTACAATATATATATATATATATATGCCGCGCATATATTTCAACCAATACAAAACAAAAATAAACTTTAAACAAAATCTAAGTTTAAAACCTTGTCGGCCCACTTCGCAAATGTTCAAACATTACAAAAATAAAACAAAACTATATATATATATATATATATATATATATATATATATATATATATATATATATATATATATATATATATATATATATATATATATATATATATAATGTATCGTTGATAATATATATTATATTTGTTTATAAAATCTGACTTCGGTTAAAACCATTGAGTGATAAATCATAACAAAACATTAACCAAAACTTTGATCATGCGTGGAACATAAACCAAACACCGCTGGACTTCAAAAAACATTTAACCAATCTGCATAGAGATTTCGGGTCACAAACTATCTCGTTGATGTCACCCAAATTGTGACATGAAATCACTATTAAATCCGCCTTACGAGTTGTATCGAGTCTGATTTTGGGCAAGCTGACGTCACCTAGAGTGTGACCCGAAATCCTCATCAATTGCAACATAAAACTATTTCGGGTCCGGTTCTTTAATCCACGGACTTTCAAACAAATCACTCACTCCAATAAAATGCTGGCACGCATCTCCCTGCTGATTGGACTGATGACTTGGCCGCGGGGACCACTGTTCCTGCTGGCTGCTGATGTGGTCATGGGGACCACCGAATTTCAAAACAACTCCTGCATTCAAAAACTCCTACGTTTATACAAAAAATACCACTATGTTTTAAAAGTACAGAGGCCGGCACAAAAACCTCTGTTTGCCAAAGAGAGATCTATGTACCCTGATCTAAGAAATTAAATTTGACTCCTCAACCAAAATAGCTAGCAGCTGAGTACTAGAACCTGGAGAAGAATAATTGAAAGCTGCTACTACTGCCAGTGATTCTGAAAACAATTTTGGAAGGCGGCTTATTGTACAGTGTAGCGGTTGAAAGTAATATTTCAACAATCCCCCTTACTTTCAACTGTTGGGTTATCAGTCATACCTAGACATTTCCTCAAAAATTCTAAACTCTTCTGACCCAATGGCTTGGTCAGAATGTCTGCAAACTGCTCCTGAGTTCTGCAGTGTTCCAAAACAATTTCACCATTGTTTACCAATTCTCTGATGTAATGAAACTTTGTGTCAATGTGTTTTGTTCTCTTATGAAACACATAATTCTTCGATAATGCAATAGCTGAGCTATTGTCACAATAAATCATTGTTCCTTTTGTCTGCTCTTGGCACAAACTTCTTAACATCCTCCTCATCCATATTTCTTGACAAGCTGCTGCCGTAGCTGCCACATATTCTGCTTCTGCTGTAGACAATGATACAATAGGCTGCTTTTTAGAAGCCCATGAAATGGCTCCTGAACCCATGTGAAAAACATAACCGGAAGTGCTCTTCCGATCATCTACACTTCCAGCCCAATCACTGTCAATGTATCTAACTAAATCTGAATTTTCTGAAGCAGTATATAAAATGCCATACCTTTTAGTACCTTTAACATACCTCATAATTCTCTTCGCTGCCTACCAATGTGCATCCTTTGGCTTTTCCATGAATCTGGAAATGAAGCTAAAAGCATGCATTATGCTGGGCCTAGTTGCAGTCAAATACATGAGGCTGCCAACTATGCTCTTGTACAAGCTAGGATAAAAATCCTTGCTACTGTCCTCTTTGCTGAGTTTTAATCCCATCACTGTGGGAGTGATTGCTTCTTTGATTTCCTGCATATTAAATCTTTCAAGCACTTCATTAACATATTTTTCCTGTGAGATAAAAATCCCATTTTCATCTTCTTCTACTTCTATTCCTTAGAAGTATCTCAACAAACACATGTCAATCATTTCAAATTCTTCTTTCATGACTGTTTTAAAATTTTCAATAAGGTAATCATCATTACCTGTGAAAATAACATCATCAACATATAAAACTACAATCAATGACATTTTATCTTTTCTTTGATGTAGAGGTGGGTTCTCCTCACATTTCAAATCCATTTTCTGGTTGATAGGAATCTATCCTAGTGTACCACGCTCTTGGCACTTGCTTCAGCCTGCAAAACTTTAACCTTCCAACTTTCTGCTTGGTGCTCTTGGTCTTTATTTTTATATCCAGAGGTTTTTAATGTAAACTGTTCCATTAACACTCCAATGAGGAATGTTGTTCACATCCATTTTATTGGCTTTTCCACTTGTTTTGTGCTATTGAACCTTTCTTGCTCTCACTTTATTTCCATTCTAGCAACCAGTGCGAAAGTTTCCTCATAATCTATCCCATGCTTCTGCTTATATCCCTTGACAACAAGTCTGGCCTTGTGTCACTCTATTTTTCCTTCAGCATTACTCTTGGTCTTGTAGACCCATTTAACTCCAATGACATCGTTACCTTTTTGGAGTTCAACCAAATCCCAAGTCTTGTTCCTCTCTATGGCATTAATCTCATCATCCATATCTTCTATCCATTTCTTATCCTTGATTTCTTTTTCAAAGTGGATAGGGTCTTCAACATGAAAATATAAAGCAAACAAAGAATTGATACCTTCATTTGCTGCCCCTTGTGCATAAATGTCATTCAAATTTCTAAACTTCTTACCTCCTTCATTAGGTGTACAAATGCCTAAAGAAGAACTTGAATTTCCTCCTTGTGGTGTGCTTAGAGAAGCACCTTCATTTCTCCTCAAGGGTGTGATTTGCTGCTCTTATGTTGGTCCTGCTGTTTGGGGATTTATTTCAGCCAATTCATCATTATTTTCATCATGAGATAAACAATGTTTAACATTCATTGTTTTCTCTATGCTTCCATCCCAAGCTTCCTCTTCAATGAACTGAACATCTCTGCTCACAATAAAATTCTTGGTGGATGGGTTGTATAACTTGTAAGTCTTGGATTCCTCACTATATCCAATGAAAACACATTTCTCCCCCTTGTTGTCCAACTTCTTTCTTAGTTGATCTGGAATGTGTGCATAAGGCACACATCCAAAAAACTTCATGTGTGTAACACCTTGCTTTGTGCCACTCCATGCCTCTTCCGGCACTTTGTTCATAACTTCTTTTGTAGGGCACCTATTCAAAATGTATGTTGCACAATTTAGAGCTTCAGCCCAATAATCATTAGGCAAATGCTTTGCCTTTAACATACTCCTCACCATGTCCATTATGGTTCTATTTTTCCTTTCGGCCACTCCGTTTTGCTATGGAGTGTATCTAGTTGTAAACTACTTATGAATGCCATTTTCTCTACAAAAACATAGAAAATATTTAGAGATATACTCACCTCCTCTATCAGTCCTAATGACTTTAATGTGCAGCCCAATGTGTTTTTCAACAAGTGCTTTGAAATTGCAAAACCTTTCAAACACTTCACTTTTGTTTTTCAAAAGGTAAACCCAAGTTTTTCTTGTAAATTCATCTATGAATGTTAACATGTAGTGGCTGCTAGCAAGCGATGGAGTTTGCATCGGTCCACACAAATCTGAGTGGACAATCTCTAAGGGTTCCTTTGCCCTTATGCTTTTCCTGGAAGGAAAAATTTCTCTGTGTTGTTTCCCCAAGATAAAACCTTCACAAAGGCTGTCTAGTTTCTCTATCAATGGTAAACCTCTTACCATTCCTTTTTTTTTCAACAAGTTAAGACCTCCAAAGTTGAGATGTCCAAATCTCAAGTTCCACAGCCAATTGTCATCTTTTGGTTCGCTTTGGATAGCCTCTTGTGCCACTGCTTCTTTCTCTTAACCATTCTTCAAATTTTCTCTCATTCTAAGAGGGAAAATCCTATTCCTTGTCATCTTTACTTCAACAATACATTGTTTGTTAGGTGGTTTGTCCATGATGGTTCAAACATCATCCTCAAAAAATACATTATACCCCTTTTGAACAAGTTGTCCAATACTTAAAATGTTACACTTCATTCCTGGAACATAATAAACATCTGATATGGATTTCTTTGCACCTTTCCTTTTTAGAACATTTACATTTCCTTTTCCCATAAAAGAAACTTTGCTATCATTTCCTAGTGTGACTTGTGACTTCACACTCTCATCTAGCATAGAAAACATTGCTAAGTTTCCTGTCATATGGTTACTGCAACCGAAGTCTAGAAACCATAAATCCTGACTTTTTTCTTCAGCCATATAACAAGCTAAAAACAAATTATCTTGCCTGAGATTTTCTCTAGTGAAATTTTCACTAGTTCTACTTCCCATATCATGTTGCTTCTTTCTACATTCATTAGCCGAATTACCATATTTTTTACAATAGTGACATTGGACATTGGACTTATCATACCTCTGTCCTTGAGCATTGTGCTGACCACTTTGCTGGCTACTCCCTTGGCCTTGATGCTGATTTGGATTGCTGCCTCTTCCTTGAGCATTTGTTGGACTGTTCCTTCCACCTTTCTTCTGGCTTCTCCCTCTTCCTCTCTTGTTTCCTCTGCCTTTCCCTCTTCCTCTTCCGAAAGACATCTGGGTCTTAAAAGCATGCTCCAGAGATGAGTTTTCACTTCTACCAAATCTCTGCTCATGAGTCATCAGTGATGCAAGTAGCTCATCCACTGTGAACTTTGTGAGATTCTTAGTCTACTCTATGGTGGTGACAATCACATCGAATCTTGAGGGTAGACTCCTCAAGAGTTTTTCCACAATCCTTTTGTCTTCAAGAGTCTCTCCATGAGATCTTATTTGCGTGACCATTCCAATCACATGAGTGAAGAATGAGTCAATAGTATCTGACTCTTTCATACAGAGAGTTTCAAAGTCTCTCCTCAACAACTGAAGTTTTGATGTCTTCACTTTTTCCATGCCTTGATAGGTTGTTTTGAGAGTTTCCCATGCTTCTCTGCATCTCTTGGCTGCTGATATCCTTGGAAACACACTTTCATGCACTACCTGATACAATAAAAAGAGAGCTTTGGAGTCCTCCTTCCTATTGCTTTTCAGCAATTCTTTCTCTGCCTGAGTCAAATCTTCAAACTCTTCTTCATTTGTTGGCTCTTCAAAGCCATCCTCAACAAATTCCCATAAGTCTTAAGATGTAAATAAATCTCTCATATTTATTGACCAGTAGTCATAATTTTTCCCATTAAATAGTGGGAGGTGGATATTTCCCATACCCATACTAGTGCTGGCTCTAGCCATTATGCACTCTTAACTATAATTCAAAAAAAACCTTACTGTGTATTTAAAATACCTGATTGTTCTGCAACAGTAACACAATAAATTGTATAGAGAAATACCTTGAATTCTTTTTGGCTAAGTCTTCACACTGCTAGAGAGGCTGCTGCAACAAAGATTTTCAAAGAGCCTGGAATAGCTCTGATACCATGTTGGAATAATGAAAATTCTAGAACAAACAATGGAGAGAGTAATACTCTCCTCTTCTAACACAGATAAATTACAAATTCTTGACAGGAGACAGAGTTTCCACATGAAAACAAACTTCTATTTCATTCAATAACTTCCAAAAAAACTATTACACTTCTTCCTCACTAAGAGGGATTACGAAAACAAGATTGTTGCCAAACGAAGTGCTTACAATTTCTTCTTTGTCTCTTACAAAATAAAACACACTGTTGTGCATATAAAAAAAAACTACGTTTTGTGCAATAACAAGAACAATGATTTATAGAAGAGAGGAATAACATGTTACTGATTTTTGAGGTTATTCCTCTCTTCTATAAACTATCTTGCCTGTATGGATTCTCTCTTTAAGAACAATGATTACTACCGGCTCTCTGGCCTTTACAATATATATATATATATATATATATATATATATATATATATATATATGCCGTGCATATATTGCAACCAATAAAAAACAAAAATAAACTTTAAACAAAATCTAAGTTTAAAACCTTGTCGGCCCACTTCACAAATGTTCAAACATTACAAAAAAAAAAAAAAAAACTATATGTATATATATATATATATGTATATATATATATATATATGTATATATATGTATATATATATATATATATATATATATATATATATGTATATATATATTATAAACGTATTGTTTATAATATATATTATATTCGTTTATAAAATCTGACTTCGGTTAAAACCATTGAGCGAGAAATCATAACAAAACATTAACCAAAACTTTGATCGTGTGTGGAACATAAACCAAACACCGCCGGACTTCAAAAAACATTTAACCAATCTGCATAGCGATTTTGGGTCACAAAATACCCCGCTGACGTCACCCAAATTATGACGCGAAATTGCTATTAAATCCACCTTACGAGTTGTATCGGGTCCGATTTTGGGCAAGATGATGTCACCAAGAGTGTGACCCGAAATCGTCATCAATTACGCCCTGAAACTATTTCGGGTCCGGTTCTTTAATCCACTAACTATCAAACAAATCACCCACTCCAATAAAACGCTACCACGCATTTGCCTGCTGATTGGACTGATGACTTGGCCGCAGGGACCACTATTCCTACACGCTCCTGATGTGGTCATGGGGACCACTGAATTTCAAAACAACTCCCGCGTTCAAAAACTCCTGCGTTTAAAAAAAAATACCACTATGTTTTAAAAGTACAGGGGTCGGCACGAAAAGCTTTTTTTTCCAAACAAAGATCTATGTACCCTGATCTCAGAAATTAAATTTGACTCATCAACCAAAATAGCTAGTGGCTGAGTACTAGAACCTGGAGAAGAAAAATTGAAAGCTGCTATTATTCTCAGTGATTCTGAAAACAATTTTGGAAGGTGACTCATTGTACAGTGTAGCGGTTGAAAGTAATATTTCAGCAACGGGCATTTCTTTCATATGCCAAATTTTTAGGGCCAAGGGTTTGGGTATGTTTTGTCAGGTCGGCCCTTTGATTCCTCAAAGCTTTCATTGGAAAAAATTGAAGAAAGAAGTGGCCCGTCACACTCATTATGGAAACAGATTCCAAGAGGTTCTAGGCCATGACAGGGTATGATAGGGTGTTTTTTGAAGTGATCGGAGAAAGGTCGAGTAAGGTTAGCATTTTATTCTGTGTGTTTTCTCGCTGCTCGAAAATTTACAAAACAGGTCAATATTTTATACATTTGGAGGATAATGCAGTTGCTTCAATCAGTTCATTGTGATTATGATGCCACATGTTTTTTCTCAACTTCAATCCTGTCACTGTTTGAGAAGCAGTACTCATTGGAACAATTTGGATAATCTTGTTTCAGCTTTGAGATGGAAAGTGGAATGAACAATATACTTGGGAATTTTATGATCTTTGCACTATCATAATAATGGGAGTTTTTTATAATTGTGAAATTCGAGGAGCACCTGATAAGAACTCGGGAGCCAAGGATGCGAGGATTGGGAAGGTGCACATTTGTCTGTCTACTTTAGAGATTGATAGGGTTTACACTCACTCCTATCCTCTGCTGGTGCTACACAATTCAGGAGTAAAAATATGGGGGACCTTCAACTATTAGTTCGTTTCACAAGTTCCTCTTTGGTCAACATGATGCAAATTTACACGCAACCTTTGCTGCCAAAGATGCACTATTTACATCCTCTTTCTGTTTCTCAGCTAGAAAACTTGAGGTACCAGTAAATGAATATTGTGGCGATGAGGCTCAACTAGGCTGAGCCGCCTCTTAGAAAGGAAGTGGTGGAGTATATGCTAGATTTGGATTCTCATATGTGGAGCATGCATCGCAGTAAAGAAATTTTTTTTTGCATAATGTCTGCACTATCTAGACCTACAGGAAAGTGGTTTGATGATATATGCAACTGGAAGAACCCTATTGCTACTGTGTTAGTGCATATCTTGTTCCTCATTCTTTTCTAGTATCCAGAGTTAATACTGTCAACAATATTCCTATATATGTTCCTAATTGACATTTGGCCTTTTCGCTGTCACCCACAACATCCACCTCACATTTATACCTGCCTCTCTCATGCAGAGGTAGTTCATCCACATGAAATTGATGAGGAATTTGATACATTCCCTACTTATAAAAGCACTGACATTGTGAGGATGCGGTATGATCATTTGAGAAGCGTTGTAGGAAGGATTGAAAATGTGGTTGGAGATTTAGCTACACAGGGAGAAAGGTTGCAAGCGCTTTAGAGTTGGGGAGATCCTCCTTCTACAGCTAGATTTATAACTTTTTGCTTACTCGCTATAGTAGTTCTGTATGTCACCCCATTTCAAGCAGTGGTAATGATTTTTGGTGTGTATCTACTGAGGCATCTGAGATTTCGTAACAATCTCCCCTCAGTATCACTCAATTTTTTTAGGAGGATTCCTGCACGAACTGATAGTATGCTATAATTAGTTCATTTTGATTATGATGCCACATGTTTTTTCTCAACATCAATCCTGTCACTGTTTGAGAAGCGGTACTCATTGGAACATCTTGGATAATCTTGTTTGAGCTCTCAAATGGAAATGTATTTCGTAGGAGTTTTGGTAGATTCATTTTGTAACACTGGACAAGTATGATCAGATTGGTGTGTGTAAATTAAGCTTTCTTGAGTTTTTTTATAATCTCTCTTGGATTTATGTACAGTGTTGTCAATACTAAATACTCATATTCCTTTTGAGGTTTGGGAAGGGTCATATTGTTTACGTTTGATCAACAACATTGTTACTGTACATTAGCCTGAATTTATCAGGCATATCATTTTGTTTATGTGTAAGATAGATTTTTATAACTTTAAGCGCACTCTAGAATTTAATGTCTTGTCTATATTTTCAAGGATATGCGAGGTGGCATGGACGGTTGGTATGTGCTGTTAAATTTTCTGAAGTGATCGGAGAAAGGCCGAGTAAGGTTAGGGTTTTATTATGTGTTTTTTCTGGTTTCTCGAAAATTTACAAAACAGTCTATTTTCCCAACTTTATGCTCAGCCCTTTATTATGTTGAGCATTTAAGAAAAGCGGTCTCACCCTCTAATGGCCAAAAAGACGTAGATGTAGATAATATCATTAGCTCTGCATAGTGGGAATTTCTTTCATCTACCAAATTTTGCCTTTCTGTAATCTTTCCGCCACAACTAAATGGCCTAGAGGATAAGGCTCTTGCCATAACTCTGGGTGTCAAAATCAGAGGTGGGGGTTGTCTCCTTCCCATTTGGGTATGCATACCTGAGATGGGGACATCCATAGGGCGTGCATCACCTTGCAACACTGATTATGTAATCCCCCTACTACAAATATATTGAAGTTCTAAATATGCAAGAGAAAGTTAGAAATATTTTGATCTCACTTGCTCCAAACCCATTTTTTAAGTGCGCTGTAGATTCCATAGATGATTCCTCAGTTTGATGTTGTTCGTTTAGGTGTTATCTTAAAATCTTCTTTGAAAGGATCAATAGGTTACTTCCATGTATGTGACTTCATTAGCCTTCAAAGCTTCAAATCTGCTGGAGAAAACTGCTGGAAGGAAAATTCATTTGTTGCCAGTGTAATCCTCTTAACATTGATTGTTTAAAGGGTCAAAAAATAGGTGCATTTATACCTCTTTAACACTCCTCTTTACCACTTTCCAAGGGGTCTGCAAATCATGCTGGAAATATCTCTAGTATAGGATAATTGTCCTACCAAAATCTAACAAATACTCAAATACTCTACAATGTTGATATCTAGTAATTGCAGTGTCGACCATTACCATCTGAATATCTAAAGTATTAGATAAGGTTGGTTTGTAATTTGATTGACCAGCGACGATCTTGAAGCAAGCACCAGTATAAGTTTCTCAATCCCATACCAAATGGAGAGTAGAATGCTTAATATTTTTGTAAATGATTTTTTGTTTGTGTAGGTCCCAATCCACGTTGTCCCCTACTGCTATTGTTGTTGGTTTTTAATAAAATACAACCAAGACTATCAAATGGTCTTTTGTAGGTTAGAATGTGTGATTTGTATCCGGTGGGAGTTGAAAAACAAAACATCACTGTCAGGTTTTTTTAAATTAAATGGTTACTCTTCAACAACAATCAACAAAGACAGCCCACAGGTCCTTAGATTTCTAACCAGGTGTGTAAACCATGATGAAAAAAATATATCTAATGATTAATCAATCTTTTCTCATGACATCATGCTGTGTTATCACCTGAGGAGTTTGTACCATTTTGATTGAATTGTGCATTGTTCATAAATTCACCATTTGTCATCTTGTGGTTCAACCAGTGAATGGGTCAGTGGCATGGGAGTGCCAAATTATGGCAAGTGTCAATCACCTCTTATGTCAACTTTCTGGCCCAATATTTGACCTCATTTTTCAGTGTTCTTTAAGGAACAGGTTTACTTCCCCCTATCCGGATGTCCTTCATTTTTATCATGGGTGTGAAAATCGGAGGTGGGGGTTGTCTCCTCCCCATTTGGGTATCCATACCTGAGATGGGGACATCCCTGTTTGAGCATGCCGATCCCTAGGGCATGCATCACCATGCAACACTGATTATGTAATCCCATTGCTACAAATATTTTTAAGTTCTGAATATGAAAGAGAAAGTAAAAAATGACATGAAATTGGCTGAATGCATCCTTAAGTGAAAATATTCTTCATCAAAATAACCTTTTAATCTCTAAGGGATTTTCATACAGAGGACATATGTTTGCTACATGTATGCTCAAATTTACATTCTGAGTTCTTCTCTGAAGTCTCATTTCTGCCATTCCAACAACTAGAAGATTTCACTGTTTTGTATGGAAAGGTTAATGATACAAATGCACAAATTTGTAGTTCTAAAGAGTGTTGCCTTATCATAGAAATAATCGCCAATGTGGGTGTAGGAATCTACTGAAGACAATTTTCAAGTATCCTGAGGTACCCAGACAATACGTAAAATTAATTAAAGGCTGCTGGTACAGGCTTTAATTTTATCTATTTTTTCAAGGTACACTTCTACAGACTGCAATAATCTTTGTGCCAGGAGCCATACCTACAAGGCCTACAAAGCCTATTAAATTTAACAATGTGTTACAGAATACATGTGCTTGAAAACTCTTTAGAAAACAGAGTTTGTGGTTTTTGACAAGTAGCCTTTAGTTCCCTCCATTTCCAGTTAGAGCTGTCCAGTTTAGGACAAATGAAGTAATGTAACAATGACTAAGTACTAGGTTTGTGTCTCTTTTGTAGGTGAAAACTGAACATGATCCTTACTCCTAGAATGTTTTTTTGAAAAACTTACGAATCATCTACTGTTTTCTATACAAATTTAACTCCTCCTCTTTATCACTTTGTACTATTTTGATTGAATTGTGCATTGTTCATAAATTCACCATCTGTCATCTTGTGGTTAAACCAGGAAATGGGTCAATGGCATGGGAGTGCCAAATTATGGCAAGTATCAATCACCTCTTATGTCAACTTTCTGGCCCAATATTTGACTTCTAATTTCCCTAAGCATGCCAAGTGCCTTCCAAGTCCAAAAATCATTAATGAGGTTTGTAAGATCCAAACAATCTTAATGAAAAGTAGCCTTTAGTTCCCTCCATTTCCAGTTAGATTTTTCTAGTTTAGGACAAATGAAATAATGTAAGTGTCAATCACCTCTTAATGTAGAGTAGAATGCTGAATATTTTTGTAAATGCTTTTCTATTTGTGTAGGTCCCAATCCACGTTGTCCGCTACTGCTATTGTTGTTGGATGTTAATAAAATACAACCAGGACTGAAAAATGGTCTTTTGTAGGTTAGAAAGTGTGATATTGTATCTGGTGGGAGTTGAAAAATAGAACATCACTGTTAATTTTTTTTGCAGAAATTCCTTAAGGATATTTAGACCATAGCTTCACAACATAATAATAATAATAATATTAATTGGCATTTCTTTTAATAAATTCTAAATATAAAAAACTGGATCTGAGAAAATCTACCAGAGCAAGGACTTAGTACCATAAATACAACTATAAATATGGATTGGATACCAGTCCAGCAGGGTGCCAGAAAAAAAAAAAAACAAGAGTGCATTGGTATTCTCTGGGTTTTATTCTGTGTGTTTTCTGGCTGCTCGAAAATTTACAAAATAGGCCAAAATTTTATACGTTTGGATGATAATGCACTTTCTTCAATCATTTCATTTTGATTATGATGCCACATGTTTTTTCTCAAATTTAATCCTGTCACTGTTTGAGAAGTGCTACTCATTGGAACAGCTTGGATAATCTTGTTTAAGCTCTGAGATGGAAAGTGGAATGAACAATATACTTGGGAAGTTTATGATCCTTGAACTGTCATAACAGTGGGAGTTTGTGATAATTGGCAAATTCGAGGAGCACCTAATAAGAAATCGAGAGAAAAGGATGCAAGGATTGGGAAGGTGCGCTTTCGTCTGTCTACTTTAGAGACTGATGGGGTTTACACTCATTCCTATCCTCTGCTGGTGCTGCACAATTCAGGAGTGAAATATATGGGGGACCTTCAACTAGCAGTTTGTTTCACATGTTCCTCTTTGTTCAACATGATGCAAATTTACATGCAACCTTTGCTGCCAAAGATGCACTATTTACATCCTCTTTTTATTTCTCAGCTAGAAAACCTGAGGTACGAAGCAATGAATATTGTGGCAATGCGGCTCAACCAGGCTGACCCGCCTCTTAGAAAGGAAGTGGTGGAGTATATGCTATATTTGGATTCTCATATGTGGAGCATGCGTTGCAGTAAAGCGAACTTTTTCTGCATAATGTCTATACTATCTGGACCTATAACTACAGGAAACTGGTTTGATGATATATGCAATTGGAAGGACTCTGTTACTAATGTGTAGTGCATATCTTGTTCCTCATTCTTGTCTGGTATCCAGAGTTAATACTACCAACAATATTCCTATATATGTTCCTAATTGGCATTTGGCATTTTGGCTATTGCCCACGGCATCCACCTCACATGGACCTGAGGTACCAAGAAATGAATATTGTGGCAATGAGGCCCAACCGGGCTGAGCCGCCTCTTAGAAAGGAAGTGGTGGAGTATACGCTAGATTTGGATTCTCATATGTGGAGCATATGTCATAGTAAAGCAAACTTGTTCCGCATAATGTCTGTACTATCTGGACCTATAGCTGCAGGAAAGTGGTTTGATGATATATTCAATTGGAAGAACCCTGTTACTACTGTGTTAGTGCATATCTTCTTCCTCATTCTTGTTTGGTATTCAGATTTAATAGTGCAAACAATATTCCTATATATGTTCCTAATTGGCATTTGGCATTTTCAGTATCGCCCACAACATCCACCTCACATGTATACCCACCTCTCTCATGCAGAGGCAGTTCATCCAAATTAACTTGAAAAGGATTTTGATACATTCCCTACTTCTAAAAGCGCTGACATTGTGAGGATGCAATATGATCGTTTGAGAATCATTGCAAGAAGGATTCAAACAATGGTTGGATATTTAGCTACGCAGGGATAAAGGCTGCAAGCCCTTTTGAGTTGGAGAGATCCTCATGCTACAACTATATTTATAACATTTTGCTAACTTTCTGTAGTAGTTATGTATGTCACCTCCTTTTAAGCAGTGGAAATGATTATTGGTGTGTATCTACTTTGGCATCTGAGATTTTGTAACAAGTTCCCATCAGTATGAAGCATTAATTACTGCTATATGTTGACCTTATGACGTTTCCTTTGCATTATTTGGTGCAATCGCTAGTTTAAAAGCATCTCAATGGTCAAAATTTTCAGACAATTACACATGACCTATACCACACTAATCATGTTACTCAACATATTAAATTTTTTACAACCAATGAATTTAAAGTCAACAACCATCACATAGTTAATTAAAAAAAAAAACACAATATCACTAATTATTCTATATTTGTGGATCAAATTAAAATAGATATGATATAATAATGCTTCAAAATTTGTGTATTTCCTCTCCAAATAAGTTTAGAAGGAAGTTTAATAAATTATTAGACGATTACACATGACCTATACCACACTAATCATGTTACCTAACATATTAATTTTTTTTCAACTAATTAATTTAAAATCAACAACCATCACATAATTAATTAAAACAAAACAACACAATATCACTAATTATTTTATATTTGTGGATCAAACGAAAATAGATATGAGCTGAAAGGCATAAGAGGCTTGGAGGCATGGTCTACAACAGTATCCAGAATGTAACAACTCTGAGAGGCATAAGAGGCGTGATCTGCAATGGTATCCAGATTGTATAGGCCCAATCCAACACACCTTAGACATGGCTACATAGAAGGTGTAGGTCGAAGTCTCGTTGGCAAAAGTCAACCCTGCGCCATTGAGGTGTGGAATTGGCACTGAAGAGCCCCTAATTTTTCTTAGAAGTCCCACCAGGACTTAGGTCCTCATTGAAGAGCTCGTAAATGTAGGTGTTGAAAGGCACACCAAGGAGCTTGGGGGTTTTGGTGCTGCTGAGCATGTGCTAGACAAGATTGTTGTTGTAAGTGTGAGTGTTGTGTACGGTGGTGTTGCCCATGGAGGGCCACCTGGTCTCTATCATGACCGTAGGGATGTTTTGGAAGTTCAGTGAGGCCATGGCATAGTAGTTCACGTCAACCACAGCATCGAAGACATTGGTATAGTGAAGCAACATGTTGGGGTCAACAACGTCCTTATTGGGCTGGAGTGATCAGAATAGTGCATAGTCTAGTGACATTCCATTGTTGCGCTACATGTAGACATAGTAGGTGTAGACATTGAACATGAGGTAGGACTTTGTGACTTTGTGTTGCGCAAGAAGGATGACAACATCGTCATCAGGCTATTTTTTTTTCTCAAAATATTTTATTTATTTTATTTTTAAATGAGATAAATTTTATAATAGAAAATTATATTAATTTAAAAATATCTTTTTTTTTGAATAATTATATAACTATTTAAATTTTAAATAATATTATAAAAATATTATCAAATATTTTATAATTATTATTTTATGAACAAATAAAATTTGTGATTTTTTTTATATTTTAAGAGATATATTAATCTTTAGAATATTTAAATTAAAGATACATGGTGATAAGCATAGATATTATTCCAAAAATGGGTTGTTATAGTTCTGTTTTTATTAGAATGCATTTTTTTCATCCTTTTTGCTTTATTTCTTTTCCATTTTCAATTTAAAACTATTTTTTTTTGTATTTGAAGAAACATATCTTGTAATTATAATATCTACATATAGTTAAAACATATTTGGTACAAATTCATATAAATGTAAAATAAAAGAGTATTGAAAAACTAAATTTATTAGTGAAATTGTAATAAACAACCTCCCTTGCATTCATTTCTTAGAAGCTAAAAAAAATCACAATTATAGAAAAGAAATTATGAGGAGGCTTAAAAAAATCCTTACTTTTGGAATAGTTTCCATTGACCTTTGAGGCTATTAAACTTGTAAATTAACTAGTCAACAATTTATAATTAGATAAATTAAACATTTACATGTCAAATTTTCACTTTCAATCCTTTATCCATCATTGTTAGATTGCAGGTTCTTCTCCGCATCAATACACAAGAAAGAACTGGGTGAAATTGTACAACAATTAGATGTCAAATGCATGCATATTTATAATTGTACTTATTCCTTGTCCAATTATACTTTTTGCTCATACAATGGGTTTTTAGCATGGTATTGAATTTAGTACCGGGTGGATTTTCTTTTTCGGCGTGAAGGGTTGTTTCTATAATATATTCCCTTGTTTTTTCTAATGTTAGTGGTTCTATTAATTTTGATAAATGAAATGATGATTTCCTATAAATGAGTTGAGTGATTGTATAATTTTTGTATAACATAACATTTTAAGTTTATCATGAATCTGTGGCAATTTAAGCATAAGCTTTGTTTTATTTGTCATGGTCATGGTCTAGGTTATGCTAATGATGTTGGGAATTTGTATTGATGATTTAATTCATTCAGATCCTTTTTGGACACTAACTTGACCATTTTTTCTTTGAAACCAATCATATTCATTTTTATATCCTCGGATACAACTTCTTGAAAATAATTTCTTCGAAATGAATTAGGTTTATTTTTACATGCCACTTGGATACTGAAAAAATATTTTCTATGAAAGGAATCAAATTCATTTGTATACTAATGATAAAGTGAATTGAGGTTAGAATAATTTCCTCCCAAACACCCAAAGGACTTGTGAATTGAAACTTCAAGTAAGTGGTTAAATAATTCTCAACTTTAATCACCTCATCTAATTGTTAATAAGTGCCAAAAGAAATATCATGTAATAAAAATAGGTGATACCAAAACTGAAATTTTTCAATTTGTCAAGGCCAACAAAAGGACACCCTCTATAATCAAAAAATATGTTGATTTGAAATTATAGTGTGCTTAGGTTACATAAATTTGCTTAGCAGCACAAACATCTTTAAATGAAAAATGTTTTGTTACTATATGATATACTTGATCTAAAGAGACCAGACATCTTTAAATGAAAAAAGTTTTGTTATTATATGATATACTTGATCTAAAGAGATCACTCACATCATTTCAAACACTTAAAAAAAACTTATAAACTATTAGTATTCTGAAATAGTTTTCATAAATCTTATGGAGGAGGTCTTGTGCATTACATTCATTTTGAACATATTTCGGAATATTTTCCTAGTTGGAATCTTCCTCAAACATAACATATGATAAAAAAGAAATGCCAGTAAAAAAACAAAATTGCATAAAAGTTTTACTACTTTTTTCCTATGCTACTGTTTTCATATGCTAGCGTCTTACGGCGTTTCTTTTGCAACATGTGGTGCAATTGTTAGTTATATGGTTATTTCACTTGTATGCATTATTTTATAGCTTAACAATTTACTGTTTCCGGAATATATAAGGACTTCCTTGCTTGGAAATGTATCAAATGTCTTCGTACTGTATTGTGGTAAATTATGGATATATATATTTATATATAGTCTTTTCTTATTATTCTGATTCTGTTTATAGTTGCATTTGATGTCTCGTGAGTGTTTATTTGTCTTTATTGTTTACATTAACTTATAGTTGCATTTGATGTCTCGTGAGTGTTTATTTGTCTTTATTGTTTACATTAACTACCTTATTCTACTGTCAATTTGCTTGCCAAAAGAGCCCTCCCTCTCCTCCAGGGTTTGCAATATTGTATGTTCCTCTTTTCGACTGGGTACCCATTCCCCTCCGTGTTAGGGCTGTTCATGTTTTCCCTTAATTGGGTTCTTCGTCTAACCTGTCCATTGTCATCTTTCTTTGTTCTTGGTGCACTGGGTATCGTTTGACAGTCCATTTGCATGTGTTGCACAACCGGTACATTTATTCTTATGCACAAATTTTTTATCACTCTGTTACTAGTGATATATATACCTACATGCATTTTATATAAATTTAGGATATAACAATGTAATATTAATACAAAGTAAAACTTGATATATGCCTAAAGAAATTGTTTAATAATTTTAAGATAGAACAATGTAATATCAATAATAAAGTTTATTTACTTCTATGCTCATTTAACATTATTCAAAACATAAGAACAACTATTTAGCTATTTCCAGATAAAAAATACACAACTCCCACCTGAATATTGATACTCCTCCCAACCTATAAGATCTATCCTTACTACATCTCCCCCGAGCCACTCCACACTTGGACTTACGCTATTAATGACGAATGGTCTTAACTCTCTCGTCCTTACGAGACATGGTCCCTTTCATTTTATTTTTCCTGGAAATTTCCACATGTTATTAATAGTTTTCTCCCCTATGCAGCCTAAGATTACTAGATAGTATTAGGTTATCCCTTTTAACAGTAAGGAGAGTTCGGGCACATAACTGTCCATAACTCTCTGAGTCTCTCTTGTATCTTTTCTTGAGTTTAAACTCTCTGCCATTAAATAACCCTTCAATATAATTGCAACTTAAAAATATAAACATATATTGATACTTAATCTTAGTTCTAATAATTTAAGTAAAACTAAAAATCATTTTGTTTAATAATTAAAGTATAAGTACAGTAAATATCATTTTGTCTTGTGTTTTAACTGATATTACACAAAATTTAAAATTAAATAATTAATAGTTATTTAAATATTATAGTGACAAATTTATAAATTATTATATTTAGTTATATTTAATTATGGTTAGGGTTGTTGCACTATGTTTTTTGATAGATAGATGTGTCATGTTATGTAATGTAAAATAATTTGACTTATTCAAAATTAAAATTAATTTGTCATGTAATGTAATGTAATGTAAAACCTTTTGACTCATTCAAAATTAAAATTAAAGTTAAACTAGCAATTATACCAAATGTTGCAAAGGAAAAGCAGTGAGGCATAAATTTGAGAATAATTGTGAAATATAAAACATTATGTGCAACTAATCCAATGAAAAGTATGTGTAACTAATCTAATGATTTTGACTTATGATAATTCAATGTCATTGTTTTAAATTTATACAAAAAAAAAAAGTAAATTTAGAAGTATATTTCAAAAGTTGCATGAAAAACAATTCAATAGAAATAAAATAGTTCAAAGTTAAATAATTAAAAATATGAATAAAAAAAATTAGTCATTGCAACATAGTTTAGAATCTCAATGTATTTTATACTACTTTTCTTATACTAACATTCTTTTTTTTATAATATCAATCACCACTATATATGCAATCATAAATATAAGAAATTAGTTGTTAAAACATAAAATGGATAAATTTTGGAGTGTAAAATTAAAAAATTAGAAATTTGAAAAGAACAAAACACATTTAAAAAGAATAAAACTAAAAGTTTAAATATAAAGTATTCTCTGTTACTAGAAGAAAAAAAATTAAATGGAAAAAAATATATTGTTTATTTCAAAAAAATTAATAGAATTAAAGAAATACATAAAATTAGAGAAAAAGAAAAAAAAAAGTGAAGTAAAAAAATGAAGGCCAAAAAATTAATAATCTAACTTTAAATTTAAAAAAAAAAATCAAAATAGCATGGAAATTAAGGAATGGATGAATGAAGATAAAAGATTGAAAAGAGCATAAACATAATTAAGAATTAAAAAAAAAAAAAAAAATACATATAGAGAAACTTGAAACCAAAAATTAGAAACATTCAAATGGTCTTCTAAATAAATAAATGGAAAAAAAAAATGAATGGAAAGGTTTAAACGATTCAAATTGTTTTCTAAATAAAATAAAATAGAAACAAGAAAAAAAGTAGTTGTTAAAAAAATTAAATATAAAGCAACTGCAATTTATAAATTAAATACACACAATATTTTAAAAATTCAAAGAATTTTTTTAGTTTTTAAATAAGAAAGAAATAAAATATTTTATTTTTGGAAAGAGAAATATGTACCCTTCATTTACCTGCACTAAAAATTAAAAGAAAAAAAATAAGAAACACATATATGCAATTGAAATAGGCCACATGTACGTTACAATGAAAGTTGAAAACCAAAAAATCTAAATCTATTACTATCTTAATATGCAAGTAGAAATTATTGTTGGAATTAATGGAGAAATCCATAGTTAGGTTGTTGTTATGATAAAGATAGGATTGAGATTCTAATCATAGATCTCATATCTTTATATCAAGGGAGTGGTTGAAACCATCTCGTTAGTGTGAAAGCCTATATAATTTAGGCTCATGTGATTCAATGATGAGAAAGTGTATATGTGTGTATACGAACTTGGAGAGATATTTGATCTATAGTTAGTTTTATCATGGTATCAGACCTCAAGATCAAAGGCTTGTGCGTCTATCTTAGCGGTGGTTGAAGCTAAGCCTGCGTGGAGGCCACAAGCGTGTTGCCATGCTGCGTGAGACTAAAAGCCTGTGTGGAGGCCATTGCTTTCTTGAGGGTCTACTCCTTGTGCATTGAATTGGTGAAGCTGCCCGTAGCAGAGAAGGTCGTGCCTTGGTAGCTGCTCCGAGGTTGAGCCGGATCACATCGGATCTGCATGGTGGAGCGTGTCTGGGTTGAGGCGAATCATATCGGATCTACGTGGTGAAAATTTTAGCAGAAATTCTAGTAAATTTGACCATTGTTCAGCGTACTGGTGGTGTTGTTAACGGGGTTTGGGTGGATTGCAATGGCTTCGGCTTTGAAGAAAACGAATAGATTGTACTACTTCGACAGTCCTCCTTCTCCCTCGTCTACCCTGTAATTTATTTTTGTGTAACAAAGTGCAAAGTGAATCGTGGAGATTTAATCCACGTCGAACAAGTGTGCAAGTCGTGGTGGAGTCTTTGCTTCATGTTTAACAACTTGAATGAGTTTGCAACTTGAATGAGTTTGCACTAAGTCGTGGATTGACTCTACACACAAACGCTGAAGAAGATACACTAGAAGAAAATTGACCTTGGAAGGAAGGGTTTGTGGGGATCGTATGTTGAGGTGTCCAGGAGTGGCATGGTAGAATATTTTTCGAGGGATCAAACCAGTAATCTCGCAAGGTTTTGCAAGAGGAAAGCATTCATTAATAAAAAAATATTAATTGATTTTCTGTGTCTTTTTCAGAAATATGTGTAATGAGAAATTGCTAATTATATGCATCAGAATTAGACATTGATAGCGTTGTCAGTTTGTTGAGAGGTCATTTGTTTGAGAGCACTAAGCCTTACGTGGCATAGAAGCCCTTACGTGGCATAGAAGCCACAGTCTACAAGGTTCTATTATTGAAGAGCTGCGAAACGGAGGATTCCCACGTGTGTGGTAACGGGGTTGTTGGAGCTAGTAAGAGGACTGAGTGGAGTCAAAATCTCGAAACAAGACAAAACCAAATAAGATGGGCCTTTTAACAACATGTCTATATTTTTAGATATTTTTGATTTTGATGACGATGATGATGATATTTTCATATGGGCATTTGTAGGCATTAGCCTAGGTAGCATGAGTAGCATTTTTTTAGAAAAACAATGTGGTTCTGTTGATGACCACGAGAAACAAGAGGCACAATCTGTTGTGCAAGACCCTAATATTAAAGAGTCACGAGTTGATCTTCAAGAAGGGTGTAAAGAGAAACTAAGTGTTAGAACATCAATTCGACCAGCCACGACGAGCTGGAGATTCTTCCAAAGAAGACATGGCAAAAGAAGAACGGAGGCCACGGAGAGAATTAAAATGCGATAATCTCATCAATATTTTATGCAGTCTGGAGTTTCCTATTAAACCTGTCATAACTTTCAAAATGGAGAGGATAAGCATTCAAGCTTTCCATCGCTGGGGAAGAAATGAGGTGAAAATACATCACTACCTCATGGTGACGGAAGTGAAGATGAAGCCTTGACATAGAATGAACAAATATGGACTCAGAAGCACAAAGACGAAAATGAAATCCTCAATTATTGTAAGCTTAGCTAGACTAGACCAGCAGACGTATGTTATTGTTTAGTACCCTTTCTCCATTAAGGAAAAGTGTTAGAATTAATGGAGAAATCCATAGGTTGTTGTTATGATAAAGATAGGATTGAGATTCTAATCATAGATCTCATATTCTGATATTGAGGGAGTGGTTAAAACTATCCCATTAGTGTGAAAGCCTATATAATTTAGGCTCATCTGATTCAATGATCAAAGTGTCTATATTTGTATATACACTCTCCACGTTCTCACCTAAAGAGCTATTTGATCTATAATTAGTTCTATCAATTACAAAATTTATTACTATCTTAACAAAATTGTTCAGAGTTCTTAAAGAGGTGTAAGCCATGGCCTTTTAATTGAAAAAAAAAAAATTTCACTAAACCAAAAACTCTATTTTTCTTTCTCTTGAATTAGAGCCTACACGGTTCATAAATATGAAAGTTACTTATCAACCGGAATGGATTTGGAGGTAGGGAAAGAAAGAAAAATTTGGGATAGTAGTTTTGGGCACTCGTGTACAATATTGTACTGCTATCAATATTCTGTACAATTAAATCTGTCGGTATGGTAAACTATTTATAATCAGTGTAAACAAATCATTGTTTGTGTCGAGGTTAATGCTCAGACCGATCGCACCGGCCTTTAATTTTCTGTATGGTGGAAGTCTGTCACTCCGTCCTGACCTGTCCACATTCGGTAGCTATGAAATATCGTGAATGATCTGGTATAGCTGTCCACATTCTGTAGCTATGATAAATCGTGAATGATCTGGTATAATTATCAGATTGCTGTGGATAAATATAAATATTTTTTCAGCCCAATATATATAAAAGTCATGTTGGTATGAATGGTTAAACCTGCATTGAACAGGACAAATAGACAACATGTAACAAATTAATTTTCATTAAAAAAAATAATACCCAGATACTTATTCTTGGTATGAGTTGTCACTTTTCAGGAAAAAACAAAAAAAATAAAATAATGCACAGATACTTTTTCTTTGTATCGGTTGTCACTTATCAGAAAGAAAAAAAAAATGCGAAAAAAAAAACAATGAATCGACCCTTGCAATAGAAAATGTGAAAGAATTCAACTCCGCAATATAATTCTAACTCCTCAATGTCCTCCCATCTATTCGACTGTGGGTTCGAACAAAATAGAGACGATATCAATGCCATTCGAACAAAACACATACGTTTCGAGTAGATGACATGATTCTGAAGGCAATAGGACTGAGATAAAATGGTGTTTTTCCATAACCTCAGCAAAAATAACTCCATCGTATTCTAGATAAAAGTAAAGATGAATTAGTTGGTTGTGCAGTTCTCCACTAGGGTATGACCTGAGTGATTTTGACTTTGTTAAAATAAAATAAAATAAAAATAAAATCATTTTAAAATAAAAATTTTATTTTATTATTTTTTTATCACATTTTTTTATATTATTTTTTTAATCAATTTTTATTTGAGTTAATTTAAAAAAAATTGAAATAAAATCAAAATAATCTTATGTTAAAATAAAAAGTCTACATTATTATTTATTTTTATTTTTATTTTTAATTAGTAAAGATAAATTTCATATGTTAATTTAGATGTGATTTTTGTGCTCTAAGTTTATGAGAACCTATCTTATTTCTCATTGTATTAATCTAAAATGAAAACTATTTAAAAGAGAATTAAACAAGTCTAGATCCATATCTACCAAAAACCCTTAGGATCAAATTTCTGGAGATAAATGCAAAAGAAGAAATTATAGATTAGGTTAAAGAGCATACACCCTTTATCTCTCTTTCTATCTCTCTTTCTATCGAAAATTTGGTGAATTTTTTAAGTCTATAACATTTAGTCACATTTATAAAAAGCAAAATCAGGTTGTGGATTGTCTATCGAACAAAGACATAAACATTGGCAAGAGGCCTCGAAAGTTGTGGATTGTCTATCGAACAAAGACATAAACATTGGCAAGAGGCCTCGAAAGTAGCTCTAGGTTTATCAGAACTTATCTTATTTCTCATGATATTCATTTAAAATAGAGCCTATTTAGAGAAAGAACTAAACGAGTCTATATCCATATCTACCTAAAACCCATAGGATCAAATTTCTGGAGATAAATGCAAAAGGGATTATAGATTAGTTTAAAGGGCATACACTCTTTATCTTACTCATTATATCCAAAATTCGGTGAATTCTTTATGTCTATAACATTTAGTCACATGTAGGTTTTATTTTGATGCAGACGTGCTGGACTCTTTGACTAATGCTGGAGCATTAACTACTCTTAAAAGGAAAACAATTTCAAAATTTGCTTTAAAGAGATTTTGCATTTAAACTTTATGAAAAATCAATGGAATTATAAATACTCAGTCAGACTCTATGCATCGTAGTTGGATATAATTTTTTTTTATGTAGTTTAGGTGGAACTCTATAGATCTACGAGCAAAGAGAGAAACTCAAAATATGGGAAAATACGAGCCCAAAAAGAATTGTTTTTTTTTTTTGAAAAATAGCAGTATGAGATCCCCTGTTTTTTAGACAACAATGAACAACAATTGTATTTTCTACTCTCTTTTTATAATAAAAATTTTCTTTTCATTTTCTTATGAGAAAAAAAATGACAATTTAAGGAAATTTATATAAAATTATTACATAAATATGGAAATTCCATTTTAAGTGGATTGCAGAAATATTTGGAAAAAAGATTGACACGAGTGAGATCAATTTGTTTTTTAAAACTCAATCATTTCCTTCTATTTCTGAAATATTTATATTCCCAGACAATCAACTTATGTTCAGCTGTATTGAAGAGTTTTCGTTCTCGATCTTATAAGAGTGCTCCTTATAGGTTATTTTCCTGTACATTTCCTGTTAATGTGGTGATACTAATTTCGGTTCGTTGCAGCCTATATTCTTATATGCTTCTTGTTATGATTCACCTTATCCTTTGTCTTTTTGAAAAAGGTGATTTGATTTTGGCTCTGCGAACCCCAACTTTTACTACAGCCCTGGTTTTTTTCCGTGGCCTACTCCTTGCTCGCTATTCCCATTTGTTTTCGTTATCTTTGACAATGCACCACTCGGAACATTTCTACATGATCACGTTCGTTCCATGTACGTTTTGCTCTAAGTTTCTAAATTTCTCCCGTCCAGCTCTATGATTCTTGATTTAGATGTAATTCTAATTCTATTGATTACGTTCGTTTCATGTAGATTTTGGACCACCCATTTCTCATATTTCTGTATAGATCTGATCCCTTGAATGTCCACCCTTCCTCCAAGATCTTTTACTATCTTTTGTTAAATTTTTCAGCTGCAGCTCTAGTTCTTTCAGATAAGTCATTGCAGGAATTTATTTATCCCACCCACTGTTCTATTCATTTTGCATCTGATTATATTAGCTTCTACTTAGCATCCAGATCTGGTTAACAGCCCCATCGCCTTCTCATACGCAATGCTTTCTTGTGGGCTGGCCGCATCTAGTTTCCCACTGATGTTCTGTCTCCATTCCCTTGTATCCATGAGCCACCCAGCCATCCAAGATGAAGATAAACAGAGTTACCAAATTCCGTTGAATTGGGCCGAAAACTTTGAAATTTCCGTTTCAGTTTAATACTATAATTTTTATTAAATAACATAGAAATAATATTTTTTGTTAAATAACATAGAAATAATAACTTTAACCAGTCATGTCATTATTGTTGTCGTCTAATTGTAAAACTCTTTGAAGATTGATGTGACCATGTTATGAATGGTCACACTTACCATACCATTGATTTTTCAGCAACCAAATCCTCATTTGTTCACAACTCCTTAATACCTTGGTTCTCCCGTCCAACCGTTCACCAAGTGGTTGATTCTCTATTATGTACGTCATCTACATGTGCACTTTAATGCTGCTGCAACCTCTCTTCGGTGGTCATTTCAAATACTTTCAAAAAGGCCAACCCCATCTCCCGTAATCATCTCAATCACGCTTTTTTGCATATTGATTTCAATTTTATTTTGTTACAGACCTTTTTTGCATATTGCTTTCAATTTCATTTTTGTTAATGAAGTTCTAGAGGATGGAATTCATTTTATCCTAAAGCTTCTCGTACTCATGCTTATTCATGAAGGCATTGGGGTCCATGCATATTTAGTGCTTATTTAAGAATTGTGTGCATAGTTACAATAATGGCTTGTATTCATTTATTTTGTAAGAGGATATTTATGTCAATGGTAAGACAGTCTTTATGGGCGGAGACTATCCAAACACATTGGAAAGAATGAACAGAATTTTTATTTTTTATATTTCATGGTTTTTTGGGAGAAAATTTATTTGTATTTATAGAAAATGAAAATATTGTAGAAGTTTTTATCCAAAAATGAGTATAATGAGTATATGGAAAAGGGTGGATGATGTGTGTAGATTGGGACTACCATTCACGTTTTTAGGATCCTTAGTTACATATGAGAAGTTATACACTATTTACACAATCGATGAGATATGAAAAACATCTCTATGTCACTTGTTTTCCTTGGCGTCATATATAATCAATTGGATGCGGTAGCTGAATTCTCCACACATCAACCACCCTTTTCCACAGGCTCGTTTTTGGATGAAAAACTTTTGCATTATTTTAATAACCTCTGAATATAAACATTTTTTATCCAACAAAAAATCCATGATATTATGCGAGTTGAAAACTCATTTAAGGAAAAAATTTCCACTTTTCCTCTTCCATGTTGTAAGCCTATGTTTATGATTGAAAATCATTTCGTTCGTCTATCCCTCCCTCAAAATAGATAATCTCCCTTCCTCAAAATAGATAATCTAAGTCCTAGTTGCCGTTAGTTCACCAAGTCGTCTGATTCCCTATTATGTACGTCGTCTATCTGTACATTTTAATGTTGTTGCAAGCTATCTCCTTTGGTCATTTAAAATATTTTTAAAAAGGACAACCCCATCTCCTGTACTCTATGGTAAACATTTTAAAAAAATCGATCCCACTCTTTTTCATATTGATTCCTTGTTCAATTTTATTTTTTAAATGAAGTTATAGAGGATGAAATTCATTTTATCCAAAAGCTTCTCATACTTATGCATATTCATGAAGGCATTTGCCTCCATGAATTTCTAGTGCTTATTCACGAATTTTGTGCGTGGTTACAACAATTGTGCTTGTATTCATTTATTCTGTAAGGGGACACTTCTATAAATGGGAAGATAGTCTTCATGGGTGGCGACCATCGAAACACATTGGAAAGAATGAACACAATTTATATTTTTTATTTTTATTTCTTTGTATATTCCTCTACTTCGCTTATTTACATAGTGGGAGGAAGAGACACACAAAATGATTTTTAGCCATCAGTAGAGGCTTACAACTTGGAAGAACACAAGTGGGAAATTTTTCCTCTAATGAGCCATCAACTAGCCTATTGTCATGGTTTTTTTGTGGGGGAAAAATTAATTGTATTCATAGTGAATGAAAGCAGTAGAAGTATTTGATCCAAAAATGAGTCTATGGAGAAGCATGGATGATGGGTGTAGATTAGGGCTGCCATTCACATCTTTAGGCTCCTTGGTTACATGTGAGCAGTTATACATTATTAGCACAACTGATGAGATATGACAAATATCTCTATCATATGGCACTTATCTAATCAGTTGGATGCTAGTGATAGTGTATAACTGCCCACGTGCAACTAAAGAGCCTGAAGACGCGAATGGTATCCCTATTCTCCACACATCATCCACCGTTCTCCACAGAATTGTTTTTGGATAAAAAATTCTACATTGTTTTAGTATCTTACTAATACATCTAATTTTCTCTAGCAAAAAAGCCATGACCATATGCTAGTTGACAACTCATTTGAGGCAGAATTTTCCACTTCTCCTCTTCCGTATTCTAAGCCTATGTTCATGGTAGAAAATTATTTCACTCTTTCTCTCTGTGACAACATAGATATGCCTAGTCCTCTGGTCCATCCATTCCCTATTATGTACATTATCTATATAGACACTTTAATGTTGTTGCAACATATATCCAGTGCTCACTTCAGATATTTTCAAAAAGGCCAATCCCATCTCCCGCAATCATTTCAAATATTTTAAAAAAAATCCATCCCACTCTTTTGCATATTGATTCCTGGTTGAATTTTATTTTGGCAATGAATTTATAGAAGATGGAATTCATTTTATTTGAAACCATCTCATACTTGTGTTTATTCATGAACGCATTGGCCTCCATGAGTTTCTAGCGCTTCTTCAAGAATTTTGTGCTTGGTTATAACCATTTCTTATATTCACTCATTTTGTAAGGGGATATTTCTGTCAATGGGAAGATAGTCCTCATGGGTGGAGACCATCCAAACACATTGGAAAGAATGAACACAATCTATTTTTATATTCCCCCTCCTCTATATCTTCCTCTAGTAGAATTATTTACTTTGTTGGAGGAATATATATGGAAAATGATTTTTTGGAATCAGTAAAGGCTTATAACTTGAAAAAATACAAGTGGGAAATTTTCCCTGCAATGAACCATCAACTATCATAAACTATCATATTGTCATCATTTTTTTGTGGGAGAAAATTTATATGTATTCATAGGAAATGAAAACAGTGTAGAATTTTTGATCGGGAAATGAGTCTACAGAAAGGCTGGATGATGTGAGTAGATTGGGGATACCATTCATGTCTTTAGGCTCCTTAGCTCCATGTAAGCATTTATACACTATTATTACAATTGATGAGATATGATAGACATCTGCACCATATGCGACTTCTTTTCCTTGACATCATATCTAATCAATTGGCTGCCATTTATAGTGTGTAATTTTCCACATGAAATTAAGGACCCCGAATACATGAATGGTAGCCCTATTCTCCTTAGGCTTGTTTCTGGATCAAAAAATTCTGCACTGTTTTCGTAGCCTACGAATACAAATATTTTTTCTCCAACAAAAAAATCTATGGCGGTATGCTAGTTGACATCTCATTGGAGGTACAATTTTCCACTTATTCTCTTCCATGTTATAAGCCTATGTGGATGGCAAAAAAATATTTCACTCGTCTGTCCATCCCACGACATAGACAAGCCGAGTCCTCTTATCCATTCATTCACCAAGTCATCTCATTCCTTTTTATGTATGTCATCTATCTATACACTTTAATGTTTCTGCAACCTATCTCCCATGGTAATTTCAAATATTTTCAAAAGGCCAACCCCAACTCCCATAATCCTTTCAAATATTTTTAAAAAATTCATTATGCTTTTTTGCATGTTGATTCCTTGCTCAATTTTATTTTTTCAATGAAGTTATAAATGACGGAATTAATTTTATTTGAAAGCTTCTCATAATTATGCTTATTCATGAAGGCACTGCCCTCCATGAATTTATTTCTCTTATTCACGCATTTTTTTTCTTTCTTACACAAATTTATTGTATTCATTGATTTTGAAAAGGGGTACTTTCATCAATGGGAAGATAGTACTCATGGGTGGAGACCAACTACACACATTGGAAATAATGAACACACTTTATATTTTGTATTCCGCATGCTATCTATCTTACTCTACTAGGCTTATTTACGTTTTGCGAGGAAGAGACATGCAAAATTATTTGCTGGCATCAGTAGAGGCTTACACTATTAGCACAATTCATGAGATATGAAGGACGTCTCCATCATATGCACTCATTTTCCTTGTCATCATATATAATCAGTCTTTTTTGTCACTGAGAGTGTATAACTGTCCACGTGCAACTAAGAATACTGAAGAAGTGAATGGTAGTCCTATTCTCCACACATCATCCACCCTCCCCCACAGGCTCATTTTTGGATCAAAAGCTTCTGCAATGTTTTGGTAGTCTATGAATATAAATTAAATTTCTCCAACAAAAAAGTGACAACAGTATGCCAATGGACATCTCATTGGAGGAAGAATTTTCCACTTTCCCACTTCCATGTTGTAAGACTATGTTGATTCTAGAAACTATTTTTTCTCGTCTAACATATATAAACCCAATGGAGGAAGATAGAGGTTAGGAAATGTTGTGCCTTTTCATGGCCATGTTGGCTCCTTGTTGCCATTGAGGAGAGATGAAATACAAAATATAAATTTTGTTCATTGTTTCCAATGTTTCTAGATGCTCTCCACCAAATGAGCACTAGCTTCCCATTGAGTAAGGTATCTCCTTACAAAATAAATGAATATAAATAATAGTTGTAGTCAAGCATGGAATTCATGAATAAGAACTTCAAATTCATGGAAGTTAATCC
Organism: Pinus albicaulis; assembly: GCA_034641835.2. Lineage (NCBI taxonomy): Eukaryota > Viridiplantae > Streptophyta > Pinopsida > Pinales > Pinaceae > Pinus > Pinus albicaulis. The sequence goes on along the minus strand of CM076575.1, from coordinate 1,094,328,674 downwards.
CTTCATGGATAAGCATCAGCATGAGAAAATATTGGGAAAAATGAATTCCATCCTACTTCGTTGATAAAACAATGTTGAACAGGGAATCAATATGAAAAAGAACAAGCTCATCCTTTTGAAAATATTTGATGACCAATAGAGATATTTTGTAGAAACATTAGAGTGTGCACATATATGACATAAATAATAGGAAGGTCGCACTTTACGCAGAGTTCAGAGAATTTGGTCAATGGATGGTTGGGTAAACGAGACATTAGAGGTATTCCATGTTGATGGATACATGAAGAAAATAATATGTGGTTGATGAAATTAGAAATGGTATGGTATGTATGATCATCTATAAAAAAAAAAAACACAATGATCTCCAAAAAGTCTCACAAATAAACTACGTTGTTGTTTTTTCCTTTGCTAATGTTACCCGCTCTAAAAAAACTAGGGTTAGTTGTGATGGTTATAGTTAGGTAAGAGGAGAGGAATTGTGGGATTACCACTTTAGGGACATAGCATTTCTATTTGTACAGGCTGAATCAGGGAATTCAAAGAGGGAGAACTTGAAATAAATGTGCAATACAAATAGGAGGTGGAATAATCCAACTATGGACACATTTTCTTCTTGCAAGTGCTATTCCTGGCAAAAATTGAAAAAATATGTACAAAGGAAATATTTTGAATTATAAAGGAAAAGTAAAAAAATAATTGAGATGAGGTTAGGGTGTATGACCTTCTTGTCTATGTTTTGAAATTTGGTAGAATGTGTCTATTTTGTTATTTTGTATAATGTGTAGCTTTTATTTGACTAAACCAATAGAATTAATAGAAAAAAAAACTTTTGAAAATGGATTTAGTGGGAGTTTTTATTTACGATGAGGTAATTAGGTTTTGGTCATTAATTAATATTTGTCAGAAAATTTAAATTATATAACAAGTGTAATACTTAATTACTTAGGAAAAAAGTAATTATATTTAGAAGATACTGAGGCTAAGATGAAATGTGTGCTACAATATTTGAAAAATGGAATTCAGAAGTTGGTCTTAAATCTCAGATCTTGATGACACACATTATCAATATGTGTAAAAAATACTTTTATAAATATAATTGTTTCAATAATGGAAATATAAATGAAACTAAGATGAAATGAGTACTACAATATTTGAAAAATCAAAATCAAAAGTTGATCTTAAATCACAAGTATTGATGACACACACTGTAAATCTATTTTTTCAAAAATGAAAATATAAATTAAAGACATGATCAAGCCATGCAAAACATTGATTTTAAAGTTTTATATACCCATCCTTTTGCATCTGACTCTAGGAGAAAACCTAAAACCTGTCAACCATATTGTAACATTTATGAGAATTTTATCCTTTAAAAAACATAAAAATAAAAATTATAATTTAAGAGAAAAAATTTGTAGAGTAAGAATTTGTACAATACATGATCCAAAAAGCTTTTCCTAGCAGTTATGAGATAAAATTTAGGATTTGTTCATTTTTCATCTAAACAATCATTACTAAATGCTATCATTTAAGATAATAGTTTGATAAGAAACCCAATTGTAAGTACCACAATTAAAATGAAATAGTATCTTTCAGATCTAATAAACTAAGAAGTATCTACATAAAGACGTGTTAATGATGGGAACGTCATAAGTGGCAGGTTCAACTGTTATTGTAGCTGTTGAGACACCCTCCATCTAGATATTCCAGAAAAGATGATGTGATACCATAAAGATTTTATATGAGAAAAAAATATTGTTTTCTAAATATAAAATCCATATCATTTTTCCTTTGCATATGATAAAATTAAAGGCATCTCAAATTTATAAACCCTTGCAAAAACATCCTCGAGTCCATTACTCAAACAATTGAAGTGTACTTGTTTCAAAAAATGATGTGGTAATAATAAATACATGAACCATGCCCACCTTTCATATTAGACTCACTTTAATAGAACAAAGAATCCAAACCCATTCCAAGGAATATCCATTTGGAAAAGGAAAACGCAACGAAAGAAAAATAAAATGCGCATGCATGAAATGCACTAATAAAAGAAAAAAAACATAGAATTATTTATTATGAATAAACATGTATATGTGGTTTAGCATTGTGAATTATGTAGTTATATTCTGAAGGCATCTCCTTTGCACATTTTAGTATAACCAAAAAAACATAGGTATCGTGTGGTTCTTCATATGACATCACAATCTAAGCTAAAGTAGATGCCCATACTTTACACCCCAAATACCCTTTTCAACATGAAACTTTACAATTTCCATGGAAATAATGATAACAGGAAGATATAGTTCATCTCAATACAAGGACCAACATAATTACACTCACCTTTATAGTCAAATGGATTTAGATCGAAATACATGCATGGGAAGAAATCAATATTCTTAAAGGGTGCTCATTTACTAATCACTTACACCATAAATCAAAGTCTTCTTACACATCAAATGTAAGCAAATTTATTAACACAAGGAACAAAAAACTATACCAACACCAAATAATATAGGAAACCTTTCTTAACGTAAAATAAATAAATAAATAATCACATATACGTACAATTTCAAAAATATTAACAAAAATACATACTAACAATTTTATGGGAAATGGAATTAAACCCTTCTAGATCCTCAAAAAGGGAAACCTAAGGATTTCATATAGAGAGAGGGAATGATCCCATAGTTATATTTGGATATCTAGTACTCATATATTCTGAATTATTTTGCATTCAATGTAAAAAAGATGCCCAAATGCCAGGCAAACAAAACTTTACAATGATGAAAGAAAAGGAAAGGAGTATGCATACTAATCAATATATGTTTATATCATATAAATCCTAGAGGAATAACATTCAATTTCAATATACAAATAATATCATGTTACTCAATATAACGAGAAAATATTTATGGGCATAAAATCAGGTGAAAAATGTGAGGAGGACACAAATCAAATCATAAACAATAGAAAAAACACTAATATGATATATATGTGTACATGTGTACAAACCTTTTATATATCTATATATATACATATATATAACCATCGAAGTAACTCTTATAGGTTATTGATAGTAAACATAAAAATTTTAAATACTTTGTTTATGCAAAATGGCTGAAATTTATTCAATGTCACTAAGAGTAACCAAAACGATAGGAAAGAAGTTGTGACATGAGGATTTTTTCTATTTGGTTAGCACTTCAAGTCTCTATCCTTAAATAGGCATGTTTTGAATGAATTTTTTGAACCATTTCTGCAATTGTGATTTTCTTCTTAGAATATTTCCATGATTTAAAAATCCACGAGGAATATGAGAAAATAATTTTTAGGAACATAGTACTTTACAACAATGTTTTTCATGTCATGAAAATTTTCTTTATATGAATACTTACATCATCATGATTGAGTATAAAATTTTGTTCAACACTGAAGATGTACAACATGTAGATAACAACAATTATATCTTTTAGATAGTCTTCATGGGTCAAAGCTATCATATTTGGCAATGATCTGTTGAAAGATGATGGAGAATCCTTAATTGCTGAGAGTTGGTTCACGACACCTTAGGATAGGAACTAGTTTCTATTTCTTAGGGTATGGTTCTAAATTCCCTAGTTCTATGTATTCTATATAACGGTTGACTTGTATTGACAATGTAGAGCGTTATTCAGAGGCAGACTCTCCTGCTTCAGACTCTCTTTTGTAGAGCTGACTGGTTATTTTTTATTTATTAATTCAAACATCACATTTTATCATGGTATCAGAGCTCTAGGTTTGAATCACAATCGGAGTGTTGTGATCCGTGCGAGTATCCAGGTGGTAGAGGAGAAGCCCCTGATGACTGAGTGATTTTTTTTCAGGTAATTGATCCGATCAGAACGAGTTATTGAGGAATAGTCGCACTGATCGTCATAGTTCCTGTAGTAATAGTCGCACCGATAGCGTGGATTTAAGTAGAACAAAGGTGCTAATAGAGGAAAGTCTTACTAGGTTTTATTTCTGATGTGATTATCACGAAAATTAGGTGATTAAGTGTGCCGAGGAGATCTAAAACATATTTGTGCTAATTTTTGACCACTAATGAGGGAATAAATACAGTGAAATTTCGTTGATGAAGGAAGAGATCTGAAGAAAATCTTTCTAGTGCAGAGCAGTTGAGAGCATGTGGCACAACATGAAAAACAACCTTCTGGATTGATCACAGATGAGGTAGATCTGTATTGTGATATTAATTTCTGTAAAGATCTGGGGTAGATCCATCAATTGTTTTTCCTATCAATTACTCAAAAAAAATTTCAATCATCAAGATGAATAATCAAATAATCGAAGCATACTTGAATGGGAGAAACAAGCTTGATGGTTCCAATTAATCTAATTGGAAGTTTAAGATGAAAAATGTGCTAGAAGCGCAGAGTGCTTGGATGATTACAAATGGGGATGAATCGAAGCCAGCAACAGGAGACGGTTCACCCACAATGACTCAAGACTAGGAGAAAAGAGAGGGGAAAAAAAAATATTGCTAAAGATGTTAGTGAAAGACTACATCATACCGCATATCAGAGAATGGAAAATAGCAAGCGACTTTTGGATGTTATTCAAGGATCTGTATGAGATCAGGAATAAAAATAGTATTTTTTTCTTGATGAGCAAGATTATATCCATAAAGATGAAGGATAATGAAACAATATCTTCTTTCATATCACGGATCAAAGATTTGAAGAACAAATTAGCAGCTGAAGATTTTATTAAGATAACCATGAATGGTATGACTGATGATTATGAAATGTTCATCACTGGGATAAGTGGAAGAGAGAAAATCCCAAAGTTTGAAGAACTGATAAGAATACTAATGCAGTATGAAGAAATAAGATTGAATCTAAAACCTTAGAGTGCAGATCTTGCGTTAATGGCAAAGAATAAATTATTCAAAGCAAAAGGAAATCCATCACAACAAAATGGAGGAAATCCGTAGAAAATATCGAATCAAGATTAACGCATGTATCCGAATAGAAATAACTATGTAGTAAAATATTTTTATTGCGGAAAAATTGGTCATATGGCTAAGCAGTGCAGGAAAAAGAAATTTCATGAAGAACAATAGAGACATAAAATACATGCAGGTCATTTCACAAATGATGACCATGTTCAGGACTTTCGATTGTTCATGGCAGACTTTGATGAGAATGTCGAAGCAAAAATTTGCTATGTTGATTCAGGAGCACCCACACGTATGACTGGAAACAGACAATGGTTCGAATACTTTAAAGAAACCAACAAAGGAGCACAAATCTACCTTGCTGATGATAGAAGTCATCAGATCAAAGGGTATGGGAACATTCCTCTTACCATTCCTAATGGTTAGATCAGACATATCCAAAATGTAATTTATGTACCCAGAGTTACAAAGAATATTATTTCTGTATCTATGATTACAGATCAGAATCTAAAGGTATAATTCTTTAAATCTAATTGTTATATTAAATATTTGTCGGATGGTATGAAGACTATTGCTTCAGGAATTAGAACAGGAGGTCTGTAAAAATTTAATGTGAGGACACCACTATATTGAGCTTTGACAACATCAAGTTTGACTACAGAAGAGCTATGACACCAAAGACTTGGTCACATCAACTTCAACGATTTGCTATTACTTCAGAAAAAGGAAATGGTAAGAGGTCTTCCTACATTAAAACAAGTGCATAATTATTGTGATGCTTGTTTGTTAGGAAAGATGCATAGAGAAGAATTACACGTTCTGGTAGAAAATAAAAAGATAGATATACTTGAATTAATGCACACCGACCTATGTGGAACTATGCAAACAAATTCATTAGGAGGTGCACTGTATTTTCTACTATTTTTTTATGATTGCATAAAGTTTTGTTGGGTATCTTTTATGAGTAAGAAAAGCCACACATTTGAATAATTTAATTAGTTCAAATATATGATAGAAAAGTAAATAGGGAAGCACATAATAATTATCCACTCCGATCAAGGGGGAGAGTACAGGAAGGATGAAGTTACCAAGTATTTTAAAGACCATGGAATATTAAAACAATTCAAAGTACCCCATACTCCCGAGAATAATGGAGTAGCGGAAAGAAAGAACAAAACATTGGTGGAGTGTGCTAGGAACATGTTGAAAGGTAAGGATCTTTCGAATGGTTTTTTGATTGAAGCATTGAATACTGCAGTTTATTTGAAAAATTGGAGTCCTACAAGAAGTCTCTAGTTTAAAAATCCTTTTGAAGAATTATATGGATTCAAGTGTGCAGTAAAAAAATTGAGAGTATTTGGGTCTAAATCATTTTCCCACATTCAAAAGTATGAAAGAAGAAAACTAGATTCAAAAGCTATGAGATGTACCTCTATAGGGTATTGTTAACAATTAAAGCTTATAGATTGTTTAATCCCTCTACTCACAAGATATTTGTTCGTATAGATGTCATGTTCCATGAGAAGGTTTATGATGAATTTGATAAAATAAATGAGGAATGGGACATTCCATTTTTGGTTGAAGGAAGTGAAGAAATAGGTGATAGCCGTGAAAAGAAGAAAGAGACAAAAGCATAAAGTTCATATACAAAAATCGAGCCAAGTCCTTTAAAGGAAATTAAGAAGAGGTAGGAAGCCACACCAATGCTCAGAAGATCAGGTAGGAAGATTCAATTTCCTACTAGATATAGGGAAAATTCCTTTATAACTAGTATGATGAATGTTGTTTAACCTTCTAGTTATAGAGAAGAAAATAAATGTAGTGAATGAAAAGAAGCTATGGAACATGAATATGAATATATTCTAAAAAAAAACACTTGGGAGCTGGTTGAACTACCCAATGGGAAGCAAACCATAGGTTTTAAATGGTTGTATAAACCCAAGATTAATGCAAATGGAACCATAGATAAATTAAAAGCTACATTTTTAGTAAAGGGGAATTCACAAAAGAAGGTATTGAATATGAGGAAACCTTCTCCCCCGTAGCTAAACAAAACACTATGAAAATGATGATTTCTTTAGCTACCAGAAAACACTAGATGATTCACCAACTAGATGTAAAATCTACATTTTTAAATGGGGAGTTGAAAGAGGAGGCTTACTTAGAACAACCTGAGGGGTTTGTCGAGAAAGGGAAAGAAAATTTAGTCTGCAGATTAAGGAAAGCTTTATATGGACTAAAACAAGCACCTAGGTCATGGTATGAAAATATAGATTCATTTTTTCTGCAACATAGTTAAAATAGAAGTAAAAAAAACTCTAATTGGTATATTGTGAAAGATGAAAAGGGGCGTATAGTGTTGATTTCTTTGTATGTAGATGATATAATTATTACAGGTGATTTTGTTGATCTAATCAAAGAAATCAAGCAGAAAATGTCACAAATTTTTGAAATGAAAGAACTTGGGGAACTGAGATATTGTTTGGGTCTTCAGATTTGGAGAGATTCAGGAGAGAATTTTCTGTGCCAGGGTAATTAAGTCAGAGGTCTATTGGAAAGATTTAGGATGGATCAGTGTAAGGCTGCATCAATACCATTACAATAGAACATTAAACTTCAGAGTGAGGATGGCTCTAAAGAGGCAGATGTGACACTTTATCAAAAGTTGGTTGGGAGTGTAAACTACTTAACCACTACGAGACCTAATTTGGCTTATGAAGTTAGTGTTTTAATTCAAATCATGTCCAAACCACTTGAGAGTCACTGAATTGTAGCAAAAGGAATTCTAAGGTATTTACAAGGAACTATAGATTATGGTATTATGTATATTGATTCTTCTGATGTTGGATTGACATGGTTTACAGATTCTGACTCGACTGGAAATGAAGACGACCAAAGATCCATAATAGGTTATGCATCCAAAATTGGATCCAAGGTGATTACGTGGAGAAGGAAGAAACAAAAAACAATTTCCTTGTCCTCAGCGGAAGCAGAGTATCAAGCCATGTGTGCAGCAACATGTGAGGCAGTTTGGTTGTGGGGACTTCTCCAGGATGTTGGGGAAGAACATAAATATGAAACAATTATCAGATGTGACAACCAGAGCTCAATCAAACTTCCTAATAATTTGGTGTTTCATGATAACAATAAACACATTGATACACAATTCCACTTTGTGAGGGAGAAAGTTCAATCTAAAGAAATCCATCTTGTTTATTGTAAAACATATGATAATGTTACTCACATTCTCACTAAGCATCTTGGAAAAATTAAGTTTCAAATGTTTAGGGAGATGTTAAGCATATTTGTGAACCCCTTCTCCATTAAAGGGGAGTGTTTAATGATAACAGAGAATACTTAATTAGTGAGAGTTGGTTCACGACACCTTAGGATAGGAATTAGTTTCTATTTCTTAGGGTATGGTTTTAAATTCCCTACATCTATGTATGATATATAATGGTTGAGTTGTATTGATAATGTAGATCGTTCTACAGAGCCATAATCTCTTTTGTAGAGCTGACCAGTGAGTTTTTATTTATTAATTCAAGCATCACATTTTATCATGATTAACTTAAAGCCATATCTCAAAGAGTACATGCTACGTTTACAACTTCTGTGTTCAATACTGTGCACTTTAATCGGTTTTGGTAGGTAAAAGCATCATGTGCCTCACATTTGGTACAATGCAACATATTTCCTTCTATAAACAAAGTTTTCTATATATAAGTTTCATTGTGAGAAAACATATTGAAAGGGATTTGAAGATATATTTGCGATGAATAGCACACCATCAACCTAATTAACAAACAACAATGTATTTAATAATCAATACATATATATTTAGGCAAAAAATGTATAATATCACATAAAATGTGCTATTTATGACATTTCCACTTTTTTTGTAGTTGTGGGAAGCAATTCAAGATATTCCAAATACTTTTTTGTCATCAACATTGTGATGATACTTGACTATCCAGTGCAAAGTGTGTCATGTGCTCCTTTTTCTTTGACAATATTTCTGAATAACATGATGGGGAACACTTTCTTTAGGAGATACTTTTAGATGAAATGAATTCTACTCGAAATGATGGGAATAGATATAGCTGCATTACAATAAAATATATGCATTATTTTTTTTATGAAGTAAAATGCAATCATATTTGATTACAAATGATGAGAAAAATTACAAATGTGTAACATGAAGAGATAAAGCTCTAGAAAAGATATGATTTATTTCACTCATTTTTTTACTCAATCTATTAAGTTCAAGAGGCATACTTACAATTGATTTTTCATTTTATGCATTTCCATCCTTAATTTCCAAAGTTTATTGCATTCCTCATTTCTTTGCACTTGTGACAATTGCACCTATTATCCCACGTGCATAGTATTCCATTGTTGGAGGAAGCATTTTGATTAATGTTTTTGGGATGAATTTTTACTCTTTTTACATAAGAAAAATATTTTCTATGATTGTATCTTTGTTTTTTAGTAGTATACAATAAGAATCACCATTATCATAGGTTCTTTCTCCTCGAATTATGAAATCTATTATAAAAATACCTCTTCCTCGAAGAATTTTTCCTCCTATTCATTAATAAAATTTCCATGAATATTCAAGGAGATTATCAATTCACGTTTGAAATTTTTAAAATGTGCTCAAAGAATATCATTTTTATTTTTTCTTTTATCTAGCGTTGTTTTATATGTGAGAACAATGTTTTCATGGAAACTCTTCCCGATTTTGTATCTAGTCAACTCTTCAATGGTTACAGGTATGCATTGTCTTGATTTGTGTATATGAATAAAGGAACTTTGTGTAAGGGAAAATGCAAGTCAAAGAGAATTTAAAATGTAATCGAGACACAATTTATTAGTCTCTGCCGCCTGCAGCATCGCAGGGACTATAGTAATTTCTTTTGGGTGTTTTATTAGTCCTTGGAGGAGAATGAAATTGAGCCATTTAAATTAATATAAATTTTTAAAAACAGTTTTCAGTCTCTCCCAGTGATTTTTAGTCCCTGCTACATGTAAGATCCAATCCACAATTTGGAGGTCTTATTTGGCCTCATATTAAGGCCAAACCTATCAAAACTTAGGTTAAGTGTAACTTGATTCCTATTTTTCTAGTTCCTATTCACTAATGCTAGCATTAGTTAGCAAGCATAAAATGTTTGGACAATTTACGTAAAGAATTTTTATTAAAATCTGCATGTTCCACTTGTCTTGTGATCTGCCACAGGTTTTTCTTTCCATGCTTTCCAAAGAGTAGGGCACGGTGAAGCATTGGCAATGGAACAATGGAAATAGCGATGGCTATGAGCAATGTCAATAGCATTGGCAAGGGAAGAGCAAGTCCTAACTTACACTTTATCTTAGCCCACCACAGACAACACTGTACAGGGGTTTCTATGGAGCTAGCCAACCCTAGATGCAAGAAATGTCGTGGGATGCCAGGCTAGGAACTACTGTATAGGGGCGCTTCAATGGTTTGACTGAAATCTAGCATGCCACAAACCCTTATCTAGAGGCACACGCCATGCAAGGTAGGCAGGCCAGGCAGGTAGGAAAATTTGTATTGGGTCATTAGGGAATGTAAGAAGAATCGCCCAAGGCTTTGGCCCCCTCCTGCTACTGTAGTAGAGTGGGAAGAGAAAAAGTGGCCCATGTTTGAATCCAGGGGTTGCCAAGAATCGACTGGGAACTTAAGCTCAGGAGGTGAGGAAGAAGATAAGCGCGCCAGGTTGACGGATGGGCCGCAGGTTTGAGTCACAGCGCAGAAGAAGAAGAAACAGTAGCTAGGAGATAAATGTGTAAGGTAAGGACCATAGACAGAAGGACTAAATCTTACCTCAAATCGATAAATGTGTAAGGTAAGGACTGTAGACAGAAGGTGCTAGACAATAGCGAGCAGTAGTAGGTAGTGCACTTTTGACATGGCCATTCCAGGGAGACAAGCCTACTAGAAACTACAGGAGCCTAGCCTATGTTTCAAGTGGTCTTATTACTCAGGATCAGACGGGTAATCGCCAAGGGAACTATTTATCCTAAAGGTTGTATGCATAAGTCCAATTGAATTGGAGAATTATGAGGGTACCTATTCTCGGTAACCAAGAAAGCTATTGTAGCTATCCTTCTAGCCTCATAAAGCTATCTATATGGATCCTTAAACAAGTGGATTGAAAGACCTGGCCTTTAATTTATGGCTTGGCGGGAGCTGACCTTGCTGGCTGACCTTGCTAGCTTGGCCCAGATCTGGCTTGAAGGTTCGGATCTGGATTGATGGGGCTGTGTGCTGGGATGGGTTGGCTTTTTGCTTGTGCCTGTGTGATTTTGGCTTGTGGCTTCGGCCTGTGGGCTTGTGGTGGGATTCAAGTATAGCATTACTAATAAATTCATGGGAGAGGTGAAGAACCAGGCGAGATGAGGCAACCACTCATGCTAGGGATGCTCTACTGCTAAAATACAGTCGCTACATGAGCTCACCGCCACCTTTCTTTGGGGCAGAGACACCCAAAAATGCAAAGAACCCAAGGCAATGGTCAATGCTGTCACTATTGAGGCCATACCCTTATTATGAGGAAGGATATCCTGCCCATAACGAGAATTTGAACTCTCAGCATTTAGAAATTTCGGGCAGGGAAATGTATGAGAATTGGGACAAAGATCAAATTGTTCTAAAACATATGACATCTGTTAAGCTGGTGGAGGTGATTTGACAGAGGTGAATGAAAATCACGTCATATATAATAATTTTCAAGTACGTGTTGCAAATTTTTTTGATAACACATTTCACTTGGTTAGATTACATACGTGGTTGTTATTATATAGTGTAGTGAAATGGTGAATTTCCGTTATTATATAATGTAGTAGTGCAATGGTAAGATTCTATGTGCAGAGTTTTCATACCGTTTTTGTGATTTTTGTAGAGAATCAGGACAGATTCTGTTGATCAGAAGAATTCTACATCAAGTAATTGAATCAGGTTAATATGCTATCTCTATGTTTCTGGTTTAGCTAGTAATTTGGTCTTGGTACTTGTATTCAGAGCTGTTATTTCTTGCATTTGATTTCTGCAATTGTGCATAGACGTACTTATGCTGGATATTAGAAAGGGAATGCCAAATATTATAAAGCAAAACTCTAGTTCCTATTTCGTTACATACTCACTTCTTTATGTTTGGTTTCATATTAATGTCAAGGAGTTCTATTCTGTGAATATGCATTAGGTTTCTTCTACCTGGTGTAGCTTTTAGGATTTTTTTTTTTTTGCATTCATTAATTATGGTTAAAATTCAGTAAGGCGTGCTAAATCCCGTGTCTGGATTCTAGTTTAGTGGACTTGTTGGATGTAATATACTTGTAATTTCAAGTTAATTTGTTCGTTCAGAGTCTGAGGAGATCATAGAATTTCCTCTCTGTTTAGTTTTTGTTTTTGAGGTAGATTTAGGCTGGACTTCCCTAGCCAATCGGTCAAATTCACACCAACTTCTCATATTTTTCTATCCCAAAGTCCATGTCCTGACTTGATTTCTGTTGAGATCGTGTTCCCTAAGGATTGTGAGGGGACTTGAATGAGACTGAACACTATTTTGTTATAATATATGGTAATATCTATGCAGTAACGTTTCTTTGTCATAATGATTTTCAACCTCAATGTGTACTTCATCTTACCGCAACAGTCCTTTCAAGGCCTTTATATAACTAGGCATGGTTTCCTGCTGGCCATATTTAAACCAAAGATATGCTTCCTAAAGGTAAAATTGTTGCTTTGTGCTTTTGACCAAAGTAACCATCTTAAGTATTTTGTAGTTTATTTGGAAGTTACAAAGGATCTTTGTGAAAAACATAAATACCCTTAGGTTTTTCTTTGTCCCATGTGCATCTGAATAATATGTCTTAGGGAGACTACATGTGTAAAATTCTTGTCCTGTATCTTCAGTTTTTTTCCCTAATAGGGCATATTCTCATGTTTCATGGTATTATATGTCTGCATGCTATGCAAGAATTTTCAAACTTTCAATGCCATTGCTTCCAACAATGATAAGCTCAGGCATCTTAGTTCTAGACTTATAATGTGAAACTATTATTGAAAGCATTGTTTGTATTCAATGCTTAAAATTTTGATAATATGGCTGCACCACAATGAACACATTGCATTAAACCTCTTTGAATCAGTGCAAATGGCGAGTTTGGACCTTTCCCTGTGAACATGAATTAGATGGTTCTTTTACTTGAGTATTCTACATATTCCTAATCCTCTCATTGCTAGAACTCGTCTGATGTTTCCTTCAATAGGTTTGATACTTCAGTCATTAGTTATCTACTCTCAGCATTTTAAACATGCACTCATTCTTCCATTAGAACCTTTTCATTTTTTAGAGTTATTTTTAGTTCTTCAAATAGTAAATGAATGTCCCACCATATTACTCGGAACCAAGTAAACGATGTTGTAGGTTACACCATACAAATATTATTCAAAGAATAAGCCCTGATCTTATAATGTTTTTGGGCACTATTTGTGTTCAGCATTGAGTTCTTAGGCTTCTAAAACCACATAACCTGAACATATTTATAATACCCTGCAGTTATTTTGAGATGAATAGCTCTATAGAGATTGTGCTATAATAATTGCATCAATCTCTTCTATTTCCTGGCAAGGTCATCAAACGTGGAAGTACTCTTGCTTTTTATCCTGAAGTTTTATGTGAGAAGCTTGAGTTGAGGGAGATATTTCACCATTTCCATACCTTTGATAGGGAATATTTCCTTCACAATGTTGGTCCCTCTGAATTGTATGAGAGCAACCTAATGTGGTTCTTCAAATGCTCCTAAAAATTTTCATTTAGGTACCACACTGTTGTGGAAGGGGTAACAGTTGGCTCCAACTATACAGGACACCTAGTCCAGTTGGGAGGATGCGAGAACCCCAGAATCTCATTGTACATGAGCATCGACCGAAGACAAAAAAAAATAATGCAGCTAATGTCTAAGTGGGCTTATTCATTTTTTACTCTACTGTAGCTTACTTGAAGTGGTAATTTTTCAGTGAAATCAAATATCCACTGCAACCACGTCAAGAAAGCATCAATCCATGCAATTCTTCCTTCATGCTTGAACGCCATATATAATAGAGATATATTAAAAATCAACTTATTGAATTCAAGAAAGCATCAATCCATTCATTCCTCCCTTTGTGCTTGATCACTACATATAACAGAGATATATCAAGGACGCTGAAAATGCACCCAAACACTTGAACAAGGAGCATGTCTACCTTTAAACCTTTTTGAATCAGTAAAAATAGCGAGTTTGCACCTTTCCCTGTGAACATGAATCAGATCGTTCTTTTACTTGAGTATCCCACATATTCGTAATCCTTTCATTTCTAGAACTCATCTGATGTTTCCTTCAATAGGTTTGATACTTCAGTCATTAGTTATGTACTCTCAGTATTGTAAACATGCACTCATTCTTCCATTACAAACTTTGCATTTTGCAAAGTTTTTTTTAGTTCTTCATATAGTAACTTAATGTCCCACCATATTACTCGGAACCAAGTAAATGATGTTCTAGGTTACACTATACTGAGGTTCTTCAAAGAGGAATCCCTGATATAATAATGTTTTTGGGCATTATTTGTGTTCGACATTGAGTTCTTAGGCTTCTAAAACCACATAACCAGAAAATACTTATAATTCCTTGCAATTATTTTGAGATGAATAGCCCTATACAAATTGTGTTATAATAATTGCATCAATCTCTTCTATTTCCTAGCAAGGTCATCAAACGTGCAAGTATTCTTTCTTTTTATCCTGAAGTTTTATGTGAGAAGCCTATGTTGAAGGAGCTATTTCACCATTTCCATACCTTTGATAGGGAATATTTCCTTCATGATGTTGGTCCCTCTCAATTTTATGAGAGTCATATAATGTGGTTCTTCAAATGCTCCTAGAAATTTTCATTTAGGTACCACACTAATGTGGAAGGGGTAATAGTTGGCTCGAACTATACAGGACACCTAGTCCACTTGGGAGGGTGCGAGAACCCTAGAATCTCATTGTATGTGAGCATTGACCGAAGACAAAAACAAAATACTGCAGCTAATGTCCAACTGGGCTTATTCTTTTTCTACTGTACTATAGCTTACTTGAAGTGGTAATTTTTCAGTGAAATCAAATATCCACTGCAAACACTTCAAGAAAGGATGAATCCATGCAATTCTCCCTTCAAGCTTGAAAACAAATATAATAGAGATATATATAAAATCATCTTATTGAACTCAAGAAAGCATCAATCCATGTGTTTCTCCCTTTGTGCTTGATCACTATATATAACAGAGATATATCAAGCACGCTGAAAATGCACTCAAACACCTGAACAAGGAGCATGTCTTCCTTTGAACCTGCAAATAAAGAAAAAATGCTACAATATTTGTCAATATTCTTTGGTAGTGGGCTGATGTACTCTTTTCCCAGAACTAAAAATTTCATCAAATCAACATAATTACAAATATGTTCTTCACTATTTGTTTGCTAGATAACACTTTGCTCATCTGGATGGCTGCAAATGTTGCTCTCCTCTTCATCCAAATAACTAAAATCTAATGTATTCAATGATTAGGCTTGTGGGATATCTAAATACATTAATTTTCTTGTTCAGATCTAGAAATTTTTTAATGAGAAACTCTTATACAGTGGTAGAAACTTGTTCTTCAAATTAGATGAACAAAATAATTTAACACACACTTCAGAATTTTCAAGACTTGATTCAATCCCATTTTCAATAGGATGACCGTATTTGTCTTGTTCTTCTTCGTTATCATAATGCAATATTGCTAGAGTGGTGTGGAAGTCTTTTCAATGTGTCTTATGGTATAGTAATATGATTTTATTTTTTGGAACATGGAGCTCCATTTCTCATAGTCATTTTGTGCCCAATGCCAAAAGAAGGCATCCAATCATCCCGGGGAAGAGGAAATTTATCCTCTTCTCAATCCATTAAACCAACGTCTCACCTCATGCTTGAGGATAATAATAAAGTGCAAAAAAATTCAAAGGGGCGAAAACCTTGGAGATGATTTAACACACACTTCAGCATTTTCAAGACTTGATTCAATCCCATTTTCAATAGGATGATCGTAGTTTTCTTGTTCTTCTTATTTATCATAATGAAATATTGCTAGAGTGGTGTGGAAGTCCTTTCAAAGTGTCTTCTGGTATCATAATATCATTTTATTTGTTGGAACATAGAGCTCCATTTCTCATAGTCATTTAGTGGCCAATGCCAAAAGAAGGCATCCAATCATCATGGAAAAGAGGCAATTTATCCTCTTCTCAATCCATTAAACCAACTTCTCGCGTCATCCTTGAGGCTAAGCATAAGGTGCAAAAAATTCAAAGGGGCGAAAATCTCGGTAACTTACATTCTTCCATTACAACTTTTGTATTTTCTAGAATTATTTTTAGTATTTAAATAGTAACTAGATGCCGCACCATATTACTTGTAACTGAGTGTCCCACCATATTACTTGAAACTAGTTTAATTTTCTTTGATTAGTGCTCATGCCCTTGGAAATCCTACCATTGCTCCTGCAATTATGGTTACTTTATTTATTGTTGGATCAATTTAACCTTGTGAATCATTCAAATTTCACATGTGTTGGATGTGGTGAGTTTCTCTTGTCGATTATTGTTGGGTAAACATATCCATAAATCCCAAAAATTATATCATCAACCTTGGTTCTTGTAAGCTTCAATATGTAATCATAGGAAATTAAATATCATAGCCTATTTTGGCCTATGCTAAAAACTAATTCCGGCAAACTATCCTTAAACACAAATTGCAGAAAATGAACACTAAGCATGTATGAAATGAACGAAAACAATTTGTTGTAAATTCCATAAAGATGTCTTATACATTAGGTTTCTCAGTGCAGTTTTTTGGGCATGGGATCAAATGAATCTATCCCCTGCCTTGTTTTGTGCAATGCATATTACACATTTCTACCACTCCTGTTTCTCCTCATGCGTAGTTTCTGTCGTCAATTCTATCTACGTTGATCTATATGATACAAAGCTATTTATGAATTATTTCAACGCTTAATTAATGTTTCAATTTACTACTTCTGTGCATTGACTATTGGTCATAATTATTTCTAAGAATTTCTTCTTAGACTAGACATCAAAACAAGTTAATTTTTTACTTTACTACTTTTGTGCATTGACTACTAGTCATAGTTATGTGGCTCTTCAAATGCTCCTAAAAATTTTCATTTAGGTACCTCACTAATGTGGAAGGGGTAGCAGTTGGCTCCAACTATACATGACACTTGGTTCACTTGGGAGGATGCAAGAACCCTAGAATCTCATTGTACATGAGCATCGACCAAAGATAAGAACAAAATACTACAGCTAATGTGCAATCAATCCATGAATTTCCCCCTTTGTGCTTGATCACCATATATAACAGAGATATATCAAGCACGCTGAAAATGCACCCAAACACCTGAACAAGGAGCATGTCTTCCTTTGAACCTGAAAATAAAGAAAAAATGTTACAAGATTTGTCAATATTCTCCGGCAGTGGGCTGATGTACTCTTTGGCCAGATCTAAAAATTTCATCAAATCAACATAATCACAAATATGTTCTGCACTATTTGTTTGTCTTCAATGATTAGGCTTGGTTATCATAATGCAACATTTCTAGAGTGGTGTGGAAGTACTTTCAATGTGTCTTATGGTATCAATGTAACACCTCCTCTTAATCACTGTACAATTTTTTTTTTTTTTTTTGGTATAATACGGTGTTTTTAATTGCTAGCCTCATTTAGATATACCATTGAGTTCCAATAAGTATGAAAGGCTATGGCAGAACTTCCTATTTTTACATGTATATTTTGGATCCTTATTTCGCTTTAATTTATTTCTCCCTTAATAGCTGTGGTGACTTATGCTGTACCTATACACATATATCCATGTCTCGACTGTATATACCTATGGTGAATATAATGATATGGATTCATAATTAAATTTTACATTCATGGCAATTACCTCCATATCTATTTATAAAGTTCACCACGCATAGAGAGTTTTGGGTTTCATTTACCTATTCCTATGGATGCGTCGTGAATAGGTCACGCAGATCTTGCTAAGTCCTTGTAACGTTTCCATAAGCTGGAAAACATTGACTGGGTATCGAATTTATTCAATATTCTTGATAATTAAATTCGATTTATGCCCTTTCTTAGTGGGCTTAGCTATTCATTCAATTCCGCTTTGCAATCATGGTTTAATGGGATGATGCACTGTACCTTTGGTGCCATAGCGATCTCGTATATTTGTCATTATGACATAATTTTTATGGGAGTAGAAAACATTGACGTCATCATCCTTACTTGTCACATTGGCGATTTGCAATTAACGTGCTGAGAGTTGGATTGTTCATTATGTTCTACACGTCGATTAAGTGTCACGATCTTCTGAGGATCGAAGGCCTGAGAGGAGATCTCTCATCCCAGTTGGTGCATGTATAGACGCCAGCATTGCGTCATTAAAATTTTGTATTTGCAAGGTATATGGGATTACTCACGCCTGTCCTGGTATACTATGGTAATTACAATGAATTCGATTTCAATTGATTTCTCATTTATGGTTTAGACTACTGTGCAAGCGTTCTCGACTTTTCTCATTTCGATTTGTGGCCTTCTATGGATCTCATGACAAGTGGACGATGGAGATGTTGCGTAGTAGATAGGGTTTTCTTCATTGGGTTTAATGAGTTGTATTTACTCCTGAAGTTGCATTTGGAAATGTTCTTCGTCTCGTCGTTCCTTTTGATCGACTTATGAGGTTTTCACTCTACTCAACCTGGGAAGATGCAGAGTTAAGCTTGTTCCAGCTCCTGGGCATTACCATTCTTTGTTTCATCACCATACAGGTATATAAAGTTCATGTTCTGTTTGTTTTAAAATTCGTATCATTCAAATTTGGAATATATTCGTCTTAACCACCCAAAATTTTATCCCTGGTGGTTTACCATTCTGCTATTTTGATTTGGGGTTTAATATATCAGTGCTAGTTGGGTTCGGCTCTAATATTAACCTTGGCAGGGGAGGCATTCCTGTTGTTCGTGTCTTTCATGGCCGTCGTTGATTAGTTCGATGAGTTTGTCCTGGCTCATAGTAAGATGTTGCTACGCAAATAATCCATCGATTTGTAGAAAACACTTCATCATGGATTTGTTTTTTTTCTGACAAGCGTTTTCACCATACTCTTTTTTCCGCCTTACAAAACGAACTGGTCCGCTGAGCCCTCAACTTCCAGAGGTAAGTCTCCTGTTGTGATGTTTAGTTCATCACATTAAATTATGAATTTGTCCTCAATTTTTCTGTTTATAACAAGTTCTCACATCGTCCTAAAACTTTATTGCAGGTATATTTCAAATCCCATCGAGGTTTTTCTGCCATGATAATCGATGGATTTTTCATTATTCGGCTTGACGTCATTGAACCTTGGGTTTCAGGTCGGTATTGACGTGACCTTAGTCCAAGCATGGCCTAGCTTATTCGTGGTTGTTACATGAAGTTTATCTAGACATTTCAAGTTTTATATTGTCCACAAACTTTCTACTGTAATAAGGATGTATGTCTGAGCTGGGACTGTGAACAATTTTATGAAATTCCCGCATTTATTTAAATTCTGGAATATTGTCATAAACCCACAAAAATTTTGTGTCACAATGGGTTTCAGCGGTGAATATATATATATATATATATATATATATATATATATATATATATATATATATATATATATATATATATATATATATATATATATATATATTCTATCAATGGTCCGTCACTACGACGGGTGACAGGTCAATAATATTTTCTGATAGTTCACAGGTTTGTACCTTTGTTTTAATACTTATGGGAAATGGTTTTTTTTTTCCCAAAATTTTTTATGCTAAATCAGTCTTAATTTCCTCTTCTGTAATTACTTATGGCTAGTGAATCACTTCAGAATTTCAAAGGTACCATGCTCTATGATCATGGAATTATTTTGTACTTCTCCTACCCAATACACAGTAAGGACCTCTCATAGGCTAATTTTTTAGTTAGATGGGTCAATGATATCAACTGCCTTATTAAGAATTTACTTCCTGAATCATTCAGGCTTCCCATGGTTTTATAACCCAGTTGACTATTTATTTTTCTAGTAATTATCCGATGCTTGTTAAATATGTTCTTACTGGTTTCTTGTCTTCTAATAGAAGTGGAAAGATGCTATCATAGTCCTCTCTTATTTTCCTGTATCTCTTTATTCCATCACTAGTGCAAATCGATATTCCTATTATGCTCATGCTTTAATAACTTCTACCAACTCCCTATATAACTTGAATTAACTGCTAATCAAGTCAGTTGATGTAATAGTCTTTATCACTCAACTTTCTTTCACATGTTAGTTTCAGCTTCTGATGAGAGATTTGTTCATTGTATTAAGTATTAATAGGCGACCTCATGCTAATTTTTGTAGGTACCTGTATTCTACTATTCTAGCTTCGATTTTATTAACTTCTCCATCAATTACTATTGTGGTTTATTCCCTGCACTAATTGATCGTTGCTTCATTCTGTTATAGAAATAATTTGTTATATGAAGGAATAATTTCTATTGTGCTTCTGGTTATGTATGAATGGTATATTGACTCTAAAAGTCCTTATGTATTCTTTTACCCATTTACTACACAATTTAGATTTCAGTTCATCTATTTCTATTTTAAATATTTGTACAGGAACTCTCATACTGCTTTCTCATAAACATACTCAGAAATTCATTCTATTAAATCAGAAGTAGATTAAAGTTAAATTATCTGTGGAGGAATATGTATCCTCAGATTTAAACCAACCCTAGTTTAGATATTCTGCTAGATTCTCCTCTACAGATTTCTTTTCTGCAACTATACAGAATTATAAAGGTGAATTCCTTATAATTAATTCTGTTGAATGTAGAACTAACAAGTCTAACATACAAATCAGACAATTATATGTAGCCAATTTATACCACATGAAGTAAAAACATCAGGCAATTTAGAGACATACCACTCTTGCAATTGACCAACTTCCCAACCTTAGAGTCCTTCTGTCTCCCAGAACTCACCCCCGAGCTGAGATCATTTCCTAGAACAGACCAACCACTAATCTGTTCAGGAATAGCTTATTTAAGCTTTTGCTCCCCAAAGCATGTTTCTAATTCTGCGTCCATAATATCAAAATGCTTTTCTTCCTGTTTGCCTAGGCTTCCCATTTTAGGGATTTTTAAAGCTTCTTTATGCTTTTCCCATCTTTTTACCTCTTCCCAACTACTCTCCACATCATTGGGGAAACTATATTTTCCTCAAAATCTAATTTAGAAATAAATTATTTCAAGGATTTTTGAAAGATTTTTTTGGGGAAACTATTTTCCTTTATCCATCCTCATGGATTTAGCAAGTGATCTGATAAGTCTCATTTTGGTCAATCTGCACAGAATTATTCTATTCATTTTCTCAAATTAAATATTTAATTACATCCACAAAATACTTATCCATTTTGGGTCCACTCCCCTTAGGATTAAAGTTCAAACGTCTAGTTTTGAAGGAAAACATTAACTAGGGGTGTTACATATTCCCCATATGAAAGTAAACATCGTCCTCGGTGTTGCTATCTAACTACTAGAGTTCATTTGTTTTTCAAACAAAAATGTATATTTTTCCATCATTTCAGCTTCTCTTTCCCAGGTAGCTTCTTCAGCGATAAAGTGCTTCCACTTCACCTTTACTCTTGCTACCATCCGATTCCTGAATTCAATTTCTTCCCGCTCCAATATTTGAAGCGGTTCTGGAAGGAAATCCCCTTCTAGTTGCACCTATATCACATTCCAATAAACTATGTGAGAAGCATCATGTACATATTTTTTTAATAATGAAACATGAAACACATCATGAACTCTAACATGGGGTGGTAAGGCCATCTTGTAAGCCACTGGTCCCACCCTTTCTAATACTTCAAAAGGACCACAATATCTAGGAGCCAGGTTTGCACAACTTCCAGCATAAAGTGTGCTCTTTTTTGGTTTAATACACAAATACACATGTTCCCCCACTTTAAATTCTTGATGTACCCTCTTCTTATCAGCATAGTTTTTCTGGCGATCTTGTGCTGTCTTGATGTTTCTTTGTATTTGTTTAACAATTCTTTCCATCTCTTGTAAGGCATCTGGTCCCAACATTAGTTTATCCTCAGGTTAGCTCCAGCTCAAAGGAGTACAACATTTCCTTCCATAGAGTGCCTCAAACGGACTCATTTTGACGGAGGATTGGTAGCTAATATTATAAGAAAATTCAGTTAAATGCAAGTAGTCTTCCCACTTTGATGACCTATCCATCACATACATTCTTAGCATATCCTCCAAAATCTGGTTTGTTCTCTCTATCTGCCCGTCTGTCTGCGGATGATATGTAGTGCTAAAATTCAGCTTAGTGCCCATGCTCCCAAATAAGCCTTTCCAAAAGGCTGCTGTGAACTTGGCATCTCTGTCTGAAACAACACTTTTGGGACCCCATGTAACCTTACTATTTCTTTTAGAAACACATCTGCTACTTGAGCTGTCCCAAAAGTAGATTTCACCGGTATGAAGTGTGCATCTTTTGTTAAAGTGTCTACCACTACCATCACTGAATCATGCTGGTACTTGGTTCTGGGTAGTACTGTTATGAAATCTATAGAAACAATGTCCCATTTCCATTCTGCAATCGACAGAGGGTTTAACAGACCAGCAGGATGCTGATGTTCAACTTTGACTAGTTGACACTCCATGCATCTAGCTAAATATTCTGCCATATCTCTTTTCATTCCTGGCCAAAACAACTTCTTTTTCAAATTTTTTAACATTATATGATATCCCGGATGTCTTGCATCTAGTTTTTTGTGATATTCATCTAAAATCTCTCTTTTCAAGGACTCTACATTGGGAATATACAATCTGTTTTTGTAACAGATCAGTCCTTTCTGGTTTTGAGTGTATTCAGCCATCTCTTTCTTTAGTATTTTCACCTGGAGGTTCTCATAATTTGGATCCTGGTTTGCTACCCTTTTCACTAAATCTTCTAAGTCAAATTGGTCACTACTTCCAATGCTGTTTATATTTTGACAAGCATTTCTGCTCAAGGCATCAGCAATTTTATTTTCTTTCCCTCTGATATGTTTTATGTCCATATCAAATTCACTCAGAAAATACATCCATCTAGCTTGTCGAGCATTCAAATCAGTCTGGGAAAAGAAATACTTAAGACTAATATGATCAGTCATCAATGTAAATTTATTTCCAAGAAGATAGTGTCGCCACATCTTCAAGACATGAATAACCGCAGCTAACTCCAAATCATAGGCACTATAGTTCTATTCATGTGTCTTTAGTTTCATAGATTCATATGCAAGAATTTAATTTTCTTGCAAAAGGACTCCTCCCAACCCCTCTCTATAGGCATCTGTGCATACAACAAATTCTTTATCAGGATCTGCAATTTTCACTATAGGGGTTGTGGTGAGTTTTAATTTCAATTGTTCAAAACTGTTTTGGCATTTTTCAGTCCACTCAAATTTGACCCCCTTTCTTTGTAGCAATGTTATGGGATATGCTATGGTAGAAAATATCTCCACAAATCTGCGATAATAACCTGCAATCCCCATGAATGATCTCACTGCCGAAACATCTGTTGGCACAGGCCATTCTTTAATAGCCTTTATCTTTTTAGGATCAATAGCTAACCCTTGTTCAGAAATAATATGACCCAAATATTGGATCTTGTCCTTATAGAATTCACATTTACGGAATTTGGCATATAACTGGTTTTCTTTCAGAGTTTGCAATACTATCCTCAAGTGCTCTTTGTGTTCTTCCTCACTTTTTGAGTAAACTAAAATATCATCTATGAACACAAGTACGAATTTATCCAAGTACTTATTTAACACACTGTTAATTAAGCACATAAAGGTGGCAGGGGGATTTTTCAACCCAAAAGGTAGGACTACAAATTCGTAGTGACCATACCGGGTTCGAAAGGCTGTTTTGCTGATGTCTTCTTCTTTAATTCTGAGCTGGTGATAACCTGTCCTAAAATCAATCTTTGAAAATACTGAAGCCCCTCTCACTTGGTCAAAAAGGTCATCAATTCTGGGCAATGGGTATCTGTTTTTAATGGTCAACTTATTCAGTTGACGATAATCAATGCACATCCTAAAGGTTCCATCCTTCTTTTTCACAAATAGAACCGGTGCTCCCCAAGGGGACACACTCGGTCGGATATAGCCCTTATCCAACAATTCTTGCAATTGCATTTTCAATTCCATGAGTTCAGGGGGACTCATTCGATAAGGGGCTTGGGAAACAGGTGTTGCTCCCGGCACCAGATTGATTGAAAAGTGAATCTCTCTTTTGGGGGGAAGATGAGGAATCTCATCTGGAAAAACTTCCTTAAATTATCTTACTACTGGCAAAGCATCCAATAGATTTTCTTCAGTTTTCTGTTCTGTCTCTTCTACATGTACTGCATAGACTTGGTATCCTTTCCTTGCTGTTCGTTTTAATTGCAGTGCTGATATTTGTCTTACAGAGATAGGTTTTGGTTTTCCCTTGAGAATAAAAGGTTTCCCCTCTTCATCTATACAATGTAGGGTCTTATCCCAACATTTCATCATGGCCTTCTTCTTTTCCAGCCAGTCCATTCCTATCGGCAAGTCATATGAACCTAATGGAAGAATGTTTAAATTCACTTCTGTTTGAAAATCATTTAATTTGATTGTTGTTTGAGGTAACTTATGAGTTACTTTCCTCTTGGTTCCAGTGGCTAACTGGACCAACCGGGACTGCTGAAATTTTTCAGTTTTGAGATTGCATTTTTCTATAATTTTTGGACTAATGTAACTAAAAGAAGCACCCGGATCAATCAAAACTGTAACAGATTGGTCAAAAATATTACCCTCCATTTCAACCATGGTAGCTTGATGTTCTGCTTGTCGATTCTCCAAGGCTGCACTGATAGTGCTTATATTTCTTGCTATGTCATTTACTTTAGTAGCTTCTTGATCTCTCATAATCATCAGAATGTTTTGTTGGGGACAGTCCCTTAAAAGATGGGGTTCTCCACATCCCCAGCATTTCAAAGGTTCCCTCATTTTGACTATGCCTTCCTTTTTATTTCCTTCATCTAGTTGTTTGGAACCAATTTGAGACTGAGCTGTTTGACTTTCTTTTGGCTTATTAAACTTTTTCCTCTGATGGTCCCTACCAAAATTCCTTAAGTGAGATGGTTTTTGTTTCTTTCCTTTAATTTCACCTTTGTTTAGCCAGCTTTTTCCATGCTCAGCCTTTCCCTTAAACTGATGATAGAATAATATAGCCTTCCTCACTGCCTCGTCCATAGTTTTTGGGTTATCAAACTCGATCTTCTCTTTGTACACAACAGGCAAACAATTCAGAAACCTTTTCACCTTTTCCTTCTCTTCCCTAATGTAAGGGACATATCTCAATAGATTTGTAAACTTAAGGACAAACTCATCAATAGTAAGCTATCCCAGTCTAAGTTCATGAAATTGTTTTTCTTTATCATCATAGTAATGTTCATTTAAGTGGCGGTTTTTGAACTTAACCTGGAAATCTTCCCAAGTCACTGTCTTTTCATCAATGTCATGAACCATTTTTGTCTCCTCCCACCACAAGGTAGCCTTACCTTGTAGCTGGTAGACAGCTAATCTGGCCTTCAGATTGCTTTCATATTCATAGACCTGGAAATACTTAATCATGTTCAGCAACCAGGCTTCAGCATCTTCCTCCTTCTCCCCATCATAGGAGGGAGGTTTGATCTTTTGGAATTCCCCCTGTAATTCCTTTTTTTTCTTATACTGATGCCTAACAGCATCATCATACTCAGACTCATCAATATTCCTCTTTCCGGAACCCTCACCTTCTTGGATGTTCCGCGAAGTTAGTTCTCTGATGAGCTTTTCCTGCTCCTCACTGGCTAATGACAATCTGTCATTCTGGATTTTCAGCTCAGCCATTTCTCGTTGCAAACTGTGCAACATAGCCATCACTGGAGCGTTGGGATCTAGGGTATTTTCATCATCACCTAGATCAACATAGATTTCCTCACTTTCTTCCATTCCAGCACCACTGTACAATAAAAAACACAGCTCAGAAATAATAATAAAAACAATTTTTTTTTCAACAATAATTCATTTATCCCGTGAGCACACACAATAACAGCCCAGTTTTGTATAACATGAGCTCTGATACCATTTGTAACACCACCTCTTAACCACTATACAATTTTTTTTTTTTTTTTTTGTATAATACTGTGTTTTTAGTTGCCAGCCTCATTTAGATATACCATTGAGTTCCAATAAGTATGAAAGGCTATGGCAGAACTTCCTATTTTTACATGTATATTTTGGATCCTTATTTCGCTTTAATTTATTTCTCCCTTAATAGTTGCGGTGACTTATGCTGTACCTATACACATATATCCATGTCTCGACTATATATACCTATGGTGAATATAATGATATGGATTCATAATTAAATTTTACATTCATGGAAATTACCTCCATACCTATTTATAAAGTTCACCACGCATAGAGAGTTTTGGGTTTCATTTACCTATTCCTATGGATGCGTCGTGAATAGGTCACGCAGATCTCGCTAAGTCCTTGTAACGTTTCCATAAGCTGGAAAACATTGACTGGGTATCGAATTTATTCAATATGCTTGATAATTAAATTCGATTTATGCCCTTTCTTAGTGGGCTTAGCTATTCATTCAATTCCTCTTTGCAATCATGGTTTAATGGGATGATGCATTGTACGTTTGGCGCCATAGCGATCTCGTATCTTTGCCATTATGACATAGTTTTTATGGGAGTAGACGACATTGAATTCGTCGTCCTTACTTTCCATGTTGGCGATTTGAAATTAACGTGGTGAGAGTTGGATTGTTCGTTATGTTCTCCACGTCGATTAAGTGTCACGATCTTCTGAGGATCGAAGGCCTGAGAGGAGATCTCTCATCCCATTTGGTGCACATATAGATGCCAGCATTGCATCATTAAAATTTTATATTTGCAAGGTATATGGGATCATTACTCACGCCTGTCCTGGTATACTATGGTAAGTACAACGAATTCGATTTCAATTGATTTCTCATTTATGGCTTAGACTACTGTGCAAGCGTTCTCGACTTTTCTTATTTCCATCCGTGGCCTTCTATGGATCTCATGACAAGTGGACGATGGAGATGCTGCGTAGTAGATAGGGTTTTGTTCATTGGGTTTAACGAGCTGTATTTACTCCTGAATTTGCATTTCGAAATGTTCTTCGTCTCGTCGTTCCTTTTGATCGACTTATGAGGTTTTCACTCTGCTCAACCTGGGAAGACACAACGTTAAGCTTGTTTCAGCTCCTAGGAATTACCATTCTTCGTTGCATCGCCATACAGGTATATAAATTTCATGTTCTGTTTGTTTTAAAATTCTTATAATTCAAATTTGGAATATATCCGTCTTAACTACCCAAAATTTGATCCCTGGTGGTTTATCGTTCTGCTATTTTGATTTTGGGTTTAATATATCAGTGCTAGTTGGGTTCGGCTCTAATATTAACCTTGGTAGGGGAGGCATTCCTACTGTTCGTGTCTTTCATGGCCGTCGTTGATTAGTTCGCTGAGTTTTTCCTGGCTCATAGTAAGACGTTTCTACGCAAATAATCCATCGATTTGTAGAAAAAACTTCATCATGGGTTTGTTTTTGTTCTGACAAGCGTTTTCACCATACTCTTTTTTCCGCCTTACAGAACGAACTGGTCCATCGAGCCCTCAACTTCCAGAGGTAAGTCTCCTATTGTGATGTTTAGTTCATCACATTAAATCATGAATTTGTCCTCAATTTTTCTGTTTATAACAAGCTCTCACGTCGCCTTAAAACTTTATTGCAAGTATATTTCGAATCCCATCGAGGTTTTTCCGCCATGATAATTGATGGATTTTTCATTTATTCGGCTTGACGTCGTTGAACCTTGGGTTTCAGGTCGGTATTGAAGTGACCTCAATCCAAGCATGGCCTAGCTTGTTCGTGGTTTTTACATGAAGTTTATATAGACATTTCAAGTTTTATATTGTCCACAAACTTTCTACTGTAATAAGGATGTATGTCCGAGCTGGGACTGTGAACAATTTTACGAAATTCTCGCATTTATTTAAATTCTGGAATATTGTCATAAACCCACGAAAATTTTGTGTCACAATGGGTTTCAACGGTGAATATATATATATATATATATATATATATATATATATATATATATATATATATATATATATATATTCTATCGATGGTCCGTCACTGCGACAAGTGATAGGTCAATCGTATTTTCTGACAGTTCACAGGTTTCTACCTTTGTTTTAATACTTATGGGAAATGGTTTTTTTTTTCCCAAAAATTCTTATGCTAAATCAGTCTTAATTTCTTCTTCTGTAATTACTTATCGGTAGTGAATCACTTCAGAATTTCAGAGGTACCATGCTCTATGATCATGGAATTATTTTGTACTTCTCCTATCCAATACAAAATAAGGACCTCTCATAGGCTAATTTGTCAGTTAGATGGGTTGATGATATCAACTGCCTTATTAAGAATTTACTTCCTGAATCATTCAGGATTCCCATGGTTTTATAATCCAGTTGACTATTTATTTTTCCAGTAATTATCCCATGCTTGTTAAATATGTTCTTACTGGTTTCTTGTCTTCTAATAGAAGTGGAAAGATGCTATCATAGTCCTCTCTTATTTTCCTGTATCTCTTTATTCCATCACTAGTGCAAATCAATATTCCTATTATACTCATGCTTTAATAACTTCTACCAACTCCTTATATAACTTGAATTAACTGCTAATCAAGTCAGTTGATGTAATAGTCTTTATCACTCAGATTTATTTCACATGTTAGTTTCAGCTTCTGATGAGAGATTTGTTCATTGTATTAAGTATTAATGGGCAGCCTCATGCTAATTGTTGTAGGTACCTATATTCTACTATTCTAGCTTCGATTTTATTAACTTCTCCATCAATTAATATTGTGGTTTATTCCCTGCACTAATTGATCGTTGCTTCATTCTGTTATAGAAATAATTTGTTATATGCAGGAATAATTTCTATTGTGCTTCTGGTTATGTATGAATGGTATATTGACTCTAAAATTCCTTATGTATTATTTTACCCATTTACTGCACAATTTATATTTCAGTTCATCTATTTCTATTTTAAATATTTGTATATCAACTCTCATATTGCTTTCTCATAAACATACTCAGAAATTCATTGTATTAAATCAGAAGAAAATTAAAGTTAAATTATCTGTGGACGAATATGTATGCTTAGATTTAAACCAACCCTGGTTTAGAGATTCTGCTGGTGTAACACCCCCAAGTTCTATGCTTTTCAAATTAGACATTTGAACATAAATCCAAAGCGGAGTGGACCCCAATGGATAATTATTGTGTGGATGTAATTAATTATTTATGAAAAATAAATAAAATATTTTTTATGCACTATTACCAAATGAGATTATTGAGATCACATGCCTAATCCATGAGGTTATGGAAAAGGTAAAGACTTTCCCCAAAATCTTTCAAAAATCCTTGAAAGAAATTATTTCTAAATTAGATTTTTGAGGAAAAATCTAAATCCCCCAATGATGAGGAAAGTAGTTGGGAAGAGGTAACAAGATGGAAAAGCAGAAAGCAGCTTTAAATTCCATAAATAAGGGAAGCCTAGGAAAACAGGAATAAAGCATCCTGAAATTCTGGATGCAGAATTGGAAACAGGCTTTGGGGGAGAGCATAGCTTAAATAAGCTGCTCCAGAACAGATTGAGGTTAGTCTATTCTTGGAGGATCTCAGCTCGGGGGTGAGTTCTGGAGATAGACGAACTCTAAGGTTGGGAGGACTGGTCATAGTATCAGTATGCATGCATAAATTTGGAGATTTATTTAAGTCTATATTAAATATATCCAGGTTTATGAACTATTATGTTATAATTTCTTATGCAAATTTTAGATTGAATGGTTGTTCAGTACCTTATGCAATTACAATCTAGATCTAATAGCTAAAAATCCAGTATGTTAATAGCAGGGACCAATGGTTTGGTTCCAGGAATAAGTACCCTGCAAAAATAAAGTTTAGAGATGATAGATCATCTGAATGTCAAATCAAAGAGAAAAATTCAAGTTGTAGCTTGCTGTCTTTTAAAAGAAAACTTAGTTGCTATGTTGGGCAAACATAAAACTTTAATAAAACTATAACTAAGAACAACAAGTAGAAAACAACTAACATATTATAGAAGTATTGAATTCAGTCTAATAACCATACTACAATGACAAGAATTGTAGAACTAAGAATTTAAACTGTTTTATTACATGGAAGTCTAAATATATGAAACCAGAAATTAAATCCTAAGTAAGTATGAGGATCTGAAATTACGGAGTATAAAATATGAAATTTCATTACTTCCATTTGATCGAAGAAAAATGATCTATATCCTATTTTTCCAAGGGAAGAGATTAATATGCACCAGAATTACAAATATGCTGAACAATTATAACAATAATATAAGATAAGAGTCCTATTGAAAATCTACTTATGTGTGATAGATGTGTAAGGGAAGATTGTAAGCATATTTAAAATACTGGGAAAAGAGCATCTATCAACCTTCAATATAAACTGCTGTAAAAGTAGTTGAAGTAAAGAAGGTTAACTGAATATAGATAGATGTATATGTAGATGTATACATCTATACATAGATGCTGAAAATTTATAATTATAGATGCTGGAAGTCTATAAAGCTTGCTAACTGAAAAGTTAGAGAAAGGGAATATTGATCTGTTAGAGTTGGACAAAACTCTGAAGAACGGATCTGAGAAATACAAATGAGTATATGTTTATATATACATATAAATATTCGTCGACTGGGGTGACTGATAGGAATTGAGGTCAGGCCAAAATTTCTCATGGGAATTCTTATAATAAAAAGAGTGCCTGTAATTACCAAAGAGAAATTAAATACCTGATAAAAGTATGAATGTGTAATTGATTAAACAAAAAAAAATTGAATGGTATCAGGTGCATAAAAGTAGAGTATATCTGAGTAAATGTTATGCGGATAAGAAGCAGGGTATGGGAGACGTGACAGCTAGATTCTCCTCTACAAATTTATTTTCTGCAACTATACAGAATTATAAAGGTGAATTCCTTATAATTAATTCTATTGAATGTAGAACTAACAAGTCTAACATACAAATCAGACAATTATATGTAGCCAATTTATACCACATGAAGTAAAAACATCAGGTAATTTAGAGACATACCACTCTTGCAATTGACCAACCTCCCAACCTTAGAGTCCTTCTGTCTCCCAGAACTCACCCCCGAGTTGAGATCATTTCCTAGAACAGACCAACCATTAATCTGTTCAGGAATAGCTTATTTAAGCTTTTGCTCCCCAAAGCATGTTTCTAATTCTGCGTCCAGAATATGAAGATGCTTTTCTTCCTGTTTGCCTAGGCTTCCCATTTTAGTGATTTTCTAAATCTGCTTTATGCTTTTCCCAGCTTTTTACCTCTTCCCAACTACTCTCCACATCATTGTGGAAACTAGATTTTCCTCAAAATCTAATTTAGAAATAAATTCTTTCAAGGATTTTTGAAAGATTTTTTTGGGGAAAGTATTTGCCTTTATCCATCCTCATGGATTTAGCAAGTGATCTCATAATTCTCACTTTGGTCAATCTGCACAGAATTATTTTATTCATTTTCTCAAATTAAATATTTAATTACATCCACAAAATAATTATCCATTTGGGGTCCACTCCCCTTAGGATTAAAGTTCAAATGTATAGTTTTGAAAGAAAACATAAACTAGGGGTGTTACAATCATAATATCATTTTATTTGTTGGAACATGGAGCTCCATTTCTCATAGTCATTTTGTGCCCAATGCCAAAAGAAGGAATGCAATCATCCTGGAAAAGAGGCAATTTATCCTCTTCTCAATCCATTAAACCAACTTCTCACTTCATCCTTGAGGCTAAGCATAATGTGCAAAAAATTCAAATGGGCAAAAACCTCGGTAACTTACATTCTTCCATTACAACCTTTGTATTTTCCAGAATTATTTTTAGTTCTTCAAATAGCAACTGGATGCAACACCATATTACTTGTAACTGAGTGTCCCATGATATTACTTGGAACCAAGTAAATGATTTTGTAGGTTACACCATACAAAGGTTCTTCAAAGAGGAAGCCCTGATCTTATGATGTTTTTGGGCACTATTTGTGTTTGGAATTAAGTGCTTAGGGTTCTAAAACCACATAACCAGAAGATATTTATAATTCCCTGCAATTATTTTGAGATGAATAGCCCTATACAGATTATGCTATAATAATTTCATCAATCTCTTCTATTTCTTGGCAAGGTCATCGTTTAATGAGATCATAGAATATCTGCTCTGTTTATCTTTTGTTTTTGAGGTAGAGTTAGGCTGGACTTCTCTAGCCAATTGGTCAATTTCACACTAACTTCTCATATTTTGCTATCCCAGAGTCCATGTCTTGATTTGATTTCTGTTGAGATCATTTTCCCCGAGGATTGTGAGGGGACTTGAATGAGACTGAACAATATTTTGTTATAATATATGGGAATATTTATTCGGTAACGTTGCTTTGTCATAATCATTTTTTCATCTAATTGCATAAATCCTTTCAAGGCCTTTATATGACTAGGCATGGTTTCCTGTTGGCCATATTTCAACCAAATATATGCTTCTTAAAGGTAAACTTGATTCTTTGTGCTTTTGACCCAAGTAACCATCTTAAGTCATTTGGAGTTTATTTCGAACTTACAAATGATCTTTGTGACAAACATAAATACCCTCAGGTTTTTCTTTTCCCCATGTGTATCTGAATAATATGTCATTGAGAGACTACGTCTGCAAAATTCTTGCCCTGTTTCTTCAGTTATTTTCCCTAATAGGGCATATTCTCCTGCTTCATGGTATTATATGTCTGCATGCTATGCAAGAATTTTCAAAATTTCAATGCCATTGCTTCCAACAATGATAAGCACAAGCATCTTTGTTCTAGACTTACAATGTGAAACTCTTATTGAAAGCATTGTTTGTGTTCAATGCTTAAAATTTTGATCATATGGTTGCACCACAATGAACACATTGCATTAAACCTCTTTGAATCAGTACAAATGGCGAGTTTTCACTTTTCCCTGTGAACATGAATCATATGGTTCTTTTACTTGAGTATCCCACATATTCCTAATCCTTTCATTGCTAGAACTCGTCTGATGTTTCCTTCAATAGGTTTGATACTTCAGCTATTAGTTACGTACTTTTAATATTGTAAACATGCACTCATTCTTCCATTACAACCTTTGCATTTTGTAGAGTTATTTTTAGTTCTTCAAATAGTAGCTGAATGTCCCACCATATTACTTGGAACCAAGTAAACGATGTTGTAGGTTACATTATACAGAGGTTCTTCAAAGAGGAAGCACCAATATTATAATGTTTTTGGGCACTATTTGTGTTCGGCACTGAGTTCTTAGGCTTCTAAGACCACATAACCAAAATATATTTATAATTCCCTACAATTATTTTCATATGAATAGCTCTATATAGATTGTGCTATAATAATTGCATCAATCTCCTCTAATTCCTGGCAAGGTCATCAAACGTGCAAATACTCTTGCTTTTTCTCCTAAAGTTTTATGTGAGAAGCCTGTGTTGAAGAAGATATTTCACCATTTCCATACCTTTGATAGGGAATATTTCCTTCACAATGTTGGTCCCTCTCAATTGTATGAAAACCATATAATGTGGTTCTTCAAATGCTTCTAAAAATTTTCATTTAGGTACCACATTTATGTGGAAAGGGTAACAGTTGGCTCCAACTATACAAGACACCTGGTCCACTTAGGAGGATGTGAGAACCCTAGAATCTCATTGTAAATGAGCATTGACTGAAGAAAAAACAAAATACTGCAGCTAATGTCCAACTAGGCTTATGCATTTTCTACTGTACTATAGCTTACTTGAAGTGGTAATTTTTTAGTGAAATCAAATATCCACTGCAACCACCTCAAGAAATCATGAATCCATGCAATTATCCCTTTGTGCTTGACAAAATATATAACAGAGATATATCAAAAATCAAATTATTGAATTCAAGAAAGCATCAATTCATGTATTTCTCCCTTTGTGCTTGATCACCATATATAACAGAGATATTTCAAGCACGCTGACAATTCACCCAAACACTTGAACAAGGAGAATGTCTTCCTTTGAAACTGCAAATAAAGAAAAAATGCTACAAGATTTGTCAATATTCTCCAGCAGTGGGCTGATGTACTCTTTGCCCAGATCTAAAAATTTCATCAAATCAACATAATTACAAATATGTTATGCACTATTTGTTTTCTAGATAACACTCTGTTCATCTGGATGGCTGCAAATGTTGATCTCCTCTTCATCCAACTGACTGAAATATAATGTCTTCAATCATTAGGCTTGTGGGAAATCTAAATACATTAAGCTTCTTGTTCAGATCCAGAAATTATTTAATGAGAAACTTTTATATAGTGGTAGAAACTTGTTCTTCAAATTAGATGAACAAAATAATTAAAACACACTTCAGCATTTTCAAGACTTGATTCAATCCTATTTTCAATAGGATGATCATAGTTGTCTTGTTCTTGTTGGTTATCATAATGCAATATTGCTAGAGTGGTGTGGAAGTATTTTCAATGTGTCTTATGGTATCATAATATATTTTTATTTTTTGGAACATGGAGCTCCATTTTTCATAGTCATTTTGTGCCCAATGCCAAAAGAATACATCCAATCATCCTCGAAAAGAGGAAATTTATCCTCTTCTCAATCCATTAAACCAACTTCTTGCCTCATCCTTGAGACTGAGCATAAGGTGCAAAAAATTCAAAGCGACGAAAACCTTGGAGATGATTTAACACACACTTCAGCATTTTCAAGACTTTATTCTATCCCATTTTCAATAGGATGATTGTAGTTGTCTTGTTCTTCTTTGTTATCATAATGCAATATTTCTAAGGTGGTGTGGAAGTCCTTTCAATGTGTCTTATGGTATCATAATATCATTTTATTTGTTGGAACATGGAGCTCCATTTATCATAGTCATTTTGTTCCCAATGCCAAAAGAAGGCTTCCAATCATCCTGGAAAAGAGGCAATTTATCCTCTTCTCAATCCATTAAACCAATTTCTTGCCTCATCCTTGAGGCTAAGCATAAGGTGAAAAAAATTCAAAAGGGCGAAAACCTCGATAACTTATATTCTTCCATTAGAACCTTTGTATTTTCCAGAATTATTTTTAGATATTCAAATAGTAACTGGATGTTGCACCATATTACCTGTAACTGAGTGTCCCACCATATTACTTGAAACTAGTTTTCCTTTCTTTGATTAGTGCTCATGCCCTTGGAAATCCTACCATTGCTCTTGTAATTATGGTTACTTGCTTTACTGTTGGATCAATTTAACCTTGTGGATCATTCAACATTCACATGTGTTGGATGTGGTGACTTTCTCTTGTCAGTGGTTGTTGGGTAAACATATGCATAAATCCTAGAAATTATATCATCAAACTTGGTTCTCGTAAGCTTCAATATGTAATCATAGGAAATTAAATAGCATATCCTATTGTAGCCTATGCTAAAAACTAATTACGGCAAACTATCCTTAAACAAAAATTTCACGAAATGAACACTAAGCATGTATGAAATGAAGGAAAATATTTTTTTGTAAATTCCATAAAGATGTCTTATACACTAGGTTTCTTGGTGCAATTTTCTGGGCATGAGATCAAATGAATCTGGCCCCTGCCTTGTTTTTTGAAATGCATATTTCACATTTCTGCCACTCCTGTTTCTCCTCATGTGTAGTTTCTGTCATCAATTCTATCTACGTTGATCTACGTCCCGTTCAAATAGTTTTGAGTTCTATTCCTTTTCATTTCTTTCTAATCGCTCTCTATCTCGTGGTATTTGAAATGTTTGCTTGTAACTAGGTCCTACACATATACATTTGTTATGGATATATTATATTCCAACTCACTTTAGACTTTTCCCTATGCTTGGTGCCATATAGTTTTTTTAGTCCCGAATAATAAAACTCTTGTTTTTTCATTAACATCAGAAAAAAAATAGTAAGGAGAACATCTAGACATCATAGACCTTAACTAGTAGTAACTAGTATGTTTGCTCACTATGTAGCATAAAACGATATGCACCTTGCAGTTGCTATACATGGTGAAATATATGATACAAAGTTATTTATGAATTATTTTAGTGCTTAATTAATGTTTCAGTTTACTGCTTCTGTACATTGACTATTGCTCATAATTATGGCTAAGACTTTTTTCTTAGACCAGAAATCAAAACAAGTTAATGTTTCACTTTACTGCTTTTGTGCATTGACTATTAGTCATAATTATGTCTATTGTTTCATTAATATCAGGAAAAAAACTAGCAAGGAGAACATCTAGACATCATAGACCTTAACCAGTACTAACTAGTATGTTTGCTCACTATGTAGCATAAATCGATCTCCACCTTGGAGTTGCTATACATGGTGAAATATATGATACAAATAAATTTATGAATTATTTCAGTGCTTAATTAATGTTTCAGTTTACTGCTTTAGTGCATTGACTATTGGTCATAATTATGTCTAAGAATTTATTCTTAGACCAGACATCAAAACTAGTTAATGTTTCACTTTAATGCTTCTGTGCATTGACTATTAGTCATAATTATGTCTAACACTTTTTTGTTAGATCAGACATCAAAACTAATACTAGTGATGACCAATGCTGCTCTTAAACAATTAGTCTTGGCATTTACAATTTTCTGGACTCTATATTGTTTACAGTTATTAATTTATGTGTTAATTATTAACAAATCTATTCTTGGATCTTTACTGTTTAATTTATGTATTAATTATTAACATTTCTGTTATTGGATCTTTACTGTTTAACTAGCTTGCATCACAGCCACATCTGCAATCTCAGTAGTTCAGTGGGAAGTTCTAGTGACATTTGCAATCTCAGTCGTTCAATAAATAGTAATAGACTTATTGAGAGGTACACAATCATTATGTCTGTGTCATTTGAAAAAGACAAGTTGACATTAGTTTTGGAAAAACATAACCTGTTGCGTGTCATCAATTTCTTATACTGGATTCGTGACTGTTTGTTTCATAGTTTGGAACTTTTACTATGTTTTAGATACATATCAATAGAGTTAAGAAAAGGAACAGTACAATATTTTAGAAAGTGTCTATAAAATCAAGATGAAGAAGCAATTTCATCTTATGAAAATGAACTACATGAAAATTCACTGAAATAAATGCATAGAATTAGCAGCCATGAATTGTATTTAGACAAAATGACTAGTTCAACATCACATGATATCCAACTAGAATCTAGGGGCCTATGGGGAGATATTTTCTGTATACATTGGCTATCAAATTGGTTGAAAATTCCAATTAGATTTTGGTCCAAAACGAATGCAAGAGCGCATTTGGACTTTACTCAAGTCTTTCAACAAATACCTATGACATTTTATTCCATGACGAGAATCCTCTCAACGGCCACTTTGAACCTCTAGTTTCTAGACATGAAAGCAACACCTTGTATGAACAAATGAGCCAATCAAATGTCAAAAAATCAAATGTTATTATGTCTGTCTCACCTGAAAAAGACAAATTGACCTATGCCTTGGCAAAGCATAATCTCACTTGCGTAAATAATTTCCTATATTTGGCTAGAGACTGTTTGTTTGATACGTTAGAACTTTTACTGCATTCTAGACACACATCTATAGAATTAAGGACATGAAGAATAGAGTACTTTAGAAAGTGCCTAGAGAAACAAGATGAAGAAGCAATTTTGTCTTATGAACATGAACTGCACGAAGAGTTGTTAAAATAAATGCATGGTATTAGCAATTTGCTAATTGTATTTGGACAAAATGTATAGGTCAACATAAACTCATATCCCACTAGAATCTATAGGCCTATGGGGAGATATTTTCGGCATACATTGGCTATCGAATTGGTTAAAAATTCCAATTAGAGTTTGGTCCAAAACAAATATGAGAATTTATC
Source organism: Pinus albicaulis (assembly GCA_034641835.2). Classification (NCBI taxonomy): domain Eukaryota; kingdom Viridiplantae; phylum Streptophyta; class Pinopsida; order Pinales; family Pinaceae; genus Pinus; species Pinus albicaulis. The sequence continues at coordinate 1,094,290,437 of CM076575.1, read as the reverse complement.
TCCACTTTAATTCAACAATTGCAACAAACAATATCGATATATTGTTCCATGACGAAGATCCTCTTAATGGGAATTTTGAACCTTTGCTCTATAGAGGAGGCTATGATCCAGAAACTAATATCAATATTGAGAAGACTGTAATGTTGCAAGTCGCACATTTGCCAAAAAACAATACTCAAACACAACCTAAAGAAAAATGTCAATTTGTCAAGGGTCAATTGAAACAATATTGTTACTTCAATAAGGATAACAAAGGTTTATCTTTGCATGTGTTGAAGCACATCATTTGAAAAAATTTTCTGACACAAACAATATGACTTGCATATAACACAATGAAAATGAAACAAGAAATAGTTGTAGAAGACCTAGAAGATATTAGTGACATAATCAGATTTCAGTCACTTAGACAATTGAAAAAACATATCAGGTACATGTCACAAAGAGAAATTACAAGTAATTCTCACTTAAAAAAATAGAAGAAAAGGCTATCTTTCCACGCACTAAAAGTCATTATATCAAAGAAAAGAAAACATAGAAAATGAAACTTGTATATAGCAAAAAAATATTGAAACAAGAACTAGTTATATAAAATTTAGAACCCAATGCATCTAAAACATCAAAGAATATTTTAGGACATATAAATACATAAAAAATAATTGGTACATTAAGCCAAGCAATGCCAATGAAAAAATCAACAAAAAAATTAACCTTTGAACATGAATATTGAACACGGATAAGTGACACTCCTAATTTTCACTGTTCACGTTGCAAAAGAACATTTTTCAAAAGAGATGTTTCTTTTAAAAAACCATCAAAGAGTCTTGTTAATAGTACAAGTTTTCATAGTAAAAATACCTATATTTGCAAAAATTGCAAAAAAGCAATTGAAAATGACACGATCCCTAAATTTGCAGTTCCTAAACAAATAAGAAGAAACAATGCCACTAAGACACTTACACAACTAACTGAACTAGAAGAAAGGCTAGTTGCATCAACACTGGCCTTCTTGCAAATAAAATAAATGGGTCATCAACATAAAAAGCCTCAACTAGGGTTAACTGGAGGTATCATTAATGTGCCTACTAACATTTCTAGAATTCAGTCTGCATTGCATCAAACTATAAGAGAGACTGACATAGTGGCAGTTGTTCTCAAAAAAAGTTTAAGATTCAAAAGTGCTTATGCATTTGGTCGAGTTCAAGTGCACAAAGTCATGAAAGAATTAAAACAAGTGTGCAAGAGACTGCTTTATAAGCTAGAAAACGCTACCATAAATGAAAATTGGAAACAAGCATTTCTAGAAAACCAAGAAACATACGGAAGTTCAGCTGAAGATGAAAATAGCAAAAATGATAACCAATATATTCATGAATCTTCCACAAAAACATTGGTTCATGGATTCATTGATGCACATACTATCCATGGTCTTCACATATGTGTGTATTCTCTGAGCGGAAAACAGATAGGGAGACTGTGAGAGAGAACAGAAGATATTACAGCGGATTTTTTGTAGGTTTTGTCTCTTCATTTTGCTGGGTAATAGAAAGGAAGGACTGGCTATTTGGGGTGGACGTATCCCAAATTGGGTGAACCACGTATATATGTGTCTCTTTTGTTTTATGTGTTTTGTGTGCTTGTATTTTTGGCATATTTTATGTGTTGCATTTCTCTATAATATTTAATTTTCTAACAGTGAAAAAGACTGCTTTATAAGTTAGAAATTTCTACCATGAATGAAAATTGGAAGCAAGCGTTTCTAGAAAACCAAGAAACATACGAAAGTTCAGCTGAAGATGAAAATAGTGAAAATGATAACCAATATATTCATGAATCATCCACAAAAACATTGGTTCATGGATTCTTTGATGCACATACTATCCATGATCTTGTAAACAAACAAATTAATATTGCACCTGCTGCAGGACAAATGCCATTAGGGATTTTCAAAGATAAGTACTCAGAAGAGATGAGTTTCCTGTCACTCTTCTATGGCAACAAAGGACCAAGTGATATGTTACAAAAGTTTACATATCAAAATATTTGTCAATGGGAGGTGCTTCACAGAAACCATGATTTTGCTTACCATACGGCTAACCTATTTTATAAAGCAATTCACATTATCATAAATCAGTTTTTGAAGACAATGTGGATTAGGATTAGAAAAGGCCAACTAAAGGGAAGGAAACTAGTTGTAAAATATGTAAATTCAAAACCAAATTTGGATCATATTTTAAAGTCTGAAGTTGGGTACATGGACCTAAAGTCAATTTGTACTTCACCAGACTACCATCAACAAATTCGTAACAAACTCTATGCAATGATTTGATAGCTAGGCCCACCCACTTTCTTTGTGTCATTTAGTAGCATAGAGCATCTTTGGGATCCTCTAATGAGTGCATTAAGACATATAAAACAAAACACTAGAAGACCAACCAAAAATTAATTAGACGAAAATGAGCCGCACTCATTAATAAGAAATGACCCTGTTACTTGTGCACGTTATTATAGGTCTAGAAGAGATGCTTTGCACCAATTAATATCTCACGATCACCAGTACTATGGACAAATCAATGACTATTTCTATGTTATAGAACTCCAAAACCGAGGTAGTGAACATGAACATGGCTTATTATGGATAGCCTCTACATCGGTCTATGGTAAACAACCAAACATTGAAATCAAAAATTTTGTTGATAAATACTTGTCAACTAACTCATTAGTACTTGAAAAATATCTTAGAGCATTACAACATCATTCCCAGACAAAAATTTTCAAGAAGCATAAAAATTCTAATTGCAGATTCAATTTTCCTATACCACCAATGAAGACAACCAAAATTCTGGAGCCACTTGAATTTGATAGCAGTCGAACAAAAAAACATGCAAAACGAATATTCAAAACCATTAACAATACCAGATATGAAGAAATTGATACATTTGATAGCTTTTTAGACAATCTTGGACTTGCACAAGAGCAATACATACATGTTATACAATGTGCACTAAATTGAACAACTTTATTGTTGCAAAGAAAGCCAGTTGACACGTGGACCAATAACTTTGCAAAACATATTCCAGGAATTTGGATTGCAAATACTGATTCGCAATTTCTACTTGATTCATATGCAGCTGCAATGTACTGTAGTTCTTACATGACAAAAGAAAATAAAACCCTTACAACAACATTTAGTAAAATACGCGAAAATCATTTCAAAACAAAAACTGACATCATGAATACCATTAGTTCATTGGGGAAGGCTTTAGCAAAATTTCAACAAATGTCTTCACATCCAGAAGTGCATATTGTCTTGTCGCTTCCACTAAAATATAGTTCATGAAAATGTATTTTCATTAACACATTTCCTGTAAACGAGTGTGCATTTGTCCTCAAAAATAAAAAAGGCTTGAAAAAGGAACCAGATGACTCAGAAGATATCATGTGCCCATGAATAATTGAGTACTATATATCATGCCCTATAGCTATTGATGGTGTACGTTTAGCAGAATTTGCATCGATTTATACAAAGAGAGGACAAAATGTAAACAAGCAAATAAACCATACGTGATTTGATCTGTCAGGTATAACAAGTACAAGGACATTGAAAATTATTGCAGAGAAAAAATAATGTTATACTATCCATATTGACTAAGTGAAATTAAAATCAAACAACACCATTCAACTTGGGAATCGACATATATTGCATTTGAGAGTACTGTTAAGAAGAATGAACAAAAGTTCAAGTTTGTCACAACACCTACATGGGGTGACATAGAAGATGCAATTAATACAATAGAAACAGAACTTGAACAAACATTCAACATAAACAGTTTAAAATCAAATGAAACAGAAGCTACAAGAATACCTAAACGCATAGATGACCAATAAAAAATCTATGACTTTCAAATTTATTTGCATCATTTCCAAGATACAAAGAACTTTGCTTCACGATCTATGAGACCATACGAAATTGTAACACAACCACATGTACTTGAATACCAAGAGTATTATAACTATATTCGGCAATTAAACATAGAAAAAGCAATAATAGTCGATGATGTTGTAACAAGAAAACTATATAGGCCAGATGAAATTATCTATTTGCTATTAACAGGAGGTGGAGGAACGGGAAAGACACACACAACTAAGGCAATTTTTCAGTCGTTAGTACAAATACATAATCAAGAATTACCTTATAACCCATCACAAATGAAAGGAATAATCACTGCATATACAGGAAAAGCTGCATTTAATTTTGGTGGTGTGAAATTGCATTCTGCATTCTATTTTCCCTTTAACAAAGAAAATTTCCCTTCTCTAAACAGTTAAAAACTAGACACATTGTCAAAGCATTTCCAAAAATTTCATGTAGTTCTCATAGACTAAGCATCACTTGTAGGTGCAACAACACTATATCAAGTTGATAAGCGACTTCGACAAATATTACACACACCAACTTCGTATTTCAGGAATGTCGACATGATATTCTCTGGAAATCTCTATCAGGAAAATTCTGTTAGAGAATCTCTTATATTTGAAAGCCCAAAAATCAATAAAGACACTATTCCAAATCAATTTTGGATAGAGAAAATAAAATTTTATCAACTACACAAGATAATGCGTGAAAATGATCCATTGTTCACTGATATTCTAAATAGGATGAGAATAAATATGGAAATAGACAAATATATCGCATACGTAAATGAAATTTTCCATAGGTCCCCTCCTTTAAGTCCACTTTTCCAATACATTTTCTGACGAAACAAGTATGTTCAAAATCACAATGCAAAAATTCTTTCACGAACAATGGGAAAACAAATATTACTTATTGCAATTGAAAATTACGAGACTACTGGATCAAACTATTTTTCTTTTGATAAAATAATACCATTGTCATCAACAAAACAAAACATGTCAATTGAACTATATATGTAGGAAACTATAATACAAATGATGGATTAGTTAATGGTGCTAAAGGCATTTTCAAATTCTATTCATCTAATGACATTGCCTGGATAGAATTTTCATATATGGAAAAGGTCAAAGAACAATGAAACTAATACAAAGAACTATATGAAACAAATATTTTTCCCTCTTGGACACCAATCTTGTGAATTGCAAAACCACTATAAATGTCCCATAACAAAATAGAAATAACAATTCGAAAACAATTTCCAATAAAACTAGCTTCCAGACAAACAATACGTCGAACGCAAGGACTGACTTTGGATAAACTTGCATTCAACCCAATTGGTGTGACAAAAAATGGTCTAGTCTATACTGCAATATCACGTGTCAAAACTATTAACTCATTATATTTTCTTATAAAATTAAGTCACAAAAATTTTCATGTGGAAGACAAGGTACTAGATGAAATTACAAGGTTAACAACAACTGCTACATGGGAACCAGAATTTGGGAAAAATATATCTAATAACAAAAATGTTTTATTAATTGAAACTCTAAACACACGTAGTCTATATGCACACATTTATGATGTTGTGCATCATACAGATCTAATGGACAATATCATTCTTTGTTTTCAAGAAACTCATTTACATACCCCTCCAACAAATAAATAATTCTTTCCATTCAAAATTGCAATAGCACATTTTATACATGGAATACTCACTTGTATAGAAAAGAAAATAACAATCCAAGCAACAAAAACATTCTACAACAACAAAACTAAACTTACTCTAATAGACATGTACTTTCAACAACCAATATGTTTAATTAACATCTATGCAACCACATTTGATCAAGTATCTACAATAGAAAAAATGATTAGAGATGCAAAATCACAAACTACACATACTGATTGTGTTTTCTTAGTATTTGGTCACTTGAACATTGACATCCAACAACAAACAACTCGTACTAGAACCTTTGTACAATACATGGAAATATAAAACTTACAAGAAATAACAAGCAATTTATCGCCACGTCGAACCACAATAATAGATCACATTTGGACAAATTTTCCTATTGAACAATGTGAAATCAATGTCTCATGGGAATACTGTTCTGACCATAGCATATTCCATGCTCTGCTACAGCTCTAATCAAAACTTTATGTATACTTTGCGAAATGGACATATCAGTATAAGTACATACTTTTTCAAGCTCATCAAGGTATATAAGAACACATTCAATGCTGTTATTCACATAATTACTATTAAATACAATCTCATTTTGAAGAGAATCTTGTAATAACATTGTTGGCAAAAATAATAGTTCATGGATCACAAATTGCAATACTCAATATATATGCATCAGCACATGCAAATTTGAACAATATTTTGAATGTCATTACAAAATAGTTATGTCATATAGATTTAAAGGATATGAAAATCATATTGGGCGACTTCAATATTGATATGTTACAATGCAATCAGAAAAAAAAAAAAGAGCTGGAAAGCTACATGAACAATTACAATCTTCATTTTCTTATCAACAGAACTAATAGCGTGCATAAATCATTCATTGACCATGTGTGGTCAAATGTGACTAATATATAATACAAAATTTTCATATTAGATACATATTGGTCTGATCATGATACAATATCTCTATTCCTTCAGCTATGATGTACATATGAAACATGTTACAAAATTGAAAATTTTGAATGCAGATTCTACCAGTAGAACCCTGTTCAATTGAACAAAAAGGAATGAGGAAAAAGATAAACAACATGGAACATTAAAGAAGAAAGTATGTAATTCTTTATTTTTCTTTTATATGGGTTTTATACTCTTGTTAAGTTTTTCCTTCTATATGGTTTTTGAAATTGATCTAAATATATGTTACTATTTTATAACAATAGGGGAACGAATGAAAAATCAAAAGAACAAACAAGTCAAAAAAGTCAAGAACAAGGAAAAATTCAAAAAGGTCAAGAACAAGGAAAATTGATTGACCACACAATAGAGAAAATTGAACAAGAAGCTACCAAAGAGTATGCCCACAATCATCTCCATCATTCTTTTTATTTCAATTTTTCTAGTTACAAATTACTTACATTCTTGCAATTAAAAGATTTTATATAGCTATTTAGAATAGTAATTGCGTAATTGCAATAGGATAACTACTCAAGATATAGAAAACATGAGTCAAGTAGAGGGTGCAACCCAATCACAGATTTTAAAGAGGTATTTCTATGATAACTATACAAATATTCTCAGATTTTGAATTTACAATGTTAATGCTCAGTATATATCCATTGTATTTTTAAAATTTAGTAATATACATATGTATAACTAAATCTGGATAAATTAGAAAATGTTGGACAAGTAAAGAAAGCACTAATACCCAGTCCCTATAGGCAACTGAACAACAATATATGTATAGGTTAGTTATCAGAAACTCTTCATTTATTGCTTGTGCAAAATACATATGATAATATTACAATATATGTATAGTTTACTTATCATAAAATCTTCATGTATTGCTTATGAAAAATATGATAATATTAAAATTGTATTGAAATATGTAATTACTATTTTTAGTACAAGTCAGATAGAATAAACAAGAGGAGAATCAAGAATCTTACAAAATGATGTAGTAAAAAGGTATGCATATGCAATGAAAAGGTATGCGTATGCATATCCAACCTTATACTGTAATTTATTTATAGCTTTACAATTTATAAAAAAATAGAATTATACAAATGTTTATACAATTATCTAAATAAGCAATTTATATAGGAAAAATAACTTCCTCGAGTTAGAGTATCAATTGAAGAATTGAACAGTCATATTATTCAACAGTTATTTGTCAGAGACATAATGGCTATAAATAGAACATTTCTTGACAAAACAAACGAAGCCCGTCAAATATTACGGGCTGATTTGACAGATGAGAAAGGAAATATGACTATAACATTAAGTATAACTACTCATTTAATTGAACAACATGAGTAGAAAATTATACAAGGCAAGAGTATATCTATAAAAAATTTCAGAATACTGCCTAAAACCATTTATGATCATGGCGATTGTGATAAAATAATTTTGCTAAATGAATCAAGAATTATAGACATTATTCCTGAAGCCTGCAAAGAATATTCTTTCATTCCATATACAACCATTAAGCATTTTGCAGAAAGAACAGAAATGCACCCAATTGGTACAATTGGTGCAGATGTTACACTTTCCAAAAGTGTTGGATTGTACTACATATTGCATATCAAAGATGGAGATTCTGAAAATGATTGTGCAACAGTATGTATTTGCATACCAATTATACTTATTTTTTAATAAATAATATGTATTAATTCAATATATAAATATTCTAATTTGTCTTTTGCAGTTGCAATTATTTGATACATATGAACAATAATTTACTTCAATGGAATAAAAATTGCAGAAAGGACAATTTCCCCTGATCCTTTTCAAAAACATAACAAAAAGGACAGATGTAAAAGATAAAATATTTCGAACAACCCAGTCAAATTTCATAACTAAACTTAACACAGATGAAGTTAAGAATCTTCGAAAACTAACGACTTATAACCATGCCGTAAGTATAGAAATAATGATCTTTTTGCTAATTTTGAATTTAATATGTAATATTGTACATTAACATTTGAAGATTTTATAAACAGGTTGAAGGTGTGATAAAAGAATCAAGTTCTTATTCTTTTCCATTCGAGCCTGTTTGTGCAATATGAAATTCTGTAATCAGTTCATCCATATTGATTAGCAATGGAACAATTTATTGTTCAAAATGCAATAATAATTTCCCTTTCGTATACAAATATTGTATAAATGCTACAATAGAATCTATCACAAAAAACATTGTTCATTGCACTATCATGGAACCTTTAGTCCATGATTTACTTCCTTGTTTAAAACCCATGTCATATGAACAATATTTGCAAGAAAAGGAAAACATTGTCTATATGCTACGTGATCTCAGAATCCATAGCAAGTTCCTATTAAATGAGGATAGGGAACTGTTACATTTCGGCTAACAAATGAAAGGTACATTAACATCTTGACTCAACATTTTTTCTTTCGAAAATGTCCTCTTCCTAATTAAAAATGATATGATTTTCTTTTTAACTAATTATTTTTTACACAGATGACAAAGACCGGAGACATCGCAGTTATTGGAGTCCAATCTGTTTCTTTATATTATGCTCTTATTGTAATAGAACTATTTCATTTTCAATTTTTGTACCTTTATCAAGAAAATGTACTTAGTACACAATAATACACAATACTCTGGTACAATATTTTTTTGTCTAGGTACACAATACTACAATATACTCTTGTAAAATATTTTTTGATTACTGTATTGTTGCATAATTTCTTCTCATTATCATTATGATCAATGAACTAGATTAAGGACAATTTTCCAATTTTTGTGTCTAAACTGAACCCAATTTTCAATTTCTATACATTTATCAGGAAAATGTCTTTAGTACACAATACTACACAATACTCTTGTACAATATTTTTTGATTATTGTATTGTTGCATAGTTTATTTTCATGAGCATTATGTATTGTACAATATTTTTTGATTACTGTATTGTTGCATAATTTCTTTTCATTATCATTATGTTCAATGAACCCGATTAAGGACAAATTTCCAATTTTATTGTGCAAACTCAACTCAATTATTGTTTCCTCGTTTTCTTTAATATTTAAAAATTGCATTTAATTATGAACTAGGTACTTTACGAGTATTAATTAATTATTTACATATGAATTTGATTGCTAACAATGCTTTGAAAGCTTGACAGTTTTTGCCATCTATAAATGGAATTGTTCTTTATTTGTTCTATTTTTGCTCATAATTTTTACAAATGTTACTCTGAAAGTCAAATTTTCATTATTCTGATTTTCAGCATTCAGTCCTCTTTTATCAGTATGCAATAAGTCAATATCCTATACATTATAGATAATTTTCTTTTATAACCAAGAATAGCAAAGTATCCCACTCATGGTACAATATCAATGGATTTTGATAATAATATGCCTGCTAGCATGAATACATAAGCAATAAGAAATAGGCAGCTGCTATATCTATGCATAGAAAAAGCCTTATAGCATCTCTGGATATGGCATATTCTTTTTCCTCAATTGAAACATCTATAAGAATATGTGGTATGACTACACTCCTAAACTGGTTCATTAAAAATGATTTACAAATACAACTCACTACAATATGCATTTACTAATGCTTATTCCATTTTTCCATTTGTTTAGGAACAAAAAATAAAAAAGACATACTAGAATATGTCCTAGCTTGTCAAGTAACAGAGCTATCAAGATACATGGTATGAGTACAAGTAAAAGAGCTATAAAGATACATGTTATGAATACATTCCAAAACTAGTTGATTCAAAATGGTTTACAAATAACTTATTCTATTTCTCCATTGTTTTAGAAACAGCAAATGAAAAAGACATACTAGAACTTGTCAAATGGTTGATTCAAAATGCTTTAGAATATTTCCTAGCCTGTGAAGTGGTTGATTCAAAATGATTTAAAAATAGGCTATTCCATTTTTCCATTGTTTTAGGAACATAAAATGGAAAATACATACTAGAATATGTCCTACCTCGTCAAGTAAGTAGAAATATTGATACTCTTCTCTTATTTTCAGAAATTAGTGGATTTAATGATAGCTGTTTCTACTACAATTTTTAATGCTTAACATTACTATGGAATTCCTTGAACAGTTTTGAAACAGGCAGATGTTATAAGGCAAAAGACAAGTGCAGTTGAAGGTGAGATAGAAGAAGCAGATGAATAGGAGAAGACAGGTGGAATTGAAGATGAGATTGAAAAAGCAGATGAACGGGAGAACATAGGTTAAGTTAAGATGAAATGAAAGAAGAAGATGAACAGGAGGAAAGAAGGAAAGAAACATGGGGAAAAGGAAAAAGAACTATATTGTAATGCCAATAATATTGACTATGAGAAGGGATATGTAATTCAATAATTAAACTCCAAAAAGTGCTTAGTTATGGGGACTGTAATGGGTACTTTTCATTTTTCATGTCTTGCTAATGAATCGACTCCATTTTTTTATCATTTGAAACTTCAATAATATTAATAACAACCAATATTCAAGGGCTCGGTTGTTTCCTTTTCCATTCCCTAACTTCTTTTCCATTTCACAACTTTTATCCCCTATTTTGTGTTATTGATTACGTCACTGAATGCTTGAAGGATGAGTTGCTCATTCTAAAATATTTAGCGATAAAGATATGACAAATATGATTTTGGTAACACACTCCATGTCCAAATTCATAAGAAATTATATATTTTTGTAAACTTTTAATTGTTCCCCATCTATATAGAAATTTGTTCATTCTACAAACCTACAACAATAAAGATTCATCAACCATTATTTTGGATCCATTTGCATATCCAAGTGTCTAAGAAAATATGTATTTTCATATACTTTAATTGTTATTATTCCATGTTGAAAATCATTTGAATGGTAGGATTCCTGTCATTCATTATCAACAAAAGTATAAGTTTACAAACTATCCTTGAATTTACAATCTGTGCTTGCAGTTTGTAAAATTTGACTCTATTGGTTTTATGTCTTGCAAGAACTTGTTCTTTTTTCAAGAAATCAACTACAAGTATTTCACTTTCAGCTGCAAGGATTTCACTTTTCTGACTGTAAAGAGTCTCCATATAAGCCCTATCCTCTGCACTCCACAACTTTATTGTACGATCAAAATATCCTGATATAAGTTTCTATGTGCCTTGATAAAAGGCTAAACAAGACACAACTCCTCTATGACCCCAAAAAACCTAAAATAAATGAAACATAAAACATGGCTACGAATGAAACTAGCGTAGTACCTAAATATGTTTTCATTTCTGTATTGCAACAACTCGTTCTTTTCCCAAGAAATCAACTGCAAGGATTTCATTTTGTTGACTGTACAAAATGTCCATATAGGCCCTATACTCTGCACTCCAGAAATTGATTGTAGGATCAAAGGATCCTGATATAAGTTGTTGTGTTCCTTGGAAAAAGGCTAAACGAAAATCAGCAATAACCCCATCACTTGACACTCTAGTGGAGAATCCAGTGCTAAGCAATTTTATTCTATTGCACTGGCCCTGTATAAAACTAGTCAAAGGACAACTAATTTAGATAGGCTTCAAATTTTTATCTTGGCCGTTTCAACTCTGTGCTCAAAAAATGTGATTCAGATGCATGTCCATACTAAATAATAATAAATTAAAGAACTGAATAAAAGTCCAAACTCAGGTCAAAATATTCTGAAAAAAATAAAATAGTATTTCTGCAAATTAACGAAAATTTCAACTAGAAACCAATTTATATAGCTAAGAACCCAGCCTTTCATGTGAAGAAAAAACATATGGATATCCAATACCATTTTTTTAGGGAGATAGTAGATGTTGGAAATGAAATACTAGAGAAAGTTAGCACTTTACATAATGTTGCAGATGCATTAACAAAACTAGAGAGTATGATACTATAAAATTTGACACTTTGCATAACGTTGTGAATGCATTGACAAAACTAGAAAGTGCAGATAAATTCAACTGGTGCTATGAGGATATATGCCTTATGGCCCATAGAAATTAGCGTGACGCTATAGGCGTTATGGCCCATAGAAATTAGTTGTCTCTGTGATGGATTCTCCCTTATACTCTTGCAAATTTGATGACATGTGGGAGATGTTTGCATGGATGTGTCATATAATTTGCAGTCTTGTATTGGATCAAGTAATGATTGTTGAGCAGTAGTAGGGAATAAATGTGTGACAATGGTCCATAATAAATGAAAAGAAATATTATAGTAACAGACAGTAAAAAATATTATAGTAACAGACATTGAATACTAAGTAGTAACAATTGGCTAATTACTTGTTGGTTGTTCCCAATAGACAATGAATACTAAGTAGCAAAAATTGGCTATTTACTTGTTCGTTGTTCCCAACCTATAGAATTGGAGAAGCATAATTGGTTTATGTTTTGTTCAATTGGCTAATTACTTGTTCGTTGTTCAATGAATACTAAGTAGCAACAATTGGCTATTTAATTGTTCGTTGTTCCCAACCTGTAGAATTGGAGAAGCATAATTAGTTTATGTTATAGGGTATAACATGCCTTAGGGAGACTACATCTGCAAAATTCTTGTCCTGTATCTTTAGTTTTTTTTCCCTAATAGGGCATATTCTCCTATTTCATGGTATTATATGCCTGCATGCTATGCAAGCATTTTCAAACTTTCAATGGCATTTCTTCCAAAAATGATAAGCTCAAGCATCTTAGTTCTAGACTTACAATGTCGAACTATTATTGAAAGCATTTTTTGTATTCAATGCTTAAATTTTTGATAATATGGCTGCACCACAATGTTGCCTTATGTTTATGGGAATGATACTGCTACTGCATGTACAAGTTGATGATCGAGGATTATTTTGATAAGTCAATTTGTATGCTACCATTGAGAGGTCTGTGAGGTAATTTGGTCTGTTGTTACCACATGATTCACTGCATAACCCTTTATGGTTTCAGAAGCTGAGAGATGTCGTTTTAATTGGATATATTTCAATGGTGTCTCTTGACACCACCTTCTAGTTTCTTAGAAATTTCAACCCTGTTCTGATTGCTGTTTATTAAGCATGTTGCTCCCCTTGCAAGGTTGTGTAGGTGTTTGTTTTTCCTGTAAATTTCTTGTTACCTATATTTTCTAGGTTTTGACTTGATCAAGGGATTCAAAAAATCTTGCAATTGATGACTGGGTCTAATGAGCAGTTAAGTGATAGGTTAAGATGCTTTAATTCTTGGGAAATGTATTGGAGCATTTTTTGGTAGAGACTTGTTTGAAATTATAGCTATAAAAATAGAAATTTATGCAGTTGTTTTTAATGATTGAAGATTTGGATTGAATTTATTTAGTTTTATCCTGATGTTCTATACATCAAAATAAAAGAATAGAAAATATGACTAGAATAGATCATTAATGCTGCTTGGTGGACCTTCTTGGCGTTGCTGCATGATTGTATGAAGCTTTAGAATTTGTTAACCAAATGCCAGTAAAACCTAATGGTGCAGTGTTTAAATCTTTGTTTGGTGTCTGTAGGGTCCATACAAATCTAGACTTAGGTAAATATGTTGCAAACCGCCTTTTTTAGTTGGATCCAAAGAATGCTGAAGATTATGTAACTTTGTCAAAAATCTATGCAGCCGATGGCGATTACAATGGCTTACAAAAGGTTAGGAAAATGATGAAAGAAAGTAGACTAGAAAAGAAGGATGCAGCTGGATCGATGTGAATAACAAGGTGTATTATTTTCTCATAGGAGATGGAACACACCTGCAAATGGAGACTATCTATGCACAGTTGAACAAATTTTCCAAGTAGATAAAGAAGGCATGGTATTTTCCAGCCACGAAATTTGTTGTCCATGATGTTGAAGAGGAGAAAAAGAAATATATTCTCTTTCACCACAGTGAGAAACATGCAATTGCATTTGGGCTTATAAATAAATTTGGGTAAAATTTGATGAAAAATCCCTACTTTTTGTTAGGAACCTTTGGTCAATACATTGAGGGAAGTGGAAGAATTTTTATCCTTCAGTCCCGTAGAAATTCTTACAATCTTCATCGATGATGCAGGGGAATTAGACACTAGCCAACAATGTAGAAGGATTGTCCACATGGTGTGGCTAGAAGGGTTAGAAATTATTCAAAATTGTAATAGCAAGGTGTCCATACCTTAGCTTTCTGTTGCATTTAGAACAGTTAGGGTCAGTTCAATAACTGTAGAAGTCGAATAGTTTGATTTGTTTCCACTTGTTCATTTTCTATTGCTAGAATATTATGTAATTAGGCCATTTATGTTAAGAATAAAAATGATCCTCAGAGAGGAACTGAAGATTCATATAGTGAATTATATATTGTAACCCTTGAAATAGTGAAAAGGGGGGATTTTGCAGTGAATTATTAATTGGAGAAGCGTTGTTCTCTGTCGAATGAAATTCTGGCATTTTTGGTCCATTTGTGTGTGTTATTGACATTCTCTGAAGAGTTCATTATTTGAATTGAGAACTCTGTGCATAATACTATGTTAAATAACCTTGTTTATCTCTGTCTACCTTGAATTCATGTACTCAGAATGAATTAACTGTGTTCGGTTTGCATAAGATGCTTGGAGTAGGGTCCTATTAGAAGAGCGCGCCATAGCTATACTCTGTTTATGTAAGACTGTCGAACCTTTGTCTAAGTGTTAAGCCTGACTATAATGAACGCGATAGTTATTATTGAACCTCTATCTATGGGAGTCCATAACCTCAGTTCATTGTTGGTCGAGCGGTAATACTAGGAATTAACACCAGAGTTAAGAAAGGTGTTAACTGTAGTGAGGAACTGAGTTAAGTACTGTGCAAATACCGGGAGTGGGTTTGTGAAACCAATACCACCTTCATCGCGCTGCTTTTGGGATGGGAGCAAAAACTCACACAACAACGCGATCCAATATATTTGTGCCACGTTAGCAGTCCAAAACCGCCCATATCGTGTTTCTTTGGAACGCTAATCTTTTGTCAGGAAAAAAACACAATATCAACTTGGTTCGTCTGATCTAAAGGCCGGTAGATCAAATGATGGTCATGTAATAATTTTCATGAGAGATAAGGTAAGGTACGGCCCGGTTATTTTATGTTGGAAACTGTTCATTTACATGTTGAGGTGTGGGCCCTGTGGGCGAAATATATATTACAAATGTTGTGTTGGTAGTGTAATCGGGTTAATAACACAATTCCAAAGGTTGCGCATCGTGCTAAGGTTTTATTATAAGCCAAGGGTGTTATTTATTGGTGGGTCCGAACCATTTTTATATCACTAAGTGCTAAGGTCAGAATTTTATAACTGTGTTTCATTATATTACGTTCAAACCTTATAGAGTTGTTAAGAAGGTTGAGCGTCGAGTGGATTACGTTTGATACAATATTCAAAGAATGGGTTAAGTTATGATTTAAGCGCTTTATTGAAAAGAATTATATTACAAAAGACTATAGTATTTCATTTATAAAATTCCACGAATTTGATTAATGAAACAAAATTGAAGTATAAGGCAAATTTCTTTAGTGAATGAAAAAGACTGAACAGTGAGACTAGATCTCCTTAGCACCTAGATTAAAATTATTACTATCAATTTGTGGTATCGGAGCTGTTTAGAGATATTTTTGTAGAGAATTTTGACAGGGCTATCCGAGTTGCCAGAAGTGCTGGTAGAAGAAGAGGCAGGCTAGTTGCCAATGCAGAAGTATTGGAGACCTTACAGAGGGTCCAAGCCAGATTGGATGCGATGGAATTGGGACACCTAAAAGACCCTGAGGATGTTAGTGAGCCTGAACCTGAAGAAGAAAAAGGAGAGAACAATGATATTCCTTCTCATTTGAGACTCTTTAAGTCTATTCTCGGGTCTACGCTCAAGCCAAAACTTGAAGTGTCAAGTTTTGACGGAGGATTGAATCCAGAGGAGCTGATAGACTGGATCAATGAGATGAACAAGTGCTTCGATTATCAATAAATTGGTGAAGACAAAAAAGTCATGTTTGCAGTAGCAAAGCTAAAGAGACATGTTGCACTTTGGTGGGATGGAGTGCAAGCAGAGAGAAGGACAACTGGTAAACAACCAATCAAAAGTTGGACCAGAATGGTGGCAAAACTAAGAGGTAAGTTCTTGCCTAGTGATTATCAACTTATTTTTTTTAGACAAATGCAGAACCTAAGACAGAGATTGCTGACAGTGAAAGAATACACAGAAGAGTTTTATAGAGTGACTATAATAGCTGGAAAATTCCAGGACACAACAGAGAAGGTTTCCAGGTATGTGAATGGTCTCAAGTTGGAGATCCATGATGAGATGGGTATTCTGTCTCCTAGGACAAATGAAGAGGCCTATCAACTGGCCTTGGAAGCTGAAGAGGAGCTCCTGAGAAATAAGTGTGCCAAAGGGAGAGGCACTTTATGAGGAAAGGGAAGTCAGGGTGGTATATGAAGGTCTACAACACCCAACAATGGAGCTAGCAACATCTCACCTCATAATGCATCCGCAGAGGGTGATGCAAGGGGAAGAAAGGGTTCCTACAGAGGAAGAAGGCGTAGAGGCAGAGGAAGAGAAGTGAGGTGTTACATATGTCACATGGTGGGACGTAAACACTATGAATTCCTATAGAATGTGGGCACAGGTTAGAGAAATTCTATTCTTGCTCACGCTAGAGAAGAGGTAGCAAGGTTGTCTAAAACTAGAGAGGCAATTCTGCCAGAGAAGGGAGAATATTTGATGGTCAATAAGATCCTGTTGAAAAAAGAAAAATAAGTTGTTGAACCAGCTCAGAGGAAGACCTTTTTCAGGAGTGTATACAAAGTCCAAGGAAAATGCTTTCAGTTGGTCATTGATAGTGGTAGCACAGACAATTTGGTCTCTATAGAGGTGATAGAGAAACTAAAGATGATGAAAAGGGAGCATCCAACTCCCTGCAAGGTGTCATGGCTTCATAAAGGACACCAGCTGATTGTGAAGGAACAATGTGAGATAGAGTTGCAGATGGGAGACTATAAATACAAGTTCATGTGTGATGTGATGCCTATGGATGTGTGTCACATACTGCTGGGTAGACCTTGGTAGTATGACAGAGAAGCAGTACATGATGGTAAGAAGAACACTTACAAGTTGTTCAAGGATGGAGTACATCACACATTGATACCTATGGAGAAAGGAGAACCATCAATCAGGAAGGTTGATCCAAAGACTTTGTTGCTGAGTGGGAAAGAGTATCTACAATAGATTGAAGAAGAAGAGGTAATTTTTTCTTTAGTATGCAAACCTAAAGTAGTGCTTACTTCTACAAATATTTCTGATTTTCCAATTGAAATCCAAGAGATGGTGGAAAATTATTGTGATATTGTTTTGGATGATCTGCCTGAAGATTGCCACCTGTGAGAAAAATTAGCCATCAGATAGATTTTATTTCAGGATCAAATATGCCAAATAAATAAGCCTATAGAATGACTCCCACGAAGAATGAAGAAATCAGGAAGCAAGTGCAGGAATTGGTTGACAAAGGTCTGATCAGAGAGAGCTTTAGTCCATGTGCAGTACCAGTAGCGTTGAGCCCAAAGAAGGATGGAGGTTGGAGAATGTGTACTGATTCCACAACAATCAACAAGATAGCAATTAGTTATAGATTCCCTTTTCCTAGAGTTGAAGATTTAATGGACTATTTGAGTTGTGCAAAATATTTTTCAAAACTGGATTTGAAAAGTGGATACCATCAGATTAGAATAAAGGAGGGTGATGAATGGAAAATTGCGTTTAAAAAAAATGAAGGGTTGTATGAGTGGTTGGTAATGCCTTTTGGATTATAAAATGCACCTAGAACTTTTATGAGGCTAATTAATGAAGTCTTAAAATATTTTATTGGTAAATTTGTAATAGTGTACCTGGATGACATATTAGTTTTCAGCAAAACAAAGGAAGAACATTTAAAACATCTTAACTATATCTTGAAAAAGTTACATCAAGAGAAGCTGCTAATAAATTTGAAGAAGTGTTCATTCATGAAGGAAGAGTTGGTGTTTTTGGGTTTTTTTGTTTCTGCTAAAGGACTGAAGATGGATCCAAAAAAGATCAAGACAATTGTGGAGTGGCCTTCACCAAGAAGTGTTTTTGAGGTAAAAAATTTCCATGGACATGCCAGTTTTTATAGAAAATTCATAAGAAATTTTAGAAATATTAATGCACCCATCATTGAAACAATAAGGAAGGACAAACATCCATTCAAATGGACTACTGAAGCGAAAAGGAATTTTAAGCTTTTGAAACAGAAAATAACTGAAAATCTTGTTTTAGTTTTTCCTGATTTTAACAAGCCTTTTCAAGTGAAGTGTGATGCGAGTGGAGAAGCCATTAGAGCTGTGTTGAGTCAAGATGATAGGCTTGTAGCTTACTTTAGTGAGAAGCTGAATGAGAAAAGGAGAAAGTATTCCTCTTATGAAAAATAATTTTATGCATTTGTGTATGCATTGAAGAAGTGGAGACATTATTTAATGTATAAGGAGTTTGTGCTATATATAGATAACCATGATTTACAGTATATTACGTAGCAACTTAAGCTGAACCATAAACATGACAAATGGTTTGAAGATCTCCAGAGTTTTAATTTTTCTTTGAAGCATATAAGTGGCCAAGCAAATAAACTAGATGATGCTTTGAGTAGGAGAAACATGTTTTTTCAAGAAAACCACTTTGAGGTTGTAGGATTTGATTTTGTTAGGGAACTTTATAAAACAAATTTAGATTTTAAAGAAGCATTTGAAGCTTGTTGTAACCCTGTTTTGACAGATAGAAGCCAGTGGATGGATTACTTCTTGCAGGAGGACTTATTGTTCAGAAGAAACCAATTGTGTGTACCAAAATGTTCCACGAGGGAGAATTTAATCAAGGAGAAGCATAGTGGTGGACTTGCTGGACACTTTGGTACTAATAAAACATATGAGTAGCTAAGTCATTTTTATTATTGGCCAAGGATGAGAGCAGCAGTGGAAAATTTTGTGAAGAATTGCCAAGTTTGTCAATATGCAAAAGGGAGGAGCCAGAATGCAGGATTGTACATTCCTTTGCCTATTCCACACAGGCCTTGGGACATCGTGAGTATGGATTTTGTTTTGGGATTTCCCAAGACCCAGAGAGGGAATGATGGAATATTTGTTGTAGTTGACAGATTTTCCAAGATGGCACATTTTATTCCATGTTATAATACCAGTGATGCCAGCCATGTTGCTAATTTGTTTTTCAAAGAAGATGTTAGACTGCATGGGTTTCCCAAGAGTATTGTTTCAGATAGAGATACCAGGTTTATGGGCAATTTTTGGAGGACACTGTGGAATAAAATTGGTACTAAACTAAGTTTCAGTTCAGCTTATCATCCGCAGACTGATGGGAAAACTGAGGTAGTAAATAATAGTCCGAGAAATCTATTGAGAAGTCTTGCAGGAGAGCATCCCAAATAGTGGGACCATATTTTTCCACAGGTAGAATATGCATACAATGGTTCACCAAAAAGAAGTACAGGACAAAGCCCATTCCATATTGTTTTTGGAATGCACCCCAGAGGAATATCTGAGTTAAGAAATTTGGGAAAGGCAGAGTTGAGGAGTGCTGATGGAGAAGAATTTTCTTCAGAGATCCAAGCAATACATGAGAAGGTGAAACAACAGCTTCAAGGTAGCAACATCAAATAAAAGGTCAGAGTAGATTTGAGCAGAAGAGAAGTTAAGTTTGAAGTTGGAGACTTGGTTTTGGCACACTTGAGGAAGGAAATATTTCCAAGGAAGTTTAAGAAGATAGGGCCATGCAAGATACTTAGAAAATTTTCTGCTAATGCTTATGAGATTGAATTGCCTCCTGATGTTGGAATATCTCCCATATTTAATGTTTCATACTTGTACAGGTATGAATATGGTGGCACAGATAAAGGACCAGCAGAGAAAGAATAGATAGAGTGGGTAAAACAGTTACCTCTAGCACAGCCATTATAGCCAGAGAAGATATTGGAGAAGAATGTGTTCAAGAAGACTAGAGGACAAGAGTACTTCCACTATTTTATCAAGTGGAAGGACTAGCCATATGAAGATGCTACTTGGATGACTGAAGTTATGTTGCAGAAGATAGGTAGTTTTGTGAAAGAGCTCATCGATAGGAGTCCATGAAGAAAATTTCCCTCAGGAGTCTAATGCAGGGGCATTAGACACTAGCCAACAATGTAGGAGGATTGTCCACATGTTGTGGCTAGAAGGGTTCGAAATTATTCAAAATTGTAACAACAAGGTGTCCATACCTTAGCTATCTATTTCATTTAGAACAGTTAGGGTCAATTCAGTAACTATAGAAGTCGAATAGTTTGATTTGTGTCCACCTGTTCATTTTCTGTTGCTAGAATATTATGTAATTAGGCCTTTTATGTTAAGAATAACAACGGTCCTTGGAGAGGAACCGAAGAGCCATATAGTGAATTATATATTGTAACCCCTGACACAGTGAAAAGGGGGGATTTTTCAGTGAATTATTAATTGGAGAAGCATTGTTCTCTGTCAAATGAAATTCAAGCTTTTTTGGTCCATCTGTATGTCTTATTGACATTCTCCGAAGAGTTCATTCTTCAAATTGAGAACTCTGTGCATCATACTGTGATAAATCTCCTTGTTTATCTCTCTCTGCCTTGAATTCATGTTCTCCACATGAATAAACTGTGTTTGGTTTGCATAAGATTCTTGGAGTAGGGTCCTATTAGAAGAGCGCACCATAGCTATACTCTGTTTATGTAAGACTGTCGAACCTCTATCTAAGTGCTAAGCCTAACTGTAATGAACACGATGGTTGTTATTGAACCTCTATCTATGGGAGTTCATAACCTCAGTTCGTTGTTGGCGGAGCGGTAATACAAGGAATTAACCCCAGAGTTAATGCGTATAAATAAGGAAAGAAAGGTGTTAACTGCAGCGAGGAACTGAGTTAAGTACTGTGCAAATACTGGGAGTGTGTTTGTGAAACCAATACCACCTTCATCATGCTGCTTTTGGGCCAGCAGAAAAAACTCACGCAACAGTGCGATCCAATACATTTGTGCCACGTTAGCAGTCCAAAACCACCCATATCGCGTTTCTTTGGAACGCTAATCTTTTGTCGAGAAAAAAACATGATATCAACTTGGTTCGTCCGATCTGAAGGCTGGTAGATCGAACGATGGTTGCGCAATAAGTTGCATGGGAGATATGGTAAGGTATGGCCTCGTTGATTTATGTTGGAAACCGTTCATTTACATGTTGAGGTGTGGGCCCCGTGGGCGAAATATATATCAAAAATGTTGTGTTGGTAGTGTAATCAGGTTAATAATACAAGTCCAAAGGCTGTGCATCATGCTAAGGTTTTATTGTAAGCCAAGGGTGTTGTTTATTGGTGGGGCCGAACCATTGTTATATCACTAAGTGCTAAGGTCGGAAGTTTATAACTGTGTTTCATTATATTACGTTCAAACCTTATAGAATTTTTAAGAAGGTTGAGTGTCGAGTGGATTACATTTGATACAATATTCGAAGAAGGGGTTCAGTTATGATTTAAGCGCTTTATTAAAAAGCATTATATTACAAAAGAATATAGTATTTCATTTATCAAATTCCATGAATTTGATTAATGAAACAGAATTGAAGTATAAAGTAGATTTCTTTATTGAATGAAAAATACTAAACAGTGAAACCATCTCTCCTTAGCGCCTGGATCAATCGAGGACAACTTTTTCCTTGTACACATCTTTCCCTTTCCAACCAGAATCGGGCACACTTTTGAAGGTTTTAGAGACACGGGTACAAAGAGGAGATTTTAATTTGAAAATGATGAAATAGTTCTCTTTTGTGCAAGTTTGATGAACAATCCTTGGTTTTTGTCAGGAACCTACAGTCAATACATTGACGGGTAGTGGAAGCATTATTTATCCTTAAATCCCATAGATAATTTGTTCTGTGGCTATCACTGATATCATCTTCTAACATCAAGGTTTCTCTATGTTGTTGATCAAACAAAGAATTCAAAGTTTCTTTTTATAAGCTTAAGGACATGATCTGCCTATTATAATTAAAATGAATATGTGAGATTTCGTTTTATAAGCTTAAGGACATGCTTTGCCAACTACAATTAATATGAAGATGTGATATCTGAGCTAATAAATTTTTACATTATATTATTTTGTATTCAGATGCTATAGGAGGTCAGTATTACCTTTGAAATACATTTCTGAGATCATTTTAGGTGTTACCTCTATAAATTACAGAGTCCTTTTCCAAATCTATGTCTAGTTGAAACTAGAGATTTTCTTGTGATCAAATTGTAGGACTGTAGCTCTCTAGTAAATTTCTACTGCACTAACCAAAATATTCAAATTCCTTTCTCCCCTACTTCTAAGTTATTTAACTCTCCAATTCAATATTCTATTATGAAGATCAGATTGTTTAACCCATTTAACACAGCATTGTTATTAGTATGATCAATAATGGTAGATATCTATGTTCCATGTTCAATATTTCTTGTCTGGTAATGTTTCAGATCATGAATCATGTCTATCTCTAAAGAAGATCATGTATAGGACATGTCGATACAATGTGATGTTGATCATTGACTTATCTTCTAATTAATATGTATTTGACCTCTAGACTCTGATTCATTGTGCTTTAATTGTTATTTATTATTTTCTTTTATGGGTAATTGGTACCATTCAATCTTTTAACGTCATTTATATTATATCTCTCATTTCCCTCTGGATATCCTCTTAGGCTTTGGCTGGTCTTGTTTTATAAATGTAGATATATTTCATTTTTTGAACAAGGGTTCTTTTACATTACTGCATCCTTACTCTTACATATAAAAATAGGGTTTAAGATGTCATCTAGTATTTGTGGTAAGCCTATATGACAAGTATAAGTAGCTTGTTCTATAAATTATCGCACTATGATTTTTTTGCCTCAATTTGATATTGATTTATGAATGATGAAGTTAAGTTTCCTTATTAATGTAGCTCTGCTTTTTCATTTAAGCATGTTAGTCATGTACTATTGTTATATTTGTATGTCTCAAAAGGAAACTATTGTAAGTCATTGTTTGCAAGTAATTGTTCTCCCAGTATTGATCTCATAATAGCTTCTAAATCAAATCGTTTGGACCTACAGTTATCTTTTACGTTCTATGCACTTTGAACCATGTGACATTTTTGTAAATGATCAATCTCATTAGGAATTTGTCTCATTATCATCAGTCAATCGTACCATTTCGAACTACAAGAAACTTTTGTATTGTACCACCTTTGGAAGAGGTTTTAGATTCCCTTGTTCCACTTACATTATATGGTAGAAGTACAAACAAGTGTTGTCCTGAGTGAATGATCTCAAAAATTATCCATCTTTGTTGCATGCCCATTGGTTAAATTAGGGAAATTTGAGTATTTTGATGCACTGGATCAAATAATTGGCTTACACTTTTTAATATCTTACCGACATTGCAGAGAATTTCAAAATTTTGAAGAATTATGTGGTTTATCTTCGAGTTACTAGCCCCAAAGACCATATGCATATTTTTCGCAGCTCAAATTGATATTAGCATGAAATTTTTCTATTTATGGAACTAAAAACTCATGGATTATATCTAGCACTCAAGTTCAAATTAAAAACTCACTCTAGTTGCAGGTTGAAAGTTATATATGAATGCTCTAACATGAACTATTTTTTGTTCATGAGCAGGTTTATTAGTCACCGAATTTGCAAACTTCTGGAAACCTTTTATGGCACATGTTTTCAATTGTTCTCTGCTCTGCACTTTTGGTTGTTCAACTAGGCTTTTCAAAATGGAAAGTCATGATGTCTTTACTACCTTTCTTTAGAAATAGAGATAGTGAAACATTGAAATATTGATAACGTTAAATGCTAAAGATTGTGCATAAATCTTAAAAAATACTTTTTGGATGGAATTTGAACATGCTTACAAATGTTGATACAATGTTACTTTGTAATGATCTGCCTTTATGAATCTATAATTTACAAAATTAGCTATTGGACCAACTTTTCATCTTGGTTGCTCAAATTTTTTTAGATTAGTTTGATTTTTATACAAGCAGATTATTATGTGATAGATAATAGATGTTTTGTTTTTTGTGGTATCGATGCTTCATGTTACTAGTGTTGTATTACTATCATCCATAGAGGTCTCCAGTTTCTTAATTTTGAAACATAACAATGTTGATGATGTTATAATCAAGTAATCATCCTGTTGCTCGAATTAGAATGCACATCAAGGTCCTCAACACAACATGAGAATCAAATAATTAAAACACAAAATCAAAGTTGGGTACAGTAGTAGGTAGACATAGGTAGGGGAAGGTCTCATCGAATGGCGAATCACATTCCTTATCGTTGTTAAATAAGTTTATTGTGTCGTACTTAGCTTTGTACTTACTCTAGCTTTATAGTCGTTATCACTCTAAAGAATTCTTCGTTTCCCACCACAAGATTTAGGTCATGTGCTCTCCAGCAGTCGTGTTTTATTCCCAAGTACTAGGCTTGGTATCAATACAAACCTGACAATCAAATTACTCAATATTTTAGGAATGCTTTGCGATGCTATAGAAAACAATTCCATGGAACCATAAATGTAAATTAAAAACAAATGTACAATAATTGTTTTGAAACACAATGGCACTTTCCCCATGATTGCATACATGAATATTTGTATTATTCCTGTATCTTCTCTCTCGCTGATTTCAGTTTTCTGTCTCACTAATTTAGTGTGCAGCAGTAGAAATTAGGTTGTCTAATTATGAAATTTGTCATAATTACCTTTTTTGTAGTGGTTTATGTGCCAAATTATATATTTGCTGCATCAATTTTAGGTTCTTTTTGACTGATTTCAACTTTTTTTCTCACACTAATTTAGTATAAAACAACACAAATTTGCCATCCATTTAAGGATATATCTCACTAATGTAGCATGCAGCAACAACAATTTACTATCACAAAGGATAAAATCAACAAAACAAACTTGCTATCAATCACTGTTTTTTATTCAGAAATAGGTTGTCATAATTATTCTTTTTGAAGTGATTTGTGTCCCAATTTATATCAATTATTTGGTGCATCGATTTTAGGCCTTTTCTGACTGATATAGCATCCAGGTTGTTTATATCATCAGGTGGAGGTAGCTCTTTATGACACAAGAATAATTATTTGACAACCATCTGCACAATCAAATTTCGACAAAAACGCTCTTTAAGGCATAAGAATAATTATCTGACAGTCATCTTCACAATCCATTCTCGACAAAAACCCTTGTCGCTATGGAACAATCTCTTGATTTCAACTACCTACTGCATGATTGATTTTGGGACTTTCCATAAGTTGCAAAATTAAATGTGGTGGTTGTAGCATTTACTGTTAAGAGTTTTGTTATTAAAGTTGATAGCTTTAGGGATCTTTGTAACATGGAGAAAGTATGTAGCATCCTATCATATGACACTAATTTAATGTAAAAAAACGAAAAATTATCATCCATATTAGGATATAAGAAAATCTTATGGATACATATTGTACACGTATGCAATGAAACACAATTTTCGACATGTAATTAAACTTGGCACTCGTACAAACCCTATCATTTCCACTTGCTAAAGAATTTCCAGATTTGGGTCATCTTGCTGAAGTGACATGTTGACTGCATTTTACAGCATTTAACACTAAACCATACTTTCAACACAATATAACACTCATATGACAAATGCTCTAATTCTACATTTTTTCACCCATATTGCCCATGTTTCAATTTTCATGTTATTACCTGATTTTTTTCAAATTGATGATATATGGCAATGTAAAGAATCTGATTTTTCTTCAAACATTTTTTTATTTTTGAACCTACTCTTGCAACTGCAGATATGTCTAACATATTGACCAGTGCTCATATTTTACATTGTAAGAGCTTCATTTGCAAGTAACGCGCACCAATAAATAGCCACGAGTACTTCTTTTATTCATCTTTTGAATGAAACTGGTGAGCATATAGTGGTCTTGGAGATGCAAGTATTGGCTATTTAAGATTTTCTGAAATATGTGTTGTTTTCATTCACAAACTGTCACAATGCAATACCCATTGGAGTGAGGTGCTAGTCTGTGGGAGTTTTAGTGCACTATGGTTGAAAAAACCAAGCTTCTTGATTCACAGTATTCCTCAACTCAGTCCAGATGGAAAATCTTGTGCCATAAGTGGATCGATTCCTTCATTATTTCACGTCCCTATAAAGACTTTGGTTTCAAGTTATGTTTCTGGTCATGGCATTGCACAGGATGTTGTTGCTGCTATTCTTGTTATGTGTAATATGGATTCCTAATGGTAATTAGTTCACTGAGTCATCATATTGACCATTGCTCATAGTTTACACTGTAAGAGCTCCGTTTCCAAGAAATGTGCACCAGTAAATAGCTGCAAGTGTTGATTTTATTGATCTTTCAAATGAAACTGGTGAGCGTTTATTGGTCTTGGGAATGCAAGTATTGGCTGTTTAAGATATTTTGAAATATGTGTTGTTTCCATTCACAAACTGTCTCAATGAAATACCCATCCTGAGTGAGGTGCTAGTCTATGGGATTTTTAGTGCAGTATGGTTCCAGACTAGTGTGGAGAGGTTATTCTGATAGGGATATTCGCTATAATAGAGAGAATCATTCTTGTTGCCATTGTTAGGACACATAGTGAGGATAATTACAGACGCTCAAATGTAAAAACATGGAAATAAGCTCCCAATACATGAAACAACCAAGCTTCATGATTCACAGTATTCGTCAACTCAGTCCAGATGGACAATCGTGTGGCATAAGTGGAGCGATTCCTTCATTATTTCACGTCCCTGTAAATACTTTGGTTTCCAGTTCTGTTTTCGGTGGTGGTATTGCAGACGATTTTGTTACTGCTATTGTTGTCATGTGTAATATGGATTGGTAATGGTCATTAGTTTCATTGAGTCAGTAAAGACGTCTCTGTAAAGACTTTGGTATCCAGTTCTATTTTCAATAGTCACATTGCACATGATGTTGTTGTTGCTATTATTTCAATATCTAGTATGGTTTGGTGATCGTCATTACTTTCACTCATCAGTTTAGCTCCAGGTTAATTGTAGAAGGATATATGTCTACTAGTTTTTTTGTCAACTCTCTTCGCCATCCTAGTTTTCCCATTCTAGGTCAATTGTAGAAGGATATCTGTGTAGTATTTTTTCCCGATAGTACAGAACTGTTTCCAATAAAATCATCTTTGACATGATATGTTGGTGATGTCTTTATCAATCTGAATAATCATTACAATTGGATAAGATGTGAGTGCTAAGTCTTTATCCAAGATGTTTATATCACTGGGTGGTGATAGCTCTTTATGACATAAGAATAATTATCTGCCAACCATCTGCACAATGCATTTTTGGAAAAAAATTCTCTTTATGGAATAAGCATAATTATCTGACAATCATTTGCAGAATCCATTTTCGGCAAAAACCCTTATCGTTATGGAACAATCTCTTGATTTCAACTACCTACTGCATGATCTCTTTTGGGACTTTCCATAATCTGCAAAATTAAGTGTAGTGGTTGTAGAATTTACTGTTAAGATTTTTGTTATTAAATTTGATATATTTATGGATCTCTGTAACATGGAAAAATTATGTAGCATCCTATCATCTGACACCTCATGCCATTAAACACTTATTACTGCTACGTTGCCAGTGGAAACGGGCCCTATGAATGAACCCACATATTGAGATGCATTTTCACTATGCTCCATCCAACATAATATATAGCAACTACAACAGCAAGAACAGAAGTAGGGAATAAAAATAAGAAAGGTATCTTCGAATCATATAAACACCTGTTGTATATATTAAGCATATTTACTTATTTTCACAAAAAGACTTAAAAGTAAACCACAACATGCAATGTATCAATGTTATGAATCAAATTATATTCATAATATTGTTTGTGTGTTTTTTTATTATTATAAATTTATAGCTTAATTTTTATAATGCCACTATATGTAGAGAAATGCCTATGTTTTTGTTGCTTGACCTTTTCTTCCAAAAATGCTAAAATGTTGCACTGATTTTGGTAACATACCTGTGTCTAGCGTTTGGCCAATATTTCTATATAATATTTTCTCAGTTTTGCTATTATAAGAAGCTATTTTTTGACTCTAGTCATGACAAGTTTTGTAATTAAATGCCATGGTTTCATAACTTGCTTTCTTGTCTGATTTTTTTTTATTAAATCCAGCTCAGTTCTCTTCAGAATTGTCCATTGACATTTACCTCCGATCCTCATCACTTCGTAGAAATTATCTACTGACTTGAATTGACCAGGTGTGTTGCCAAACGTTTTGGGAAGCTCTATGAAACAGAGCTAAACTAAGCGATCTTTAAGTCTTCAGCTAGGTGGATATAGTCTTGGTGTTATAGTCACAGCAGTAGCTAAGTATGTCCCTTTTAATTGTTCAAAACTTATCCCTCTTGAGGAGTCTGTTGTGCTCTTGAAGTTACAAACCAGTCTGTCAGCAAGGGGGCGACAGTAATTTTTGTAGAAACCATTTTAATTATTACTTTCACAAGCCAACGCCTGAAAAAATGCAGATGTCCCAATTACTCTGTTTTCAATTACTTTATTTTTCCAAAATATCTCCAGCATGATCTTACTTTCCTCGATTCTTTTTATTCTTATTATAGAAATATTTTGTCCTTGTGAAACTCTACATGGTTTTGTATCATGTTATAAATACCTCAGAAAAATGTGGACTTTTTTCCAGGGTGCCAGTGGCCATTTATCTATACAAACTATTCGTTTGGCTACTTAAAAGCACTGCTTCTTTCCCTGCAAGTTAAAACAGAGGAAGAGGTTGTTAAAGCTATTGAAATCACCCTCGGACCCAAAAAATATTGTTGATGCTTCATTGAATTTATTGTACACAAGTATGACACAAGAAAAGAGTTGCTTAGGTTGGGGTCCAAAATCACAACAACAAATAGCAACAAACAACATGCCACTGCGAACACCAAATCCTTAATAGAAATAGTGGTTGTCATATTTTTGTAGCTGATTTTTTTGATGTGGTATATTGTTCAATGTAGTGTATTGTATTTTTAACCACAACAAGTTCTTCCATGTATGCAATTTTTATTTAGAACTAATAGTCATCCGTATGACAAAAGGGAGACTATTTTTGGCATGGGTTAAAAACAACGATTAAAAGCTTCTAGTTTCCACTGTCAAGAAAGATTCAAATTTCTTTGAAGCTCGTAAAATTTTGCATCAGAAGCTTCTGTTTGAATTGTTTACCAGATTCTTGGTTTATTCGAGGCAGATAAAATTGGCAGGGTTTTTTGTTTTTGTTTTATTTTTGAAGTTGTTTATGGACGCGGAGGAATTGCTTGGATGCAAGTAATTTTGTAAATTTATTATGCTCATTTTGAAATGAAACTTGACCATAATTATTCCTAACCTCAACACTTTAATTTATACCAACATATGTGTGTTTTTACAGTTATAATTCTTCAATCTCACATCATCATTTTAATTATAGTTGGCTCATGTTCACTTGTTATGGAATTATAGCACTAAAGGCAAGGACTAGATGCCTTTAGCAGCAATCCTTGTTTATTAAAGCATTTAATAAATTTAATAATTAATAATTCAAACATAAGTATTATATATGTTACATATATAAATTGTTGGATAACCATAATTTTAACTTATCAAGTTACCAAGCGCATTAAATGCACTAGGAAGTTTGTCCCATTGTTTTTGAAGAATTCACATGTCTTTTTGAAGAAGCTAGTTTGTCTCGTGGGTTTTGGAGAAGTCTTTCTTTGGGAATGGAAAGTTCAAGTTGTTGTTCCATTTTCGACCTCTGATATGGTATTAGAGGGAGGTTGTGCGATTGATACTGTGATTTCCATTAGGGGAATTTGAGACCTAAATTGGGCCTCCTAAGGAAAACGTACAATCAAATTTCACTTTATGAGAACCAATCACATTCTATGGGATGAAATCATCCCTAATGGTTGAGGCGGGATTGTTTGAGTTAAAGGTACTTACTTGTCACATTATCAATGGTGGATAAAGCTCATGGTTAACCATGGTGGTGCTCTAAGTTATTTTAAAGTCACAAAGTAAAGTACTCATAATAAATGTCATTTACATTTTTTGTATAAAATATTGTTATTGTCATTTCATATTTTTTGAAAGAAACAATCGATATCCTTACACAGATTTCATGTCTTTACACACTTTTCAATAAATATTATATTTTTATATTTTTATATATTTATTTTTAAATTATATATTCATCTTATTTTATTTAATACTAAAATTTCAAATTAATTATAAGTTAATATGTATATATATTTATTATTAATATGAAATAAAATTAAATAAAATTGTAACCTTGTAATTTTAAGATAAATCAAATCTATAAATAATACTTTTATAATATTAATAGCAATGCATAAATATTAAAATTAGAGGAAAAAATAATATTACATTTATTATATTATTTTATATTAATTTTATATATTATATTAATTACATGTTATTATACAATTTAAATAATATAAATTTTAATTAATAGCATATTATATAATTAAGAATTTATGAATTTATATTTATATTTTATTTTAAGTTATTTAAGTACAAAGGATAAATGCATTAGTTGTTCAATGATAATGACTTTTTCTTGAAAAGCTCATTCTTATTTATAGTCACATCAATACAGATTTTTTATTAATTTGATTTTGATACAACTTTTAAATTGAATCTAACTATGGTTACGTGGATTGTGGTGCAAAAAGTGAATTGTAAATTCACAAATATTTTGTTATTGGTTTAACTATTAGTTTATTATTTCCTTAGGACGTCCATTTTAGACCTCAAAATTCCCCTAATGTTTTCATATGTGCAGCGAGTGTGAGAAATCACTGAGGGTATGGTGCAGACTTACTGAGGGTGTGGCACATAGAATATTTTTTATTGCACATAGAATAACTGGAGCTGTTGAGAACGTGGATTCTATGTGAAGTTCGAGTATGTGTAAGGGTGTGTCGATAAAGAGCTGTACATTTTTCTATGACAGGAATTTGGCCTGAGCATCTCAAATCCAAACGACATAATGATTCTTGCTTGCATTTTGTTGGCATGGAGTTGAACAAGAAGTTTCTGTGGTATTCTTGACATTGCATTCGATGGTAATTTGAGAAAATTCCAATTTTTTAAGGCAGCAAAGTCACATGAATTATGCTTTTTATTTTTCATTTACTCTGGTTTCATTGATTCTATAAGCTCATATGTTTTGTCTGCCAAGACCCTATTAGGTAGATTTATATAAACCATTTGCATTCATAGTTTAGTCGCCGCAATTGTTGCATGATTAAAACTTGTTTAATTCAGGGCACTCTGAAATGAAGTTTTGGTTTATTTCGAATGAAATTGAGGATTCAATATTTTAAAAGTGGGATATTTTAAAAACTGAGGTTATTTATGACAAAATGGGTTTTTATGAATCTCAACCTCTTTATTGTCAATACACTTCTCCAAGTTCAAACTAAGTGAAATAAAGTTTTGGTCGTTGTTATGGATCCCTAAGTTCATGAAAATTTCTAAGTAAAATTTAAATTACGGCCGTGATATAAGTTTGTGGTCATTTTTTCTTTTTTTTCATTGACAATATTTTAAAGGATAGGAGTCGTGTAGCTATTGTCAAACCAGGAGGTAACTCCTCAAAACTGAAATTGTGTATTAGCTGAAGAATGTACATGCTCTTATAGATGGGAGGTGAGGCTATTGGGATTCAGCTCCCAATGACTCTTGGCCTTC
The DNA here is from genome assembly GCA_034641835.2 of Pinus albicaulis. Lineage (NCBI taxonomy): Eukaryota > Viridiplantae > Streptophyta > Pinopsida > Pinales > Pinaceae > Pinus > Pinus albicaulis. Next base: position 1,094,257,989 of record CM076575.1, on the reverse strand, counting down.
CTTATTTCCTAATAATAAATAATATACAAAAATACATGTGCACACCCATCCATAGGATTAGGTGTCAACATTCCCCCCTTTAATCCGAAGGGATGTTGGTGAGTCCAAGCATCGATCTGAACTTTTCAAACTTTTCTCTTCCAAGTGATTTGGTGAAGATGTCAGCAGTTTGCTCATTTGTGGAACAATGATGTAGATGGATGGTTTTGGCATGAACATGATGTCGAATTAGATGGTACTTTGTATTGATGTGCTTTGTTCGATCATGGAACTTTGGGTTCTTGGCCAACTTTATTGCAGAAGTGTTGTCGATCATGAATGGAGTGGAATACATTTGTTTCATCTGCAAATCTTCCAGGATTTTCCGGAGCCACACAATTTCCTTTGTTGCTTCAGCTGCTGCTACATATTCTGCCTCGGTCGTGGAATCTGCTGGAACTGACTGTTTGCGTGATCTCCATGAGACAGCTCCTGATCCAAGACTCATGGTGTAACCTGTAGTAGACACGCCTGTTTCTTTGTCGCCATCAAAGTCTGAATCAGAGTATCCGATCAAGATGAAGTCGCCTACCTGTGTATATTTGAGTCCAAAGTCTTGAGTCCCCTTCAAGTACCTTAGTACTCTTTTTGCAGCAGACCAATGTCCTTCACAAGGTTTCTGCATGAACCTTGAGAGGATTCCAACAGCAAATGAGATGTCAGGTCTGGTGGTGGTCGGATAGATAAGACTTCCTACAAGCTGTCTATACTTATTTGCATCCTCAAATTCCTTCCCTTCAACAGATGTGAGCTTCAAGTTTTGTTCCATTGGAGTGCCTAAGGGTTTACAATCATCCATGCCAAATTTGTTCAAGAGATCTCCAATGTACTTCTTCTGAGAAAGAAAGATGAATTTGGGATGTTGAATTACTTCAATACCCAAATAGTAATGAACATGACCCAAATCAGTCATTTCAAAACCTTTCTTCAACTCTTTCTTCATGGATACAATATAGCTCTCATTGTTTCCTGTTATCAAAAGATCATCTACATATACCACAAGATATACAACTGTTTTTCCAACTTTCTTAACAAACAAAGTTGCATCATCAAGATCAAATTGTTTGAAATCAAGTTTCAGAAGATGCTCGGTCAATTTCTCATACCAGGCTCGTGGTGCTTGCTTGAGGCCATACAAGGATTTTACAATTTTGCAAACTTTGTGTTCTTGACCCTTTATCACAAATCCTTCTGGCTGGGACATATAAAATTTCTCCTTTAGATCTCCATTCAAGAAGGCTATTTTTACATCCATCTGATGGACTTTCCATCCATTCTGAGTTGCTAAGGCAAAGAGAGTCCGGATGGTGGTCCATTTTGCTGTGGGAGCAAAAGTTTCTTCATAATCGACTCCTTCTTTCTGTGCGAATCCTTTTGCCACAAGCCTGGCCTTGTGCTTGTCAAGTGAGCCGTCTGCTTTGTACTTGTTCTTGTAGACCCACTTACAGCCAATTGGTTTCGTTCCCAAGGCGGATCAACCAGCTTCCAAGTGCCATTCTTTATCAAGGCATCATACTCCTTCTGCATCGCTTCTTTCCATTCATCATGAGAAGCGGCTTCTTTGAAGGAAGTTGGTTCATGATATGTAGACAAACTCAATTCACAGTTATAAGCAATATCCATATCAACAGGGGAATCAGAATTATCTACATCACCTTCGATTTCTTGAGTGGAACTTCTTGTTCCTGTTTTTCCAACCTCATCGGGATGAACATCCTCCAGTGTCTTTGTCAGCCATTTGGGGGGACCTTTCTGAGATGGCCCTGGCTGGTCACTTGACTGAGTTGGGATTGATTCAAGATTCAATCTCCCAATTCTGTCAATCACATCATCCAATGTGTCATCCGTGGTTGTTTCTTCATGTGGGGAGAGTGTGGTTCAGGAAATGATTCCACAGTTTGATTCAATATCGGAATCCCCCCTTCAAGGTGTGGAATCACATTATCAAATTCTTTGAAAGACTTTGCATGTGTGAATCTATCCAGGCGATCAAGTTGCCGCTCAACAACCTTGTCGCTCTTGGATGATTCAAGAAATATGACATCTCTTGCTATCACAAACTTCTTATTTGCTTCATCATAGAGACGATATTCTTTGGAGGTATTGGAGTACCCCAAGAAGATACATTTTCTGCTTCTAGCACCAAGTTTGTTCCTTTGACCCTTGGGTATCAAGGCATAACAGGTGGACCCAAAGACCCTGAAATGCTTTACTGAAGGAATGTGGCCATGCCACATTTCAAAAGGAGTTTTGTTTCTAATTGAACTTGAAGGACACCTATTCTTTATGTAAACAGCACATAGAACTGCATCATCCCAAAACATCAATTTCACATTCTTGAAAAATAACATGGAGCGAACCATATTTAAAATAGTTCTGTTCATTCTTTCAGCTACACCGTTCTGTTGTGGATTATATGGCACAGTTGTTTGATGTTTGATTCCATGTTGACGAAGATAATTTTCAAATTCGTTTGAAGTGTATTCTTTTCCATTATCAGTACGTAGAGAGCCAATATGTGTTTGTGCATCATTTTCAATCCATGCATGAAAATTCTTGAAAGTTTGAAAAGCATCAGACTTATTCTTCAGTAAGTAAATCCAACACATTCTGGTGTAGTCATCGATAAATGTCATCATGTATTTGTTTCCATTTGCAGAAGCAATAGGCATAGGGCCACATAAATCTGAATGAACAAGTTCAAGTTTCCTATGTGCTCTTGAGTGTGAATCATGAAATGGCTGTTTGCTATGCTTTCCTAGAATACATGCATCACATTCCTTAGGTTTTCTAGGAATTGTAGGCAGTACATCAACACCATTTTTCTTCAACAAACGAAGGTTGTCATAATTTAAGTGTCCAAATCTAGCATGCCATAAAAGACTTGATGGAAATGTACCTTCATCATGATGTGAACTGAATGCAAAGTTTTGAGCATGAGCAGATGAACCTTTCAGCTTTAAGAGTCTCCCTTCTTCTATTCCCTCCATGACAAGTGAGTGATCTGATGCTGATCTGACCTCTGCCTTGCCATCGAACAAGTGAACTGAGTGTCCTTGCTGCCGGATTTCGATCAGGGACAGCAAGTTTCTCTTCAACTCCGGGAGGTATAGAACCTCATGTAGGATATGATCGGGAAGACCAGGCAGTTTAAGCCTGACTGTGCCAAGCCCTGATGGCTTGAGTTTGGATTTATCTGCGAAATATACTGCTCCATCAACTTTGTCAGTGAATTCTTCAAAAAAATCCTTTCTAAATGTCATGTGACATGTTGCTCCTGAATCTAGCAACCAATCATCTCTCCATGAAGTAAATGAAACATCAAATAGGTTTTCAGTTACTCCATTTTTACAATGTGCTAGAACAGAATGAGCTGATTCAGCTGGTTTACCTTTGTCTTTGTCATCAGTTTTACCTCTGTCTTGATTTGTTTGCTGCTGAGCTTTAGATTGTCTGCCCCCCTTTTCTCTGAAGTTTCTTCTTCGTCTTCTGCCTTCTCTTCCTCTGGATGAACCTGAAGCGTGTCTCTTTTCTCTCTGTGCCAAGTAGGCAACCTCTTTAGAAGATGAAGGGACTGTCATCTTCTTTTGAAGGAGGAGAGAAAAAACTCTGCTGGAAAATTTCTCTTGAAGGAGAGAAAACAAAAAAATCTATTGCTGGAAAATATACTCAATTAAAAGGGCAGAAACTCTTGCTGGAAAAAATTTTCTGAGTTTAAAAACTCTTTCTGGAAACTAAATTTGCTCAGAAAACTTTGCTGGAGACTGAATTTTTAAAAAACACTCTATGCTATAGACTGATTCTGCATAAAAAAATGTATTTTTTTTTGTTTGGGGAAAATAATGTATATGAAAAAATGGGATTATGAATGGGAAGGGGTGGAATTATGAGTGGGAAGGGGGCGGAATAGAATTTGAAATGGCAAAGTGATATATACAAATGGTGGTTTAATATAAAAGGGCGTAATACAAATTATATGGGAGGCAGTATTACACGGTGGGAGGGGCGGAATAAGGTGACAGTGTTATGAGAGGGGCGGACCATAATCGATACACAAAGGTATTAAAACAAATACAGCGTTTTAAGGTATACATGGGACAGCATACAACAATGGACAGCGAAAAGTGACATTGATAGCTAAAAGTGACATGGGACAGCGTTCAATATATAATGGACAGTATATATATACCGTGGAGCGGTATTTAAAAACTTTGAAAGGGCGGTATTACATATGAAATAGACGTAGCGTTTTAAATGGAGGCGTTATTGTCAAACAGCGTTTTAATATATCAAACCACGATTTCAAACAGTGTTTTAAACACAGCGTTAAAATGAGTGGACAGGCGGTATATATATATACAGAGCGTGGACAATGAAGCGGTATTTAAAAAATGAGGCGTGGTATTGTAAAGTCGTGGTATGTTAAAAATGAGGCGTGGTATGTTATAGGCGTGATATGTTATAGCGAGGAGGCGGTGACTGTTATGGGAGGCGGTGACTGTTATGGGAGGCCGCGTAGAATGGGAGGGATGGAGCGATAAGGGGGAACGACTTGTTGTGAGCTCGATGAGGCCAGGTATGCGAGCAGGGTAAATGTGCAGAGGTCGGGAGTAAGGCCGAGGAGGAGTGGCTTAGATGCAGTAGGCCGCTGGCGTAGAACGTATAGCAAATGGAAAGGGGATGTTATAAATGGAAATGGAGTTTTATTAAAACTGAAAAAATCGAATTGACAGGGAGGCTGCGTTAATTGTGTGGAGCGGCGTAGTTAATGCATGTAGGAGCAGGATTTTCATGAGTGATAAGGGTTTGATGGTAAGCGATGGCGTGTGAGTAATAGAGAGCGCTGTATTGCAAAGGAGGGAGCGCTGTATTTGAAAATGGGAGGTGAGGTGAGCGCAGGAATAAATGGAGAGGGAGGTGAGGTGAGCGCAGGAATAAATGGAGAGGGAGGTGAGGGCGCAGGAAGAAAGGAGGGGGGAGGTGAGCGCAGGGATAAATGGAGCGTAGGGATGAATGAGGAGGCCCAAAAGGGCGTTACATAAACAATTTGAACTTGAATCTGCAGAAGACAGAGTTGCAGGACTGCTGGAATGGCAGAGCCTGCAATTTGCAGATTGACAGAGCCTGCAGTCTGCAGGAGTTGGAGCTGCAAATGTCAGTGCTATTTAGGGAAAAAAAAATGCAGAATAACAGTCTAGCAGTTAATGAGCAGCAAAAACATTAAAAAATATTAACTGAGCAAAGGGTAGGGAGTTACACCACAGGGTAGAAATGCCAAATGTGGAGCTGGCTTTGATACCATGTCAAACCAGGAGGTAACTCCTCAAAACTGAAATTGTGTATTAGCTGAAGAATGTACATGCTCTTATAGATGGGAGGTGAGGCTATTGGGATTCAGCTCCCAATGACTCTTGGCCTTCCTTATTTCCTAATAATAAATAATATACAAAAATACATGTGCACACCCATCCATAGGATTAGGTGTCAACAACTATGATGGTTTTGGAGTGGTGAAATACAATTTTTTTTTTTGTGCTAGAATAAATTCAAAAAAAAAAAAGGAGAGAGGGCCATATTTTCCAATTATTTTCAAGTTATGAAGCTTAATATAATTCTATGACTTGTGCTTCAAGGTCTTATTATTTGTGACTAAAGAACCATTAAAGTTATTGCTAAATAAAGTGTTATTATTTAGGCATTAAAGTTATTAATTGGTATTTGAGGATTCATAAGTTTAGTATAATGGCTAATGTATATGAAGAATTTTATTTATCTCACTCTGACAAGATAGACGGTAAAAAATATGCAAGTTGGAAGTTTAAGCTAAAAATATTCATGGAAGGCTACAATATATGGATGATCGTTTCTTGATTTGAAGTCAAGCAAGAGCCCCCTTAAGCCACAATTGCTGCAATTTAAGATTGGGAGTGACGGGAGAACAAAGAAAAAGTGATTTTGCAGATATTCATTAAGGACAACATTATTCCACACATTAAAAAGTGAAAAAAATTCAAGGAGAGATAGGACACTCTAAAAAATTTATATCATATAAAGAATACTAATCCAATATTGTATTGAAAGAGTAAACTTCTTTCAATTAATATGGAATGAAATGAAAGTATGGGTGATTTTATTTCTAGAATTAAGGATCTATAAGATAAATTTGGTGACATTGGTGAAACAATATCTAATACATATTTTGTTTTTGTGAGATTAAATGTAATTATTAATGAATATCCAATGTTTACCACTCGTCTTATAGCTATAGGAAGGCTCCTACGTTTGATGAGTTGACAGGTATACATACGCACGTAGAAGATCGAAGAAGAAGTCTTAATCACAAATCTCCCAATTCATATTTAGAATTGATGGCTAAAAGGATGCAGCCCTTCAAAGGAAAAAATGGTAGAAAAATAAAGGAAAAATGTTAGACGTAAAATCATTTCTAGGTAGAACTTCACCAAGGTCAAATTCAAAATCAAGTAGAGATGATGTATGTTATTACTGCGGAAAACATGGTCATTTTTCTAAGAATTGCATGAAGAGAAGGTATAATCAATTTAAACAAAGAATGCATACAGGAAATTATGTTGATAGAGATGAGGAAATCAATCATGATTTTGTCAACCTTAACTTATTTGGGTCCAATACTGCTTTATCAACATAAAAAGATGATGATAATGATTTTTTTAAAAGACTTTGGCACATCAATCCACATGTCATGCAAAAGAGATTTCTTTTACACTTATCATGAAGTTAATAATGGTCCACACATCTATTTAGGAGATAATACATAATATGAAGCTAAAGGATATGGTGAAATAAGTGTTAAGATGCCTAATGGACAACGAAATAAAATTCAAAATGTGGCGTATGTTTGAGGGTTAAAGAAGAACTTAATTTTTGTCTCTACTATTGCAAATAAATGTTTAAAAGTTGAATTTGTGAAACCAAATTTTTTGATAAAGGATATGTAGGAAAACTACAAGGTTGTTGCAAAAGGAAAGAGAGTTGGAGGATTATACAAGTTGGATCTAAAAAATAATGGGGATCAAGCACTGGCATCAATGGGCATGTCAAATACATATCTTTGGCATCAAAGGTATGGAAAATTAAATCATAATGACCTAATGTTACTACAAAAGAAAATGATGCTAAAAGGCCTTCCAAGTATTAAGGATGAACACTTTGAATGTGAAGGTTGTGCACTAGGAAAATAAGATAGGGAATAACTTCTTGTACATGAAAATAGAATAAAATTTGAAACACTTGAATTAGTGCATAACAACGTATGTGGTCTTATGTAGACTAGGTCACTTGGTGGAGCATATTACTTTCTTATATTTATTGATGATAGCACTAGATACACTTGGGTGTAACTTATAATAAATAAAAGTGTTGTGTTTTAATACTTTAAATAATTCAATAATATGGTTGAAAAGAAGACAATAAAGAGCAGTAAAGATCTTCGATCATATAAAGGTGGTGAGTACACTTCAGGGACTTTTTTCAAAATATGTAAACAAACTGGGATTATGCAATAATTTAAAGTACCACATACACCTTATAAAAATGGATTAGTTGAGAGAAATAATAAAACCTTAGTTGAATGTGCTCTTAGTATGTTAAAAAGTAAAGGAATTTTGAATATATTTTTGGTTGAAGCCATTAATACATTTTTATAACTCAAACACAGAAGCCCTACAAAATATCTTGAGCACAAAAGACCATTTGAAGCATTTTATGGTTTTAAACCTCAATTTAGTCATTTAAGGATATTTGGATGCAATGCCTTTTCTCATATTCCTTAAGAGGATAGGATAAAATTAGATGCCAAAGCTATCAAATTCATTTTTATTAGATATTGTACTAATAAAAAAACATATAAAATGTATGATATAAGTACTCACAAGGTGTTTTCAAGTAGAGATGTTATAATTCATCAGCATGCAGATAAACAAATAAAATAAGATGAACATAATGTATGTCATCGTCCGTACGAAATATTTAGAGAAGAAGAAGAATTTGTGGAATCATCTCAAGCTAAGGGAAGAATGGACATTTCAAAAGACATTTTAAGAAGTTAAATTCCATAAATAAGTGATGAAGGAAATCCACACAGAAGAAAGGGAGGATAATGTACTCCATAGTGTAATGAGCCTCTAAGAAGGTCCAAACGCAAAATTCAAACCCCTATCAGATATAAATATTATGCTTTAGTGTCTCGAGTAATGACTTTTTTTTAGCCTTTAAATTATGAACAAGCCAAAACTCATAAAGAATGGATGGAATTTATGAAAGAAGAATATGACTCAAAAATGAAAAATAAAACTTTGTAATTAATAGATTTAACTAAAAATTAAGTCCCTATAGGATCTAAATCGCGGGACAAGAAAAAATTAATGTTGATAATAGCATAGAAAAGTATAAGGCAAAGATTGGTTACACAATTTTATTCAAAAAAGGAAGGTATAGATTATGAAGATAACTTTTCTCTGGTTGCAAAAATGAATACAATCAGAATAATGATAGCAATGGACACTAAATATGATCGTAAGCAACATCAATTAGTTGTGAAGTCAACTTTTATAAGTGGGGAATTAAAAGAGGATATTTATCTTTTCAACTAGAATGATTTGTAAATGAGGGACAATAATATCTTGTATGCATGTTAAAAAGGACCTTATATGGACTAAAACAGACACCCAAATCTTGTTATGATAAAATCGATAAATTCTTCTTTGAGAAAGGATGTAAGAAAAGTAAAAATTATCATAATTTGTATATAAACTGAGATAGAAATGGTTTATAAAATTAATATCTATCTGTGTTGATGACCTAATAATAACATGGAGTGCTACTAAATTTATTAAAGATATAAGAATAAAGTTATCATAAGAATTTGAGATGAAGGATCTTGGACAAATAAACTATTTTCTAGGTCTTGAAGTATGGAGAGATAATGGAAGGAATTTAATCACACAAATAAAATATACAAATGAGGTACTAAAGATATATTTCCTATGAAAGGATGTAAATCAATGAGTGCTCCATTGGAACAAAATATCAAATTAAGAAATTATGATGGAACAAAAGAGGTGAATGGAACATTACATCGACAATTAATCAGAATCCAAAATTATTTGACTACCACTATACCAAACATTTCTTGTTCAGTAAGCATACATAATCAATTCGTTGATAAGCCTCGTGAAAGCCATTGGACAGCTGCAAAAAGGGTCCTTCTATATTTAAATGGAACTATAAATTTTGGTATTAAAAATACTAAAGATTATAATGTTGAATTGGGAATTCATTTTGATTCTGACTCGGCTGGAAATCCAAATGAAAATAAATCCACCACTAGATACGTGTTCAATATATGATCATAAACTATATCATGGAGTAGTAAGAAACAACCAACAATTTCCTTGTCATTGACTAAAGCAGAGTATAAAGCATTTTGTAGTGCCACCTGCGAAGAAATATGTCTCATAAGGATACTTGAAGATGTTGTACAACCTTAACAAGGACCTACAATGATTAGATATGATAATCAAATCACCATAAAATTGGCGAAATGGTGCAGAGGAAAAACAATTCAAAACACACACCAAATTTTATTGATTAAATGACACTCCAAAACATTGATTTCTCCAAAAGATTACATGGTTGTTTATTTAGATGAGACAAGTCACTCAGATATCTTCAAGAGAAAATTCCTCTTCTATATTTGGAGGATGTTGACTGCTATCATCTCAATTTTAGGATTTTATCGTAACTTCCCTATCTCCTAATTAATTCTACAATGATTCACTAATTCTAGAAGTTCTTTAATGCTCCTACAATCATATGTTTTTCTCCTGAAGTTCTTCAATGCTCATACCATATTTTGAAATCGCTGTTGTTTTCATCCAAGTAGCATCTTCGACTAGTTGATTCTACCATTTGACCAAGTATTGAATATACTCTTTCTTTCTAGTCCTTTTAGCCACTCTTTGATCAATGATGGATTCAATATGCTTTGTTGGTGCTAGAGATAGATGCTTCTCCCACTGAACTTCATCATGACCATGTGGATTTGTAGAATCATCCAGTGGTTCCTTAAGAGGGTATAGATCAGAAACATTAAATATTGGTGAAATACCAAAGTCTTTGGGTAGTTCTATTTCATAAGCATTCAAGGAAAATTTCCTCAAAATTTTGCATGGTCCAATATTTTTCAGTTTTAACTTATTATATGCCCCTTTAGGAAATATTTCTTTCCGAAGATGTGCCATAACCATGTCTCCAACATTAAAGTCTAATTGTCTTCTTTTGGAATATTCTTTGTGTTTATACTTGTTGCCACTTTCTTGTAGTTGTTTCTTGACTTTGTCGTGTGTTTCATGCATACTTGCTACAAAATATTCACTATTTGAACTTCTGAGTTGTTGTTTTCCTAAGTTCCTCAACCCATAAATACCTCTTGGATGCATCCCATAAAAATTTTTAAAGAAAATTATTCCAATGCTTCTGTTGAGTGAATCTTTATATGTAAATTTTGCCTAAGCAAGAACCTGATCCCACTGTTTGGTATGTTCACTTACCAAGCTTCTCGAGATATTTCCAAGGCTCCTATTTACCACATAATTTTGACCATTAATCTGGGGATGATATGCTGAGCTGAAACTCAAATTAGTTCCCAAATTTTTCCATAGAGTCCTCAAGAAATGACCTACAAGCTTAGTTTCTCTATCAAAAACAACGCTTTTATGTTATCCATGCAATCTAACTATTTCTTGGAAGAACAAGTTTGCTATGTTTGTTGCATTATTTATCTTTTTGCATGCCATAGAGTGTGCCATTTTTTAGAATTTATCAACAAAAACAAATATTGAATCACGTCCCTTTTGTGTTTTATGAAATCCCAGTACAAAATCCATACTTATGGAGTCCCATGGTTGATTTTGTATTGGTAGGGATTGATAGAGTTCAGTGTTATGAATTATTCCTTTTTCATATTCAGATATCCTACATCTTTCAACAATTTTCTTTACATATGTTTTGACGTTAGGCCAATAATAAAATTCTTTTAACCGTGCTAGAGTTTTATCTTGCCCAAATTGACTTGCTAAACTCCCACCATGTTTTTCTTTCAAAAAAATTTCCCTCATTGAACATCTGGGAATGCATAACTATTTTCCCTTGAACAGAAGTCCCTCTTGTATCATGTAGTCTAACCATGGAGTTCTATCTCTACTTACAAGATTTTCACAAGATTCGTAAGCTTCATTAAAATCTGGATCATCTTTATACATATCTTTTAGCTCATCAAATTTTAAGACATTTACTTGGAATTCTCGCAAAATTGAATTGATTTTTCTTAATGCATCTGCCACTTTGTTTTATTGCCCACTTTTATAGTTGATGAAAAATGTAAAATTTTGTAATAATTAAACCCATTTAACATGTCTTTAACTCAATTTTTTCTTATTATTGATAAATTTTAAAGCATGATTATCTGTGTAGAGGATGAACTCTTTTGGCATAAGATAATGTCTCCATTTCTTTAATGTTTGTATGATGAAATCAAATTATTTATCATAAAAAGAGTAATTTTTCTGGGCCTCGTTAATTTTTTCACTGAAGTAGGCAACTGGTTTTCCTTCTTGACTTATGAAATCTCCTATGGCAGTCCCACTGGCATCATTCTCCACCTAAAACAGCTTATTAAAATCTGGAAGCGCTAAAACAGGTTGTTCTGTGATATTTTTGTTTAATAATTGGAAGCTTTTATTAGCTCCTTTTGTCCAATGGAATGGTTATTTTTTCTCTTTAATAGTTTCTACAATTTGAACACATATGCCACTAAAGTTTTTAACAAATTTTCTGTAAAAACTTGCCAATCCATGAAAACTTCTTACGTGTAAAATGATTTTGGGAGTTAGCCAATTATTATGGCCTTCACTTTCTCCTAATCCATATTTAAGCCTTCCCTTGAAATTACAAAACCAAGTATAATAGTTTTTTCTTCGTGAAACTACTTTTATTTAGATTTATTAGAGATTTATATTGTTGTAGTTTCTTCAAAACCAGCTTAATATGTCTTAGGTGCTCTGCTTTTGATTGACTATAATTTAGGATATCATCAAGATAAACTATCACAAATTTTCCAATGAATTCTTTTAACAGTTCATTCATTAGTCTCATAAAAGTGTTGGGAGCATTCGTAAGTATGAAGGGAATTACCAACCATTCATATAAACCATTATTAGTTTTGAATGAGGTTTTCCATTCATCACCTTCTATAATTCTGATTTGACGATCTCCACTTTTTAAATATGTGTTAGCAAAACATGCAGCACCGCTTAGGAAATATATAAGTTCAACAATAAGGGGTAATGGAAACCTGTACCAGATTGTTATTTTGTTGATTTCTCAAGAATATGTGAACATCTTGCATTCACCATCCTTCTTTGGAGTTAACATTGTTGGAACAACACACAGACTTAAAATTTCTCGTATGAGACCTTTATCCAGCGATTCCCGCACTTGATTTTTAATTTCTTCATTCTCCATTGGAGCCATTATGTAATATGCTTTGTTAGGAAGGCTAGCACCTGGACTGAGATCAATATGATGGCTAATACTTCTAATGGGATTCAATTCATCAGGCAAGTCATCCACTACAATATCAATAAATTCATTCAACATGTTTTTAATTTCTTTTGGAAGATCATTCAAATTTGAACTTGTGAGAACTACCTTTGATTTAACAATCAAGGAAAAAATTATCTCCTCATCCTTGATTTCTTGGAGAAATTATTTCCCACTAAGTAACATTACCATGAATTAGTCTTCTTCTAGTTCTTTTTCATTCTTCAATGGCAAAAGTACCTCCTTTTGACCATCCTTCTCAAAAGTGTAAGTATTGTTCCTTCCATCATGCATTGATTTCAGGTCATATTGCCATGGTCTTCCAAGCAATATATGACACACATCCATAGACATAATCAGAAACAAATTTATGCCTATAACATCCTATTTGAAACTCCACTTCACATTGTTCATTAACTAATATCTCATGTCCTTTTTGCAACCATGAACCTTTGTAGGGAGTAGGAAGTTTAGTTTTCTTTAAATTAATCTTTTATACCATTTATGTGCATAATAAATTATCATTACTCCCACTATCAATAATTATTTTACAACACTTTTCTCCTAATTTACAAATAGTTCTGAGAAATGTTTTTATTTGTGTGGGTTCCTTTAGTTCTTCAGCAACCTTTAATAAGGTCGTTTTCATCATTAAAGATTCGCCAGTTTTAGGTTCATTTTCATGTGTAGAGGATTGTACACTTTTTGTATCAATTTATGTTATATGTGTACTTCCTTAATTAGAAAATATTTCTCGACACTCATTAGCTTTATGACTAACTTTGTTACATAGATAACATCTTACCATATAATATTGTCCGCTACGTCTTTGATAAAGTATTCATCCTCTGAAATCTCTTCTTGATGGTTCTGCATGTTGTGAACTGTTGCCTTCTCCTCTTTGAATCATAAATATTTCTCTAGAATATTCTCTGCTTGATTGTCCTCGACTTGATGATCCTCGTCTTCTTATCGTGCTTCGTCCTCTTCCTCTTTGACTCTGCTTTGTTGCCAATTTTTCTTCAATTTTAAGGGCTATATGGTAAGCTTCTTCAAAGCTTTTAGAAATTAAATATTTAATTCATCTTCTATTTAAAATTGCAACCCATTAATATACCTTGCTAAATTTTCTTCATCTTCTTCCATATGACCAGATCTTATACTCAATTTATCAAACTCTTTTATATATTGTTTTACAGACATCAACTTCTACTTGAGATTGTGCATTTCGCGAAAAATATTCAATTGATAATCTCAAAGAAGAAATTTACTTTTGAGCTTGGCCACCATTCGATCCCAACTAGTAATATTCCCTTTGTTTCTATTTTTCCTTTTAGCTTGCAGGCTATCCCACCATAGTACAACATGTCCCTTTAATCTTCTCACCATGAACTTGAATTTCTTCTCATCGGATAATTGAAATATTTATCCATGGTGTTGATCCAATTGATAAATTCTTCAGGATTTAAATTCCCTTCATACATAGGCACGTCTAATCTTGGTTTGGTATTGATTCCCGCGATCATTTTGACCATCTTCTCTTCTGGATTTTCTTCTTGAGCTTCCTTTTCAGAGCTTTCTTCGGCTTCACTAACATTACCGATGTCGACATCTATTTGACGTGTTGTCTCAAATACATCCAATATTGTTCTAATATGTCTTACTTCATCAAGCAGTACTTGATTTGTAGCTCGTATCCCTCAACCAATTCAGACACCTCTAGATCCTGTAGTTCTATTGGTCATCTTATATAATAATTCTTACAAATCCTTTTCCTTAAGGCCTTCTTTAAAAAACACTATATGATTTTTAAAAAATAATAATTAAATATAAAGTATTAACTTTATGTAATCACCTTCACCTTATTTAATGAATACACATGGAACTCATTTCAATGTTCACCTTATTTAATGAATAAATATGGAACTCATTTTTAAAGGAGCATTCACCTTATAATGATAAAAAGGGATTCCCATGTAATGAATAAGTATGGAATGAAAATTAAGTTAATTTTCTTCCAAAAATTTACGCAGAGAACGCAATAATCAAATAAAGACTCGGTTGTCTTAATATAAGGAACTTGAAACAAAGAGAAACACACATCTTTCCATTTTGAGTGAGTTGTAATGCAAATTTTGTTAGCCAAAGGCAGATCTGACTTGTACACTCGCTGCATAAACCCAAATCTTCATGTACAACGCATAAAGTTTATTAAACATTTCACAGTTCTACTTTCCTCAGATTCTCACATGCGGGTCTTCAATTTTTGCGACTCTTCAATGCGGGCAACATTCAACCCACGCAACAAATTTAATCTTTCATCACACATAATATCTTGAAAGCTACGCAAAATCATAAACAATTATCTGGAAAAATATGCTTTATTCCATGTTATCTAGGTCATGCATACACGGTAGCAAGCATCCCTCAACAGGTCGGTCTACACCAATATTTTTTTCTATAAGAAATGCAATTGCCACCTCCCTTCTCAATTTTCTAGCAATCCAGTAAAAACATCGTCCTCCAAGGAGCCACGACAATCGGTAGATGCTCCAGCAATCATTTCTTTTTTTCACAACGGAACCGCAACTAAAATTCTCAACGATGACAGAGACAAATCATTTAGGTGGTACGATATCTAAAACCTCAATTAGCAACCAATTCTAGTGATCAAAAATCTCCAACCAAGCTAATCATGTCTCTTTGTGATCTAAAATAGAAAACCTTGTGGGATGATTTCTCCATCACATGAAAGATTTTGCAGTAAAAGTGTCACTCCTCTCAACATAAGCCTTGCACTATACAGAAAATATTTTTTTGCGCTATTATGCCAAAAATTGTGTAGAGAATAAGCAATTCAAAACACACACCAAATTTTATTGTTTAAATCACACTCCAAAACATTGATTTATACAAAAATTTACACAGCTATTTATTTAGAGGATAGAAATCTCTCCAATCTCTTCAAGAGAAACATCTTCCTAGATATTTGGAGGAAGTTGAGAGCGATCCTCTCAACTTTAGGATTTTATCCTAACTTCCCTATCTCCTAATTAATTCTAGAATGACTCACTATTTTTAGAAAATTCTAGATTCATTAATTAAATAATTGCATAAAAATTAAGCATGAGATGCTCCTGCATCACGGACAATACTGTATGTCATGCAAGGTCAAAGCATATTAATGCAAAACATCACTTTGTAAGGGGAAAATTCCAATCCGAAAGGAAATTGACTTATTATATTGTAATAAAAATGAAAATTTGGTTGGCATATTCACTAAGCCTCTTGCGAAGGCTAAATTTGAGATTTGTAAAAGTTATGTGTTGTATAAAATCGAGATTATTTTGTAAGCCTAGATGAGACTTAAACCAACAAACATGTCAATCAACAGTATTCTTGTGTCTTATGCATTGTTCTATAGCGCATTTTCTGTGTTTGTCATATCGTTGGAATTAAGGGGGAGTTTTGGATAATAGTAATTCCAACCTATGAAGCTACCAACCACATTAAATGCACCAGTAATTTTGTCTTGTAGTTTCTGGAGATTTCACCTAGCTTCTTGAAGAAGTTATCACCACTGATAATTCTTGTAGTATAGGCGCTTCCTCATCCTGTATAAAGCTCCTTCTTTGGAAATGGAAAGTTCAGGTTGGTCTTCAGTTTATAAACATTGATTTAAATAACATGGGAGAAGATTTATGGGCATTTATATCCACTTTTTTATGGATATTATATCACTTTATTACAATAATATGGGTTATTATTTTGTATCATGAATACCATATGCCTAAAAAAACCATAACTCACTTGATATAGCACTTGTTCATATGATTTTCTTTTTGAAATTAATCAACTTCACCTCCCTCATCCAATTATAAGTAATCAAATTTATATTCAATATTTACACATTTTGTTGAGGTCGAACAATCATTTCCTTTCTTTTTTCCTAGAATTATGCCTAATTGTTCCCTGATGATGGGTGTAACGTAACGTCCATCTGAAATGTTCGATATCATAAATCTGAATACATCGTACAATTACGGTAAGTGATTTTGGAAACGTACGTACCCAAATATTGTATAATATTATAACATAATGTATATATTTCCTATTTACAATCATAGATCCACCTTAACTTTGGATCCACCAAGCTTGTAGAGGGATCAAATCCCACAAGATGCAAACATCTTTCTAAATGCAAAACTTTAGAAAAAGTTTTCACTTTGAGAGATTTGATTCCTCTTTGTGCTTAGTAGAGTAAGAGTTAATGTCTCTCCTATTTCTTAATGATAATATATATATCTATATAAATTTCACATGAGACACTGCCAATTTTAATTTTAGTAAGACTTGATAATACATATAGTTATATAAATATGCACTTTGCAAATATTTTTATGGTTTGTTTAATATATTTTCAATTTAATTTCTAAACAGTGTGTTTAATATATTTTGAATTTAATTTTTAAATGTGTTATACATCATATTTCTGTTTTTGTAACATTGGAGGCACTATATCTTCATCATGTCCAATATATCACCCCAATCGAGGCGGAGAATTGAACGGGTGACTTCACATCAAGAAGTACCTTAACAAATCACCCAACCATCGTCTATCCAACCGGTGACTTCACATCAAGGAGTACCTTAACAAAACACCCAATCACCTTCTATCCAAGACCCTACGAAATTGTTATACATCGTATTGATTATATATAGAATTGTAAAATATCATGGTTACTAATATGAATCATCATTATTTTAACTTAGATGGTAAAAACGATATTAATATATATATCTGTGTGTTTGTGTGTGTGAGAGAGAAATGTATATAATTTTTTTTTTTTTAATAAATTTTATTAATAATAAAATAAAACTATAATATAACAATTTGAAGGAATAAAATTATTATTTTTATCATTTTTTTGTGGGTAAATATTATTTTTTTCTATTATTTGATCAAATTCCTTAAAGAAACACTTTATCTAATGTATATCCTTCCATAATTAATTTTATAACACTTCTTGACAAAATAATGTATAGGCATATTATATATTATAAATTATTTTCTCCATTTGTTTAATAAATAATATTTTACTATGGTTTTATCAATCTAACATATAATTGGAGATGGAGAAGGAAGACTTTTGCTACTCACTTCAATATATGTATCCATAAAATGTGATAATATAAGTTGGTATATGCATGTATACTAGTCTACATCCATCTTAAGTTTGGATATACCATGTGCCACAAGGGATCAAAACCCCTTTCACTATAGAAGAGGTTTAGTAGATCCAAAGGTAAGATGGGTAGTTTAATTTCCATCTATAATTAGCATATATTCCTCATGAATACTATCAGTCAATAACCATGGGTTCTCATAAACTTGGAACTCCAAGACGAAAATGTCAATTTTCTTGTAACTACTTCACATAAATTAATAAAAATAATAATTTTATCCTACAATTTTTGTTTTTATTATTTTAGTTTGAAGTTATTTTTATTTAAGTTAAGGTTAATTTTTTTTTTTTTACTTGGTCAAAATTTTTATAGAGAATTACATTACATTACAACATCTCTACAATAGGTAGATAGATAGGGTGTCCTGGTGCAATTACATTACATTACATTACAACTTTTCCTCAAGTTCTTCACTCAAAAAAGAGGCTTTCACCTGGAAAGATTTGATCCCTCTCGTTACTTGATAGATTCGGAATTAAAATGGATTAAGCTAATTGCTAATACAATCTATATATGCTAAGGTATACACTTTTACTCTACCATACATTTTCTTACATGAACTCTTCCAAATTTTGAGAGATAGCTTAGTATAAAAAGTGGCATATTGCTAATTCGAAATGTAGATCATCTATATCAACGATTCAAATCCATCACTCTATTCATCGAGTTATAATCACATTTAAATTTACATTAAAATCGTTGAGGCCATTTTGTAGAAGAATTTATACCTAGAGTGCATATCTAAAAAGAGGGAAAAGGATCATCTACTTAGCGTGTGCCATCTTAAAACCCTTTAAAAGATGGAAGTAATGTCCTGTTGCCCGTCTATTATCAGTGTCAACCAGAAGGAATGCACAAGTAGAAGGAAAAGCGTGTGAGAGAAAGTTAGGATAGTCATCGAATAGATAGAAGCTACGGCTACGATTCATGAAGGATACTACAATAGTTTGCGAAGGAGAATTTCATGTTATACAACTACCTTGAATCTGAAAAGTAAAGGAAAATGTTAATAATATAAGATAATTCAAATCACAATGTGAATAAAGCTACGATAGAAGTCACCGCTGAAAATATGTAGTTTCTTCAATTTACGTCTTCATTTCAAACGAACAACTGTCTAACTTAACTACTCTACCAACAAACATGCAAGGAGAGGAACATATTGTTAGCCATGATTTTTTCTAAAAAGTCAAGTGTTCATGGTTCTCGCACTTCGATCATGAACTCCACTCCTAGTATCACCTCGCAACAATAGTTGCTAAATTTCCGTTTGGAAATTTCCAATAATCAATAATTAGAGCAACCATTAGGGGAAATAAATATCGAGTAAATTTGAGTCTGTCGTTAATAGTATATGAGCTTGATATTATAAACAATTATTATGTAGATAGAAAAGATTTAACTTCTATGAAATATTTTAGTAAGTTAGAAATTAAATTTTATAATTATATGAACATAAGTTATGTGAGTGTGATGTATTAGTAAGACATGGTATTGTAACAAAGTCTATTTACAAGCTAACAATCTCTCTGAGAAATCTGGATGGAAAGTGAGAGTGTAAGAATCTTGTTAAATATATATATATTTAACCCATTATTAATTATTTTGATAACTAATAATAATATTAATAATTTAAAGTAAAGGTATAATTAAATTTTATGATTTTTTCTAATATTGACAATGTGAGATGTATCACAAGGTAAGCTTTTTATGGCTATAAACTCCATCCAATTTATATAGTTTCCCTTGCTTATGCATCTCTCATTTTTTATAAAAATTAATATGATAGCTGGTATGCTCTTCTTCAATTGTAGATAATGAGTTACTATGAGTGGCACACAAAGATTTACTACTTTGACAACTAGATATGAAATGAACCCCATAGATCAAAATAGATGGGAAGATTTACTAGCTAGATATTTTGAGCATATGGAGGAGGCACAACACTAAGTGAGTAACGCATATCGGTTCAAGAGGTTGTTTAGGTTAGAATGATGATTAATCGTAATGATCTAATGAGAGAGTGGTTGGATCTCTTTATTGAAAATGAGGTTTGAAGACCACATCTACGTGAAAAGAGTTTAATAGCACATTACACATGATGTATCTCTCATGCATAGAAGGGATGGAGGATCAAATTGATGAATGAACTATCTGAATACATAAAATAGTGGAAATGTACACTAACTTAAGGTTATTTTGTTCTAAGACTTATTATTGAGGCATACATATTGGAGTGTGGTGGTGCATGGAGTTATGTATGATCAAATTGTGGAATGGACCACTTAGTTACAATATGGTAGGTGTACTATTATGCTAGTTTGAAGGGGAGGGGAGATTGAAGGGGAGAGCCAAAATGTGGTATTTGATGGCAATTGAATGATATGAGAGAATGTAGCCTAGAAAAATGGTAGATAGTTACCCATGTCTTCTTGTAGATTGCAAGGAAAGTTTAAGAGGAGATTGTTAGTGTAATTAGGCTAAACTTAACTTAGTCAAAGTCAGTTTACCATTTTGATTTTATGGTATTTTAATGTAATGGAGCCTATTTAAGTGCATGATGGCTCCATTGTTAGTGTCTTTTGGCCTTGAGAGGGCATGGTAAAAGAGGAGAGGAGAAGACACTAAAAATGTTGAGAATTTTTCTCATGACATAATAAAAGGCCTAGGTATTTCTTTGTGGATGTAAACTAAATTAGATTAACCACTTCATTTTTTTCTCCAAAAATTGTCATGACTTGTTTGCTTATTATTACTCTGATAGGAAGGCATGCCTCTTTTGAAATAATTTTCTGAAATTTTGAATTAATTATAAATAATTATTAGGTGGCTAGTAGAGATTCATCCTCGACTAAATATTCTAAAATATTCTTAGCTGAGTCACATATAAAAGTTTGAGGTTAATCGCAAAAATAGTTTTACCATTTATTTAATTGTAATTACATTGATTAATTAAAAAAGTATATATCATATCACTTGAAATGAATTATATTTTTTTAAATATGTAATATTGATAAACCAATATTTGCATATTATCGTCCAAAGGAACCCCACCATGTTAAATAGATGGGCGAGAAGAGTGTGACTTTAAACTGAGGGGAGGGACACATGTTCAAGATTATGTTAGAGTATTTCATGAGGATAAACCTCACAATAGAAAACCCCTTACGTTCAAGATTATGTCAAAGAATATCATGAGAATAAACATCACAATGGAAAACCCCTTTAGCACAATTATGATATCGTAACAAAACCTATTTCAAAATTAAAAATCACTATAATTAAAATTATTACCTACACCTATCCTATAAATATACAACCTCATATAAATACTTGACCTACACCTATCCTATAAATATACAATCTATGTAAATTCTTGACATTGTTTTTATGAATATACAACTTGATATGAATGTTCAAGTATTTTTTGAACTTTTACCTTGGTACTTCAAATAAATGTATATAAAAAAGGAGTTGTTTTTAGTGTCACTTTTTGTAATAAAGGCATATAAAAAATGAGTTGTTTTTAGTGTCATTTTTTGGAATTAGCAGAAAATTTTGAGGTGAAATTTTGATTTGTGTTATTTAAAATTGTTATTTTGACTATATATATATGGATACAACACCCTAAAAAACCGCTAGAAAACTTAGATTGTGCAGGTGTTACCCATCAAACTTGTGATATCAATAAATTCTTACCAAATTTTAGAAAAATTAAATTGAAAAAATCCCCATAAAAACATGCGAAAAAAGAAAAAAAATAAAAAATTCACACTACAAACAATTCTTATTAAAAAACCAAATGGGTTACTCTGCTTCCCACTTCGGAACGAGATTCAATTATATTCCAATGGTTATGCTACCTTGCAATTCGCAATGAAATTATTAAAATTTACAACTCAATAAGCTTTTTCTACAATATGCTCGTTAATAAACTTTTTCACCCGCCAGTTTCACAACTGTACTTAAACTCTGCGTTTTTTTTCCATTCAATTTAGTTAATTTTGTGTGAAATTAAGTGGGGATTGACATTACTCGAAAGTGTATGCTTAAATTAATTAATTTAAATGATTAAAACAATGATAACTAAGTGATTTTTTCCCTTTCAATTTAGTTAATTTTGTGTAGAATTGAGCGGGGATTGAGATTTCTGGAAATTGTAGGTTCAAATTAATTAATTTACATGATTTTTTTCAATTATTAAATCTATTTATATAAAATATTTTTTTTATAATATTAAATTGAATATTACAAATATATAATTTAAACACCAAAAAAATACAATTACATTAAATATTAATCATTAAATTAAAAAATAAAAATAAAAGCGTTTTGTTTTACTTTGTCCCATAATTTAAATGTTATTTTTGTTATTATAAATAAATTTTTAGTTAAATGTTACTTTTGTTATTATACTTGCCGAAAGAAAGTAGAGTATAATGTGATTATTGGGTATATTTAATTATTTTGGGTTTCTAAATTATTTTTAATGTTTTTGTAAATTAAATTATTAAATTTATTTTTTAAGAAATTAAAAAATAATTTTTGTATTTTTGTAAACAGAATTTTTAATTTTTAATTGGGGATATTTAATTTTATGTGGTTTAAAATTTTCCAAAATTATATATATATATATATATATATATATATATATATATATATATATATATATCTATATATATATATATATGAGCTATGTAAGTATTTAGATAGACATAATATTGTACTTTCATTTAGAGTAATTAATATGGATAATTTTTGCTATCTATGACTTATTTTTACATAATAGCCAAGTACTGAGCAACATAGTTGACCATGGTTGAATATGGTCGCCATGGTTGACCTTAGTAGGTTATCATAGTTGACAATAGAGACATTATTCACTATTGGCCATATTCAACCATGATTAACCATGGTTGATCATAGTTTACCATAGACACATTGGTTGACCATTAAAAGGGAATTGTATTTGACCAAACTTGAAGAGTGTTGACAACAAAATATCTAATATGTTTCTAATATATTTCTTTACCATTTTTTTTTGGTAGACTAATGTATTTCTATTAAAAGAGCATATGGTACAAGATGGATTACAAATAGTAGAGGCTAGATAACAGGGAACCAGAAAAGAAGAAAATTCAAACTCGGTCCCATAGAGTAGCCAAGTGAGAAGCAAGAGATACAAATAGAAAATCAAGGGAGCCACACGAAAAACACTGGAAACTATCCCAAGTCGGTGGCTTCCTTAATACATCATTTCTTTCCATTATTTTTTTAAAGTCTCACCCAACAAGCCTAGGGTTGTTAGCCTAGTATCACTAGGAGTGTGTTGATGTATGAAGGGGAGGGCTCCTTATCCAAATATGAGGAGGAAATTTCGTGAGACCATTTTTATGAAATCGTGGGACCAGTGGCCACGTCGTCGTTTCCAGAGGTCATGTCCTTCTCTTTTCTTTGCAACCTCTGCATGTGCTTCGATTCCTTCCTCATCCTCATTTAAGCTGAAGGAATCGATGTCGTCAATGGGAGGTGGGACACAAGGCTTCCAAATTTTGGAGTTTTTTTGTGGATGTTATTCTTCTTTTGGGCCAGGAAGGAGGAGCGGGAGTTCTGAAGAGGCCATGTTTAGTGGCAGTGGCAGCACAGTAAGGTAGTATTCTCCTAGTCCAGGGTCTGTGTCTAATGGAAATATCCCACTCTGAGATTTATTTTATTTTCCATGCCTTTGCTAATGTCTATTTCATTGCATATTCTATCGATGGTGTATATGCTTGATTCCTGCCTTGAGGTATCCGTTGCCAGAAAGTGGCCTAGAGTATTTCCAATTCCTTGAAGGACAGAATAGTGCCATAGAGGGGTCGATAAATTTGGGAGCCCGACCCCAATGGGAAGCTTGGTGATGACGGTCATGGAGGGGTCGAAGTCTAGGAGCCATGGTGTGAGGAATAGACCACCTTTTCCCCAGAACCAAGGTCCTCCTGTAAAAGATTTTTGATGGTCCTCCCTGAAAGGGAATAGAACTATGAAGAAACACTTTGAGTAGAAGAAAATATGACTATTATTGGTCCAGGCAGAGTGAACCCATTGATAAATATCTGCTGAGCATGGCCATAATCTACTAAATTGGCAGATTATGTCCCTTTCTGAATATTCTTGAAACTGGTCATCCACTGTTGGATGGGATATTTCAATTGCTGGTATATCTTTCATTTTTTCCACTAAAAAAGGCTTGGGAGCCTCAAGAGGAGGTGCAACTTTATTTGGATGTTGTGCATGGACAACATCATTATACGAGAAAACTTGTGCAGAGAAGGGCTACCTAGATGCCCCTCATCATAGAAAGAGGGATAAAACCAGAGTACCGTTTTTCTCAATGTTACAAAAAGAGAGCGAGAGGTTGTTCTCGAGTTGTTTACCTCTATAAAGGAATTTCTGCATGCTAGAAGGGATCCCTAGCTTGTGTTGTCAGACATATGTTAGACTTTGCACCCGATCTATAGATCGCACCCAACAGAGCTGCGTTTTTCCATTAAGAAGAATGATATGGATCTCGAAGGAGGGCGTATTACCTCCCTTTTTGAGATATGTGCGATGGAGTGAGAGTCCAATATGGCGCAGAGGAAGGCTATGAGTGGTCTATATTTCCCTATTGTTGGCTGTCAATGGGGAGTTGATCCTATATGCACAGTTGTTGATGGGGTCCTTCATTCTGAAGCCCTTTATTCTGAGGTTTGCATAGGATTCATCAGAATCTGTGTCGCTGGGCTTGGGCCTCGTTAGATCCTGAGGCGGAGGTGGGAGGAACCAAGCTTCCAGAAAATCTGTGCTATTGTGAATAGAGGCAGTCCTATGCTTGGGCGAAGGCATTCTAGGGTTCTGTTTCTCTGTCACAGCCAAATAGATCTGGGAAGCGATGGATACCAGAGGGTGCTCACCATTGCAGAACTGAGCCGTCGACTTCCCTCTCGCACTGTTGCATATCCGGAGACCTCCTACCCTGTTCCTATCATGCTCGTGGTTGCAATTGGAGGGTTCCATTACCACATTCTTGCAGGTAAAATCCATTATATTTTTGTCTTCATGGAAGAGGAGGGGCTCTGCTTCTCCTAAGAGAGACTGTCCACAAGCTGCTGGAGGTTGCAGAGCTTCATGGGCAGCATTGTAGCCATGGTGGCGGTCATATGAGGAAACCCTATCACCTTTTGAGGCTACGCAACTCATTGTTCTTTTCGGGAATAGGATTTTACCAAGCCTAATATATTTCTTTACCATTACCATATCATGACATGCTTAGTATTTAATATTAATCAATAATTGTTATAGACAATTATGTTTGAGAAAAGTTGAAGATTGTTGATTCTTAAACCCCACACATTAAAAAATAAAAGCGATTATTAATATTATAAACACAATGGATTAATCTTATAAACTAAAGGGATTAATAAATTCATGGGATTAATAAACACAAGCGCTTAATATTATAAACTCAAGGCATTAATATTACATACCCTTGTGATTATTATTATAAGCCTGAGAGATTTATAAACCCAAGGGATTAATATTATAAACCTAACATATATAACCGTAGAATTAATATTATAAGCTCAAGGTATTATAAACGCTAAGGTAAATTTTATAAACCATAAAATATTAGTATACATATTAGGGATCAATATTATAAACATAAGGGATTATTGATACTATAAACACAAGTTATTATAAACCAAAGGGAATAATATTAAACCCTATGATTTATATTATAAACCCAAAAGATTATAAACCCTAGGATTAACACTGTAAACCTAGGATATTAATATTTTAAACCTTATAATTATAAATCTTATGATTTTAAACTCCTCAACCATGGCTAAAAATGGTTGATCATGCTTAATTATGGTTGACCAAATTCAACGAGAGAGACTTGTATCATGTTTGATCATGGTTAGGGAATTTAAACCATGATTCAAAGACTCACAATGGTTGTTCATGGTTAACAATGGTTTGCGACACTCAACCATGGTTGACCAAATTCAGCAAGAGAGACCTCCATCATGGTTGATCATGGTTAATGAATTTCAACCATGATTAATCATGGTTAACTAATTTCAACCATGATTAATCATGGTTGACAATGGTTGACCATGCTTGACTATTGTTTACCATGGTTGACCATGGTTGATCATAGTTGACAATAGAGACATTGTCCATGGTTGACCATATTCAACCATGATTAACCATGGTTGATTTTAGTTGACCGTAAAATTATTGGCCATTAAAAGAGAATTGTGTTTGACCAAACTTCAAGAGTGTTTACTACCAAACATACCCCAACATAGTGAAATAAATTAGTAAATGTGATTTACTAACATCAAACCCTTGAGATTAATTTTATACACCCAAGCGATGAATATCCTAAACCCAAATGATTAATAAATAATAAGGATGAATATTATTAACCCATGGTGTAATATTATAAACCCAAGGCATTAATAGCATAACCCCTTGGGATTGATATTATAAACCCAATAGCTTAAAACACCCAAGGTATTTTTAATATTATAAACCCAAGGGATTAATACTATAAACCAAAGGGTTTAATAAACCCATGGGGTTAATATACTCAAAGGTTTAATATTATAAACCTAAGAAATTAATATTTCAGACCTTTGGAATGAATAGTATAAACCCAAGAGTTTAATAAACCCAAGGGATTAATATTATAAACCCTTCGGAATAAAAAAACCCAAGCCATTAATATTATAAACCCAAGGGTAATAATAAACCAAAAATATTATAAGCCTAATAGGTTAATATTTAACCCTATGATTAATGTTATAAGAAAAGGGATTGTAAACCCTAAGATTAATATTGTAAACCTTAAAATAGTATTATACGTATTAGGGATCAATATTATAAACCGAAGGGATTGTTGATATTATAAAAGCAAGGGATAATTATTGATATTATAAACCTTACATATTGAAATTATTGGTTTTCGGGCCGAGAGAGACCTTGATCATGATTAAAAAAATTCAACCATGATTAATCATGGATGATCATCATTGACAATGTTTGACTATGGCTGACCATGGTTGACCTTCATTAATTTTGGTTGATCGTAGTTGAAAATAGAGACACTATCCATGGTTGACCATATTCGACCATGATTAACCATGGTTGATCATGGTTGTCCTTAGAGACATTGGTTTACCATTAATAGGAAATTGTGTTTGACCAAACTTGAGGAGTGTTGACTACCAAACATACCCCAACATAGTCAAATACATTAATAAATGTGGCTCACTAATGTTGAACCATTGATATTAATATCATACACCCAAGGGATCAATAAACCCAATGGATTAATAAACCCTAGGGATGAAAATTATTAACCCAAGGGTTTAATAGTATAAACCCAAGGAATTAAAATAAAAAATCCTTCGAATTAATATTATAAACCCAACATATTAAAAAAACGAAGGGATTAAATTAATATTATAAACTCACGGGATTAATATTATAAACAAGAGGGATTAATAGCCCATCGAGTTAGTAAAACCAAGGGTTTAAGATTATAAACCAAAGGTATTAATATTACAAACCCTTGGGATTAATATTATAAACCTAAGAGATTAATATTGTAAACTGTTAGGATTAAAACACTAAGTGGATTAATATTGTAAACCGTTAGGATTAAAACACTAAGTGGATTAATATTATAAACCTAAGGGTATTAATAAACCCAAGGGATAAAAAACCTAATATATTACTCTTTGACCCTAGGATTTATATTATAAGACCAAGGGATTATGAACCCTAAAATTAATATTATAAACCCTAAAATAATATTATACATAGTAGGGATCAATATTATAAACCCAAGATATTATTGATGTTATAAACCCAATGGAATAATATTAAATTCTTGGACTTATATTATAAACCCAAAGCATTATAAACCCTAGGATTAATATTATAAACTCAAGGGATTAATTTTTTTGAACCCTATGATTTCAAACTCCTCAACCATGACTAACAATGGTGGACCACACTCAACCATTGTTGACCAAATTCAACTAGAGAGACCTTGATGATGGTTGATCACGGTTAACGAATTTCAACCATGATTCCATGACTCATAATGGTTGGTCATGGTCAACCATGGTTTATAACACTCAACCATGCTTGACCAAATTCAACCAGAGATTAATATTATAAATCTAACATATTAAGTTAACCCTATGATTAATATTATAAGCCCAAGGGATTATAAACCCTAAGGTTAATATTGTCAACCCTAAAATATTATTATACATATTAAGGATCAATACTGTAAATATAAGGGATTATTCATATTACAAACCTAAGGGAATAATATTAAACCCTACGATTTATATTATAAACCCAAAAAAATATAAAACCTAGGATTAATATGATAAAACTAAAGGATTAATATTTTTAACCCTACAATTATAAACTTTATGATTTTAAACTCCTTAACCATAACTAACAATGGTTGACCATTGCTAACTATGGTTGATAAAATTCAACGAGAGAGACCTTGATCATGGTTGATCATGGTTAATGGATTTCAATTATCATTCGATGACTCGCAATGGTTGATCATGATTAAACATGGTTTACCACACTCAACCATGGTTGATAATAGTTGACAATAGAGACATTGTCCATGGTTGACCATATTCAACCATGATTAACCATGGTTCATCATGGTTGACCATACACCATCGAATGGGATTAGAAATCACCATCTACACTAGAATCAAATTTCAATGCATTTAATGCATGAAATCAAATAGGATAAGAACTCATCTAGATTGAAATCAATGCATCTACTGTAAGACATCAAATATAATTATAAATCAACATCTACATTGAAATCAATGCATCTAATGAATCAATTAAATAGGATTATAAGTCACCATCTACACTGAAATAAAATTATTTAGTGAAATTAATAAAATAGGATTAGAAATCATATACATTGAAATCAATCCATATAGTGGAAGTAATCAAATAATATTACAAATTAACATCTACACTGAAATCAATGAGTCTAGTGCAAACAATCAAATAGGATTAGAAATCACCATCTACACTTAAATAAACGCATCTAGTGTAATAAATATTCTCCCCTCCCCCCCTCGGTCCATCTATAGATGTATCTATATCTCCATCAATTTTTCCTTATTTGTCTCTTTATCTCACCACCCCAAACACACATGGTTCGTCACTCCATATCTATCAATCTCACTGTCCTTCACTCCTTGACTCCATCTCTCTCGTATTTATTCTCACCTTCCATATATATATCTATATCTCCCTCAGTCTCTCTATATCACGCCAAAAACATACACTCTGTTTATCCAATCTATATATCTATCACTCCGTCCTCCTCTCCCTCTCCCTCTCTCTCTCTTACCCTTCTTTCCTTCTCCATCGCGTTTATCTATCTTCCCTCATGTTTCTCTCTCTCACTCTCTTTTCATATTCCTAATCACCCCCCCCACTTCTCCACATTTCTCTCTTTATGTCTTTCGTCTTACCTCCCTCTATCTCCCCCCCATCTCCATCTCTTTTTCCCTACCTCTCTCCACTCTCTCACATCATTTGTCACTCCTTATCTATAAGTATATATGTCTCTCAAACCCTGTCTCCATCTCTCTCTTAGTTCTTCTCACCTTCGATCTATATCTATATTTCCCTACCTCTCTCTATATCACCCCAAAAACATACACTCTATTTCTCCAACCTATCTATCTATCACTCCTTCTTCATCTCCCTCTCTCTCTCTCTCTCTTCCCCTTCTTTCCCTCTTCCCCACTTTTACCTATCGTCCCTCATGTTTTTGTCTCTCACTCTCTCTCCATCTTTCTTATCACTCCCCCCCTCTCTCTCTCCACCTTTCTCTTTATGTGTCTTTCTTCTTACCTCCCTCTCTCACCCCCTCCATTTCCATATCTCTTTCCCTATCTCTATCCACCCTCTCACATCATCTCTCTCTTCCTTTCTCTCCTGCCTCTCTCTCTCTCTCTCTCTCTATCTCTCTCTTCACCTTCCCACTTCGTTACTATATGCCTCTCCCTCTCCTTGTCTCCCCCCTTCTCTCCATCTCTCCATCTCTCCCTCTTTGTCTCTTTATCTCACCCCCAAACATACACACTTTCTCTCCATCTCTCAATTATCACTCCCTCTCTCTCTCCATTTCTCACTGTCTATGTCTTTCTTCTTCCTTACCTCTCCACCCCTCCAACTCCATTTATACATCCCTCCCTCTCCCCTCTTGTCTCCCTCCAACTCTCCTCCTCTCTCTCAAATCCTCTCTCTCATCCTCCCTCTATCTCTCTTTCTCTCATACCTCCCTCTCTAGTCCCACAGCTCTCTCTCTCTCTCTCTCTCTCTCTCTCTCTCTCTCTCTATCTCAGAAAATCCTCTCTCTACCCCCATCACTCTCTTCCTCTCTCTCCCTTTCTCTATGGCCTCTCTCCCTCTCTCTCTCTCTCTCCCACTCTCTTTTCCCTCCAAGCCTATCTCTTCACCCATAACTATCTCTCTCTCCAACTATGTTAATATATCCATCCCTTTCTCATTATCTCCCCCCTTGTCTCCTTATATATCTCTTTATCTCAGCCCTAAGCAGAGAGACTCTCCCTCCATCTCTCCCTTGTCACTCCCTCTCTCTCCACTTCTCACTCTCTTTGTCTTTCTTCTATCGTCCCTTTTCCCCCCTCCAAAACCATCTTTGTGTCCCTACCTCTCTCCTCCTCTTTCTCAAGTCCTCTCTCTCCCTTTCTCTCCTACCTCCCTCGCCCTTCCCCCACATATATCTCTCTCCTCCCTCCCTCTCTCTTCATTCCTCCTCTCTCATCTCCTTCATTTTATCTCCATCTCTCCATTTCTACTCCTCCTATTTCTCCACCTCTATCACTCTATGTCTTTGTTCTCCCCCCCATATATATCTAGATTTAATATACATATCATGATATACTAATATATATTATCATATAAAAAATTGAATATTGTACTAATTCAAATTTATTAAATTTAATAATATTAATATTAATATTAGGGTTAATAAAAAAAAATTAATGGTATTAATAATAATTTGGTCAATGGTATTTGGCCCATAGGCTTGATAGATAATTAGATGTTGATTTGTAATAATATTTGATATATTTTTATTTATTTATCATACCTCTTTATACCTCTTTTATATATATTTATTTACCATATTTTATAAATATGGTATTTTTCCCATGGTATTAATAGTAATTTGTCCCATGGTATTTGGCCCATAGGATTCACCTAAATAATTTTTTTTTGGGTTTTTTCTAAATATAAAGAGGTTTATGGAGTAAATATAAAAATAGGTTTTATGTATTTATGTTTTTTTTGTAAACTTAGTAGATCCTTGCTATTTTCTATTCATCAAACAAAATGCAGGTCATAAAAATTTATAGGTTTTAGCCTCAACTTGCCTATAGGAACAGGTTTGTTGGCCATCTTAAATAGTTATAGGCCATCCATAACTTAAAAAACTTAAAGCGGTCTCTTATTGTCTTTAGGGGACTATTATCTATATTTTCTTCCATAAACATATAGGAAAAGTAAATTTTATCCATTATCATAACAAAAGAGATAACATATAAAGTCAATTATCAAATGACTTTATAGGAGTCGGGTTTTTTACACTTGATCTTGGAATGTCAATCTGTCTCATGCTTTTTAGTTGTTTTCCAATTCGCCCCAGTGAGACACTCTGGTGAGGATGCTACATGTTGATCTCCTATATGTCTTTATGAATGTCTGCTAGATTTGAGGCTGTGTGCGGGTCATCCACTACCTCTTGGACAAAGACAATTTCCTTCAAAAAGAGGCATTTCAATATCCAATAATTGTAGATCAAGTGATGGAACAAAGAAACTTTTTTATGGGTATTACCGTGGTTAGTTACCATAGGGTTCAATTCTTCTTTAGTGAGTTCATCTTCCACTTCTTCCTTAGCCCTTGCATCATGTTCCCACCCGTGAATCAAAGACTTGATATAATAGGGTGTACCATCCGAATAGGTCTAGAACAAGTTCTCCATTACTTCTTTGCCAGACTTCTGAACTCATTTGGCTGGGGAGGTTTTCGGAGCTTTGGCTTACCCATTATTCTTTCCTTCCCCCTTAGTCGACTGGGTTTTCACCATTGTCTTCAGTTCCTGGTCTTCGAACAACTCTCTTTGTAGGTGAGAATTGATAGGAAGACCTAAAATAGTACAAATCATGGCAAGATTAAAGCTACCTGAGAAATAAAGACAATCACAGTGTTTTCCGGGAGGCAATGAAGGCTGGTTGTCTTTATCGGCTTGGACTGGACCCAACATTGACAGATAGGGAGGAATCGACCTTAAAAAAATTAACAACTCCTTAACAGACTAGCAGGACACATAATAAATCTTCAATTTATTGGCCATACACCAAACGTAATGGATCAAACTCCGCATTCCCATGGTAACCCCAACTGCAGAGAAAACTCCCCTACTTACCCAGATAATCCCATTATAACAACTAGCAATAGTACATATAACCTCGGCGATGGAAAATTTAATAAAATTAATGAAACAACAGACAGATTTTACCCACTGACCACCCAAGCCATTGCTGGTAACCTTTACATATTCACCACCCACAGTAAAATCACTAGAGGCCATATAGTCAATTTCCCAAAGCTGGTGACTACAATACGAATTAGAGCCATGTAGAGAGGAGGATAAAAAGGTATACCCAAATTGGTCAGAATACAAACAGACCAAAGTGGGAGATGAACAGTCAGGATCATATCGATGCCATGCAAGGCCATTACAGTGCCATGCAGAACCAATACAACACCAATACAACCGTGCAAATCCTAAACTGAAATCAAAACTGACAAAAGCAATAGAGACAGCTGCAACATGAAGAAGGCGAGTCTGAATTACCCCCTTCGCTGGAAGGTAAATGGCCACAATTCCCAGCAAAACCCCATCACTAAAATATTGAACACAAAACCCACTATATTTTTCCAAAACCAAGCTATCCATGATGAAATTATCTAAAACCAGGTATTACAAAGCTATACATTCTAGAAGAAACAGGTAATCCAAAAAGAGCAGGACCTTCATTTCCATAGAACAAAAACTAAAAACACGTTTCATGGAAGATCTGAGAGGAGAGTTTGATAAATACCCTCTCAGACGACACGATGGGTGGTAGAGCTCTCCCTCACCACTTAATTTCTTGCTACGGCTCGGCACTCGACCAAATAATAACCACCAGAAAATGGCAAGGAAGATGTACATATGTCATTTCCTCCTCTCACGTCCGCTCTTACCACCAAACATTCCAGACAACCCACCTAATGTGCCTTGTTGTTCTTCATTCCTCATTTCTAGTTTATTTATATTTATATTTATTTATCATACATTTGGAGTAAGTATAAAAATAATGTTTTTATTTATTTACCATATCTATTTTTTGAATATTCCTGATGCTCTTCATCTTTTAAATTTATATTGTTCAATTTATGAAAATAAGAATTTACCGATATAGCTTATGCCATAAATATAGAAAGAATTTAGTTTTAAAACCATATTAAGCTTTAACTTCAATTCATCCTTATTTGCATTTAAAGTTGGAAAATCTCCATGCTTTTGAAAAACCTCCACTAATGATCAAATACATGCCTAGAACTGAAATAATGTGAAGTATATAGATTAATTGATGTTTTTAAGAAGGGAAATGATCATTGTCTTGTATATGGACAACACAAGAAAAGTTAGAGAGCACACATTTTCTTTATTTTGAATTCGTGTACACAATGGATTTGCACATTGAAATATTTTGTTTTCTTGGATGTATATCATGGCTGATCGGAACAAGTGTCATATAAGTAACTTGTCATTCTTTTATCGTGTGATATTGATAAGTCATGGTATTGAGATATGGTATTGTAACAAAGTATATTTACAAAGTAAGAGTATTGTAACAAAGCCTATTTACAAAGTAAGAATATATATAGTAAAGTAAGACTAAATCTCAGATAATTAAAAATTTCATTTTCTTGTAAATATATGTTTTGATGTGTATTATGGCTTTATGACCCAAAACATTACCAACCACTTAATTTATATGGTTGCACTGGAATAAACGTATTGAACAAAGAGATAAAAAAAAGATAAAAAAAATGCACACCGTTCAAAATGACTTTAGAAACTGAGGGTGCTTCCTTTTGTGAATTACATCTAGAATGTTGAAATCCATATCACTATTAAAGTCCATTTAGATTCAATATATGGATCTTCCTCAACATTCCCCCAACGTGATCGGTTGCCATGCTGTCGATAGACAAGAGGATTTAGATATACGGTATTGTAATCTTACTCTGTTGTGGGACGTTAATTTAGGTGAGTTCTCCATTCTCCAATACAAGTTTATAGGTTCCATAATAGGGAAGCCTTGCAATTTTTGCAAGATAAATATGTGGCCGCTACATCTGGGTATTTTCCACCGGTACAAACGTATGTTTGCATGATTCGCTCGTTGTTGTAGAGGTGGTAATGATGCGAGAGCTTTTTTAGTGTTTTTTGTTAAATTTTGATGCTAAACTTAACGTCAATGGTAGTAAGAGGAACGTATTAATGTGGACGAGGTTGAATAGAATCCCAATCAGGAAATGTGTTAGTGTCCAAATTTGACTTCAACATTCTGACAACAACATTTACTGTAAAAACAATTAACATACATATTTAAGTTCGAAAAATATTAGAGAAGCTATTAAGGATAGGTTAAATAAGTAGGGATTGAGGTTGAAGTAATTTCTGACCCAATTACACTATCCCATTAAATTTCCAAAATTCTTATAATAACACCACTACAAATGGATTGTTATTCCCTCCATTCGACCTGAACTCAACCTAATTAAATAAAAACAAATTCCACTCCTAATTTGGTTTAAAAAAGGAACATTTTACCCAGAAAAGGAGCTTTTCATGCCGGATCGACATTGATCTAGTAAGATTCATCAATGAAGTCCTTGTATTCGCGCTTATCTTTCAGCTGAGACATTGCGACTATTTAGGAAGCGTAAATTACAAGCCTAATGGATTTTGAATTTGTGCAAGCCCTTAGAATATCGAAAGTCTGAAACAAAAAAAATGAAAAAAAGTCAAAAAAAGGGAAAAAATAAAATAGTTAAAACCACATAATAACAAAGATGAATGGGGAACTCTGAATACTTCTTTACCTCTAGATCTTTGGTGTAATCCATGGGAGTGGCCATGTGAACCACGAAGTCACAGCCATGAATGGTAGAATCGAAGTACCTTGTTCATTAATGTCAGCCTTGAAGAGCGTAAGCCTCTCTCTGGCTCCCGGTATTGATAGAATATAGAATATGGCGACTTTTGTTCTCGTTCGCTACAAAATCAGTCGAAGTGAGGTTTGTTGTGAAGTAAAGTGGATGATGGTAAAGGTAATGGTAAGGTGTTAGGAAAGCAGTCAATATAAACAAAATATAATGACACCAAACCTGGATCTCTAAAAGTGGTGTTCACATATCTCCCAAGCCGGGAGCCGACGAAACGACACTTGTCCAGCAAGATTCATCAACGAAGTCCTTGTATTCGCCCTTGTCTTTCAACAGAGACTCTGCGACTATTTACGAAGTGTAAATTATAAGCCTAACGGATTTTGCCTTTGTGAAAACCCTCAGAATATCTAGAGTCTGAAACAGAAAAAGGAAAAAAAAAAATTAAAACCACATAATAACAAAGTTGAATTGGGAACCCTAAATAATTATTCACCTATGGACCTTTGGTGTAATCCATGGGAGTGGCTATGTGAACCACAAAGTCACAACCATGAATGGCAGAATAGAAGCTGCCATTTTCATTACTGTTAGCCTTGAAGAGTGTAAACCTCTCTCTACCTCCCAGGAGAGACAAAATATGGCGACTTTTGTTCTCGTTCACTGCAGCATCAGTCAGAGTGCGTTTTTTGGGAAGTTAATTGGTTGTTGGTAATTGTAATGGTAATGTGTTAGGCAATCAGTTAATATAAATAAAATATAATGAACGTAGAATCCCTTGTGCAGAAGATCTCTCACAAACTCTGTAGTTTTGTCAGCCCTCGTCTGTGAGCTCCAATTTTCACTTCACTAACCACACCACGATTTTGGGGTTTTTAGAATGGCTATTGATGTCGGCAGTGAAAACAATTTGTACTCCACACTCACTTGCCCGTCCAATTTTAAGACTCCTTCAGTAGTGCATCCAACCAATGAAGTAATCTTACAATCATTTACAGTCCAGTTTCAACCGATGAAGGAGGTAAGTCGATTTCAAAGGTTTGTAGATCTGATAGGAAGAGTTGTATGTAGTTTTTTCTTTTCATTATTAATGATTGTTAATTATTTTTTTTAACTACTAATATGATGGCACACAAATCTTCAATCGTCTAACATTCAATCTCACGTTGCATAGGCGTACACAATGGTAGCTTGTGGAGTTGTTTTCAAAGAGGGACGTCTTACGAAAATTTTTGCCTTAACTATTGATGTCTATTAACTGTTTTTCTAACTATTAATATAACCACACACAAATATTCAACCAATTAACATTCAATATTATCTTGCATAGATGCAGACAATGGCAATTAAGAGAGTTGTTTTAAAAAAAAAACATTTTACAACATAATTAGGTAATTCTGATTTATAGTTATTAACAATTTATTATATAAATATTTTGATTTTATTTGATCTAATAAAACTTCAATTATTAGAATGTTTTGCTGATATATATTTTTCATTTTTATTTTAATTAAAAGTTATGTGGAGTTATTTTGATTTAAAAGTATTTGGAATTTCATTAATGTAAAAAATTCAATTCTTAAAAATAAATATGTTTAGAATTTATATAATTAATTAAAAATTAAAATATTTGATTTTGAAATTATTAAAATACGTATATAAGATATTAACACTTTCAAACATATATATGAAAAATTACACTTAAAACATTTAACATAAAAGAAATGTATATACACTATATATATAAATTTCGAATTTTTTTCATAATTTAATATTTTAATATAAATTCATATAAGAAAATTAGTATTAGTTTTTAATATATTTATTAATTAAGTTTAGATATGCATTTTTAAAATATAATAATTAGCAATTTGAATTTTAGTTTAATTTATTGACTTAGAAATGTTTGTTTCTATATATTTATTTTAAATTATATTTTTAAATACTTGTTATATATATATTTTTTTTTATTATAATTTATATAATTTTGTTTTCCTCTTTGTAATTTAATTTTAGTTTTAACTATTTATATAATATTTTTATTTATCATTATAATTTTGCTTTCTCTTTTAATTAAAAAATTAATATAAATTACAATTTGGACTTAAAATAATAATTATTATACTTACTAGGTTTAGAATAGATGGTGATCTGGCATATTGTTAAGGCACTATGTGATATGAAGATTACTGGTTCGCAACTCTTTAGACAAGAATATAGCGATAACTAACAAATGCACCAGATGTTGCAAAGGAAATGTTGTAAGGCAATTGCATATAATACTAATTAATGCTTATTTGAGAGTTGTTGAAAGATAGAAAAATATCAACAAAAGGAAAAGACCATGCTACAATGAAATATTACTACAATACTACTTCCTTGAGCCTTACAAATCATGAGGCCTATGTTCAAATTAAATATCTTCTCCAATTATGGCAACTTGAATGCCTCTTAAATAAAGAAATAGATTATGATTTTCTACTTTTAAATCTGAGGTCGTTTTGGTACAACTTATTTATATTTCTTCTTGATCACTTTCTTTTGTTATAGAAAACCTTAATCAGTATGAAGAAATTTTTTATAGATTGAAATGTGTGTACGAAAGACTATAAAAATTTTGTAAATAAATTTTGAATTTATATGTGAATTGAGATATACCCTTGAATAAAAATACACATATATGAAATCTGGAAACTGAACTCAAGAATAGCATCAACTGCATGACTTATTGAGAAAATTTCTTCTGTTTCTCTTCTAAGTGTTGAATAACCTCTGTATTATTTCCTATATAATCCTTCTAACTATTCAAATTGTCACATTTCCCTTTACCACTAATATCCTTGGTTTCTTCCATGTTTTTGTTTTAAATCTAACCCATGATATGAATTTGAAACTAATGTAGAGGTCATTAGACAACCTTTTAACCATTTTATCTTTAAAATAAAGTGTGATCCATAAGAAGCACAATGTAAATACTTCTTTTGTAGATCAAAAAGATGACACCTCATCTTGGTTTTAAAATACTAGCACCAAAATTTATATAACCTACTTATCTATTTCACTGGTAAAAAAATGAAAGAGTTATTATATGCATTCCACGCAGATTGAAAAGTGACCAAGTAAATCATAGGTGACAGTACAAAGATGCTAAACCATGAAATTGGTTCAATTTCTTAATCCTCAGAACCCAAGTAAGGTCAAGAATGTGCATTTATTCTCTATTGCATATTAATAAAATTTCATTTGAGCAGTAAATGTGTTTCATCATTAAAGAAAATAGGGCGAAATTCCTTATTTGAAACCCCCTTAAATCATAGTCATAGTGGAAAGACTCAAGAGCAATACAAAAATACCCTCGAGCTAGTGCATGGATTCAATCATTCATCTGAATGGGCATTGTGTTAAAGTAAAAATCTATGTTTTTTAATGTAATTTAAATTATGGAAAGTGCATTTATAATCTATTCCGTGTGAATAAAATGCGATTTGAGTGGTAAATGCATTCTATATTTAAATCAACAAGGGAGAAAGTCCTTATCGCAAAAATTGTTATTTAACTTCGTAGCTGAAAGAGTCTTTGATTTTATGCCTATATAAAAATCTTCTCTTCCATTTTATTGCTAGATTCAAGCTATTAAATATGATCATGTGTGGATTCATTTGTTTTTATTGTTACTAGTTCCTTTTGTATAATACAATGTGGTTGTTATTTTTGTTCCACACTAACACTGACAATTATGTCATGGATGTGTGAATATGTGATCCAAGGAATAATAAGTGGACAAGGATGGAATTCATGTCAACTCCTAATTTTGGTTTTGTTGTAAGAGTAACTGACAAAAAAAAATATGTATGTTGAGGGTATGGTATATTCCATCTCACAAATTATTCCCTCCCTTACTTGGAATTTTGTGATCCCATTGCAAACACATGGAGGTATGTAGGAAGTGCATGGGATCCCATTGTTGGAAATACGTCTAATCCTCTTAAACATGTAGCAGTGGTAGATCGGGATTTATATGTAGCAGGAGCGCAAAGCATTAGAGGTCAGATGAATGGGGGTATGTACAATCTTGTTACATATAAATGGTCTGAAGCAAAGTTGGGCTTGGATGAAGGATGGGAGAAGCCAAGCACAATTATGGATGGTGAGCTAAATATTATTGATATTAGTGGATATAAGAAATATATTACAAAATATTATCATTGGGTTCATGTAAAGTGTCATCCTGAAGGTTTTCTCTTGGCTTAGGCTCCAAGATTGATTTCAGGAATGTCAAGCAACAAAGAAAGATATACCTGGTGGGTACTATGGGGTCTACACTAATTTCCATCATTTTTCCTCTAAATAATGGGAAGATCAATCAAAATATCATATGTCATAAAATGAAGCTTCCAATCGGTATAAATTTTTAGGTAGATTGGGGAATTGTACCTAAAATATTCTTGGTTGTTAGTCTGCATCAAATGCAATATTCATTATTATGTGCATACCTATTTTTAATAATTGTAAATTAATTTTGTAGGTACTCGTTTGATAATAGTAAAAATAGGTTGTCTCTCAACCCCCTCTTTCTAGTTATTTTTGTTCATTCTTTATTTTCAAATTAAGTGCCCTTCACAATTGAAGAGAGAAACTCTTACACTACTACATTTGGCGGAAATTCCGACACTTGGTTCCGATGCTTTTGACCAAATGTCGGAAATTTCCCCAATTTTTTTCCATCCCGCCCGAAACCGTCGCTATACCGACGTTTATAGAAAAGTGTCGCAATACCGACACTTAGAAAAGTGTCACAATTGCGACGTTTGGAGGAAGACGTTGCAATCGCGACACTATGGCCCAAAGCATCGCTATTGAGACGACTCCAATCGTCGCAAGTGCGAGACAATGTCTAGGTGTCACCATTGCGACGTTTAGGTTCTCGTCGCAATAGCGACACTTTTTCCACCATCGGTATAACGACACTTATATGCGCGCCACATAAAAATACGAAACTTATATGTGCGCTACATAAAAATTTGAAACTTATATGCGCGCTACATAAAAATGATTTTATTGTTTCGTATGCGTCACAATAGCTACATTAACGTCTGATATGACGCGCGCATTCGCCCTCCGCTCTTGCAGAACAGCATTCACCCTCAGCTCTTGCAGAATAGAATTTTCCCTCAGCATTCGCGGTCAGCTCTTGCAGAACAGCATTTTCCCTCAGCATTCGCCCTCAGCGTTCGTCCTCAGCTCTTGCAGAACAGCATTCTCCCTCAGCTCTTGCAAAATGGTAAGTTCTTACTGGAGGCCCTTCCTCCTATAGTAGGGTTGACTCTGTTTGGGTTTTTTTGGTCAATTCCATTGGATTGTGTTAGGTTGTAGGGTTCTCTGTAGATGTCAAGAATCAAGATTCAATACCCTCTATTATCTTCATCACCCAATACAAGATTTAAATTTTTCCCAAAGAAACGCTTATTAATTTGGCAGCCATTATTTCTCCCTGCTTAAAAAACCCTACATTTAAATGAAAACAAGCATTGCATTTCAACTACAAAAATCTATTAGTGTTCAAATGTACATGTGTGCTACATTAACGTCTGATATCATGCGCGCAGTCGCCCTTCGCTCTTGCAGAACGCGGCTCGCCCTCGGCATTTACCCTTAGCTCTTGCGAACGACATTTCCCTCGGCATTCGCCACAGGCTCTTGCGGGAAACGACATTCGCCCTCGACGGTACGCCCTCAGCTCTTGCGAATAGCATTCACCCTCGATCGCCCTTAGCTCTTTCATAACGACATTCGCCACGGTTCTTGCCGAACGACATTTTCCTCGGCATTTGCCCTCGACCCGTTCGCCCTCAGCTCTTGCAGAACAACATTCGCCCTCAGCTCTTGCAAAATGGTAAGTTATTGCTTCCTCCTATAGTAGGGTTGACTCTATTTGGGTTTTTTTGCTCAATTCCATTGGATTGTGTCAGGCTGTATGGTTCTCTCCAGATGTCAAGAATCAAGATTCAACACCCTCTATTATCTTCATCACCCAATACAAGATTTAAATTTTTCCCAAAGAAACGCTTATTAATTTGGCAGCCATTATTTCTCCCTGCTTAAAAAACCCTACATTTAAATGAAAACAAGCATTGCATTTCAACTACAAAAATCTATTAGTGTTCAAATGTACATGTGTGCATCACTTGTGTAGGGTATTCCTTTTCCACTTGCACATTATCCAAGAATGTGTGCAGTATAGTTCATATTTTTTGTAATTTAGATTGTCTTGAAAAAGGAAAGGTAAATTATTTCCCATGGAAAAAGAAGGTTTTCCCTTTTTATAGGTTGCTTGGACTTACGTGGAAAAATGTATGGTATGCCTTTCATATTATGTAGTTTAAATTTGAATTAACAGATTATTCTACATGAAAATATAATTACCTATGTGATGTCCTTCATCACTAATTAAAATTATAGGGGTTCAATTTCCTAGACTCTAACTCATCTGATGCTAAATTCTAGGTTCTCATTGGTGGATCACTCTTCCATTGATTTCCTTTCCCTCTGGATCTTGTCATACTTTAAAAGTCATCGATGATACATATATTATTTCAGGTATCCCAAAAGGCTTTATAGTAGAACATATTGTGAAGTTTTTTTGACACTTGAGGATTCTTTTTAGAACTGCAACGTGGTCTAGGCTATCGAGTTATATATCAAGCAACTTGTCCTTAATAACCACACTATGAGGTAGGTTCAACCAGTTTGAACTTGTTGGGACATAGCATATGAAGTTGTGTGATGAGTCCATATCACAGGTCTATTATGGTGAAAAAAGTGAAGACACGTAATGATAGTTATTATGTTAACATTACTAGAAACATTTTCGAAATTATCCATGCTATCAAGATGTCAAAATTCCAGGCATTAAGTGTCAATACTCGTAGCTAATAGATAATAATAATAATATAAAAAAATCACAACTTTATTCTTGAAATATGATTGTTACACATTGGTAACCTAGTTCATGATTTACTATCACCCAAATATTGCAAAACAAACTTAAAATATAAATTAAACCAACATGAGAATCCAACTAAGGGTTTCTCAACAAAATCATGCCATAACCTGGCATTTTGAAACCCAAATTTGAATCCATCATAAGTAATACAATGCAAACTCAGATGGATTTTCAATGCATGTTTGCATGCTACTCTTATTCTCTGTCTAGATATCATTTTTTAAATGGAACCATTAGTCAAGCCCACAGTCCTTTTTATGTGAAAAATTTCAGCTCTATTTGAGCTCTTTTTTGCTCCACCACCTCCATAAACCAGTGTTACACGGGGTCTCGCCCCCCCACCTAGGGGTCTAGATTCCTCGCCCCCTCGCGCTCCGGGGTCTTGGGGACTTCTAGGGGATGTTTCCCTCACGCCCCCGCACACCCCCTTTCACGCCCCCTCACGCCCCCTCACACCCCCCTTCACGCCCCCTCACGTCCCCTCACCGCCCCTTTTAGTTTATGGTTTCGTGTTAAAAGTTGATGTGCCACTTAGCATATTTGAGAATCCAAGTGATTCTGATTCGGATGGTGACATGGTTGATCTTGATATATTCATGCAGAAGTTGGATGCAGAGACTAGTGGGGCATTAACTTGAGCATTTATGCTCATTTATCAGTATGATGATATCATTTGATATTCATATGTTATGTTTTATGTTTTATGTTTCAGACATAACTTATTTGCGTTTAAGTTTTATGTTTCAGACTTGAGTTGTAAACTTGAGTTTAAACTCTATTTTGAATCTTGATATAATATGTCATATGATATCTTAAACTTTATTTTCATTGTACATTGTTAGTAGTTACATTAATGATTATATAGTTACAAACTTACAAACTTACATGCATGATTGTATGATGTATGTTTTAACTTTTTAACTTTTAAATTTGTTTCAATTATATGATTCATCATTCATCGATTTGTAATTTTATTATTTATGATTTATCTTTCATGATGCAAGTGTATGATGACTGTATATACATTCCTTGCAAAAATATAGTTACATTTTAAATATTAAATTTTATAATTTTTATGACCCCGACGTCCCCCCACGTTTTCTGAAAATTGGTAGGGAGCTTTTGCATAGGCCGCTCCCGCGCTCCCTCGCCCCCTCACTCCCACCTCCAGGGGACTTGGTGGAACATTGCCATAAACATATGCAAACATATATCATGATCTTGGAATTCCATTACATATGTATGTGCCAATGTTCCATAATCATTCCCCATCATCAATTTAAGAAATTTCCATTGAATATCAAATTATGGAGGGGGGGGACTTTTTGCTACAACATTTGGCTCAAAATCAGGGACCATCTCCGTATGAGGTGAATGAGAACTATAGATATTTGAAGAAGTAGATTAGTGCCTTTTCCTCTGGCCATGGAGTCATATACAGTCATCCATCACAAAAATTTGTCTTTGTTTATTCTCACCTTGAAAGTTGCAAAAATTCATGCCCTAATTGAAA
The DNA here is from genome assembly GCA_034641835.2 of Pinus albicaulis. Classification (NCBI taxonomy): domain Eukaryota; kingdom Viridiplantae; phylum Streptophyta; class Pinopsida; order Pinales; family Pinaceae; genus Pinus; species Pinus albicaulis. The sequence goes on along the minus strand of CM076575.1, from coordinate 1,094,214,196 downwards.
CGACACTAAATTTGAAAGATATAATAAAAATGCAAGCTAGAAGTGCCCTATTAATACAAAGGGAAAACCTTCCTACCTACCCTAACTAAGATAAATTTTAATTGAATAGGAAACATGATATTTCCTATGGAGTTGATCCAACAACTTGTTAAATGTATGGGACTAGATCATGCATTTGATTTCCAGGGAAACATGCGCATGAAGAGAAAAAGTGCAGAATTAATGGAAAATCCATACATGCCACTTATAAAAACTACACCGAAAGGTCAAAAAATACTCAAGGCCTTAACTTAATTTGAATCCAAAAATGACAAAACAGGATTAGTGAAAACACGAGAGTGGTGTGGGTGAACAACATAAATAAAAAGTGAGGATACCTTTCCCCAAGATGCCTTTGTCACCATTGTATGAAAACATGTTTTCCTTTCCCTTTATACATGCAAGTAAATGCATTATAGGTATGGTGTTTTCCCAGAATAGGAGAAGCCTACTTAAATACATCATTCGTGGATTGAATGTTTGGGTGCCTTAATGTGCAATGACATGTTTCCAGGACTGAATTCAATGCAAGGCATATTTGAAACTCTAACTCTGTCTTTCGGTGTCTTATTAGAAATTATTTCAGTTTTCATTTTGTGTTTTCAAGTTAGATATTGTTTTCAAGTTTTTACATTTATAATTTTATTGCAATGTGGCAGACTGATCAGAGCAGTGCAGGAACAACCCGAGACGGGATGATCGTGGAAAGAGGCCAGCGGAAGAACATGTAAAGTGCCAGCATTGCTCTATCTTCAGGTATTTTAGTTATTTACATAATTGAAATAATATTAATTTTGTTCAAATATGCAGACACCTAGCCATGGTACGCCTGATGATTCCCTCTTTGAGGAAGAGCTTTCTTCATCCCTATCTCCGGTGTTCTTGTTGCAAAAAAAGGCACGAGATGCAAGGTCGGAATTTAATACTTTGATAGACGTGCCTCAAACACCTGAAACAGATGAGAGGATACAACATCTTATGAGGCAGCTAGAAAGATATCAGGTAATAATAAAAAGTCAAAAGGATATTTTTTTTGTTCTGCATGAGATGAATTGTGATAGTTTGATTTTTAATTTTTACATTGACTAAACTAACAAAAGTTCTTTTGTATGTAGCATTTCGGCATTCTTGAACCCGGTGTTGGTGGTAGTGGGACACACCAGCAAAGGGTGCCCAACAACCCTCTCGTACACCTTCTACTCCTTTAGGTGCTAGCCAAACACACGATACCTTGGTCACCACCCAGTATTCAATGCGTGTTGGCAATATAGTGATATGTGCTTCGCATTATTGTGTTTTCACGAATTACTGCATTAATGTTGGCTCTGGAACCATTAATGTACGTTGTTGACGATGAAATTGTCCACATAAAGCATGTACAACTCCCAGGTAAATTTTAATATTTTAACTATTTCATGTACTTTATCTAAAACATATTTATCATGATTTTTATTTTTAAATTAATGATAATATCTTCTTCTTTTTCTGTGTAGGAAACAATGAGTTCTACAGGTATCTGGAAAGCCATGCGTTGGTAATTTTTGGCCCAACCATACGCACAGGGTGGAATTCCCAGAGTTCCAACCTAAAAAAAGAACTTCTAGATTATCTAAAAGCCCTTTTTGTGGTCAGCATATTTGACAGAACAGCGGTGGCTCGGGTAGCCGGCAAATATTTGAAATATACCAAGGACACCTATAGGATGCAATTGCAATTTAACCCTAGATATGAGCGTCCTCTCACAGTTCCAGAGAGTGAATGGAGAGCACTCATCCATGACATAAAAGAGAAAAGGGCAAAGAAATAAGGAAAAATGCCAACTGGACCCGCAAGGTAAATTACAACTTTAATTCAATAGGTTTAATTTTCTCTATGTCTAAAATAAAAGTATGCTATGTCATATCGACTTCTTTCAATGTTGATGCTAGGTTGCCTGACACCTCAAAGGCAACCAAAGCTAGGATTGACAAAAAGGGCCATCACAAGCTAGGCCAGGGCGGCTACTTGAAATTGGCCGCAAGAATTGTAATTAAGTAGCTAAACATCTTATAATTAATTGTATCGCCTTCCAACGTTTTTGTAATCCTATAAAATATGATTAAAAATACAAAATCATATGTAATGTAGGGTGATGAATTCGGAACAGAAACTACAGAGGAAGATAAAAATATCGCTTTAGTTTTGCCTATGTTGTAGTTTTACGTCATGAGAAAGCACGTGAAGTCCCAGATCCTAGAATGTTTTGATAAATTAAAACATTAACCTTTCAATATTTTGTTTTCGTCCATAAATTTAATGTCTAGCTTTGTTAAATCGGGGGAGCAACACCTCTGTGAGGCAAATAACCAGTTTTAGAGCAGTGCAGTGATCTCTGTCTGACTGATCATTCTAGTGGGACAATTCTGACAAATACTTTGCTATCAGAGTGAGAAATTCGTGTATTAATTAATTTCCACTTATAATTTTTTCTAATTATACCTTGATGGTTGTCCTTATAACATTTTTTGTTTAAATGGCAGAGAATGTTTCCCTTGAGGATCTTACCACCAGAGAGGAAGACAGGGCAACAGTCCCAACGGCGACAACTGGTGCACCAGGTAAAAAATCTCATTGCAATTTTTTTTATTAATATTACCGAACTAGTTCAATGATATTTAAAAAATGACAATTAAAATTTAATATTATCTGTGTTTGTAGGCAATGCCCCGTCACTGGATGAGACCAGACATCGTGACTACGCAACTAGGTCAGCGGCGACAACTGGTGCACCAGGTAAATAATCTCATTGCGATTTTTTTTATTAATATTACCGAACTAGTTCAATGATATTTAAAAACTGACAATTAAAATTTAATATTATCTGTTTTTGTAGGCGATGCCCCGTCACTGGATGAGCCCAGACATCGTGAATACGCAACTAGGTCAGCAGTGTGAGTCGAAAGGCATGAAACAGGAGCAGAGCACGATGATATTGATGATGTAATTAGGAGCTTTAAAAATAGGAAGAAGAAAAAGAAAATTTGACAATGTAAAATATTGTATTATTATAAGACAAACGTTATCATACTTGGAACGTTTTTTGCGTTATATAAAAAACTCATTTATCATACTATTTTTATGTCAAGCATTAATTGCAATGTTTCCTTGCGTACTTTTTGTTGAATTGTGTTTTTATTAGTTATTGAATATTTTTTTTTATGCTCATGAAAGTAAAAAATGAAATATAGATTGGGTATTGGGGAATTGAGAGTGATGTGAGGGGGGGGGAGGGGCCATAAGAGCTTCCACCTTCACGTGGTTGGCCTTGTTTAGTAGAGAATAATTTATTGGAGCGATTTAATCTTGGAGCAAACCTCCCTTGATCCAGCGTAGCAACAAAAAAGTCACTGTTGACTTAGTTGCTACTCTTTCGGATCGTGGGAGGCTTGTTCCAAGTTCATGCGACTCCAATAAATTGTTCTTGAAACGAAGAGGAGCTTATTCAGGTATGTTTTGACATTTTCAACATATGTTCTAACATTATCATAAGAATGCATCTTATAGTAAAAAATACTACATCAATTACTTATATTTATTGTATAGATAATGATGGATTTTGATTGACTTGGCAGTGCAGGTACAAATCCTCTTGCATCATGAGCAATACAACTTGTCAACCAGGGTCATGTCCAGGATATTTTTGCTTGTGCGCTTGACCGGGTTCGTAATGTCACATTTTGTAAGTTCCTTTACAGTTCATAATTCAATATTAAGCTTGTTCATGATTATTATCTAGGTTTTTTGTATGTGTTTTTTCATGTATTTGATTGTAAGCAACTCTGCATGTTTCCTGTTGTTCACTATGATTTCTCCCATTACCACTCCCAGGATGAATCGGACTTTATTGTTACATGGGTTACTTTATTGTTACTATGATTTCTCCATTTACGATTTCATAGGTTACATCATGTAAAGTTGTCAATCTCAGGTTGGTGATGAGCTTTAGTTCTCCAGATTTGGGGCTTTTATGATATTTTCTCCCTCATGTCATTCCTGCATCACCTCGTTTTTTGAGCATGCCAATTGTATACCACTTGTACCAATTGGCACATGTCAATCTCTGAGTGGTGCCACATTTCACCTATTTTCAGTGAGAGTTTAGGGTTTCTCTAACATGGCTTCAGAAATCCGATTCAGTGCCTGCTTGAATATCGTCACATAATACTCATGGTTTGGATTGATGAGCATGTTCTGAATGGTTGGTTGATTCATAAGAACCACCCATATAGTCATCTTGAGATATTTCAGAAGTTTTCTCGGGTTTCCCTTTTCACCGTTTCTAGTGGGTGGGATGGTGTGGGGTGATCCATCAATATTGGTGCTCTTGTAGTAGGGAATTTGTTTTTGGGGATATAAAGGAGCATTTTATGTAGATATCCCATTGGATGCATTCATAGATGGGCACGAGAGGTCAAGAATTTAAATTAAAAATATGCAAACTCTAGCATGGCAACCTGAAGGCCGCGAGAGACACTGGTTAAAGATTGTTTTGTGTTGGCCTTAATATAGTCGTGATTTCTTTCTATTATCTTAATGCAAATATATAGTTCGGTCTCATTAAAATGAGGATTGTGGTTGTATTTCTCTTTGGTTGTTTCTCTCTTAATGCTCCAGAAGTTGCCAAAAGTTGCGATGGTTGTTTAGTTTTCCTGTTACAACTTAAAAGTGGTTTTTAGCAATGGGAGTCATGTTTTTTAAGGTTCATACTAATATGAAGATCTTGTAATTCTATATTCAGCATAAGAGAAGATGGCCTCTGCTTTGGGCAGTATGACAACAATTGCTACATCTACCTCATTGGGTAACAATGGAAAGGGGAAGAAGTTGGGTGCAATGTTTGATAATTATGGCAGACAATTGTCTTCTCTTTCAGTTTTCTCACCCATTTCCTTTAATCGCTCAAGCAGAAGAGGGACTCTGAGATTACGCGACAGAGAGAAGGTAGTTAATACAAGAGCTATGGAAAAGGAGTTGTACTTCAACAAGGATGGCTCGGTGACAAAAAAATTGCAGGTCAGAGAAAAAATTATGTTTAAAGGAAGGTCACCTGCATGTGAAACTTCACTGCGGTGGATCTTTCCTTGTCCACTTATATTCGATTTTAATGTGTTATTTTAATTTTTCATGGAGGGTTGTTTTGGCATATGGTCTGGCATTCAATTGCACACTTATTGAAAGCATTGTCAATTTGTCTTGCAGGCGGTGTGAACAAACTTGTTGATCTTGTTGGAGTCACCCTTGGGGCGAAGGGCAAAATTTTGTCTTGGAGAGCAAGCATGGTTCTCCGAAAATAGTTAATGATGGTGTGACAGTAGCTAAGGAGGTAATTTGTAGATGTGTGCTCTAGTTTTCTTTTTAATGTTTTATTAGTTCCCCCTCTTAAATGTCTTAGATTTGGTAGGCATAATTTGAAAACTCAAAGGTGAAAGGAAACATATTTGTTACCCAGTGGTCTACTTGGCCTATGGACTAGCCACATTAGAGTAATGCATAAAGATTTTCACAACAATAAAGGAAAGGGTTATGGCTGAGTCAAATTTTATTGTTGTTGACAGTGTAATGAAATGTATCTCAATGCTATGGTTTTGGCCTTTTTATTGGTTGAATTAGAGGACCCAGTTGAAAATATTGGGGCCAAGTTGGTAAGGCAAGCTGCGGAAAAGACAAATGATTTAGCTGGGGATGGAACCACAACATTTGTTGTTCTTGCACATGTTGGAATATTGAAAAATTCAAGAACAATGAATGGAGAATAAATCTCCCTTCCTCTAACACAGAGAAAATAAAAATTTCTTTGACAGGAGACAGAGTTTCAATACTTTGAAAACAAACTTCTATTCCCTTCAATAACTCAAAAAAAAGCTATTACACTACTTCCTCACTGAGAGGGATTACAAAATTATGACTGCTACAAAACGCAGTGCATAAAACCAACTCACTGTCTGTTCAAAACAAACATACTTTGTCTCTAAAACACTCTGCTGTGTTTTTCCCTTTCGCACTGCTGTGCATACACACTTAAGAAGTTACACTCAGTCTTTCACTTTTTACACACTGCTGTGTAATAAAAAATTTACGTACTGTCTATAAAAAAAACTACCAAGATTTTTCGACCTTTTTATTTTTATATGCCGTAACATATAAAACATATTATAGTAAACCCTCTTTTTAAAAAAATAAAATTAAAACTAAATTCTATGGCCCACCTTTCATTTCGCATATGATATATATATATAACATATGTTTAAAACATATATATATATATATATATATTAAACTATCAAAACATTAAAGAACCCTTTCCGTCGGACTTCAAAAGTCTGAATAGATTGAATTTCAAACCAAATTCGCGTTCCAAAATGGGATGCTGACGTCTGCCTAATTTTAACTCGAATTCTCAATCCAATGTGCCCTATAAAAATTCGGGTCCGGTTTTCAGGTTTTCAGATTCCCTTCAATTTCATGCGATCCAATATTAATGCTCCACGTGTCCTCCTTTTGAATTTACAAAACTGTCGGGTAAATTTCTGTTTGTTTAATTTCTAGTTGGTGAATTGCATTAATGCTGGTTGTTGTGTTTAAATACAATCCTGTACAGAAATATGGCTGCGGCCGTCTACAAAAAAAACTTGCAGGAATTTTAAATGTTGAATTAAATTTTTGGATGGCATGCAAGCAACCTCCAAAAAAAAATGTTGCTGCTGCATCCGTCCTTCTGCTGCAGCAATTGAAGTTAAAATTCAACAGCACAGGGTTTAATAAGTGAGGGTGTAAAGGTAACTTTTTGTCGATAGTACTGGATTAAGATCATCTATTCATTTTTGTAGGGTCTTATGGTGTTTGGTTTTTTAGTTTTGGGTTGTGCTTATTGAGTCTAAGATAGTTTTTGAGTGAAAAAATTGCTATCAGGTATTAAAATTTTTTGGTTCTTTTGTCAAAATTTATGAGCTTGTTAGGAAATACAAAACTAACAATGGTTGTATCTTAAATTTGTGGAAAATAATTTGAAATGAAACCTTTTTGTTTAGGTTGTTGCAGCAGGTGCAAACCCCGTTCAAATTACTAGGGGCATTGACAAGACAATAAGGGCCCTTGTTTCGGAACTCAAAATTTTGTCAAAGGAGGTAAACGCTTGCCTTTTGAGTAGGCTGGTTTTCCTTTTTGCTGATGGTTTGGTGTATCTAATTGAATTAGTTGCCTAAGGTATTATTGGTTGCAAACTCCTTTTCATTTTTCATACAGTATTGGCCTTTTGGAATACATTTGATTGTGTGGTCTTGTTAGATCTACAACATTTGTAGTTGTTTAGTCTTATGGCCGAGGTGCACTTTTATTATGGAAATAGTTGATGCAATGTTGTCATTTAATCCTTACTGCAGGGTAGCATGTTGAGAAGTTTCTTGTGAAACATTTGGTATTCAAAATGACACTTGATCCTATACAGCATCATGCACTTGACTTCAAAATTCATATTCAAAGTGTGCCGGACAATTCTTGCAAAATTTCAAATATTTATGTTGTTTTAAACCATTATCTTTTTCATGTATTGGATGCTGAAAATGTGAAAAAGACTTTGGTATGAAACCAACTGGTGAATAATTTCCAGCACAACAACCACTTCCAAGCCATGATTTAGAAGTAGAACATATGTACTTATGAAGCATAGAAAGATATCCTTGATGCATTGTCAATGTTTGGCTAGGGTTATTTTTGGAGAAAATAACTCCTTATTCCTAGAATAGTGATCTTCAATACAAGTAAATGCCAGAGAAGAGAGATCATCGTGTGATGCAACAAAACTGAAATTGGACCCCCAAGGAGAGCTGGTGTGTCTACAATCGCTCTGTCAGCATTTTCCCTTGGTGTACCCTGTTCTTTTCCTCTAGCCTGAGTCTTAATTGACTTCTTTCTTTGGGTTTATTTATATTCCCAACTTTATATTATCTCCAATCCTTATAACCAATGTTTAACTTTCAACACTTTGTATTTATACTCCACGTTTCTTTTTAAATAAATAACTTGTAATGAACTTTCGGCTCTATATTTCACCACCCAGCCTTACAACAATAACGCTCCAGACTTATGCTAATTATCCGCCAATCATTTAATTAAACAATTTCATTATACTCCGGCCCCACCTATATATATCAATAACCAATCAAACACTCGTATCATATCTGGCTATCCTCCGCACACCTTAGTTAACCTCCGGGCAAGTTCAACGTGCGACCACCGTTCGATGGCCCTTCTCCAAATCAACGACTCTTGGCAATTTCACTCGGCTTCCAATGTCGGGCTTTAACGTGCGATGGCGCGGATTAAACGGTGGTTTTCCGGGGTCACTTCGCCACGTGTCGCATTCCCTATGGAATCGCTTTTGAATAGGAAATATCGCCTACTCCGCAAAAGCGGTGTGATATGGGCAACCCGCTTTTGTGATTCCACTCGTGGTTTTGGTACAAGGCTTGACCACGGGTGCAAGTCTGGTTCTGATATCCTTTTTTTTGTTAACTCATGTCCAATCCTTGGGTTAGGTTCCGAAAGCACAACAATTTTTTCTCTTTATTAAGTGGGATTTTTATATTTGAATACACGAATTCCTATTTCTTACACTGCATCTCCGCCTTGATATTTTTACATAAAAATGATTGTTCTCAATAATTATTTATATAACTTTTCCACATTTTTGGTGTGGTATTCCCATGATTTATTATAAATATGTGTATTATCAAAGAAAACCAACACAAATTTTATAAGATGGGATCAAACAAAATTGTTCTTAAGTCGAGCCCACCGGACTTCAAATGACGATAAACCATAATTCAAACCAAATTCACGTTCCAAAATAGCCTGCTGATGTCGGCCAATTTTGTGACGCTAATTTCTTATCAAATTCGCCCTAATATTTTACAGGTCCGGATTTCCACTGCGCGAGCGGCCCAAACAAAGATCCGCTCCAATCAATTTCTGCCATGTGTCCTCAATAAAAACTTGCCCTGCTCCTGGCTGCGAGTGCATTCAATGGCGTTTAAGGTGATGGGACATGGATATGGAAATTTCATATCAATCGCATTAACATTTAATGCTGTTTAATTAAGTTTTCACGTCAAATCCGCATTAATTAATTTTTAACACTGTTCAAGATCGGACCTCCACTCCTCTTAGCGATTCCGCACGCTCCAATTTGATCCGGCCTTCGGCTTTCATTATTAATGATCAGAGATTAATTATGACGAGCGTCCTATGATTGCATTGCAGACGGGTCGAAAAAATGGCGTTTAGCCATGGTTTTTCAGACAAGCCGGTTGCTGGATTACACTGCCTGCTAACTGTGACGATAAGGAGAAGCGGCCAGCTGAATTGCTACCTAGACCTTGTTGCATATTTTCATTTCTCTCGGTTCTGTCTCTGTCTGTCTTCCTCTGTTAATTGGAATTCTGCTTCTTCATCTCCTCTTGTGCCCACTGTGCCTGAGATTGCACCCATGCCTCGCGTGCGTCATAGGATGTGTTGCCGCAGGGGGAGCACTAGAGGTCAACCCCGGCGTGCTCCCTCCAGCCCCTCAATAGAGTCGACTTCCGGCCAGTCCAGTGATTATTACTTAGGTCGATATCCAAATACTAGGAGTGGGCGGGGTCGGCTTGTAGGATATGGCCACCGTATGGATTTCCTTGCTCCTGGCTTCCCCATCGCTAGTTCACCTTCTCCCACGACACGCTCTCCGCAATTTTCCTTTAATTGCTCTCTCAACCGCCCGCGAATCATGGCTTTAGTCACTGTGGTCTTCCGTGAGGAGGCCCAAACGGAGGAAGAATGCACCCGTCCGGCGGGTCTGAGCTTGGAAAAATTTGGCCAGCATTCGGGCCTTCAGGAGGGGAGCCGTGGCATGCATGTGGAGGTAGCACCTAGCAATCCTGGACCTTCCGAAGGATGGTGCCGAATCGTGGAGGAACCACCGTGAGGAGTAATTTGGTTAATTTGTTTTTCTTGCTTAGCGTGCCCACTTAATTGGGTTGCTTTTACTTTATTTTATTTTACCTGTGGCCGGACCTTGTAATATTTTTGAATTTTGTAAATTAAACGTTCAATACTGGTTTCCCCGTATGAGGGCAGTCTTCTTAATTTTTTGATTTTTTTATGACAAATTTTCCATGAGTCTGGCCAGGCAATGTTTTTGACTTCGATGTAATTTTATTCCCAATGTTAATAGATTAAATTTACTTAGAATTCTCACATGATTAGCGTTTTTCTTGATCTGTTCAAGGATTTTGGGTATTTTAATTTGTATTTGGAACAATGGACGTCGGTACTCTATCTATTGCTTTACTATTCTACATACTGCTATTTCACTTTCTTATAGATGCCTCGGGCATATTTGGATGCTTTCTCAGATTTGTCGATAATCTCCATGTGGACCGTTACTGGGTTTTATATCATGTCGCTGTATGTGACATGGGATATTTTTCTATCATTGTCTCGGGTGGGACTTCCACTTTTCTGGATGGATATTTGGTTCCAATCTTCAGATGTGAAAATGTAATGACTTCATGGACTGTTTTACTTCATATAATATATTCAAAACAGCGTTTTTTCTCTTGTGAAAAAAAAAAATGATTAATGTTTATCACTCTGCCTTCAAAACTAGCGATGTCGGTCTATGTTGTTGGTTTATTGATATGGTCTGATGGTCTTCCTCACATGATTAGCGTTTTTCTCTGTTCATGGATTTTGGGTACTTTAATTTGTATTTGGAACAATGGACGTCGATATTCTATCTGTTCCTTTACTATTCTACATACTACTATTTCACTTTCTTATAGATGCCTCGGGCATATTTGGATGCTTTCTCGGATTGTCGATAATCTCCATGTGGACCGTTATTGGGTTTAATATCAAGTCCCTGTATGTGACATGGGGTATTTTTCTATCATTGTCCGGGGGTGGACTTCCACTCTTTCCGGATGGATATTTGGGTTCCAATCTTAAGATGTGAAAATGTAATGACTTCATGGACCTGCTTTACTTCATACAATATATTGAACACATCAACGTTTTGTGAAAATAAAATTGATTAATGTTTATCACTCCGCCTTCAAAACTAGCGATGTTGGTCTATGTTGCAGGTTTATTGATATGGTCTGATGGTCTTTTTATATTTTGGACATATCACACTCCTCACATGATTAGCGTTTTTCTCTATTGCAGGGTTTTGGGTACTTTAATTTGTATTTGGAACAATGGACGTCGGTACTCTATCTGTTGCTTTACTATTCTACATAATTCTATTTCACTTTCTTATAGATGCCTCGGGCATATTTGGATGCTTTCTCAGATTGTCGATAATCTCCATGTGGACCGTTACTGGATTTTATATCATGTCCCTGTATGTGACATGGGGTATTTTTCTATCATTGTCTGGGGTGGCACTTCCACTTTTCCGGATGGATATTTGGGTTCCAATCTTCAGATGTGAAAATGTAATGACTTCATGGATCGTTTTACTTCATATAATATATTCAAAACAACGTTTTTTCTCTTGTGAAAAAAAAAATGATTAATGTTTATCACTCGCTCAAAACTAGCGAGGCGTTATTCATGTTGATGGTTTATTGGCTATGTCTAATGGTCTTTTTATATTTTGGACATATCACACTCCTCACAAGATTAGCGTTTCTCTCGCAAGGATTTTGGGTACTTTAATTTGTATTTGGAACAATGGACGTCGGTACTCTATCTGTTGCTTTAATATTCTACATACTGCTATTTCACTTTCTTACAGATGCCTCGGGCATATTTGGATGCTTTCTTAGATTGTCGATAATCTCCATGTGGATCGTTACTGGGTTTTATATCAAGTCCATGTATGTGACATGGGGTATTTTTCTATCACTGTCTGGGGTGGGACTTCCACTTTTCTGGATGAATATTTGGGTTCCAATATTCAGATGTGAAAATGTAATGACTTCATGGACTGTTTTAATTCATATAATATATTCAAAACAACGTTTTTTCTCTTGTGAAAAAAAAATGATTAATGTTTATCACTATGCCTTCAAAACTAGCGATGGCCGGGTCTATGTTGCCGGTTTATTGATATGGTCCGATGGTATTTTTATATTTTGGACATATCACACTCACATGATTAGCATTTTTTCATTCAAGGATTTTGCAAGTACTGAATTTGTATTTTGAACAATGGACGTCAGTAATTTATCCGTTGGTTTACTATTCTAAGACACTGCTATTTCACTTTTATAGAATTTATAGATGCCTTTGCATAATATTATGTTTTCTCGTATTTGTCGATAATTCCATGTGGGACCGTTACTGGGTTTTATATCAAGTCCCTGTATGTGACATGGGGTATTTTTCTATCATTGTTTGGGGTGGGACTTCCACTTTTCTGGATGGATATATGGGTTCCAATCTTCAGATGTGAAAATGTAATGACTTCAAGGACTGTTTTACTTCATATAATATATTAAAAAAAGTGTTTTTTCTCTTTTGAAAAAAAAAATGATTAATGTTTATCACTTTGCCTTCAAAACTAGCGATGCTGGTCTATGTTGCTGGTTTATTGATATGGTCTGATGGTCTTTTTATATTTTGGACATATCACTCTCCTCACATGATTAGCGTTTTTCTCTGTTGCAGGGTTTTGGGTACTTTAATTTGTATTTGGAAAAATGGACGTCAGTACTCTATCTGTTGCTTTACTATTCTACATACTGTTATTTCACTTTCTTATAGATGCCTCGGGCATATTTGGATGCTTTCTCAGATTTGTAGATAATCTCCATGTGGACCATTACTGGGTTTTATATCAAGTCCCTGTATGTGACATGGGGTATTTTTCTATCATTGTATGGGGTGGGACTTCCACTTTTCTAGATGGATATTTGGGTTCCAATCTTCAGATGTGAAAATATAATGACTTCAGGGACTGTTTTACTTCCTATAATATATTCAAAACAGCGTTTCTCGTCTTTTAAAGTTTCAATTTTTTTTTTTTTTAAATTGAACCCTCCGTCGGTCTACCAACGCCTTGTAGACGTTGGAACTGCGACAACCTAGAAACGTCGGAAGAGAGACAGTATAAAAACGTCGGACCACATTTCGTCAGAATTGCGACAGATTACAAACATCAGAAGAGCGACGTTCTAAACGTCGGAAGAGCGACGTTCCAAATGTCGAAAGAGCGACGTTCCAAACGTCGGACCACATATCGTCAGCATTGCGACATCTTACAGAGGTCGGAAGAGCGACGTCCAAAACGTCGGACCACGTTGGGTCGGAATTGCGACCGTTTACAAGCGTCGGAAGAGCGACGTTCCAAACGTCGAACCACATTTCATCGGAAGTGCGACAGTTTACAAACGTCGGAGGCTTGTTCGGAAGCGATGGAAGAAGTGTCGATAGTGCGACAGTTTTTATGTGCGTCGAAACTGCGACGACATGACAAACCACGGTCTGTCCGCCCTCGAACTGTCGCTCTTGCGACGACTATGTGTCGGAATAGCAACGAATTGGCCGTCGGAATTTCCGCGAAATTTTCTAGTGTTAATTTGTAAGTCACATTTCAAATTCACTTGGAAAACAAGGCCAATTAGATAAAAAACGAGAAGGTTAACCATATAGAAACTCTGAAGAGAATTCCTATGTTGCCCAATTCTAATCATTGACATGCCATTAACATTTTCAAAAATAAAATAAAAATTCACAATTCAACAAAGCAACTCTTAATTTTTAAGTTACATTTCAAATCCACTTGGCCAACAAGGTCCATTGAATCAAAACAAGAGAACGTTAACCATGTAAAAATTTTGAAGAGAACTCCCATGTTGCCCAATTCTAATCATTGACATGCCATTAAAATTTTCAAAATCAAACATGTTATGTTGTCCTACTAAATTCCAATCCCTCACAATATCCATGGAAACTGCATCTGAATCATATAATTTCTCTTCCTCCTGACCAATATAATCTAAATAAACACTAGTATGGTCCCACACTACTCTACTCATCTAAAACCAAATCGTAGCCATTTCAAGTCAGTCAATATTCAAAAAAACTCACAACAAAAAAAAACAACTACCAAAAAATTCCATAATTTGTACTATGCTTTGCCTTTTCATATGGATTGTTCCTAGTTGAACCTTGTGACTAGAATGAAATGAACCAAGTCTGGAAGCGCAAACCCTTTTCACCATATCAAGCTTTACAAGAGAAGCGGGTTGATATTTAGTGAGTCTTTGAGGCAAAGGATACCAACAAAACGTGTCTAAGATGAATTAGATCCGTGTGCATCATACAAACAAGTTCAAATCATTTCAAAATTTTAAATAAATTCCTCATGCATCATACAAATAATTTTAATACTTTCAAAATTTCTACTGTTTAGTCTAATTTATTGTTGTATGAATCAAATCTTCGTGCATTACACAAACATGTTCTAGTACTTTCAAAAAATTTAATCAAATCCTCATGCATCATAGAGAGAATTTGAATCCTTTCAACTTTGGCATCCTTCATACTAATTTATTGCCGTTAATCATTTTAATTTAAGTAGGTTGGTTGTAGTTTCATCCACCTATGTAGAATTCATATACATAGATATACTAACTTTCTATTTATCTATCTATATAACAATTTTTATATAAGATATACAGGTTAAATATCTCCCTTTCATGTGCTTAGAGATATCTTTGATTTCTATTTGTATTTATATTTCTTAAAATTTAGTATTATTACTACCATTATTATTATTATTATTATTTAGAGATACCATCTTTCTTGTCATCTCTATATAACAGGTTTTATATTAAATATATATATTAAATATTTCTCTTTCATGTACTTAGAGATACCTTTTATTTCTATATTTATCTATATTTGTTAAAATTTAGTATCATTATTACCGATATCATTATTATTTGTTATCAATATTACACTTTTTTCTGACACATGATGATGCAAGTATCACCTCAGGTGACACACATGAGGGGTGATATATACGTGTTAAACATCGCTCTTTCATGTACTTAGGAAATATCTTGTATTTCTACTTTTATCGTTAAAATTTAATATTATTATTACTACTTACTTACTAATATCATCCTTATAATGTTATCCAAAGATAATCCTACTAATGTCATGCTTATAAGGTTATTAAAATTGCATGCAGTGGATCCACTCAAGTTAATTTTTTAGGTTTTATGTTCAGCTCTTGAAGGTAAACATATGTTGACCTGTGTGGGCATTGAGAAAAGAAAAAAGAGACAATTCAAGTGACCTCGAATCAGATGAGATGATACCTTGTTTTTATAGATCGCCAAACAACTAAACAGGGTGCATGTACCACTAACAATATGTCTAGTTGAAAAAGATAATAAGCAAAATAAAAGAATACCAGAAATAATTGAGCAAACGAAAATAATTTTCGAACAATAAAAATAACAGGCCATACTAGACGATGCAATATGTCTAGTTAAAAAAAAAAATTAACATAAATAATCGAGCAATCAAAAGCATTATTGGATACGAAAGCATTTTTTTGCTCGTATGCCCAAAAAGCGAGGTATGAAGTTTTTTATTTATTTTCCATCATATGACCTTATTGTACTTGATTTAATCCTAAAATCATCAATCCTGGCAGCAAACAGATGCCTTTCATTTTAGATTTTGTACTCTGAATCCTAGTATTATAAACCATATTCTGATTTTAACTATATTCTGATTTTAAAAGTTTGACAATTTTAATATTATATTTTGATTTTAAAATTTTATCTGTTTGCCTAAGTAAAATCAATAACAATGAAATTTAAGACATAATTTTGTTTGACAGAAGGAATTCGATGATAAATAGAAAGAAGGGAAAATCTTCATTATATTAAAAAATATAAAAAAATATCAGTTTATAATTCTGCCAAATCTTTTGAAACAACTAGTATTCTGGATAAGTACTTATATCGTTATGATTCTGCCAAATCTTCTGAAAAGTGTGGTATTCTATATAAATACTTACATCATTATGACACAAAATTCATCTTCTTTTGAGAAGAGGAAGATGAGGTATGAATCGGGTAGTTGAGATTAACACATAGAACCAATCCCTTTGACATTTGAAAACTAATCAAAATAACTGATGGTGATAGAATCTCCTTATACCCCAATTTTGATCAACGCTAATAGATCTACATCTTGTATTTTTGAAGTTCCAATTTTGATCAGTGCTAATGGATCTATATCTTTGTACTTTTTCGGTTTTTGAAACAATATGACAAATTAGTTGACTAAGTTCCGTACAAAATGGCTATCCCAACATAAAAATGCCTTTGTTGTTTTTGAAGATAGATCACAAATTTTGTTGACGCATTCTCTATACAAAATGTAAATAGTGCTCGAAAGTACACTTGAAAGTGTTTCTCTAACAAAGTTTTTGTTGTCTGCCCAGCCGGGACTACCGCTGCTTGCAGAACTTTTCTTGACGCAAATAAATCTCTGAGAGGATTTTGTTCGGTTTTCTCTTGCTCTGCAAGCTCTCTGAAGGATACAGACTTAGACATTGAAGAATCCATTTCTTAATATAAAGAGAGAAAGAAAGACTTTTAAAGTATTACTCAAGATCTTGAAGCAGGCTACAGCGTAGACTTATTGGCTCTGATACCAATTTCTAGCAGAGGCTTCTCAAAAGCTTGCTTGCGGTCGTAAACCAACCGAATTGGCCTTGTTAAGTGTCTCTAAACACAGCTCTATGTGAACCCATGTTCTGATGATGCACTTAGTTCCACACTTGGAAGATGAAGATCCCAGGATCACTCAGATCCTAATAAATCAAAGACCCCCGGGTACTCCAAGATATGGGTTGGGATATGTTGAACAAGTTGATAAGTTGATTCCAGACTGCAGATTCAGAGATCTGCCCCCAGGAGTAAAGAAGCCATCTGTCCCAGAAATTCAGAAGTTTTATACTTTGATGGATGGATGTTTTAAATCTCAGATCCCAGCACAATGGATGAAACAAATGATAAATTGGGATCTATTCACACATCCAGAAGCTGAAGGTTTTGCAGCAGCCTTCCCTAAGGAAGAAAAGTTGAAGATGTCAGCTGAATGGAAGGAATATATGGAAGAAAAAAGTGTGTGGATTTCTTTCTATTCCTGGAAGAAAAAGATGGAGAATGATGTAGTATTAATGGCTGA
The DNA here is from genome assembly GCA_034641835.2 of Pinus albicaulis. Taxonomy (NCBI): domain Eukaryota; kingdom Viridiplantae; phylum Streptophyta; class Pinopsida; order Pinales; family Pinaceae; genus Pinus; species Pinus albicaulis. The sequence continues at coordinate 1,094,196,916 of CM076575.1, read as the reverse complement.
TACTACTACATCTTCCTCACATTCATGGACTGCAACTGATGGCAGTAAAATCGAGACCTCCACCACATATCCTCCTTTCAGAAGTATTGTGTTAGGAGAAGGATCTAACACAGCACATGCTAGCCCTTTAGTCCAGCATGATAATTCATTGATGGGAAATGAAGGGAGAGTTCAGAAAGTGAGTGAGCAGCTAAACTGGACAAATACTGCACTCACAGGGTTGGAGAAGAATGTTGCAAAGACTGCACTAGTCAAAGACCAGATTGATTCAGTTCAGGTATCTGTGAATGATGTACATAGAGTCTTAAATTCTGTACAGTGTGACCTTCAAGCTGTTAGGAGTATTAGTGAAAATTCTTTAATTAAATTTGCTGAAGTTGAAAATTGTGTCATAGATCAGTCCATGGCCACAAGGCAATCTGTATATAAGCTGACTGAAAAATTTGAAGGACTGAATGTCAAGAAGACCAGCAAACCAATTCCTATGTCATTCATTGCTGGTAAGACAAAAAGTGTTGTGCCTCATGAGATCCCTAAACCAGAGTCAATTCCTCCTATCTCTAGGTTTCCGCATCTCATGCCCAGAGAAGTTCCTCAGTTGCCTCTTATTTCTGTGTCAGAGTCTAAACCTGAGTCACAGTCGGTAGAAGAAAGATCTGAAAAGATCACTATTGCTGAAGTCATGAAAGACTCAGAATCTAAAGATCATATCTTTCCTATCTATGAGCCATTAGAGCCACAGTTCACCCGACATGCAGCCCCTGACCTCTATGGTGCGGGAAAGATTCCCTCAAGGGAAACATTCCATGATGGGAGTCACAAGGAGTGGAACATAGATAATATGTCTGCCCATCAGATCAGACAAATTCTGGATCATATGATTGTTGAATATAAGTTGATGTGTGCAGATGGAAAGAGTGAGGTTGAAGCCTGCAAAACAATCATGCAGTGTTTCACTGGCACATTAGCAAGATGGTGGGAACTTGAGTCTTCTCCAGCGTTGATTGAAAGAATGGAGAAGGAAGTTTTAAAAGATGAACAGGGTGACATCATGTTCAACCCTGATGGCACTGCACAGATTAACATGATTGGTGCCCTCACAACACTAATCCAAGAACATTTTTGTGGATTGGAATATGTTGCAGCAGACAAGCATGAAATGATATTGATGAATCTGAAATGCAACAATATCAATGAATATGAAGACTTCCATAGAGATTGGATGCAGAGAATATTCTGGGTAAAAGACCCCAAGAATATCTTATGGAAGCAAGTATACATAGCAGCTCTACCATCCAAGCTGGTAGACATCTTGAAAATGGAAGATGCTTTCCCCTTGCCCATGGAAACTTATGTTTGGGGAGATTTCTATGGGATTGTAACAAAAGTTTTGATTTCTTTGTGTACCAGGTCCAAGATGCAGAAGTCCATTGATAAGCTCAACAGACTTCCTGGTACTAAGTCATTTTGCAGTAAGTATGGCATTACAGTGGATGATCCCCTTGTGCATAGAAGAAAGCACAAGAGACAAGCAAAGAAGGCTTACAAGAGAAGTAAGTCTACTTACAGACTAAGCTCTGCAAAGAGACGAGAGCTTCGCAGACCTAAAGAGCACAGAAGATCTAAGGCCCCAAAAAGGCAATCCAGATGGAGGCCTAACACTCATTATTACCAGCCACATGATATTCGGCCAAGAGATGCCAAAATGGCCAAGATGAAAGATGTTGAGTGCTGGTTATGTGGTCAAAAAGGACATACATCTAATCTGTGTCCTACTGCCTTAGAGTCCAAAAGAGGTCTAGGCAAAAAGTCTGCTAAGTATGCCAAGAACAAACAGCCTTCTTCCTCACAAACCACTGTCAAACAAGACCCTGACGCCTGTGCATACTGTAAATCTACTTCGCATCGTATTTCTGATTGTCCATCATATCCAGGCCGTCGTCTGTCTTTACAGCAACATGCCATTGCCTCTTCTGCTAGTTCTTCTTCAGATGACTACTCTTCTTCCTCTTCCGAAGAGCAAGTCAATATGTATTGCCAATGCTCAGACCCAGATGCCTGTAAATGTGATTCTTCTTCTGAGTCTGATTCTGACTGTTATTCTTCTGCCGTGGAAGATCCACCTCATGTCTTCATGGCCCAGACCGATGATGATTTGAAAGTGTTTGCCCAAATCCGAGCCATGGATGAAGGAGATCTGAAAAATGCTCTCCTCTCTGCCTACATGAAGAATCTTCCTGGTTCTTCCTCCAGCTCTTCTAGTTCGTCTAAGAAGCCAAATTTTGTTGAAGCTTCTTATGACCGGAATACCAAAACGTATCTCCAACAACATAGCAAAGCTCGTGGACTCACTTTGGGGGAGGTGAGTAAGGAGATACACGACCTAAAAATGGAAGTGCGCAGTATCAAAAATGAACTTTCTGTTCTGAAGGCACATAACAATCAGCCTGCTTCTCCATCAACTGTTATGTCCAAACAACAGACAAATTATACACTGCACACTCAGCCACAGACTGAAGTCCAAACTGCATCTGGCAAGTTTGTTTCCTCAGGCTTCAGTGAGATCGGGGACATGCAATTCCTCGCAGTTCAGTATCAGCAACACCACATTCTGGTAAAACTCTGTGTTGCTGGTAAAGTCTATGAGGTTATTGCTTTAATTGATTCTGGTTCTGATCTTAACCTCATTTCTAAACATATAATCCCTTCAAGGTATTGGACTACAGCAGAAAAAGAAGTCCAGGGATTAGGGATGAAGCAATTGAAGTTTGAAGTTTCAAAAGCCACTGTCTGCTTTGAGTCAAAATGTGTCAAGCTTTCCCTTGCAGTCTCTGACATTCCAGTAGATTGTATTTTGGGAAATGTGTTTTTAGCAGCAGTTGAACCACATGGGTCATTTAGATTTCCTGATGGATCTGCAGGAATTTTTATTACTGTTTCTGGTCAAAGATTTGAACTGCCATATGTTTCCAGAAATAGAATCTCACCCATGGTGCAGATAATGCAAGAAAAAGAGAAAAAACTTCAAGCTGTTGAGAAAAGCCTGGTTGAGCTTAAAGATCACAAGGAGACTATCAGAGTCGAAGAACAGTTAAGCTCTCCAGAGATTCAGAAAAAGATTGCTGAAATCCAGAAGGAGTTTGAAGAAACGTGCTGCTCTGAAGAGCCGAATGCCTTTTGGCATAGAAAGCAGCACAGCATTGAGCTGCCCTACAAGGAGGGATATACTGGCAAGCCTTGTAGGTCGAGAAACATCCCTATGTCTGTTCATGACAGACAACATTGTCAGAAAGAAATAGAACAGCTTCTACAGAAGAAGCTAATCAGAGAATCCAGTAGCCCATGGAACTGCTATGGATTCTATGTGAACAAGAGAAGTGAGCAAGTCAGAGGAGTTCCAAGATTAGTGATAAATTATAAGCCTCTGAACAATGTATTAGCAGATGATACTTATCCGATCCCTCACAAGAGTGATCTGATAAGAAGAATCTCAGGAGCCAAGGTGTTTTCCAAGTTTGATTTGAAGTCTGGCTTCTGGCAGGTTGCCATTGCAGAAGGTGACAGATGGAAGACTGCATTCAGTGTCCCTCATGGACATTATGAATGGAACGTGATGCCTTTTGGTCTGAAGCATGCCCCATCAAAATTCCAAAAGGTAATGGACTCTATCTTCAAACCTTATGCAGATTGGTTGCTTGCATACATTGATGATCTCCTAATATTTTCAAAGAATCTGAGTGACCACTTCAGACACCTGAAGATCTTTATGCAGTTGGTCAAAAGAAATTGTTTAGTCCTAAGTAAAAAGAAAATGGAATTGTGTAAGACAAAGATTAAATTCTTAGGACATGAAATAGAAAATGGCCAGATTGCTCTATAGCATCATGCACTGGAGTTTGCAGACAAGTTCCCAGATGTTATTCTTGACAAAACCCAGTTGCAGAGGTTTTTAGGGTGCCTCAATTATGTGAGCAATTTCTATCCTAACTGTGCCATTGACAGATCTCTGTTGAACCAGAGACTGAGAAAGAACCCTAAGCCTTGGACTGACAAGCACACCCAAGCAGTCAGAGAAATCAAGTCTAAGGTAAAAAATCTGCCCATTCTACATGTTGCTGACGATAATTTTTATAAGATTGTTGAAACAGATGCCAGTAACATTGGTTGGGGAGGTGTGCTGAAACAAAAGCCGACAGAAGACGATCCGAAAGAAAAAGAACAGGTTGTTCTGTTTGCCTCTGGAGTTTGGAGCAAGGCCGAGAAAAATTATGCTCCTATAGAAAAAGAGGTAAAGGCAGCCTGGTATTGCATGAGTAAGTTTTCTCTTCATTTGGCAAATAAGTTTTTTCTGCTCATGACTGATGCGAAGGCTCTGGAAAAAGTCCTGACAAAAGAAATCAAGAACCCTGAAGATGCAAAATTTGCAAGATGGCAAGCTCTTTTTGCATATTTCAGTTTTAAAGTAGAACATATCAGAGGTTCTGACAATTGTATTCGAGACTTCTTGAGCAGAGAATACATCCAGCATCAAGAACAAGAGAATGACAATGAAGATCAAGTTCAGCTCCATTGTTTCGTCATTCTGACCGAATGGAACCAGGCCTATAAGAGAGAAGAGCTCAAATACATTGCAGATGATGAGCCATGGCCTGTGTATACAGAAAAATGGAGGCCAACTTGGATCCTCCGAAACACCCAAGTGCTTGATGGGAATTTGCAGAGTCACACAGATTTGCAGCACTTGGTTCCTGGCAGGAAAGTGTACCCAAAAGGCAACAGGTGGATACATAATATGATGTATTCACACAGTATGGCAGCATCACATGAAGCCGAGAGGTCACTTTCAGAAGATTTTTGGGATCTGTATGTTATCAGTACTGTAGGCAGTGACAGATCCAAAGAATACTACAAATCCTTTGTAATAAACAGAGTCAGAAAGATCGGCCCATACATTCATGGCAAGTTTACTTCATGGCCACATGATGATCCAAAGTTATTATTTCCTGACACTGTTTACAATTTTGCAGGTTATGAAAGATTGTGGTGGGATTTACTCAATAAAGATGGTCCTGAAGAAACCCACTACACGAAGCTAAAGTTTGCCCCTACATGGATTAATGAGAAAGAGTCAGAAATTCCATGGCTATCAAATTGGTGGCATCACTATGGACTCAGTCCATATAGTATGGATCCTAACTTCTATGAATCTTATCACAGATTATTTTGTGACGACTGTCTTGCAGGACCAGCAGGTGAATGTTTTCACTATCCTTGTAAAACAGTTGGAGAACTGGAAAATCTGGAGTATAGACTGTTAGGAAACCCTATACTAAAGATGCACATGCAAATGCATTATCAGTGGATAGTCATGACAAAAATCAAGCACGAGATAATACTCAACAAGCCAATGATCGTCCGACGGATATACACAAAGGCTTGGGATGATGAGTTCTATCATCTCAGATATCCGGGCATAAAGATTCTTGATGAGCCTGCAGCAGAATCCAGTACAAGTGGTCCTCGGGAGCCCCACTCATGAAAGGTTTTCCCTGTATAAATAATGATCCCTAGTCACGGGTGCATAGTGACGAAGCTTTTCTCTTGGACTTTTCCTTCGTCCGAAAAGTATCCAATGTGTAATGAATAAAGTTTGATTTCTCGTGGGCCTTTGTAAGGTATCCACAGTGTACATTCCACCCACTTACACTAAAGTTTGTCGGCATGACAGATCTCCGTGCGGATGTCACCTTTCGGTGTTACCCGAAGACGATGATCTTCTGCTAAGTGTCATTAATCTAGCGATGCACAGTAATGTTTGTCCCCCTCTCATTCCTATATAAGGAGAGGTTAGGCTCATTTGTGCTCATCGGTTGTTTGAGTCTTGTGTGTTGTGTTGGAGTCCGAGTAGTTTCTCCCTGCTCCGCGTCTGCGCTACCATAGCGATATGCTCGCATCACGGAGTTCATTACTCACAGTCCTTAGGTGAAGTGAGAAGCCTGCGCGTCTGTTCATGTGACAGGCGAGAACCTAAAGTGGCCACTTCATTAGTGAGTCTGTATATTTTATGTCTGTGTGTTATAAGTCATAAAGCTCTGAGACAGAGTCTGTAACTCGCCCATGAAGCCTCTGGTATCGATCCTTCATTCGTGAAGATCATAAGTCCAGTAAAAGCCGATACAGTCCATCTCTGATACAGAGACATTGTAATCTGATTGTGAAGCATTCTAATAAAGAGAGAAGACTTTTTCTGCTGTAGTCCAATACCTTGAACGGATTATATGTTTAGAATTTTGATATGAACAAGAAAAGAAGGAATATCGCGATTCAGTTTCGTGGCTGTAAGAAAAGAAGGAATATCGCGATTTATTGAATGGCTATTACATTTTGGGCTTCCCAGAAAATCTTCCAAGAAAAACGCTACATCTAAAGTATACCATGTTCAACTAATCACGACCACAGGGTTCTACGTACCACCATTTATGTGTATGTTGAGTTATACAGCATGAATGTAGGTAACCAAGATTAAGTGTATCATTTGCGAAGGAGAAACGCAATCACAACGTCAAGTGCATTGGGCAAGTACTCTCCATATTTGGCAGCGGCTCTTTTCTCAATCCTGGAGAAAAATTCATCTATCAGACATTCATTCTATCCCAAGCGGGCTCCCACAATATTCTCGAACAGGGCTCTGTAATGCGTTCCTACTATTCTCCCAAACATTTCTTCCTCCCCTTCTCTGACCTCCAACAATGGATGCAACGGAAACCCACTCAGAGTCCTCACGCTGTCAATTTGAAAAGAGTTCTCCGTCTCCACCACGATCTTTAGCTCGTCCACACTTGGACCATAGTATGGAATGTTGAAGAAGTCTAGTTTCTCCTCCTCAATCAAACCCTGCCAGCAAAATCTGGATCACATACTGAATGTATTCAAACCTAATTATAAGAAAATAATATTGAATTTTCTAATTTACGTCCTTCACCATCTCCAGAAATGCAGCTTCCAAGTGAAAAGCACAGGCTCCCAACCCGCTTTGTTCCTTTATGTCCACAGAATTACGCGCCAAGAGAGCGATGAACAGGCATCCTCCAGGAATAATCTCTTCTGCTCTCGCACCTAAGAATGCTGCAAAATCTTGTTTGAACTGATTGAGATACGCATTGGCCACTGCATCACTGGATATGTATACATGCCCACCGTTCCAAGCAGGAGAGCTTTTGTCCTCGATGCTACCAGGAACCTGAAATTGAAAATGATTAATATACCATCTTCATCAGTAACAAACTAGATTTGGTCAGATGGGCAGATTAAATAATTATAGGGCTTAATGTCTTTCTCACATACTTGTGAAAGCCAATGGAGGCTGGTGGAGAAATGGCAGAAATGGAGGGTTTGCCGTGGGAAAAGTCGTCTGTAGTGCGATCCCGACACCGCTGATGCGAAGTAAGATCTGGTCACTGGAGGCTTATCTTCACCGTGCACTGCTGGTGTTGGTAGTCGTGTTCTTCCGTCTCCACATACAATTTCGAATGCACCTCGCAATGCAGGCAATGTTCGAAACAACGTATTGAAATCATTCGATGGAAGATCGACGAAGTGAACCTGGAATTCTGGTACGTCGAGGCAACGGCGAATAAAAATTGATTTGACAGCTGTGACGATCGTGTCGGCTGTGAGAAGAGTATTCATCCCGATTGCACACCCAAAGTCTGCAAAACGAAACACACCATCTACGTCCTTTATGAAAGATCCGACGTTCTGGTAGATCCCGTGCTCCAAAAGGGGCTTAAGGGCCAGAACAATCTTCAACTGCAAAAACACCAATGTAATGATCTGATCTAGTACAATAACGTATGGGAATTAAGATTTAAGCAGCAGGGCTTGATTAGGCTAATAGAAATACCTGCAGCGATGGAGAATGGTAGGCATAACTTGAATCTCCATTTCCTCCCTTCATGCACAGCACATTCTCCAGGGTTCTTACCGTCTCCATGGGACTAAGTAGTCGGCACTCGACCAAGCAATTATTCCGGAGCAACGCAAAATCTTAGAGCTGAATAATCACCCTGAAATCTGAGCCCGGATATTTATAGCGAAAGGAGAATATAACAGATCAATATAAGGATGATGTCAGACTCCTAACGTTATATGACGTGAACCTATTCTGTCTCAGCATTCTAACGTCATGTGGAGACATGTGATGCAGAGAATTCGATGTACTACATTAAGAAATTTGATTGGGAGTGTGAGGTTGAGATCGAATCTGACGGTTGCCACGAGGCAAGAATGCTATCAACATTCCAGCCGCGTTCAGCGTACTCGATAGCATGAAATATGTAAAAGGTCAAGGTCTCAAATGAACGTACACTTGGAAATACCGATTCTTTTGATGGTGCTGCCTATTTTTTCGCAGTACAATTGGAAATACCGATGTGCACAAAATTGGGTCTCATAATTGGTTGGTAAACTAAGAATCCAATCTTTTCTGAATTTAAATGTGATAGTCAAATGTATGACCACACGATATTCATTTCATCACCTTCGTCATAGAGTTCTATTGGACACTCAAACATTATATTTATTGCGTCCCTTTGCATAAATGAACAGAACGTAGGGGTACTTTGAAGGCTAGGAAGGGAATGGGGTGGGTAATGACATCATGTCTCAATATCGCGTTGCATATAGGTAATGTAATGGGCGGATTGTACTGGTCATGAAAGTAAATTAAATTTTTGGTATTTCGTTGTTAATATTGAGAATGTAGTATTCTTAATTAGCAGTAGTTAATTGGAAATATTAATTTTGATTAATTTTTCCTTTATAAAATTAAAATAAAAATAAAGTGGGTGAAAGGAGAATATAACTCACTGTAAACATAAAGTTTACTCCCTAGTAGACACAACGTTATAAGTTAAGTGAGCCAAGGGGGGCAAAGAGACCACGTAGATAGGGGACCCACTAGAGCACGTGGAGGGACTGCGCAGGTTGAGTTGGCAGCGTGGGGCCAAGAGAGGCTACGATGGAGATGATGGGCCTAGGGTTTGAGAGAGAGGCCAATGTTATAAAAGGAGGAGAGCCTCCTCATTTTGGTCATTCGATGTTTATGATATTGAGCTGGTCATTTCGACTTCTTGAGCATGTCGGTTGTTTAGCTAGTCTGCAGCGCTATTTAGTGCATCGAGTGTCTCCATTCTGAAATCTCACCCTCAGCCCCGAGAGACTTCGAGTGCCTGCTCGGGTGAGCTTGTTCTATCAGTATTTTGCAGGAGGATTGGTGTTTGGCTTTGGTGGAGGAGCAGTGCATTTAGAGACTGCACAGTCTTGAGAGGGAGGACGCGATCCATTCTTGGGGAGCTCCGGATTGGGTTTCTTTTGGATGATTTGAGCCTGGAGATTGAGCAAGGGGCCAACCCTTGCCGATTGGAGGATTTTGGTAGAGTTTGTGGCCGTATTTTGGTGGTTTCCATTCAGCCTCAACACAGAGCCTTGGAGGATAGCATAGATCCTCAAGGGGGTGATTTTCGGGGGTCGGTCATTTCAGAAATGCTTTCTGGGCTTTTCTGGGTTTGGTGAGTAGAGGTAAATTCCAGAGTTTCAGCTCATTCCGAGGAGGGGAGCAGCTCCAAATCCTCATTTTGTTTCAGCAGTAGCAGCTACACGGCAGTTTTCCAGCAGCTTGGACATAGATCAAAGAGCAACCATTTACTTGTCATTCTGAGAGAATTTCTTCACTTGCCTTGAGCAAGTCTAGGTGCCATCACTCTGATCACCTATTGTACTCCCTTATATTTCTCAGTATAATAAAATGACTTAGCATTCTCTCTATATTTCTGAAGTATTTGTTATATGTTCGATATATGTTATTGTATGCTTGCACTACTATTATTTCTCTCATATTTGACCATTTCAGTTACTATACCATTTGGTGTATTTTCCCCATACTCTTAGAGAGAGTCTGGAAAGGGCTAGGTAGCCTCCAAATCTCACCCTCTTTTCAGAGGTGAAATACCTAGTAAACACCCTCCCAATCCATCTCTTGTTGGAGTTTGCTTGTGTTTGAGAGATATCCTTGAAACGGTTTATTACAATTGTATCAGAGCATCATTCTGGCTTAGCCGTGGGGATATTTTTCTACGAACAAAGAGAGTAGGTAGAATCATACCCACCAAATGCAGTAAAGGTGGAAAATATGGGGGTCTCACAACAGTCTGACCAGCATCTACCAGCCATCAATAGGCTAACCAGGATCACAATGCCTACATTCTTACCTCCAGTACCGAGTGAGAAAGGGAGGCGGCATGATCATATACCCTTTGGAGATTATTTCCACGAATAACAGTCCATGGGGGAAAACTTCAGAGCAGCTTTGCCTTTCAGAGATTGCTGTCATCTCAAGCGGGATGAAGAAGGAAGTAACAGTGGGTGATCTAGCACTCAGAGTTCAGAGTTGCATCGTACCACTGGGAGGTCACCTTTTCCCACATATGATGGATCCAATGATTTCACGATTCCAGATTGGGTGGAAAAGTTGGATACCTCTTTCTAGCTTCACCGAATAACGAAAGGGGAAGCCATCAAAATGGCTAACCGCACTTGGAGGATGAGGGCACACAGGATCATGGGGAGCATGTGGTTACGCCCAGTATGATGCAGGGGTCACCTGTGTTGGAGACTACTTTGACCTTATCGATTGACATCTTAGTAGAGAGAGTAGAGCTTATCCCAGTGGTGTCATCCATTGAGGTGATGACCGGGGTAGTGTCCGAGTCTTCGGGTGGTAGCAACGCATGGCAGATGGGTGACATTCCAAGAGATGTATCCACCTTTGATGAGACACTATGAGATACAGAGATATTGGACGATGGTCGCGCACAACGGTGTCATCAGCTTCGAGCCAACCTTCTAGTTTTGAAAGGGAAGTCCACATCAGTACGAGAGGCTATTTTATTACAGAACGAGGAGCTAGAGGGCATCCGAGTGGTTTGTGCCGAGTCAAAAACCAAGTTGGCCCACATTGGGGAACGACTGGATTCCCTAATGGTACAGCTAGAGGGCACATTGGATTGTCAGAGCAGCCCCCTTCAGGCATGCATAGACGAGGCTAGCAGCATTGTTGGGTCACCTCTTTCCATTGGAGAGAGAGAGACGAAGCCACCTAGTCAGATCTCATATGTTGACTTGGATAGAGATATGAGATGATCACAGTTGCACAGGGTGCAGCATCCACATGTTGAGGTTGGATGGCGAGAGATTTTGAGTTGGTACCTGCTGGAGTGGGTTATGGAGATAGTGGTGGACCCGGGCATAGTTCAACAAGAATTTCCAGGTGCTGGGAATACAGGAACCCCAGACTGGCATTGGGATCTAGGCGGGATCACCTATCATTTCCCAGGTAGGTTGGTTGACTATGTCTTGGAGGGTATAGTTGGCCTAGCGGTTGAGCATGCACATTTGCTAGGGGTGTTCCGGACAGCTCCAATGGCTAACCAGTTTATGGGCAACCTCCCTAGGTTGTCTTGGTATGAAACTTATACACGGTATCACGGGGTGGTCAACATACCTTGGAAAGAGCTTGTCGGAGGAGGTGGCATTGGCAGGCCACCAGATGGCGCCTTGTATGGGGCCAAGGATTCTTCACCTTGGTGTGGGGCACAGAGGACACAGCGAAGCCGATAAATGGTGGTATCGCTACTGACACATAGGGAGATTGACTTCTCAGACCCCTCGGGGAGGAGTGATGATCCATTCGTCGGCGGGTATAGCGATGTGCCGGTGGAGATGATGATACCGATTGGGGGTGGTTTGACATGTAGAGGCACATCTCTAGGTCATCACATCCAAAGATGTGTGGGAGCCTCTAGCATTGATCAGTGGACTACCAGTGGACATGGAGTTGCATGGTGGTGTACCATAGTGTGTGGGACTGCATTGTGGAGTAGCAGTGTTCTAAATTGCGTTGAGAACACACGGGGAGTGACCGATGCCTTGACACAAACCAGACATGAGATGGTACAGGGTGGTACAACAACAGTAGGGGGTATCCAGCAGTGTACAGGGGTATGCCTCAGTCTGCAGTGGCATGTCAAGGAGTACATGGATGATCGGTGGTATGCGAGGGCATACGGTGCTGCACAACAGGGTCGTAGAGCATTGCCTCTAGGGAGACTCACAAACAGGGACACCAGGCTTACCTTTGGCGGTATTTCACCCAGGATCGATTGGGAGACAGATGTGCGATACTTGACAGTATCTGTGGGGACTCATGCACCTGACCCTCTTCTACATCACTCACGGGCTCAATCAATTTTGTTGTTGTCCTTTGTCACTTTGGGCATGAGCAGCGGGGTATGCGAGGCTGACCCAAGATATTTGGATGACACTCAGCACACTAGGGGAGAGACTTCTTAGCAGTGGCACTGGGTCAGGGCGCTAGTTGATAGCCACAGGTTAGGGGATGTGATGATCCTCTGCAGGGGTGGCACATCAGTCATCGGTGAGCCTACGCATGGGGAGTGGGTCATGAGAGAGACATGCGTCACTTTTCCCTCAGGGCATGTCGATATCTTACATGAGCAGAGGATACTGGGTATAACAGAGGTAACATCTCAGTATGAGTCTGGGCTCCAGACAATGTATCAACACATTATCAAGAGCGTGGATGGCATATTCAATGCAGATGAGGTGGCGGAGGTAGAACAGGAGGGAATTCCTGCTGTATGCCAGGGTGAGGACTCTTCTTTATATGAGTCCATAGGATCAGTTGAGGATGCTTCTGGGGAGCGAGAGCAGTCATGCAGAGATGATGACAGTAGACCGGAGCTACATTCCGGTGTCCAGGGTGAGCAGTCAGGGGATTCTATAGGAGATACTCTGGGCGATGAGTCACTTGTGCCGGTTCAACCAAAGCAGCATATGATGGAGCCTAAGTCAGCAGAGGAGGATACTATGCACATCATGCATGATATTCCTTTGCGGGAGAGCCAGATGGGTGCCCACATTGAGCCGATGAGGGATATGTGGCTAACATTGGGGTCAGCCATTGAGGAGGAGCAGTCAGAAGCATTGACATCGTGTACGGTGACAACAGTTGTTGATCCATATCCCCTAGAGATGTTGGAAATTGATGGGATATTTCTGCAGGGGGCTAGGCGATGGCAGGAGCTTCACATTCCCGATGAGAGGGATGAGTTATTGGAGATGGTGGAGCATCCATCTTTGGGTTGACAAATTGATGAGGTACAGATAGATGTACGTATAGTCGGCCGAGCTGCAGTAATTTCAGTGAGTAGTATTCTCCAGGAGTAAATTGATGGGGATTGCAGCATATCTTGCCCACTTTGGCCCATTATAGAGATAGGGGCATCCTTCTATAGGCATCTTCCATTGGCAGATAGGGCAAAGCAGTGGGAGTTGATTACGGGATGGCAGCAACACTCTGGGCATGTTCCATGTCTAGTTGTTGCTACATTGGATTCTTCTTCCATGATGAACTGGCGGGAGATCATGAGTTGGTTCCCTCTTGATGGTATGGTATTCTTCGTAGGGAGCACAGCGGAGTAGGGGCCCTTAGACATAGTAGATGTTACAGATTCCAGTTGGCAGGAGGGCACAGGTCGTCGTTTCTTCAGCACTCCATCCCGATTTCAGGAGAGCAAGTTCAGCATGGGATTGAGTCAGGACTTGGATTGGAGAGAGCTGATGAGTTGGTACACAGTTTATGGGACAGCTTACACAGTCACAGATACAACGCAGCAGGAGTCATGGTCTTCACCTCTTAGAGCATTAGTCATAGCTAGAGGCAGAGCGCAGTCTGAGTCGTGGGACTTGGGTGATGATTGACCATGGTGGCATTGGGATCGGGGAGGATTGTTTGTTCGCTGGTACAATGAGAGATTAGTTTTGGATCCTAGCACTGAGAGATCCCTCCATATCAGGGTGACACAGAGGACAGGGAAGATTCAGTGGTGCATCTGGGACCCAGGCACATTTTACAGTGATGGTGGGGAGCATCAACTAGAGTTGACGCTTGTTCAGGCATTGCTTGAGGACAAGAAATTTTTGGCGGGGAGGACTGTAATATTCCCAATTAGCAGTAGCTAATTGGAAATATTAATTTTGATTATTTTTTCCTTTATAAAGTTAAAATAAAAATAAAGTGGGTGAAAGGAGAACATAACTCACTCTAAACATAAAGTTCACTCCCTAGTAGACACAATGTTATAACTTAAGTGGGCTAAGGGGGGCAAAGAGACCACATAGAGAGGGGACCCACTAGAGCACATGGAGGGACTGCGCAAGTTGAGTTGGCAGCGTGGGGCCAAGAGAGGCTACGATGGAGATGATTGGCCTAGTGTTTGAGAGAGAGGCCAACGTTATAAAAGGAGGAGAGCATCCTCATTTTGGTCATTTGATGTTTATGATATGGAGCTGGTCATTTTGACTTCTTGAGCATGTTGGTTGTTTAGCTAGTCTGCAGCACTGTTTAGTGCATCGAGTGTCTCTGTTCAGAGATCTCACCCTCAACCCCGGGGGACTTCGAGTGCCTACTCGGGTGAGGTTGTTCCATCACTATTTTGCAGGAGGATTGGTGTTTGGATTTTGTGAAGGAGCAGTGCATTTAGAGACTGCGCAGTCTTGAGAGGGAGGATGCAGTCCATTCTTGGGGAGCTCCGGATTGGGTTTATTTTGGAGGATTCGAGCCTAGACATTGAGCAAGGGGCTAGCCCTTGCCCATTTGAGAATTTTGGTAGAGTTTGTGGCCATATTTTCGTGGTTTCCATTTAGCCTCAGCGCAGAGCCTTGGAGATTAGCATAGATCCTCAAGGGGGTGATTTTCAGGGGTCGGCCAATTCAGAAATGCTTTCTGGGCTTTTTTGGGTTTGGTGAACAGAGACAGATTCGAGAGTTTCAGCTCATTCCCAGGAGGGGAGCAGCCCCAAATCCTCATTTTGTTTCAGCAGTAGCAACTACACGGCAGTTTTCCAACAGCTTGGATGCAGATCAGAGAGCAACCATTTCCTTATCATTCTGAGAGTATTTCTTCACTTTCTTTGAGCAAGTCTAGCTTCCATCACTCTGATCACCTATTGTACTCCCTTATATTTCTCAGTATAATAAAATGGCTTACCATTCTCTCTATATTTCTAGAGTATTTGTTACATGTACGATATATGTTATTGTATGCTTGCACTACTGTTATTTCTCTCATCTTTGAGCATTTCAGTTACTATACTATTTGGTGTGTTTTCCCCATACTCTTAGACAGAGTCTGGAAAGGGCGAGGTAGCCTCTAGATCTCACCCTCTTTTCAGAGGTGAAATACCTGGTAAACGCCCTCCCAGTCCATCTCTGGTTGGAGTTTGCTTGTTTTTGAGAGATATCCTTGAAATGGGATATTACAGAGAACAAAGTTGATAGCTTGGTATGTAATTAAAAGGAAATAAGATTATGAATGCTTTGAATGTTTCACAATTACAGATTGTTAATATGAAAAAAAAATTAATCCATTGATATGTAATTAAGAGCAAATAAGATTGTGAATGCTTTGAATGTCTCACAACCACACGTGAGAGCATGAAAAAAACACTAATTTAAACATTTGGAATGATGATCACAAGGAATAAGGGGATTGAGTGATAAATGAAATATGGTTGATCTAAACACCTCACAGAGGTTAGAGAATGGATAGGAAAATAGTAATTAGAGGAATTTTGAAGTGGTTGTTCATTGAAGTTGCAATTCTATAGAGAAATTTTGAAGTGGTTATTCGTTGAAGATTGTGAATGCTTTGAATGTCTCATAATGATAGGTTGTCAATATCAAGAACAAAGTTAATCTGTTGTTATGTAACTAAGAGAAAATAAGGTTATGAATGCTTTTAATGTCTCACAACCACACGTGAGAGAATGAAAAAAACACTAATTTAAACATTTCGAATGATGATCACAAGGAATAAGGGGATTGAGTGCTATATGACATATGGTCGATCTAAACACCTCATAGAGATCATAGCATGGATAGGAAAATAGTAATTAGAGAGCTTTTGAAGTGCTTATTCGTTGAAGTTGCAATTTTGGGTTGAGTTATAAAATTAAAAGTTATTTGAAAAAAAGTCATAAAATTTAAGAAGGAAACATTTATTATTGCAATAAATAATAGTAATGGAAATGTGGTAGTCAAATAGACTAACCGACTATTCCACAATTTTATCTTTGTATCTTCTTGCTCGTATGACATTTGCTTTATTTTCAGTTTGATATGGTATTGTAGCATGCCTGCAACAAAATAAATACAATGGATAAAAATGGAAGAAAATTACACTTACAAATGTGTATTCGGACTTTAGTATACATCATAGGCATGGATCAAATCTGGCATCAATGCTTTATTTAAATATGACAGAGATAAATTATATCTTTCCCTAAAGATATGATTAGGTGAGAATTTTATTTGTTAAGTGTAGGTATTGGCGTATGGGTCGACAATAACAATTTTAAATTCTTTAATGACAAAAGGGACGGACCTCTATGCATGAGTAAAAATGATAAATTCTGTGAACTTATTGAACCAGAGCGAGGCAATCTTGATTTGTTGGCTGGCCAATGTCGGTTAAGGTTGCTTTCTGTCTCGAGAAGCCAGTTGTTGAATTGAAAACATTGGATGAAAATCATATCTATGGACTAGATAAAAGGTCAATTCATTTTGCAAAATAACGAGGTAAAACCCTTTTAATAAATAAGCAGTATTTTGAGGCATGTTCATTACATATATAAATATTATATTTATGATATGTGTAAATACAGTAGAATATATTATTCAATGGGAATTAGTTGTAAAAGAATCGTGGCACCATGAAATGAGTATCTAGAGGAAATATGGGGACAAAAGACTGAGCACTATAATTTATAACCTATTTTGAATTTCCAAACAAAGAGGTGATTTCCATCAATATTTTAGATACTAAAAAAGATTTCGATGAAAAATAAGCTCTTATCCACTCATTAAATGTTTTGAATTTCCAAACAAAGAGGTGATTGTCGTGAACATTTCAGATACTAAAAAAGATTTCGACGAAAAATAAGCTCTTATCCACTCATTGCAAGGACTTTCAGATCATATGCCAGAAACATATATTTGACGACATAAATGTATGCATATATTTGATGACATAAATGTATAATCCAAAATACAATTCTGTAAAAAAAAATTTGTGGTTATTATAGCACATGTATTTTTATTTTGAAATTCATATATTTTTTAGTTCAGCACGGAAAACTGAAAAATTAATTTCCAGTTACATAGAGTATTTTTTTATATTATAAGAGGCTTGAAATAACTTCGATATCTGGTCTTTTATCATTTTGAAGTATAAATACAACTTTTTTTTCTTTATTTTTCTTTATTTTAGAGTAAAAGAAAAAAATTGAAAGTTAAAACTCCAACATATAGAAATAATTTGAAAATTAAAACTCTGACACACACAGAGTTGCATCATGTAAATGTAGTGCACTCAAAAAATTGAATTGCAGTAAAATATGCACATTTCTAATATACACATTTCCCATGGTTTTATAATATCAGACCCTTGGGCTTATTAGTTCTTTTGGATTATAATATTAATAATCCCTTGGTATATTTGTAAGAGATATAAACTTATAATAAATAGTAATAAAATACTAGTACTATGTTATATTTTAATTTTAGTATAGTTTAAATTATAACTATTAATGTATTGAAAATTTTAAATAATATTTTATTATAATATATTTTATTATCAAATAATAAAATATTATATATTTTGTTATATTATATTCACACACACATACACACACACACATATATATATATATATGTTTAATATATAGCATCAATATAGTTTATATTACTAATATATTACAAGTAGATATATAAAATATATTGGTAATTATAATCATAAATATATAATGATTATTTTGGTAAAATACATATGGTGGGTGGTGGATATAGGGCTATCGGCATATATCAAGCACATTAGTGAATTTGGTTGTAAATCTATTTCATATCCGCCTATAGGCTAATATCAACCACATTGCTAAATGTGATTGTGCTAGTATTATACAATCAACAGAAAACAATTTAGGAGAATTGGATTTAATCTCTCTCGAAAAAACCATAGACAATTAATTTTTTGTGTTGATATGGTTTTTTTCATAGCATACCCATAATGTGATAACATTAGAAACACAGATTCCATAAATTTTGACAATATGCTAAGGGTCTTTTGAATTTAGATTTATCAAAGTAGCTATGGATTTCCGAGAATATGACACAATATAACATAGAACTGAAGTGATTTCACTCTTATCGATTGAAGCATTAAGGAAATATAATAAAAGAGAAAAAAATATAGGAAAATATATCTATGCATGGATAAAAATATGACATGGAGATAGTTGAACACAAGTATAAATTTCTATCGACTAACATTTCTATCCATGAATCCAAATATCCAATAGAGATAGTTATAGATAACATTGAAAAAATAAATGCAAACAATATGAACAACATAGAAACTGAATTAGATATTTATAGACAAAAACCAAAAATTGTCTAAACAATTAAACAGTAGCAATCTATTCATGAAAAAGAACAAAATACATTTGTTTTTTTTTACTATTTGATATTTTTGCTAAAGTATCTGTATTCAAAGGCATAATTGGACCAAAACTATTTTTCAATGACACCTTGGAATTAATACAAATATGACTGGTAATGTCCCTATGGAAGTGGCTTCAATTTTCTGGGTGGAAGTGAGACAAAACCCGTGATAGAAAACAATTGAGGATATATTTTTACAAGAAAAAATAAAAAACAATAGTATCACAAGGATAGTGTGCAAAAAATATGAGAAAAATAGGTTTTCATCTCATAGTGGTTTAAAAAACACGTACATTGAAAGAAAGAAACTTGGTGGAATTTATGATGCATGTTTTCTTGTTTAAAGTAGCTCTACATTAGTAATGATGTTGTTGAGTGTCAAAGTGAAGATCACATGTACATATAGTTTTCGTAGTTGAAAGACTGTAAATGAAATGTCTTCCACGTATTGTTTGAAACTTTGTCTCTGCAATTTTTGGGAAGTATTGTTTGAATTGTGGAACTTGAAAAGTCCATTTTAGCTTGCTGTCATTTAGCTCTACTGTGCATTCAACATTGAGATGATAGCAAGTATTTATGCATTATTTGCAATGTGTGGAAATTGATTAGTTTACAAACATGGGATCTAAAATCATTTGACGCAGGATCAACACTTTCTATTTCAGATGAGTTTGTCATTTCCACTACGACCTTTAACTCCCCCAGACTTGGACCATTGTAAGGAATGTTGAAAGATTCTAGTTTCTCCTCCTCAATCAAACCCTCCCAAAAAAATGTCGATAACATATTGAATGTATTGAAACCTAAATATAAGATAATAATTTTGAATTATATAATTTTCCTCCTTCACTAGCTCTTGATATGCATATCCTGAGCGAAAAGCATAAGCTCCCAACCATCTTTGTTCCTTTATGTTGGTAGAGTTACGGGCCAAGAGAGCGATGAGTATGCATCCCCCAAGAATAATCTCTTCCACTCTGGAACCTAAGAATGTTGTAAAGTCTTGGTTGAATTGGTTAGTATAGGAATCAACTAATACATCATTGGATATGTAGACATGTCCACATTTCCATGTTAGGGAACATCTGTCCTCAATGCTAGCAGGAACCTGAAATTGAAAATTATTAATATTCCATATTCATTCGTAATAGGGAAAATTAAATCGAATAACCATGGGGCTTAATGTATTTCTCACTCACTTGTTAAAGCCAATGGAGGTTGGTGGAGGAATGGAAGAAATAGAGTGTTTTCCTTGCGTTAATTCATCTGTATTGTGATCCCGACACTGCTTATGTGAAGTAAGATGTAGTCACGAGAGTCTTATCTTCATCATGCATTTTTGCTGGTGTTGGAAGTCTTGTTAGAAACAATGTATTGAAATCATTCAATGGAATATTGACGAAGTGAACCTGGATTTTTGGTACATTCAGGAAATGGCAAATAAAAATGGATTTGACAGTTGTTACGATGGTGTCGTATGTCAGAAGAGTATTCATCACACTTGCATACCTAAAGTATGTAATGTCAAGCACACTATTTACTACCCTTATGAAAGATGTGATGTTCTGGTACATTTGAGCTCCAAACGGGGATTACGAGCGAGAATAATTTTTAACTGCACGTCTATATTGGAATTGGGATTGAGAAGTTTCAATTATTTATAAATTAAAACTTATTTTGGAATTGGTGTTAAGGAATTTTAATTTTTTATAAATTAAAATTTATTTGGTTGGTTGATATTTCATATTCTCCAAATATTTTTTCTCCCAATCACAATTAGAAGAATTAAATTAAACACATGAGAAATAGAAGATCACGATTTTCAGTTTCAAACCCAAAAATACGGAACTAAAAATATCTTGGGCCACTTGTTAACAGGTCGTTGTTTATCTTCCACTATCGCTAGCAATTTAGATTTCAATCCACGGTTTCAATTTAACTTCAATGCATGATTATTTTCAATCCAACTACAATGTTCGATCATTTATTACATGGTTTTCATCTTGTTATAGGGTCACAGATTTGTAGCTATGATATGTTGTGACATCATGCCTTGCATCCTAGTCGAATTAGAAAGTAAGGTTTGAAGAAGTAGATGAAATGTTATGACTTCCATTTAATGACCATATTTATTGTGTATTCATTATGGATATGTGTTATCATGAGATAATTAATACTAATATATTCTGATATATAAAAAAAATATCTTATAATATTAAATTTTATAATATTAAATTTTACAATATTAAATTTATAATATTAAATTTTATAATATTAAATATATCAAAAATATAAAATAATACCTAAAGAATATATCAACCATTTTTTGTATTGTAATTGTGCTAGCAAATGAACGATATAACATAATCATGACGACAAATGAAATATGAAAGATTATGACTACGATGTCATAATATGGGGTCATAGTATGACTTTTCAATATTTTAAAAATTTCTTTTATTTCGAAGAATCTTCTAACTAATAGGTTGATAAATTTAATATTTTTAATGATATTTGTATATCTTTCGTAATTAATAAAAAATGTCAATCCTGGAAATTATACATAATGATGATGTCAATGTCTGAACCTTCAAACGTCCTGAGGGGAGTGCAGTTTGAGATGTTTGTGCTACACTTGAAAAACTATGGAAAGTGTGAGGTTAAGATCGAAATTTACCAATAAATTAATAGCCACGAGACCATTTAACACTAAATTCTACCAATATTCCACCAGATCCTCTTACACATGAAAATTGACAGAATTTGTTTATAGATGGTGATTGCCAATATTTTTGGTCTAAATTTTTAGACTTTAATTGGAAGTGGGTATCATAATTGCGTGATAAATTAAGAATCAATGAATTGAAATGTGATGGAAAAGTGTATGACCATGAGAAATAATATTGTAAAAATGTAAAATGTCGGTGTCATTTCATCACCTTTGTGATAGAATTTATTAGACATTGTAACTTTATTTTTATTCCATATTCAAAAGTTATCGGGAAATGGAGAAATTTGTCCATAATACAAAGCCAAATGGTTGGAAAACGGATGAAATTGTTCTTAAAAAAAATTTGGAGGTGGAAAAGGTTCTCCACAAGATATAAAATACAAAATAATCGGAGACACTAAAAACCTTCCATATAATTTAATGAGGATATACAAATAACTTATTTATTATAGCATTTAATAAATTAAATAATTAATAATTCAAACATAAATCTTGTAGATTCAGATATCTGGATTTGATATGAGGAAAAAGGGACATAATGTAGCCATCCAGACAAGAGGGTGTTTCAAGCATACCAACACTCTATACCCTGCTATCCTACATACTCCAAGTCAAGATTCCAAATCCAGTGTGGTGGTTCTGACAGATTCAAAAAATAAAAATATTGAACATGAAACAATCAGATGGGAAGATCTGAGTTTCCCTGAGAGCTGGATTGTCCAAATTCCCAAGCCTCCTGGCATGCAAAGTATTACTTCGGCCAATTTCCAAGAAAATAAATCTTTGCAGTAATTTTTTTTCCCAGAAGATTGACCATTGATCGTAGAAGAATTAATCAACTCTGCAAGAGTCCTCCTCTATACAAAAATCCTGAAGAAATTGATACTGCTTGTTCCTCCAATTCTTCTGTACATTGTCAGCATATTGATTTATTTGAGTTTGCTCAGTTAGTTAACTTTTCCTCTGTAGAGGTTGTTGCCCAAATTGTAAATCAAGTGTAAATTCAAGCCAGCTTGTTGAACTTGTTCTTCATTATAACCATCATCCAAGGACTGGAGAAGCACTACCTTCTACATCAGTAAATCCATGTCCAAATCCAAACTGCTCGGACATTCCCTTTCATCATGAGTCTGATCATGTGTTAATGATGTATAACCTACCTTCTTTAGAAGAAGAAGACCCACGGATCACAGAAATATTCAGTAATCTGAGACCTCCATCTATGCCCATATATGGCATAGGATACTTGGAATAGTTGAACAGTCTAATTCCAAGTAGTAGATTCACTGATTTGCCTGATGACTGCAAGAAGCCGTCAATCCCAGAGATGCATAAATTCTTTTCCATAATGGTTGGGTGTAGTAAACACAAAATAAATACCTAATGGATGAAAGCTATGATAAATTGGGGTTTGATAACTCACTCTAATGCTGAATCTTTTGATCTCAACACATCTAAAGAAGAAAGAATTATATTGGCTACAGATTGGAAGACATATATGGATTCTAACAATCTATGGATATCTTTTTATGTTTGGAAAAATATTATAGAATCAGAATCTATCATGATGACAGATACAACCTCATATTCCACAGCCCAGCACTCTTGGAATGCTTTAGATGGCAGTAAAGTTGAAACAACTACCACATTTCCTCCATATAAAGGCATTATTTTAAGTGAAGCACCAAGCTCTGTTAAAGCTATCCCCTTGGTTCTTAAAGATGACAATTCCTTAGGAATTGATAGTAGAATCTAGAAGGCCAGTGAGCAGATTAATTGGACAAATACAACAATCAACGGCCTAGAGATGAATACTGCTAAAGCAGCTTTAGTAAAAGAAAATTTTGATGGTCTTCAAGTGTCCATTTCTGATGTAAATAATTCTCTAAATCATGTTCATTTTTCTACTTCTTCTTTGAAAATTTATGTCAAGGAGCCCTTAGAAAAAAATTGAATTGCTAGAATCCAAAGTTGACAAAGAATTCCATTCTACCCAAGGACTCATTAAGAAGCTTACTGTACAGTTTGAGAAGCTTCAAATAAAAATTATTGACAAGCCTATCCCAGCATCCTTTTTGCACAAAATGAATGTACAAATATAGCATCCTGTCAAGCCCATTGACATATTTCCTCAGCTACCTCCAAAAGAAATAGCCCAGTCTGAAAAAGAGGCATAAACCTTTGAAAAGATATCAATAGCCTCTCTATTCAAGGAATCAGAAGATAAATCTTCCCAGGGTTCAAAATCTCAGTTTCTCCCTATCTATGAACCACTAGAGATTCAATTTACCAGATATCCTGCTCCTGACTTGAGTGGTAAAGGGAAGATCCCTAAAACTCACACATTCTAAACAGATGCCCATAAAGAATGGAACATAAATAATATGAGTGTGGGTTAGACAAGATAATTGACTGATATGATGTTCACAGAATACAAAATCATGTGTCATAGGGGAAAAAGTGAAGTAGAAGCCTGTAAAACTATAATCCAATGTTTTACTGATACTCTGCATAGATGGTGGGAAACATAATCATCACCAGATCTTATTACAAAAATGGAAAATGAAATGTTGAAAGATGATATTAGTGACATTATTCACAACACTGACGGGACTCCTCAAAACAATATGATAGGAGCCCTAACCTCTATGATTTTGGAACATTGGTGTGGATCTGAAATTGAGATAGCAGAGAAACAAAAGATGATTTTCATGAACCTAAAATGTCATAAAATGTCTCAGTATGAATATTTCCGCAAGGATTGGGTACAACGCATATATGAGGTAAAAGATTCCAAAAAATTATAATGGAAACAATTTTATCTTGTTGCTTTGCCTTCCAGGCTTGTAGACTATCTTAGACAGCAAGAAGCTTTTGAGTTGCCTTTTGAATCTTTTACATGGGGAGAAATATATGTTGTAACTACTAAAACATTGGTTGGTTTATGTACTAGTATGAAAGTTAATAAGTCCGTTCAGAAACATTCAAAATTTCCTGATAGTGAATCAATCTGCAATAAATATGGTCTTTTTATTGATGATCCTATCGTCAAAAGAAGAAAAACCAAAAAGCAGGCTAAAAAAGAAAAGAAGAAATCCAGATACTTCCCAATGAAGTATAATAAAGGTAAAAAGAGGATCTAGCATAGATACAGGAAGGGATATTATAAGTATGTCCCCAGAACCCACTACTATCAGCCATTTCATATCCACTTGCATACTCCAAAACAAGAAAAGTGGAATAAGCTAACCTCTTGGTTATGTGGAAAAACAAGGAATACTTCAAACAAGTGCCCATATGGTGAAGAATCGAAGAAAAATAGAGGTAAGAAATCACAGGCCTTAGCTAAAGGAAAAAGAGTGGTTAATATTGAGACTCCTATCGTGTGTTTCAAATGTGGGTCAAGGAGTCATCGTTCTCAAAACTATTCAAATATTTTTACGAGAGAACAAATCCAACAATTAAATCTTGAAGATATAACCTCTGATTCTGAAAGTTCTTACTCTGATTCCTCAGATGAAAGACTCCATGCACATATGGCCACATGCTTTTCTTCTGATTCTGATAAATGCAATTGTAATTATCCTTCTGAATTTGATTTTTCTGATGAAGATTCTTCTAAATGTCAAGAATCTAGTTCCATTCAACAGCCCTAAAGAATTTTTTTAATGGCACAAAATACCGAAGATGCCGAGCGAAAGTCTTATCCCCAAATTCGTTGCACTTGAAGAAGCCTCCTATGAGAGAAATACAAAAGCATTCCAAAGAGACCAACTGCAAGAGAAAGTGTGTACACTCACTTTGGGGGAGGTAAGTAGGGAAATTCACTCTTTGAAATCTGAAATCTCTACTTTGAAAAATAGAATCTCTCATATTGAAAAAGGAAAACAGCCTCAGGTTGAAGAAGAAGATAGAAATTCTGTACCATACAAAAATTCTAATGTTGAAATTTTCGAGGGAAGAAGAGATACTGCTACTGGTTTTAGAGATATGAGAATTATAACCATTCAATACCAGCAACATCATGTCATGCTTGACATCTGTATTGAGGGACAAATGTTTTCCCTTAAAACATTGATTGATTCTTGTGCAGATGTGAATGTGCTACACAACAAGATTATTCCAGCAAAATATTGGGTAAGATTATTTAGATAAGTTGTTGGATTGGGAAATAAAGATTTGCATTATGAAGTTCCTCAGACTACTATTTGTTTTGATGAACATTGCATTAAATTAAAGTTTGCAGTTGCAGATATTCCTATTGACTGCATTCTAGGCAATGTGTTTTTAGCAGCTATGGAACCTCGTGGTTCAACCAGGCTGTCTAACAACATAGCTGGTTATTTTATTACTATGCCAAAGTTAGATGGGAATTGTAAAAAGATTAAGTTGCCATATATATCTACTCCCAGAATTTCTACCATGGTCCAGGC
Organism: Pinus albicaulis; assembly: GCA_034641835.2. Lineage (NCBI taxonomy): Eukaryota > Viridiplantae > Streptophyta > Pinopsida > Pinales > Pinaceae > Pinus > Pinus albicaulis. Next base: position 1,094,171,116 of record CM076575.1, on the reverse strand, counting down.
TACATAACAACTTGAAATGGCTAGTAATGAGTTGATTGAATTTAAAGATTTAAAGGCAACTATGAAAATTGGAGAACAACTCCTTTCTCTAGCTGTTCAACAAAAGATCTCTGATCTCAAGAAAAAAATTGAAAAAAAATGTTGTGCAGAAGAACCGAATGCTTTTTGGCACAAAAAACAGTATTTTGTTGAATTGCCTTATAAGATAGAATATGAAGGCAGACCATGTAAAAGTAAGGCAATCCCAATGAACAAAGAATATAGAGATTTGTGCAATAAGGAGATTAAAAATTTGCTGGATAGGAATTTGATTAGAGAATCTGACAGTCCCTGGAACTGTTATGGTTTTAATGTCAAAAAAATATCAGAACAAATTAGAGGAATACCCAGACTAGTCATAAATTATAAGCCTCTGAATTATGTTCTTGTAGATAATACCTATCCTATTGCTCACAAAGGTGATTTGTTGGCAAGAATTGCAAGTGCCAAGATCTTCTCAAAATTTGACATGAAATCTGGTTTCTGGCAGGTTTCAATAAAAGAAGAAGACAAGTTTAAGATGACATTTAATGTGCCTGCAGGTCACTATGAGTGGAATGTCATGCTCTTCGGATTAAATCACACTCCTTCCAAATTCCACAAGGTCATGGATTCAATTTTTAAAACATATTTTGAATGGTTACTTGTATATATTGATGACATTTTGATCTTTTCCAAAAATTTGCATGATCATTTTGTTGTGTATGTGTTATATTATTTCCACAACTAAGCACACAAGGTGGATAAATACAAAGCTAGGTTGGTAGCAAAAGGTTATTCCCAAGTGCCAGGAATTGATTTTGGTGATATTTTTTCTCCTGTTGCCAAAGTTACTTCTATTAGATTAATTTTATCTGTTGCTGCTACATTTAATTTTGAGGTAGAACAGATGGATGTGAAGATAGCATTTCTTCACAGGGATATAGAAGAGGAGATCTACATGAAACAACATGAAGGCTTTATGGTGAAGGGGAAGAAATAACTAGTGTGCAGGTTAAAGAAGTCTCTGTATGGGTTAAAACAGTCACCAAGGATGTGCTATAAAAAATTTGATACCTATATACGGGGACTTGGATTCACCAGAAGCAAGGAGGATCAATGTGTTTATTTAAATTAATTGGTGACCGGCAGGTTATTTATTTGCTCTGTATGTGGATGATATGTTGTTGATCGGAAATAACAAAGCAATTATCCAAGATTTGAAGACTCGGTTGTTCTCCAAATTCGACATGAATGATCTTGGTGCTGCAAACTATATTTTGGGCATGGAAATTAAGAGAGATCAAGCAAAGAGGAAGCTCTCATTAAACCAAAGGAAGTATGTCGAGACTACATTGCAGAGGTTCAATATGCAAGATAGTAAACCGGTGAATGTTCCTATTCCTGTAGGTGTAAAGCTATCTGCTGAATAGTGTCCCAAGACATAAGAAGAAGAGGAGGATATGTCCCGTGTTCCATATGCAAGTGCAGTGGGTAGCTTGATGTATGCAATGGTCTGTAACTAGACCAGACATTACACATGCAGTGGGAGTATTGGGCAGGTTTATGTCAAACCCAAGGAAGGAGCATTGGAGAGCAGTGAAGCGGGTTTTCAGATATTTACGTGGCACTAGTGATTATGGTTTGTGCTACCCGTGAAGACGAAGGTTGGAAATAATTTTGGACATTCATGGTTTTGTTGATGCAGACTGGGTTGGAAATCTGGACCAAAGAAGATCTACAAGTGGGTATGTGTTTAGCCTATTTGGTGGCGTAGTCAGTTGGATGAGTAAAAGACAATCTGTAGTGGCTCTTTCAACTACAGAGGAAAAATACATAGTAGCTACTCATGTAAGCAAGGAAGCAGTTTGGTTGCAGAGATTTTGTTCAAGTATGGGGTTGCTACAACAAGCTATAAGGATAGACTGTGATATCCAAAGTGCAATTTTCTTGGCTAAGAACCCTGCTTATCATTCAAAGGCAAAGCACATTGATGTTCAATATCGCTTTGTTAGAGATATGGTTGAGGCTAAAATGGTGTTGCTGGTAAAGGTGGACACTTTGAAGAATGTTGCAGATGCATTGACGAATTTTGTGAGCACTCAGAAGTTCTCTTGGTGTAGAGAAACAATGGGTGTTGAAGAATTGGGTCAATGACTAAGCTCTCCTATGGCCCCCTATGGAAAGAAAACAACAAGTGGGAGAATGACATTCGATATGTGTTATATTCTTTCCATGACTAAGCATGCGTGAGGGGGTAAGATGGGGGGTCCTTAATTTCCGGTGGGTAGTCCGCGCCCATGGTTTTGTGCATGGTTTTGCACATGTTTTTGGGGTACAATGGTTTTCGGCCCGTGGTATTTTTGTAGGTCCGGTCAAGGGAACTATAGTTATTTTCTAATCCAGGGTTAATGGATTAGGGTTCATGTATTATTCGACATGTATATATATGTGTTGTAACACTAAAAGGAATATAATGAAAAATCAAGCTAGTCATCCCGATTTGGGATCTAGGGGAAAATCTTTGTGTTTATCTGTTTTATGTTTTATGCTGTCGCTATTGTTTATTTTCTAGTATAAGATTCATGTGTAGATAATTTTTGTTCAGGGTTAAAACCTACACATTTCAAACATGTAAATATTTTTCTGCAATTGGTAAAAAGAAATGGCTTGGTACTAAGCAAAAAGAAGATAGAACTATTTTAGACTTCTATCAGGTTTCTTGGCCATACTATCAAAGAAGGCCAAATTTCTTTGCACAGGCATGCTCTAGAATTTGCTGATAAATTTCAAGACATTATTATAGATAAAACTCAACTGCAAAGATTTTTGGGTTGTCTTAATTATGTAAGTAGGTTTTATCAAGATTGTGCTAAAGACAGGTCTTTTCTTAACCAAATTTTGAAGAAAAATCCGATGCCATGGATTGATGCTCATACTGCTGCTATCAGAAAAATTAAGTCTAAGGTGAAAAATCTTCCTGTTTTATTTGTTTCTGATGATCATACCTTTAAAATTGTTGAATCTGATGTCAGTAATGAAGGATGGGGAGGTATCCTTAAGCAAATAAAATATGGCAAAGGACAAATTGTACAATTTGCATCAGGTACATGGAGTCCAACTGAAAGAAATTACTCCACCATTGAAAAGGAGGTAAAATTTGCATGGAATTTTGTTGATAAGTTTGAAATTCATCTTGTAAATATAAAGTTTCTGCTTAGGACTGATGCATATTCTGTCAAGAAAGTTCTGAGAAAAGATATTAAAAATCCAGGTGAGGCTAAGTTTGCCAGATGGCAAGCTCTTTTTGCAAATTTTAAATTTAAAGTTTAACATATTAAAGGTGCAGAAAATAGTCTTCCTAATTTCCTAAGCAGAGAGTATATACAACCTGTACATATTATGGTAATTGTTACATAATGGGATCCAAACCAACAAATTGAAATTCTCAGGTCTATCCCTGATGATAAAAGTTGGCGATAATATTGTGACCAGTGGAAGCCAGCTTGGCAGCTCAAAAATACAAAGGTTTTGGATGCCAATTAACATCCACATACTGACATATTACACCTAGTGCCTGAAAGAAGGGTGTCCCCAAAGGGATGTAGATGGATCCATGACATGATATATTCTAGAAGTATGTTGGCAGCCCATTTCACAGAAGAAAGCCTCAGTAATGATTTTCACGACATCACTATGATCTAGATTGAAGGAGGAGATATGCACCAAGTTTGTCATAAGTATTTTTGTATAAACAGAACCATAGATCCTAGATCCTTCTATTATTTTTCCTGACACCATTTATAATTTTGTAGGATAAAAAAAACTCTAGTGGGATATTCTAAACATCGATGGAAGAAATGAAACCCATTATACAAAAATAAAGTTTGGACCAACATGGGTTATGCAATGAAATATACAAAGCGATTGGTTGAAATAATGGTGGAATGACTTTGGAATCAATAAAACCGCCATTGACCCAGTTTATTATGAATCCTATTTCCAGTTGCATTGTATTGGTGTTTTGAAAACAATATTCCTGAAAGTTTTCACACCCCTTGTAATATTGAGGGCGACCTCCAAATAATTGATGATCATGAAATCTTAAACCAATACATGATCAGGCACTATGAGTGGTTATTCATGACAAAGATTAAACATCAAATTGTTTTAAATAAACCAATGATTGTGAGACGAATATACACTAAAGGCTGGGATGAGGAACTGTAAAAATATTTCACTTTCCTGGGATTACTAATCTTGATGATCCCTCATAATATGGTTCTCATGGACTCCATTTCAAAAGTCTCCACATTGTTATGATGTCTAGTCACAGACTTAAAGTGATCGGTTTTCCCATGGGCTTTCCGCTAAAAAGATTCCACTATGTAAATATTCCTTTGTTACTTTTTCTTGTGGGCTTTTTGAATAAAAGTATCCATAGTATAGAGTCATGATTGTTCCTAGTACCAAGATTTGATCGTATCAGGAGACTCGGAGAACTTCTTCAACAACTGGTTGGATTTGACCAACATCTACCTGATTGATTGATGAATGTACTAAGATTCTTTAGGCACATGTAGGTCCGGCTCTCAAGTGTTTGTCCCCTCTACTTTCCTATAAAAGAAGGAGAGTAAGGTTCATTTGGGGCATCGGGTGTTAGAGGGAAATAATCGAAGAGTCTTTGTGTTTTGAGTCAAGTGAGTCTGAGTTATTTCCTTCTTTTCATCTGCGAGCTAATAATCCTGATCTGCTTGCATCACAAATTAAATCCATATTCTTGTCATTAGGTTATTCTGAGAAGCCTGCGTATCAGTGTGCGAGCACTGGTAAGAACCTAAAGTGGCCAGAATACATAGGATTGTCTATATGTGTGTTTGTGTGTCTTTGTTCAAATACCGAGTCTGTGAATTGGATAGGTAGCTTCCAGAAAGCTATCTTATTTATTAAGAAGAAAACACTAGTAAATTCCATCACAGTCTATCTCACGAAGGAACAACAGAGTCTGTATAATAAATCTCTGTAATTTGAAATTTTCTGATGAATAAAGAGTGTGTTTTTATTTTGCAAGTTTTGAGTACTGAAAACTCTGAGCTTATCTCAAAAGTCTTTTGAGGTAGTATCTTTGTTATTTATTTACACCAGAAGTTCACCTGAGGTTCGCCAAAGGGTAGAAGGGACACCAAGACTTTTTAAAGGCGAGGGAAGCTGCAGAGAAAGGTCGTCAGAGTGGAAATACCTGAGTAGGTTAGTGTATGGGTTCGTGTATGGGTGAATAAGTATACACAAGAAAGAGACTCAGTAAGCCCAGTTAGCATGTGTTGTTGTTGCAAGCTTCAGTTGGAAGCCCTTGTTGGTTTGGATCCCATTCTATAACAATTACCATAATATGTACAGGATGTATCTACTTCCCTCTTAGGAAATAAGGAAGACTATTTTCTGCACCTTTAATATGTTCAACTTCAAATTCAAAATTTGCAAAAAGAGCTTGCCATCTGGAAAACTTAGCCTCACCTGGCTTTTTAATATCTTTTTTCAAAACTTTATTAAGAGAAAAAGCATCACTCCTAAGCATAAAATTTCTATTTACAAGATGAATTTCAAACTTATCAACAGAATTCCATGCAGCTTTTACCTCCTTTTCAATGGTGGAGGATTTTATTTCAGCTGGACTCCATATACTTGATGCAAATTGTACAATTTGTTCTTTTCCATCTTTTATTTTCTTAAGGATACCTCCCCATCCTTCATTACTCGCATCAGATTTTACAATTTTAAAGGTATCATCATCAAGAAAAAATAAAATAGGAAGAGTTTTCAGCTTAGACTTGATTTTTCTAACAGCAGCAGTATGAGCATCATTCCATGGCATGGGATTTTTCTTCAACCTTTGGTTAAGCAAAGACTTGTCTTTAGCACAATCTTGATAAGAGCTACTTACATAATTGACACAACCCAAAAATATTTGCAGCTGAGTTTTATCTGTAATAATGTTTGGAAATTTATCAGCAAATTCTAGAGCATGCCTTTGCAAATAAAGCTGGCCTTCCTTGATTGTATGGCCATTAAACCTTATAGAAGTCTGAAACAGTTTTATCTTCTTCTTGCTTAATACAAGGCCATTTCTTTTTACCACTAGCAGAAAAATATTTACATGTTTGAAATGATCATGCAAATTTTTGGAAAAGATCAAAATGTCATCAATATATACAAGTAGCCATTCAAAATATGGTTTAAAAATTTGAATCCACGACCTTCTGGAATTTGGAAGGAGCATGCTTTAATTCTAAGGGCATGACATTCCACTCATAGTGACCTGTAGGCACACTAAATGTCGTCTTAAACTTGTCTTCTTCTTTTATTGAAACCTGCCAGAAACCAGATTTCATGTCAAATTTTGAGAAGATCTTGGCACCTGCAATTCTTGCCAAAAAATCACCTTCTTGAGGAATAAGATAGGTATTATCTGCAAGAACAAAATTTAGAGGCTTATAATTTATGACTAGTCTCAATATTCCTCTAATTTTTTTTTTTTTTATCTTTCGTTGATAGAAAAACCATAACAGTTCCAGGGACTGTCAGATTCTCTAATCAAATTCCTATCCAATTTTTTTTTAATATCCTTATTGCACAAATATCTGTATTCTTTATTCATTGGGATTGCTTAATTTTACATGGTCTGCCTTCATATTCTGTATTATAAGGAAATTCAACAAAATACTGTTTTTTGTGCCAGAAACCATTTGGTTTTTCTGCACAACATTCTTTATCAAAAATTTTCCTGAGTTCAAAGATCTTTTGCTGAACAGCTGGAGAAAGGAGTTGTTCTCCAATTTTCATAGTTTCCTTTAAATATTTAAATTCAATCAACTTATTACTAGCCATTTCAAGTTGTTCCATATCCTAGACCATGGTAGAAATTCTGGGAGTAGATATATATGGCAACTTAATCTTTTTACAATTCCCATCTTACTTTGGAATAGTAATAAAATAGCTAGCTCTATTGTTAGACAATCTGGTTGAACCATGAGGTTCCACGGCTGCTAAAAACACATTGCCTATAATGCATTCAATAAGAATATCTGCTACTGCAAACTTTAATTTAATGCAATGTTCATCAAAGCAAATAGTATTCTGAGTAACTTCGTAATGCAAGTCTTTATGTCCCAATCCAACAACTTGTTTGAATGATCTCACCCGATATATTGTTGGAATAATCTTGTTGTGTAGCACATTCAGCTCTGCACCAGAATCAATCAATGTTGAAAGGGAAAACATCTGTCCCTCAATACAGATGTCAAGCATGACATGATGCTGCTGGTATTGAATGGTTAGAAGTCTCATATCTCTAAAACCAGTAGCAATATTTCGTCTTCCCTCAAAAATTTCAACATTAGTATTTTTTTATGGTACAGAATTTCTATCTTATCCTTCAGCTTGACGCTGTTTTCCTTTTTCAAGATGAGAGATTCTATTTTTCAAAGTAGAGATTTCAGATTTCAAAGAGTGAATTTCCCTACTTACCTCCCCCAAAGTGAGTGTACGCACTTTATCTTGTAGTTGGTCTCTTTGGAAGGCTTTTGTATTTCTCTCATAGGAGGCTTCAACAAATAGACATTTCTTAGAAGAATATTTCTTAGTACTGTGCACCTGGTTAAGAAAGGCTTCAAGAAGCTTTCTTTCATCTCACCTTCTTCAAGTGCATGAATTTGGGATAAGAATTTAAGCTCATCATCTTCTGGAGTTTGTGCCATTAAAATTTTTTCTTTAGGCTATTTAATGGGACTTGATTCTTAACATTCAGAAGAATATTCATTAGAAAAATCAGATTCATAAGAATAATTACAATTGAATTTATCGAAAAAAAAAACATGTGGCCATATGTGCATGGAGTCCTTCATATGAGGAACCAGAGTAAGAACTTTTAGAATCAGAGGTTGTATCTTCAAGCCTTAATTGTTGGAGTTGTTCTCTCATAACAATATTTTGACAGTTTTCAGAACGATGCCTCCTTGACCCACATTTGAAACACACAATAGGAGTCTCACTCTTAACCACTCTTTTGCCTTTAGCTAAGGCCTGTGATTTATTACCTCTATTTTTATTTGTTTCTTCACCATCTGAGCATTTGTTTGAAGTATGGCCTGTTTTGCCACATAACCAACAGGTTAGCTTATTCCACTTTTCTTGTTTTGGAGTATGCAAGTGGATATCAAATGGCTGATAGTAGTGGGTTATAGGGACATACTTATAATAGCCCTTCCTGGATTTGTGCTGGATCTGGATTTCTTCTTTTCTTTCTTAGCTTGCTTTTTGGTTTTTCTTCTTTTGACAATAGGATCATTAATAGAAAAACCATATTTATTGCAGATTGATTTACTATTAGGAAATTTTAAATGTTTCTGAAGAGACTTATTAACTTTCATACTTGTACATAAAACAACCAATGTTTAGTAATTACAACATATATTTCTCCCCATGTAAAAGATTCGAAAGGAAACTGAAAAGCTTCTTGCTGTCTAAGATAGTCTACAAGCCTGGAAGGCAAAGCAACAAGATAAAGCTATTTCCATAATAATTTTTTGGAATCTTTTACCTCATATATGAGATGTACCCAATCCTTGTGGAAATATTAATACTGAGACTTTTTATGACATTTCAGGTTCATGAGAATCATCTCATGTTTGTCTGCTATCTCAATTTCAGATCCACACCAATGTTCCAGAATCATAGAGGTTAGGGCTCCTATCATATTGTTTTGAGGAGTCCCGTGAGTGTTGTGAATAATGTCACCAATCTCATCTTTCAACATTTCATTTTCCATTTTTGCAATAAGAGCTGGTGATGATTCTATTTCCCATCATCTAAGCAGAGTACCTGTAAAACATTGGATTATAGTTTTACAGGCTTCTACTTCAATTTTTCCCCTAAGACACATAAGTTTTTATTCTGTTAACATCATATCAATCAATTTTATGATTGAATCACACTCAAATTATCTATGTTCCATTCTCTATGGGCATCTGGATGGAATGTGTGAGTTTCAGGGATCTTCCCTTTACCACTCAAGTCAGGAGCAGGATATCTGGTAAATTGACTCTCTAGTGGTTCATACATAGTGAGCAACTAAGATTCAGAACCTTGGGATGATTTATCTTCTGATTCCTTGAATAGAGAGGCTATTGATATCTTTTTAGAGGTTTTTGCCACTTTTCTGGACTGGGTTACTTCTTTGGGATGTAGCTGAGGAAATATGTCAATGGGCTTGACAGGATGCTGTATTTTAACATTCCTTTTATGCAAAAAGGATGCTCGGATAGGCTTATATAAATTGTTGGATAATTGTAATTCTAATTTATCAAGTTACCAAGCACATTAAATGCATTAGTAATTTTGTCAAATGGATTTTGAAGAGTTCACATGTCTTTTTGAAGAAGCTAGTTTGTCTTGTGGGTTTTGGAGAGTTCAACTATCTTCTTGAAGAAGCTATCACCATCGACAATGCATACAATCCTGAAGTTCCCTCATCTTGTAGGGAAGTCTCCCTTTGAAAATGGACTGTTCAAGTTATTGTTCCGTTTTAGAATGCTGATTTGGTATTAGAGGGAGGTTGTGTAATTGATACTGTGAGTTCCATTAGGGGAATTTTGAGGTCTAAATGGCCTCCTAAGGAAAATGTACAATCAAAATTCACTTTATGAGAATCAATCACATTTTATGCGATGATATCATCCCTAATGGTTGAGGCGACATTGTTTGAGTTAAAGGTACTTACATGTGGCATTCTCAATGGTGGATAAAACCTCATGGTTAACAATGGTAGTGCTCTAAGAAATTTTAAAGTCATAAATTAAAGTACTCACAATAAATGTCATTTCACATTTTTTGAATAAAATATTATTATTACCATTTTATATTTTTACAATCTTCATGTCTTTACACTCTTTTCAATAAATATTATATTTTTATATATTTATTTTTAAATTATATATTCATCTCATTTAATTTTATATTAAAATTTCAAATTAATTATAAGTTAATATCTATACATATTTATTATTAATATGAAATCAAATTAAATAAAAATGTAACCTTGTAATTTTTGGATAAATCAAATCTATAAATAATATTTTTATCATATTAATAGCAACGCAAAAATATTAAAATCAAAGAAAAAAAAGAATATTACATTTATTATATTAATTTATATTAATTTTATTTAGTATATTAATTACATGTTATTATACCATTCAAATAATATAAATTTTAATTAATAGCATATTATATAATTAAGAATTTATGAATTTATATTTATATTTTATTTTAAGTTATTTAAATACAAAAGACAAATGCATTAGTTGTTCAATGATAATGACTCTTTCTTGAAAATATCATTCTTATTTATAGTCACATCAATACAAATTTTTTATTAATTTTATTTTTATACAACTTTTCATTTGAATTTAACTATGGTTACATGGATTGTGGTGCAAAAATTTAATTGCAAATTCATAAATAAAATTTTATTAGTTTAACTATTATTTTATTATTTCTTTAGGAGGCCCATTTTAGACCTCAAATTTCCCCTAATGTTTTCATATCTGCAGCCATTATGAGAGATCACTGAAGGTATGGTGCAGACTTACTGAGGGTGTGGAACATAGAATATTTTGTGTATTGCACATAGAATAAATGGTTTTGTTGAGAACGTGCAGTCTGTGTGAAGCTCGAGTATGTGTAAGGGTGTGTCGGTGAAGAGCTATGAATTTGTTTGTGATGGGAATTTGGCCTTGACCATCTCAAATCCAAAAAACATATTGAATCTTGTTGACTCTTGGAGCTGAACAAGAATTTTGTGTGGTATTCTTGACATTGCATCCAATGGTAATTTGAGAAAATTCTAATTTTTTAAGGCAACAAAGTCAAATGAATTATGCTTTTTATTTTTCATTTACTCTAGTTTCATTGATTCTAGAAGGTCATCTATTTTTCCCACCAAGGCCCTATTAAGTAGATTTATATAAACCATTTGCAGTCATAGTTTAGTCACTGCAATTGTTGCATGATTAAAACTTGTTTAATTTAGAGCACTCTGAAATGAAGATTTGGTTTATTTCGAATGAAGTTGAGCATTCAATATTTTAAAAGTGGGATATTTTAAAAACTGAGGTTATTTATGAGAAAACGATTTTTTATGAATCTGAACCTCTTTATTCTCAATACACTACTCCAATTTCAAACTAAGTGAAATAAGTTTGTTGTTGTTGCTATGGGTCCATAAGTTCATAGAAATTTGTAAGTAAGATGTAAATTATGGTCGTGATATAAGTTTGTGGTCGTCATTTTTTTTTGTCATTTTCAATATTTTAAAGAATAGGAGTCATGTAGCCATGATGGTTTTGGAGTGGTGAAATGCATTTTTTTTTTGTGCTAGAATAAATTCAAAAAAAAAAAAATGGAGAGAGGGCCATATTGTCCAATGGTTTTCAAGTTGTGAAGCTTAATATAATTTTATGACTTGTTCTCGAAGGTGTTATTATTTGTAAGTAGAGAGCCATTAAAGTTATTGGTAAATGAAGTGTTATTATTTCGGCATTAAAGTTATTAATTGGTACTTGAGGATTCATAAGTTTAGTATAACGGCTAATGTATTCGCAGAATTTTATTTATCTGACTCTAACAAGCTAGATGGTAAAAACTATGCAAGTTGGAAGTTTAAGATGAAAAAATTGATGGAAGGCTACAATATATCAATGACTGTGTCTTGAGCTGAAGTGAAGCCAGATTCCCCTTAAGCCACAACTACTGTAATTGAATATTGGGAGTGACAGGAGAAAAAAGTGAAGGTGCTTTTGCGGATATCCGTTAAGGACAACATTATTCCACACATGTTAAAATTGGACAACTAGGTCCAAACTCCGGTTGTGCTGCTCAGATGACGATCACAATATTTTTATTGGATTCCTCTTTCGGAGAGGTGTAATATTGATCTAAAGATCATCTCGATCGGATGAGCAGAACATGTACTTTGAATTTATTCCACTTATGTGCTGGGTCGGCCTGGAATAAAATATTGACTTAAATGTCTTAAAGGACGTGTCACACACACCCAAAGATTCCTATATATTGGAGAGACTTGGAGTTCACTGACACACACGAAGAACAGGAATTTCTCCGAATAGTGTTGGAGCTGCATTTGGGTTGTTCTGGGGTTATGTGTGACACACTTGGCTGAATGACCTATTGAAGACTTTGCTGGTAGAAGCATCCTGCTGATCGCCGTAACGTCACCATCTCCTATCTCTGTTCTAGCTTGTCTTCTATCGATCTATTAAGTATGTTCTATGTTCTTCAGTATTGTGCCCTAATTTGAAATGGCATAGAACGTGAGCAAAATTTAACATGGTATCAGAGCGTGGGTTGAAGACAATGCCCTAGTTAGCAGTCTGTGCTAATTAGCGTGGAAGGTGCTGTAGGAACCGCATATGGTTGCAGCATGTTTATAGGAAATCAGATTCGAGAAGGGGTGGTCGAGATACATATATATACAAACGCTACCATAAGAGGGTCGCTGAAAAGATGAAATTAACATGGTAAAGGCGGTATGTTTGGATGCCGTGAAAATCCGGGCAAGAAAAGAAGAGATTCTTGTAACCGCAATCCTCTGAATATTTCAAATCAGGATCTCTGGACTTTCGGTGTCTGCACCAGCGTTATATAGCACGAAGTGAAAATTAGTCTGCTTACGGTGCGTCTGGGTCAAGTAAGCTCGCGGAATATGTTCAGACGCGCAGATGCATTTTTAAAAACGTCCGCCAAGTAAAGGCCGCGGGCCATATCACTTCAAAAGAAAAAAAAAATCGCCATCGTATAGTTTTACATGGCAGCGCGTAATTTTTTTAATGCCAGGGGATCGAATCTGTTAGTCCTGCGTTGAGTTCTGTGTCGACGCGGCCGTCGTGGACGTATACGTCACGAGGAAAAACCATGACAGTCGACGCTTCGAAGGCGCACATTTTATTGGCTTTAATACAATTGAATAATGGAGGTCATCACGTCATAACGAAGTTGGCACTGACCGTGGAAATGAATCGAGTGTTTTTCTGCGTCTTCCGGGACCTCCTGGCGCTGTTGTTGCTCGGCCCTATCGCCTATTTCCAAAAGAAGCCCCCAATATTCCAATTTGCTGTTAAAACCAAGTGGGAAGCCGAGAAGTTGGACGAATTTGAATGAGACATCGTGATGGCAGAGGCTCGAATTTATGAACCCGCGAAATCAAAACACAAAGAGCCGTCTAAGTCTGTTAAGTCGTCGCCTCTGAATTTCGGGATCAAAATCTGGGGTTTGGACCTGTTAGCGTGTAGGAGCGCAGCGGGGCCGAGATACTTCTCGGGGTTCCACCAGTAGCGAGGGCAGGAAGTGTTGCAACAGGCGCAGAGTGTTGATCATGTCCACCACCAGGTCTTTGATGACGAACATTTGCGGCAAGGACGTGATGGTGGTGGCGGAATCGGAGGCAGTGTCGATCTTGGTAAGGCAGGCGAGGCCGTTGCAGCCGTAAATGTTCATGGCGCAGGATCCACAGATGCCTTCCCTGCAGGAGTGCCTGAAGGTGAGCGAGGGGTCCGTCTCGTTCTTGATCTTGATCAGGGCGTCCAACACCATGGGCCCGCACTCCTTCGTATTTATCGTGTAGTTCTCCAACCGGGGCTTCTCTGCGTGTTCCGGATCCCAGCGGCATATCGAAAAGGTCTGTGGCTTCGATGTTTTTGGCTCTGCTGCAGATGAGGCCGTGCTGAAAAAGGAGCGGGCGAGAACACACGCGAGACTGCTGACATTGTATGAACGTATGGATTGATCGATCGCTCAGGTCCCTTAACACAGCAACCACAATCGATTCCTAAGAATTGCACGCTAACCACAATCGATTCTCAGAATTTGCCGAAGAAATAAATGTAGTCACTCATATATTCATTTAAACTGAAAATTCTTCATTCCTGTGATAATACATTTAAGCCGACCTGTGAAATTCTTCAGCTTGGCTTACATTTTATTGATGACATGAGATTTATCCTGCTGGATGACTGGGGCTGCATCAGCGATGAGCAGGATTGGCCTGTATCCTTATGGAACTCTGATGAGTAGAAGTATCTTATGAGTATGCTATATCTGCATAAGAGAAGGGTTTCACGTAAGGTATGGAGTTTGGACTGGGATGAAGAATGGAATATTCTGTGAACATCTGTATAACTGGGTTCTAGACTTGTGCAATTAAAGAGACAAATCGCAAAACTGAGTTCTGAAGTCTTAGATCCGTCAACTGTAGTTGGGCATATCTGAAAATAAGAAGCAGTGCTGGATAAGATGCCAGGTGTAATAGATGAAGCGCTCAAGTGCAGAATTATGAGAAAAGGAATCATGTTTGGATTCCTAGTTCTGTGGGTCACAGTAAACAGGGCTGGTTGAGGAAGCTGCAGCAGTCCTCCTTAGAATACCAGGACTTCTAACACAAGCTGGAGCCTGTTGGTATATTCTCCCTGTTGGATAGTGACATAGATATACACTTATATAGCAGTAAGCATATGACAGTAGCAGTCCCACATTGGAGTGTAATGGTAAAATGTGTTTCTGCAGCTTTTGGTCACATGGTTGGAATCTTGAATCATAATCAGCAAGTCTGTTGATGGCTTTCACTGTGGGAGATCAGGTCCCAATTCCAAGATGGTGTCTGGGATGCCCTCATTTAAAACAGATGTCTTCTCTCGAGAGAGAAGCTGACATTAAGAGGGAGATATATCTGTATATGCTCCTGAGTGGATGTCCTTGTTCAACGAAAGAAGATCCTCATGGCTCAGGGACATATGGCTTCAGAGGGGGAAATTCCGAAGGAAAACCAAGAAGCCATATTAATAACAGGATATCTAGCAGCCATGAGTACTTTTGTACAATTTGAGGAAGTCGTAAAGCATCAAGTCTGGAAGGATGCTATGCTGTAGGACAAAGTAGTTGTCACCTTGAAATGGCTCTACAAGATCAAGTATGGATCTGTTGGAAGTGCTGAAAAGTTCAAGGCAAGATTCGTTGCCTGTGAGGAAGATATAGACTATGATGACATATTTGCACCTGTGGCTCGAGATACCACCATTTGATCTATTATAGCCCTTGCTGCTACGCAAGGATGAAGTCTTCATCAGATGATGAGAAGACCGCATTTTTCTGCATGGTGTGATAAAGGAAGACATATATGTGGAGCAACCTTTGGGATTGGAAGTCCAGGATCGGGACACCCATGTCTGCAGGTTGAAGAAAGCCCTCTATGGGCTGAAACAAGCACCCTGAGATTGGTGCAAGAGGATAGATAGCTACTTGATGAGGCTGGGCTTCACTCGAAGTAATGTTGATTCGAACCCTTACTTCAAGGTTGTCAAGGGAAAACCTCTCATTCTGGTGTTGTATGTGGATGACCTCTTCCTGATAGGTGCTGACCCTCTCATTCATCAGTGAAAGAGGGAGCTCGCTGCTGAGTTCGAAATGAAGGATCTAGGACTGATGCCTAGGCCTGGAGGTCTCGCAGAGACCTGGCAAGATTTTCCTTTTTCAAGGAAAATACATTATAAAGCTTCTGGTATGATGGACTGTAAGTCTGTGTCGACACTGATGGAACTCAACTTTAAGAAGTTGAGTAGCAGCATTGCTGGGCGTGTCCCACTGAGTATCGTTAACTCATAGGGACCCTGATGTTCTTATTGAACACTTGTTCGAACTTATGCTGTGCAGTGAACACTTTGAGTCAACACATGGTTGATTATAACATTCACTGGGTTGGTGCCAAGAAACTCTTGAGATATCTCTGAGGCACGATAAACCATGGGCTGAGATACACTGCTGGGAGTATGACACTCCATGGATATATTGATGCTGATTGGGCTGGCAGTGTGGTGGATCGTAAGAGCACATTGGGATGTTGCTTCAATCTTGGTTCTGCTTCGATCTCATGGATGAGCAGGTAGCAGAAGTCGGTGGCTTTGAATGCTGCTGAGGCCGAATACATTGCAGCAAGTATGGCCTGTTGTGAAGCAACTTGGTTGCGAAAGCTCTTTTGTGAGCTGTTCGAGCATGTGCTAGATGCCACCATTATCCTTTGTGATAACCAGAGGGGGATGCATTTGTTACAGAATCCCGGGTTCCACGATTGATCCAAGCATGTTGATGGCTGGTACCACTTTATCTGGGATATGGTACAACGAGGCGCCGTAAGGCTCGATCATGTAGAAACTGATGAGAAGATCGCGGATATTCTCACTATGCCCTTGGGGAAGGTCATGTTCCTAACCTTCCGTGAGAATCTTGGAGTCATGGAACGACCCTATTCCGAGGGTCCTATTGGACGATGAGCTCTGGGAGCTCAAAGGGGGGTTTTGGGGATAGCTTCTCGGAGCTATAAGCACTTATGGTGCTTCTGCCCCACCGTTGTGATTATTGAGTTGGTTCGCCTCTCATTTATCTGTGCCCCGTATGCATCCTACCCATTGAGTTCAGGGCTCATGGGAAGTACGTCTCATTTGGCCAATGAGATGGGAAAGGCTAGAGACTAGTAGCAAAGACTGATGGACGCATCAGAATTTGTCGTACTCTCTATCTAGGATGGCACGGTCCAACCACTTGATCTGGGATCAAGTATAGTGAGGTCTGGGACCTCTGCCTGACTTCGGGTCAGATGAACCAACTTCGGGTTGGTTGGAGACTCTTGGTGAGTCTGATAGTGAGGTCTGGGACCTCTGCCTGACTTCGGGTCAGATGAACCAACTTCGGGTTGGTTGGAGACTCTTGGTGAGTCCCATAGTGAGGTCCGGGACCCTCCGCCCGACTTTCGGTCGATGAACCAACTTCGAAGCTGGTTGGAGACTCTTTGTGAGTCCGATAGTGAGGTATGGGACCTCCTCGCCCGACTTCTCGGTCGATGAACCAACTGGTTGGCTTCGGGAGACTCTTGTGAGTCCGATAGAGAGGTTCCGGGACCTATGCCTAACCGAGTCGATGAACCAACTTCGGGTTGGTTGGAGACTCTTTGTGAGTCTGATAGTGAGGTCTGGGACCTCTGCCTGACTTCGGGTC
This sequence comes from Pinus albicaulis, assembly GCA_034641835.2. NCBI lineage: Eukaryota > Viridiplantae > Streptophyta > Pinopsida > Pinales > Pinaceae > Pinus > Pinus albicaulis. Next base: position 1,094,153,983 of record CM076575.1, on the reverse strand, counting down.
AGATGAACCAACTTCGGGTTGGTTGGAGACTCTTCGTGAGTCTGATAGAGGTTTCGGACCTCTAGGCTGAATCTGTCAGCCGGGTATGATGTCTTTGTGACTGACCCACTTCTGTTCTGAAATAAAGAGGCCAGCAAAGCAAGTTACGGCGGGATGACACACGATGTTTGGATTGCACTAGTGGACGGAGTTCTCCCTAGTTGAGAGGGAGTGTTAAAATTGGACAACTAGGTCCAAACTCCGGGTTGTGCTGCTCAGATGACGATCCCAATATTTTTATTGGATTCCTCTTTCTGAGAGGTGTAAGATTGATCTAAAGATCATCTCGATCGGATGAGCAGAACATGTACTTTGAATTTATTCCACTTATGTGCTAGGTCGGCCTGGAATAAAATATTGACTTAAATGTCTTAAAGGACGTGTCACACACCCCCAAAGATTCCTATATATTGGAGAGACTTGGAGTTCATTTGACACACATCGATGTGGAGGAATTCTCTCTCTGAATAGTGTTGGAGCTGCATTTGGGTTGTTCTGGGGTTATGTGTGACACACTTGGCTGAATGACCTATTGAAGACTTTGCTGGTAGAAGCATCCTGCTAATCGCCGTAACGTCACCATCTCCTATCTCTATTATGGCTTGTCTTCTATCGATCTATTAAGTGTGTTCTATCTTCTTCAGTATTGTGCCCTAATCTGAAATGGCATAGAACGTGAGCAAAATTTAACAACACATTAGAAAGTGAAAATAATCCAAGGAGACATAGGACACTCTAAAAAATTTCTATGATACAAATACTATAAATGAAATATTGTATTGAAAGAGTAAACTTCTTTCAATTAAGATGGAAGGAAATGAAGTACAGGTAATTTTGTTTCTATAATTAATGATCTAAAAGTTAAATTTGGTGACGTTGGTGAAACAATATCTAATACATATTTTTCTTTTGTGAATGTTAAATGGAATTATTAATAAATATCCAATGTTTACCACTGGTCTTATAGCTAGAGGAAGGCTCCTACGTTTGATGAGTTGGCAGGATATATGCATGTAGAAGAGCGAAGAAGAAGCCTTTATAAGAAATTTCCCAATTCAAATTAAGAATTGATGGCTAAAGGGAAGCAGTCATTCAAATGAAAACAATGGTAGAAAAATAAAGGAAAAATGACACAGGTAAAATAATTTCTAGGTACAACTTCACCAAGGACAAATTCAAAATCAAGTAGAGATTATGTATGTTATTACTGTGGAAAACCTAGTCATTTTTCTAACAATTGCATGAAAAGAAGGTCTAATCAATTTAAACAAAGAATGCATACATGAAATTATGTTGATAGAGATGAGGAAATCAATCATTATTTTAGCAATCTTAACTTATTTGTGTCCAATATATTTTTATCAACATAAATAGATGATGATAATGCTGTGTTTAAATAATTTGGTGCATCAATCCACATGTCATGCAAAAGAGATTGGTTTTACACTTATCATGAAGTTAATAATGGTGCACATGTCTATTTAGGAGATAATTGATCATATGAAATTAAAGGATATACTGAAATAAGTGTTACAATGCCTAATGGACAAGAAAATAAAATTCAAAATGTGGCGTATGTTGTAGGATTAAAGAAGAACTTAATTTTTTTCTCTACTATTACAAATAAACATTTAAAATTTGAATTTGTGAAACCACATTGTTTGATAAAGGATATGTAGGACAACTACAAGGTTGTTGCAAAAGGAAAGAGAGTTGGAGGATTATACAAGTTGGATCTAAAAAATAACGAGGGTCAAGCATTGGCATCAATGGGCATGTCAAATATAGAGCTTTGAAATCAAGGGTATGGAAAATTAAATCATAATGACCTAATGTTACTGCAAAATAAAATTATGGTAGAAGGCCTTCCAAATATTAAGGACGAACACTTTGAATGTGAAGGTTGTGCACTAGGAAAATAAGATAGGGAAGAATTTCTTGTACATGAAGATGGAATAAAATGTGAAACACTTGAATTAGTGCATAACAACGTATGTGGTCCTATGAAAACTAGGTCACTTGGTGGAGCATATTACTTTCTTATATTTATTGATGATAACACTAGATACACTTGGGTGTAATTTATAATAAATAAAAGTGTTGTGTTTGAATACTTTAAAGAATTCAATAATATGGTTGAAAAGAAAACATGAAAGAGCACTAAAATTCTTCGATCATATAAAGGTGGTGAGTACACTTCAGGAACTTTTTTGAAAATATGTAAACAAAATGGAATTATGCAACAATTTACAGTACCACATACAACTCATAAAAATGGATTAGCTTAGAGAAATAATAAAACCTTAGTTGAATGTGCTCGTAGTATGTTAAAAAGTAAACGAATTTCTAATATTTTTTTGGTTGTAGCCATTAATATAGTTGTATACCTCAAACACAGAAGCCCTACAAAATATCTTGAGAAAAAAACACCATTTGAAGCATTTTATGGTTTTAAACGTAAATTTATTCATTTAAGGATATTTGGATGCAATTCCTTTGCTCATATTCCTAAAGAGGATAGGATAAAATTAGATGCCAAAGCTATCAAATTCATTTTTATTAGATATTGTACTAATAAAAAAACATATAAAATGTATGATCCAAGTATTCACAATGTATTTTCAAGTAGATATGATATAATTCATGAGCATGCAGATAAACAAATAAAATAAAATGAACATAACGTATGTCATCATCCTTATGAAATATTTAAAGAAGAAGAAGAATTTGTGGAATCATCTCAAGCTAATTCTAGAAGACATTTGAAGAAGTGAAATTCCACAAATAAGTGATGAAGGAAATCCACACTGAAGAAGGACAGGATAATGTACTCCATCGTGTAATGAGCCTCTAAGATGGTCAAAACGCAAAATTCAAACCCCTAGCAGGTATAAATATTATGCTTTAATGTCTCAAGTAATGATTGTTCTTGAGACTTTAAATTATGAACAAGCCAAAAGTAATAAAGAATCGATGGAAGTTATGAAAGAATAATATGACTCTAAAATGAAAAATAAAATTTTGTAATTAATAGATTTAAATAAAAATAAAGTTCGTATAGGATCAAAATCGTGGGACAAGAAAACATTAATGTTGATAATAGCATAGATATGTATAAGGCGAAGATTGGTTAAACAATTTTATTCACCAAAGGAAGGTCTAGATTATGAGGATACCTTTTCTCTGGTTGAAAAAATGAATACGATCAGAATAATGATAGCAATGGACACTAAATATGATCGTAAGCTACATCAATTAGTTGTGAAGTCACCTTTTATAAATGGGGAATTAAAAGAGGATATTTATGTTTTCAACTAGAAGGATATGTAAATGAGGGAGAATAATATCTTGTATGCATGTTAAAAAAGGCCTTATATGGACTAAAATAGGCACCCAAATCTTGTTATGATAAAATCAATAAATTATTCTTTCAGCAAGGATTTAACAAAAGTAAAAATGATCATAATTTGTATATCAAGTGAGATAGATATGGTTTATAAAATTAATATCTATATATGTTGATGATATAATAATAACATGGAGTGCTACTAAATTGATTAAAAATATAAGAAGAAAGTTAGCACAAGAATTTGAGATGAAGGATCTTGGACAAATGTACTATTTTCTAGGTCTTGAAGTATGAAGAGATAATGGAAGGAATTTAATCACACAAATAAAATACAAACGAGGTACTAAAGAGATCTCCTATGAAAGGATGTAAATTAATGAGTACTCTATTGGGAAAAAATAACAAATTGAGAAATGATGATGGAACAAAATAGGTGAATGGAACATTGCATCAACAATTAATCAAAATCCAAAATTATCTAACTACCACTAAACCAAACATTGCTTGTGCAGTAAGCAGACTTAGTCAATTCATTGATAAGCCTCGTGAAAGCCATTGGATAGCTACAAAAAGGGTCCTTCAATATTTAAACGGAACTATCCATTTTGGTATTGAATATACTAAAGATTATAATGTTGAATTGGGAATTCATTTTGATTATGACTCAAGTGGAAATCCAGATGAAAAGAAATCCACCACTGGATACGTGTTCAATATATGATCATGAACTATATCATGGAGTAGTAAGAAAAAACCAACAATTCCCTTGTCATCAACTAAAGCAGAGTATAAAGCATTATGTAGTGCTACCTGTGAAGCAATATGTCTCATAAGGATACTTTAAGATGTTGTATAAAATCAACAAGAACCTACAGTGATTAGATCTGATAATCAAATCACCATCAAAATGGCAAACTGGTGTAGAGGAAAAAACATTCAAAACACACACCAAATTTTATTGATTAAATCACACTCCAAAGCATTGATTTCTCCAAAAGGTTACATGGCTATTTATTTAGACGATACAAGTATCTCAAATCTCTTCAAGAGAAGCTTCATCCTAGATATTTGGAGGAAGTTGAGAGCTATCATCTCAATTTTCGGATTTTATCCTAACTTCCCTATCTCCTAATTAATTCTACAATGACTCACTAGTTCTAGAAACAACTAGATTCATTAATTAAATAATTACATAAAAATTAAACATGAGATGCTTCTGCATCATACTACCTGGGAAGAGAAAGATAGAATCATATTTTTTTCTCCTGATGTTCTTCAATGCTCGTACCATATTTTGAAATCTCTGTTGTTTTCATCCAAGTAGCATCTTCAACTGGTTGATTTTTTCATTTGACCAAGTATTGAAGATACTCTTTCTTTTTGGTCCTTTTAGCCACTCTCTGATCAATGATGGATTCAATCTGCTTTGCTGGTGCTAAAGATTGTTGCTTCTCCCACTGAAATTCATCATGAACATGTGCATTTTTTGAATCATCCATTGGTTCCTTAAAGGGGTATAGATCGAAAACGTTATATATTGGTGAAATACCAAAGTCTTTGGGTTGTTCTATTTCATAAGCATTCGAGGAAGAATTCCTTAGAATTTTGCATGGTCCAATATTTTTCAGTTTTAACTTATTATAAGCCCCTTTATCAAATCTTTCTTTTCGAATATGTGCCATAACCATTTCTCCAACATTAAAGTCTAATTGTCTTCTTTTGCAATATTCTTTGTGTTTATACTTGTTGCTTCTTTCTTGTAGTTGTTGCTTGACTTTGCCCTGTGTTTCATGCATACTTGCTACAAAATATTCACCATCTGAACTTCTGATTTGTTGTTTTCCTAGGTTCCTCAACTCGTAAATACCTCTTGGATGCATCCCATAAACAATTTGAAATAGAATTATTCTAGTGCTTCTGTTGGGTGAATCGTTATATGAAAATTTTTCCTGAGCAAGAACTTGATCCCACTGTTTGGGATGTTCACTTACCAAGCTTCTCAAGATATTTCCAAGGCTCCTATTTACCACATCATTCTGACCATCAATCTAGGGATGATATGCTGAGCTGAAACTCAAATTAGTTCCCAAATATTTCCATATATTCCTCCAGAAATGACCTACAGGCTTAGTTTCTCTGTGAGAAATAATGCTTGTAGGTTATCCATGCAATCTAACTATTTCTTGGAAGAACAAATTTTCTATGTTTGTTGCATCATTTCTCTTTTTCCATGCCATAAAATGCTCCATTTTTTATAATCTATCAACAACAAAAAATATTGTATCACGTCCGTTTTGTATTTTAGGAAATCCCAGTACAAAATCCCTACTTATGGAGTCCCATGGTCGATTTGTTATTGGTAGTGGTTGGTAGAGTCCAGTGCTATGACATCTTCCTTTTGCATATTGACATATCCTACATATTTCAACAAAATTACTTACATTTGTTTTCACGTGAGGCCAATACTAAAATTATTTTAATTGTGCTAGAGTTTTATCTTGCCTAAAATGACTTGCTAAGCCCCCACCATGTTTTTCTTTCAAAAAAATTTCCCTTATTGAACATCTTGGAATGCATAACTGTTTTCCCTTGAATAGAGGTCCCTCCTGTATCACGTAGTCTAACCATGGAGTTCTATCTCTACTTACAAGATTTTCACAAGATTCATAAGCTTCTTTAAAATCTGGATCATCTTTATACATATCTTTCAGCTCATCAAATCCTAAGAAATTTACCTAGAATTTTCGCAAAATTGAATTGATTCTTCTTAATGCATCTGCCATTTTGTTTCATTGCCCACTTTTATGCTTGATGAAAAATGTAAATTTTTTTAAGAATTAAACCCATTTAAGATGTATTTGATTCAATTTTGTTTATTATTGATATATTTTCAAGCATGATTATCTGTTTATAGGATGAACTCTTTTGGCGTAAGATAATGTCTCCATTTCTTTAATGTTTATATGATGGAATAAAATTTTTTATTATAAGAAGAGTAATTTTTCTTGGCTTTGTTAAGTTTTTCACTGAAGTAGGAAATTGGTTTTCCTTCTTGACTTAAGACATCTCCTATGGTAGTCCTGCTGGCATCAGTCTCCACCGGAAACAACTTATTAAAATTTGGCAGTGCTAAAACAATTTTTTCTATGACCATTTTCTTTAATAATTGGAAGATTTTATTAGCTCCTTCTGTCCAATGGAATGGTTATTTTTTCTCTTTAATGTTTTCTACAATTTGAACACATATGCCACTGAAGTTTTTAATAAATTTCCTGTAAAAAAATTCCAATCCATGAAAACTTCTTACCCCTGAAATGCTTTTGAGAGTTAGCCAATTTATTATGGCCTTCACTTTCTCCTGATCCATATTTAAGCATTCTCTTTAAATTACAAAACTAACTATAATAGTTTTATCTTCATGAAACTACTTTTCTTTATATTGATTAGAAATGTCTCTTGCTGTAGTTTCTTCAAAACCATATTAAGATGTGTTAGGTGATGTGCTTTCGATTGACTATAAATTAGGATATCATCAAGATAAACTATAACAAATTTTCCAATGAATTCATTTAACATTTCATTCATTAGTTTCATAAAAGTGTTGGGAGCATTGGGAAGTCCGAAGGGCATTACCAACCATTCATATAAAACATTATTAGTTTTGAATTATGTTTTCCATTCATCATCTTCTCTAATTCTGATTTGACGATCTCCACATTTTAACTATATTTTAGAAAAATATGTAGCGCCGCTTAGGAAATATATAAGATCATCAATAAGGGGTAATGTAAACCTATACAAGATTGTGATTTTGTTGATTGCTCAAGAATCTGTGCACATCCTCCATTCACCATCCTTATTTGGAGTTAACATTGTTGGAACAACACACAAACTTAAATTTTCTCGAATGAGACCTTTATCCAACAATTCCTACACTTGATTTTTAATTTCTTCATTCTCCTTTGGAGTTATTCCATAAGGTGCTTTATTAGGAGGCCTAACACCTGGAATGAGATCAATATGATGGCTAATACTTCTAATGGGAGTAAAATCATGAGGCAAGTCATCCACTACAATATCAATAAATTCATTCAACATGTTTTTAATTTCTTCCGGATAATCATTCAAATTTGAACTTGTGAGAACTACCTTTGACTTAACAATGAAGGAAAAATTTATCTCCTCATGCCTAATTTCTTGGAGAAATTCTTTCCCACTAACTAACATTATCTTGGATTGGTCTTGTTATGGTTCTTTTTCATTCTTCAATGGAAAAAGTACCTCCTTTTGACCATCCTTCTCAAAAGTGTAAGTATTGTTCCTTCCATCATGCATTTATTTCCTATCATATTGCCATGGTTTTCCAAGCAATATATGACACACATCCATATACATAACATTAGAAAGAACCTTATCCCTATAACATCCTATTTGAAACTCCACTTCACATTGTCCATTAACTAATATCTCATGTCCTTTTTGCAACCATGAAACTTTGTAGGGAGTAGGAAGTTTATTTTTCTTTAAATTAATATTTTCTACCATCTGTGCATAATAAATTATCATTACTCCCACTATCAATAATGATTTTACAACACTTTCCTCCTGATTTACAAATAGTTCTGAACAATTTTTTTCTTTGTGTGTGTTCATTTAGTTCTTCAACAACCATTAATAAAGTTCTTTTCATGATTAAAGAATCACCAGTTTCAGGTGCATTTTCATGTGTAGAGGATTGTACACTTTCTGTATCAATTTGTGTTATATGTGTACTTCCTTAATTAGAAAATATTTCTCGACACTCATTAGCTTTATGACCAACTTTGTTACATAGATAACATCTTACCATATAGGATTGTCCTCTACCTCTTTGATAAGATCTTCATCCTCTGAAATATGATCTTGATGGTTCTGCATGTTGTGAACTGTTGCCTTCTCCTCTTTGAATCAGAAATATTGCACTAGAATATTCTCTGCTTGATTTTCCTCGACTTGATGACCCTCTTCTTCTTATTGTGCTTCCTCTTCCTCTTTGACTATGATTTCTTGCCAATTTTTCTTCAATTTTAAGGGCTATTTGGTAAGCTTCTTCGACAGTTTTTAGAGACAAAATACTTAATTCATCTTCTATTTAAAATTTCAAGCCATTAATATAGATTGCTAACTTTTCTTCATCTTATTCCATATGACTAGATCTTATACTCAAATTTATCAAACTCTTCTGTATATTATTTTACAGACATCAATTTCTACTTGAGATTGCCCATTTGGCAAAAAAGATTCAATTGATAATCTCGAGGAAGAAATTTACCTTTGAGCTTGGCCACCATTCAATACCAACTAGTAATATTCCCTTTGTTTCTATTTCTCCTTTAAGCTTGCAGGCTATCCCACCATAGTACATCGTGTCCTTTTAATATTATCACCGTGAACTTGACTTTCTTCTCATCGGATAATTGAAATATTTATCCATGGTGTTGATCCAGTTGATCAATTCTTCAGGTTTAAATTCCCTTCATACATAGGCAAGTCAAATCTTGGATTGGTAATGATTCTCGCGATTATTTTGACAATCTTCTCTTCTAGAGTTTCTTCTTGAGGTTCCTCTTCTAAGCTTTCTTCGGCTTCACTAACATCACCGATGTCGACATCTATTTGATGTGTTGTATCCAATGCATCCAATATTGTTCTAATATGTCTTACTTCATCAAGCAGGACTTGATTTGCAGCTCGTATCCCTCGACCAATTTCGGCTCCTCTAGCTCCTCTAATTCTATTGGTCATCTTGTATAATACTTTTTACAAATCCTTTTCCTTAAGGCCTTCTTAACAAAATAAAATTAAAAAAAAAAAAAACTTTATGACCTTTTAAAAAATAATAATTAAATATAAAGAATTAGCTTTATGCAATAACCTTCACGTTATTTAATGAATACAGATGGAACTCATTTCAATGTTCACCTTATTTAATGAATACATACGGAACTCATTTTTAAATGAGCATTCACTCTATAATGGTAAAAATAGAATTCACATGTAATGAATAAGTATGGAATGAAAATTATGTTAATTTTATTCTTAAAATTTACGCAGAGAACGCCATAATCAAATAAATAGTCGGTTGTGTTAATATAAGGAACCTAAAGCAAAGAGAAAATCACATCTTTCCATTTTGCATGACTTGTAATGCACATTTTCTTGGCCAATGACGGATCTGACTTGTACACTCACTGCATAAACCCAAATCTTCATGTACAATGCATAAAGTATTAAAAATTTCACAACTACTTTCCTCACAGATTTTCACATGCGGGTCTTCAATGTTTCGGACTCTTCAATGCGGGCAACTTTCAACCCACGCAACAAATTTAGTCTTTCATCACGCATAAATCTCTTGACAGCTATGCAAACTCATAAAAAATTATCTTCAAAAATATGCTTTAGTCCATGTTATCCATGTCATGCATACACAGTAGCGAGCATCCCTCCACAAGTCGGTCTACACCAATAGCTTATGCTATAAGAAACACTATTTCCATCTCCCTTCTCAATGTTCTAGGAAGCCAATAAAAACATCGTCCTGGAACCACGACAATCTGTAGATGCTCCAACAATTATTTTCTTTTTTTGCACAACGGAGCTGCAACCAAAATGTTCAACGATGACAGAGACAAATCATTTAGGTGGTATGATATCTAAAACCTTAATTAGCAAACAATTCTAGTGATCAACAATCCCCAACCAATCTAATCATGTCTCTTTGTGATCTCAAACATAAAACCCCGTGGGTTGCTTTCTCCATCACATAAAAAAATTTGCAGTAAAACTGTCGCCCCTCTCTACATAAGCCTTGCACTATATACCAAAAATGGTGTAGAGGATAAACAATTAGAAACACACACCAAATTTTATTGATGAATTCACACTCCAAAACATTGATTTATCCAAAAGATTACATGGCTATTTATTTAGAGGAGATAAGTCTCGAATCTCTTCAAGAGAAACTTTCTCTTAGATATTTCGAGGAAGTTGAGAGCGATCCTCTCAACTTTAGGATTTTATCCTAATTTCTCTATCTCCTAATTAATTCTAGAATGACTCACTATTTCTAAAAACTCCTAGATTCATTAAATAAATAATTACACAAAAATTAAGCATGAGATGCTCCTGCATCACAGACAATACTGTATGGCGTGCAATGTCAAAGCATATTGACGCAGAACATCATTTTGTAACGGGAACGACTGCAATATTAAGAAGGCGAGTCTGAATTACCCCCTTTGCTGGAAGGTAAATGGCCACAATTCCCAAGGAAACCCCATCATTGGAATATCGAACACAAAACCCACTATCTTTTTCCAAAACCAGGCTATCCACGATGAAATTATCTATAACCAAGTAATACAAATCTATGCATTACAGAAGAAATAGGTAATCCAAAAATGCCAGGACCTTCTTTTCCACAGAAAAAAAACTAAAAACACGTTTCGTGGCAGATGTGAGAGGATAATTTGGTACATAACTTCTCAGACGACACACTGGGTGGTAGAGCTCTCCCCCGACCACTTAGCTTCTTGCTATCGCTCTGCGCTCGACCAAATAATAACCACTACAAAATGGCAAGGAAGATGTACATATGTCATTTCTTCCTCCCACGTCGACTCTTTCCCCAAACATTCCTAACAATCCACCTGATATGCCTTGTTGTTTTTCATTCCTCATTTCTATTTTATTTATATTTATATTTATTTATCATACATTTGAGTAAGTATAAAAAGAATATTTTTATTTATTTACCATATCTATTTTTTGAATGTTCCTGATCTTTTTAATCTTTTAAATTTATATTGTTTTATTTATGAAAATAAGAATTTACCAGTCTAGCTTGTGCCATAAATATAGAAAGAATTTTGTTTTAAAACTGTATTAAGCTTTAACTTCAATTCATCCTTATTTGTATTTAAAGTTGGAAAATCTCCATGCTTTTGAAAAACCTCCACTAATGATCAAATACATGCCTGGAACTGAAATAATGGGAAGTATATAGATTAATTGATGCTTTTAAGAAGGGAAATGATCATTGTCCTGTATATGGACAACGCAAGGAAAGTCAGATAGCACACATTTTTTTTATTTTGAATATTGAAATATTTTTTTTTTTGGAAATATAATATGTTTTGGAACAAGTGTCATATAAGTAACTTGTCATATTTTTAGCTTGTGGTATTGATAAGTCATGGTATTGATACATGGTATTGTAACAAAGTATATTTACAAAGTAAGAGTATTATAAGAAAGCCTATTTACAAAGTAAGAATATATAGTAAAATAAAACTAAATCTCCATAGTTAAAAATTTCATCTTCTTGTAAATATATGTTTTGATGAGTATTATGGATTTATGACCCTAAACATTACCAACCATTTAATTTATATGACTGCACTGGAATAAACATATTTAAAAAACAAATAAAAAAGAGATAAAAAAAAATTGGATACGGTTCAAAATGACATTACAAACTGAGGGTGCTTCCTTCTGCGAATTACATCTAGAATGTTGAAATCCATATCACTATTAAAGTCCATTTAGATTCAAAATATGGATCTTCTTCAACATTCCCCCAAGGTGATGGGTTGCCATGCTGTCGATAAACAACAGGATTTAGATATACGATATTGTAATCTTACTCTGTTGTGGGATGTTAATTTAGGTGGGTTCTCCATTCTCCAATACAAGTTTATGGGTTCCATAACAGGGAAGCCTTGCAATTTTTGCAAGATAAATATGTGGGCGCTACATCTGGGTATTTTCCACCGGTACAAACGTACGTATGTTTGCACGATTCGCTGGTCGTTGTAGAGGTGGTAATGATGCGAGAGCTTATTTAGAGTTTTTTGTTAAATTTTGATGCTAAAATTCACGTCAATGGCAGTAAGAGGAACGTATTAATGTGGACGAGGTTGAATAGAATCCCAATCAGGAGATGTGTTAGTGTCCAAACTTGACCTCAAAATTCTGACAACAGCATTCACTATAAAAACAATTAACATACATATTTAAGTTTGAAAAATATTAAAGAAGCTATTAAGGATAGGTTAAATAAGTAGGGATCGAGGTTCAAGTCATTTTTAACGCAATTACACCATCCCTTTAAATTTCCAAAATTATTATAATAACACCACTATAAATGGATTGTTACTCCCTCCATTCGACCTGAACTCAACCTAATTAAATAAAAACAAATTCCACTCCTATTTTGTTTTAAAAAAGGAACATTTACCCAGAAAAGGAGCTTTTCATGCGTGATCGACATTAATGTAGTAAGATTCATCAATGAAGTCCCTGTATTCGCCCTTGTCTTTCAGCTGAGACATTGCGACTATTTCGGAAGTGTAAATTACAGGCCTAATGGATTTTGACTTTGTGTAAGCCCTTGGAATATCCAAAGTCTGAAACAAAAAAAGGAAAAAATAAAATAGTTAAAACCAGATACTAACAAATATGAATGGGGAACTCTAAATAATTCTTTACCTCTAGATATTTCGTGTAATCCATTGGAGTGGCCATGTGAACCACGAAGTCATAGCCATGAATGGCACAATCGAAGCTACCTTGTTCATTAATGTCAGCCTTGAAGAGCGTAAGCCTTTCTCTGGCTCCCGGGAGTGATAGAATATGGCGACTTTTGTTCTCGTTCGCTACAGAATCAGTCGCAGTGAGGTTTGTTGTGAAGTAAAGTGGATGATAGTAAAGGTAATGGTAAAGTGTTAGGAAAGCAGTCAATATAAACAAAATATAATGACACCAAATCTGGATCTCTAAAAGTGGCGTTCACATATCTCACAGCCGATGAATCGACACTGGTCCAGCAAGATTCATCAACGAAGTCCTTGTATTCACACTTGTCTTTCAATAGAGACTCTGCGACTATTTACGAAGTGTAAATTACAAGTCAAACGGACTTTTCCTGTGTGAAAATCCTCAGAATATCTAGAGTCTAAAACAGAAAAAGGAAAAAAAAGTTAAGAAAAGGAAAAAAGAAAAAAGAAAAAAAGAAGTTAAAACCACATAATAACAAGGTTCAATGGGGAACCCTAATTAATTCTTTACCTATGGATCTTTGGTGTAATCCATGGGAGTGGCCATGTGAAGCACAAAGTCACAGCCATGAATGGCAGAATCGAAGCTGCCATTTTCATTAGTGTCAACCTTGAAGAGTGTAAACCTCGCTCTACCTCCCAGAAGAGACAAAATATGGCGACTTTTGTTCTCGTTCACTGCAGAATTAGTCGCTCTACCTCCCAGAAGAGACAAAATATGGCGACTTTTGTTCTCGTTCACTGCAGAATTAGTCGGAGAGCGGTTTTTTAGGAATTTAATTGGTTGTTGGTAATGGTAATGCGTTAGGCAATCAGTTAATATAAAAAGAATATAATGAACATAGAATCCCTTGGGTAGAAGATCTCTCACAATGATGTGATGAGCTCCAATTTTCACTTTACTAACCACACCACGATCGATTTTGGGGTTTTTAGAATGGCTATGGATGTCGGCACTGAAAACAATTTGTACTCTACACTCACTTACCCGTCCAATTCTAGCTTTCGTTCAGTAGTGTATCCAACCAATGAAGCAATCGTGCAATCATTTACAGTCCAGTTTCAACCAATGAAGGAGGTAAGTCGATTTCAAAGGTTTGTAGATTTGACAGAAGGGCGTATGTAGTTTTTTTCCATTAACTATTAATAATCATTAATTTTTTCTAACTACTAATATGATGGCACACAAATCTTCAATCGTCTAACATTCAATCTCAGGTTGTATAAGTGTACACAGTGGTAGCTTGGAGAGTTTTTTTTAAACTGAGACTTCTTACCACAATTTTTACCTTAACTATTGATGTCTGTTTATTCAACCATCTAACTTTCAATATGATGTTGCATAGATGCACATAGCGACAACTAGGGAAGTTGTTTTCAGATAGAAACCATTTACGACATAATTAGGTAATTTTGATTTATAGTTATTAACAATTTATTATAGAAATCTTTTGATTTTATTTGATCTAATAAAAATTCAATTATTAGAATGTTTCGCTGATATTTATTTTTCATTTTTATTTTAATTAAAAGTTCTGTGGAGTTATTTCGATTTAAAATTATTTGAAATTTCATTAATGTAAAAAATTCAATTCTTAAGAAGAAATATGTTTAAAATTTATATAATTAATTAAAAATTAAAATAACTGAGTTTGAAATAATTAAAATAAGTATATAAAACATTAACACTTAAAAACATTACACATTAACACTTATATAAAACATTACACTTAAAACATTTAACATAAAAGAAATATATATATATATATATATATATATATATATATATATATATATATATATACCTTTTAAAAATGGAATATAATCCTTAAATATATATAAATTTTGAATTTCTTTTATAATTTAGTATTTTAATATAAATTCATATAAGAAAAGTAGTATTAATTTTTAATACATTTATTAATTCAATTTAGATATGCATTTTTAAAATATAATAATTAGCAATATGAATTTTAGTTTAATTTATTGAGTTAGAAATGTATATTTATATATATTTATTTTAAATTATATTTTTAAATACCTAAATAAGATATATAGGTTATATGTTTTTTTAATTATAATTTAATAATTTTGTTTTCCTTTTTGTAATTCAATTTTAGTTTTAATTATTTATATAATATTTTTATTTATTATTACAATTTCACTTTTTATTTTAATTAAAAATTTAATATAATATACAATTTGGACTTAAAATAATAATTATTACACCTATGGGGTTTAGAATAGATGGTGATATGGTGTATTGTTAAGGGACTATGTGATATGAATATTACTGGTTCGCAACTCTTTAGACAAAAATACAGTAACTAGCTGTAATGTTCCAAATTTTTCTTCAATAAATTGGAACATTAAATTTTGTCTAAACTCATTTACGAGATGAATAATTGGGTAAAGAAGCCCAAAGTTAATAAAAACATAAATAAAATCCCTCTAGTATGAAAAGGGATCGGCCATGGAACCAGATTTCACACCCTCATGTGTGAAAGGAGATATTTGCAAAGAGGTTTGACCAAGTCAACCATCGCAGGGTATGAGTTGGAAAGCACTACATAGGAGGGAAGCTTCTAGAGGAAGGGAAGCTTCTAGAGGAAGGGCCCATGAGGAGTCTGCAATTGCTATATAAATGGAGAGGAGGAGAGCTATTTCCATTCATGTATATGTTTATGATATTGAGTTGGTCATTTCGACTTCTTTAGCACGCTCGTTTAACTAGTCTGCAGCACTGTTTAGTGCACCGAGTTTACCTGTTCGGAGATCTCACCCTCAGCCCCGCGGGACTTCGAGTGCCTGCTCGAGTGAGGTTGTCCCATCATTATTTTGGCTCAAGACCGAAGCATCATCCTCCAGGACAATGTTATTGTTGTAGTAGCATAATACTGTGTTGTAGGGTGTTGCCATGGAGACTCCACAACACCACTTCCATTGCTTGTTTTTCAGAGGGGGAGTCTTTCTTGCCTTTGGAGGACCAGTTTGGAAGCTTGAGAGCTTATTTACAGATCTTGGCATCAGGTCAACACATATTCTTGCCCCTATTGCGCATTTTTCTCCAATAGCTGTGTTATTTTCATAGTGCATTTGTTGCGGGGTTTGCAGATTGATTGGAGGGTGGGATCTCAAGTGTAAGGATCAGCCTTCCACTTTGGAGATCCATTGGAGGAGGTTTACTTCAGATATTTTCATCTTATTCAGCCTTCTCTATATATTTCTAGTTCCAGAGTTGCTGTAGCTGCCCAGCTACTCTAGCATTTCATGTATTGCGGAAATTCCCAAGGGGAATGTAATAAAGAACCCTTTGGGCATTTTGTTTTATTATAGATCTCTGTTTTCATGTATTTATCAGTTGAAGATCTGTAATATAATAAAAATAAGCTTAAGCCTCTTGGAAATAATTCTGAAGGGTTTCTGGGTCATTCTCTTGTCTTGCAGCACTTCAATCTTGAGGGATTTTCTATGTAAAATTGTTGTTTAACCTTTCTTAATGCCTATACCATGTTACTAAACTCATTATCTGATTGTTAATGTTTTTTACATCTCATACCTTCAGAAAATATGCTTCCCTTGCTTCAGTAAATTTCTGCATACTCAAAGTTATGGGAAATCAGGGTTTTGCTTGACTAGTCGGGAAGGAGGAACTGTTTAACTTGGTAAAACACCTTTTTTTTTTTCTTTTTTTTTTCTTTTTTTCTGAAATTCGACATTCATATCCCTCTTGACATAATATAGAATATTCCAGAACCTTGACCCATAATTTTACGCAAAGTTACTTATACACTTATTTTAGGGCCAAAATCCTCACTTTTCCCCACCTTTTTGCCCATAAAAGCTGAGTACAGGTTTCTGCAGTATTTGGAGTGGGTTGCTGAGTGTTTTTAAACATGTTTTATGATAAATAAAGCACACATTCCTTAAAAATGCATTTTTTAGGCATGATCTGTTGAGAAATCCATTTTTGGGATATTACACCTCATTGTAAAACGTTGTCTCTTCATGGTATGCTCATATATGTGTTTTAATATTGCTGCAAGTCAATTTTGAGTGCGATTATTTGAGCATATTTATAGACAGAGTCTGGAAAGGGCCAGGTAGCTTTCGGATCTCGTCCTCTTTTAGAGGCAGAATATCCGGTAAATGCCCTCCCATTCCATCTCTGGTTGGAGTTTGCCGTGTTTTATAGATATCCCCGAAACGAGATATTACAGTGGTATCAGAGCATTGTTCTAGCTAAGCTTGTGGATCTAGTTATCTACGACACCGAAAGAGAAACCGTGGGGACATTTTTCTTACCCACTAGAGGCCGTAGAGGTGAAAAATATGGGGATCTCACAACAGTGTGACCAGCATTCACCAGCCTTCAGTAGGCCAACCAGGATCACAATGCCTACATTCTTACCTCCAGTACTGAGTGAGAAAGGGAGGCATCATGATCATATACCCTTTGGAGACTATTTCCGTAAATGGAAATCCATGGGGGAAGACTTCAGAACGACTTTTCCTTTCAAATATTATTGTCAGCTCAAGCAGGATGAAAGTGAATGGAACAATGGGGTATCTAGCACGCAAAGTTCAAAGTTGCAGCATACCAATGGGAGGTCACCTTTTCCCATGTATGAGGGATCGACTGATCCCTCTGAGTCTAAGCCCAAGTTGATCGGAACATTGAAAAAGATGAGTTTATTCTCATCTATTTTTAGATCCAGAGGAAATGCATCCACCTTTGAGGAGGTTAAGAATATTGAAGAAAAAGAAGAGGAAGTACCATGCGCTTCCTATTCTCATCAAGAAGAATATATTGATCATGGAAGATATTTGGATCATCAGATTCTTAGTGATTACCTTGTTGAGTATAGATCTCAACCTAGAGCCTTCAAGGGACTCTAGATTTTCTTCATTTCATCCAGCTGAAGGAAGAGAAGAGGCCATGCGACAAAAAAGAAATCAAAGGCAATAGATTTTTGTTGTCTACCTTTGATGGGTCATCTAATGCAAGAACGTGGGTGAGAAAGTTGGGGGAATTTTTCCTACTACATCCTGTCGCAGGTAAAGAAGCTGTTGAAATCTCAACGCTGCATTTGGAGGGTGAAGCCTATGATTGGTGGTGCAGCCACTTGAGCCATACAAGGGTGAAGACTTTTGCAGATTTCACTCAAAGTTTGATCCAAACCTTTGATGGAGAAAGAAAAAATAAAGAAGAGATCATAACACGTCTTGAGGAGGCTTGTGATAATGCTGTCCCACTCATGGAGGAGCAGCCACATGCATCAACATTTGGGACAGCCAACACTTTTGAGGAAGGGACTCTTGTAGCCCTACAAGAAGTTCCAAATGCACATCAAGGTATGAAAAAATTTCCACATTCCTTTGTTGCAGCAAATTCTTTTGATCAATGTGGTGATTTAATTTTGCATGACCAAGAGTCAAATCTCATTTATACTATAGAGCAGCTTGGTTGCACTGCGTTGTGCAACATAGAAACACTCAAGAAGGAATCAAACCGTCATTCTCATGAGCCATTTTTGGATTGTACATCACATTGGAGGTTGGGGTTTGAAGCCTTGAAGATTGATGGTAGACATCTTGGAGTAAGAAACCTTTTCTCCCTTCAAGATGACACTTTCTCAATGAGCTCTTCTCAACTCAAAGAGGAACTTCTACTTTTAGATCCAATACCTCATTGGTTTTGGAAGACTATGGATGAAAGGGAGGTCTCAAGGAGAGGTCTCATTGGAGATGCACTTCGACACACCATGGAATGAAATGCTTTTCTTCCCTTCTCACAACAGCAGATAGAGGATGGAGGACATCTTAGGATGGATAACATCTCTCATGCTTGTGTTGGACATCCCTTGAGCCATACACATCATGATGGGAGGTTTTTTCCTACCACCTATTTGATTCTTGATACGGTCTCATTGATCCTTGAGAAGCTTACATTTCAAAATCCCATAAAGTGCAAAGACAAGAATTTGATTTGGGAGGATGGTGGCCCTCATGGGAGGAGCGCCAGGATGAGGAGAAGAAGGAGGCATCCACAGGTGATTGAGTGGATGTGGTTGATGAGAAAGGAACTAGGAGGCTACTTACAGATCTATGATACCGAGCAACAGGAGGCTTGGCTGCGCTGGTTACTCTTGAAAGAGTTTGGCCATCACTTGGAAAACACTCTTCCTAAGAGTAGGAGGATGGAGAAAAGATGGAAGGATACTTGCATCAATGAGAAGCATAGAAAATGGATGCATGATTTTGATGTGTCTTCATCACATGAGTTGTATGATGGAAGTATGAAGAGGCAGAAAAATACTTTTTTGCTTTGCTTGGGAGAGCAAGGGCAGATTTTCTCTCACACTTTGTATGATGTTGCAGGAGGAGGGGATGGCACTATCTCTTTGGTCTTTGATGATGATTGGGAAGCACTTCCATCTTGGGAGGTATTCCATATTTGTTGCAGCATTATTGGAAGAATATTTGACAAGGAGCATGTCAAAGAACAGAGTTGTGTATTGACATGGGCTTGTTTGCATAAGCTCACAGCGTTGTCACCTTGGAGTAAAGACTTATGGATGAAGTGTGCCCAGCAGGGATATGATGGATCCATAACCCATAGGTCCCAGAATCACTTCATATTTGTTTCACTTGATGAACAAAGAGGAGGTAATGATGATAGAGACATCTATGGCATATTTTTCTTGCCTGGGGTTTTCAAGCATAAGAAGGATTATATTTTTGCAGCGCATGGTTCATTCTTCTTCATAGCATGCCAAAAATCTATGAAGGACTCATGTATGGACCCATGTACCATCTTACTTCCAACATATGGCGAGAATATTGTTTATAGATTCATTTATTTGCACACTCTTACCATTCTTATGCAGTGCATTGCTTCACAAGAGGGCAAGCTCGTCAAATTGCTCCATGAATTGTATTGGGCCAATCTACATGATGGAGGCAACCATCTCTGTTGTGGCCTTGGGAAAATGTTTTATCACCACATGTATGTTCAGTTGCTGACATGCATGATTAACCATGTAAAAAGAAACATTTTTTCATGTACTTTTATCAAGCAGCAACTTGCAAAACCGCGCTGTCACTACTGGAAAAGCTATTGGTACCTTCTTGCATCACTTCTAACCTTCAGCATTTTCTTCCTTTTGCTACTGATCATGTCTCCATTTGGTGATATAGATCAGATTTGTATGGGAGGCTTGATTTTGATCGAGACACATGAGCTGGATGTGTCCGTGAGTGGGAAGAATTCTCACAATTTCTGCACTACATGTTCTAATGGGAGCATGAGAGGAGATATCGCCAACACAGCCAAATATTTGTTCTCTTTTAAGGTGGGCCATAAGATTGATATTCATCCATTGTAAATACATGGGCAAGTTCTTGATCATGTATTATTTTGTTACATTGAGCCATTCACTATCCTTTAGTAGATGTGATGAATCATGGACATTGCTTGCTATGTAATTTTCTGAACTTGCAGTGGATGAGACTGCATTGTATCCTTGTGAGAAATTGTTTGCATCATGTATCATCATGTAAAACCTTCAAAAAACCTCTCATTAGGATGTTCCATGATGACCATGTCCTATTCTTCATGGATGGATTGTTTTGGGCCAGCTTGTTCTTCACTGTTGGAGGATCCTTCTTTGGAGGATTGTTCTTCACTTTGCCATTGGAGGGAAATAATTTTGCAGCCCAAGATCAACATACACTCTACACTTTTCATGAGTGGAGAGAAGGATAGCATGGGGTAAGATATGATGCTTGCCAATCTCAGATTTTCAACCCACCTTCATTACCGGAGCTTGAGGAGGAAGGAGATTTTCAAGAATTGCCTTCTTGGGAGGCGGCTCATTTTGTTTGGATGGTTGCTTGGGGATGGAGGATCCACATGAGGGAGATGTTCCTCATTATATTCCAGAATCCATGCCTTGAGTGGAGATTCTTCAGTTCTATCCTTGCAGTTGCTTGGAGACAAGCAACATTTGGGAGGGGAGGATTGTAATGTTCCAAATTTTTCTTCAATAAATTGGAACATTAAATTTTGTATAAACTCATTTATGAGATGAATAATTGGGTAAAGACGCCCAAAGTTAATAAAAATATAAATAAAATCCCTCTAGTGTGAAAATGGATCAGCCATGGAGCTAGATTTCACACCCTCATGTGTGAAAGGAGATATTTGCAAAGAGGTTTGACCAAGTCAACTAGCATAGGGTATGAGTTGGAAAGCACTACATAGGAGGGAAGCTTCTAGACGAAGGGAAGCTGATAGAGGAAGGGCCCATGAGGAGTCCCTAATTTCTATATAAATGGAGGGGAGGAGACCTATTGCCATTAATGCATATGTTTATGATATTGAGTTGGTCATTTCGACTTATTGAGCATGCTGGTTGTTTAACTAGTCTGCAACACTGTTTAGAGCACCGAGTGTCTCCGTTCGAAGATCTCACCCTCAGCCCTGGGGGACTTCGAGTGCCTACTCAGGTGAGGTTGTCCCATAATTATTTTGGCTCGAGACCGAAGCATCATCCTCCAGGACAGTGTTATTGCTGCAACATCATAATACTGTGTTGTAGGGTGTTGCCGTGGAGACTCCACAACACCACTTCCATTGCTTGTTTTTCAGAGGGGGAGTCTTTCTTGCCTTTGGAGGACCAGTTTGGAAGCTTGAGAGCTTATTTGCAGATCTTGGCATCATTTCAACACATATTATTTCCCCTACTGCACATTTTTCTCCAATAGCTGCGTTATTTTCATAGTACATTTGCTGCGGGGTTTGTAGATTGATTGGAGGGTGGGATCTCAAGTGTAAGGATCAGCCTTCCACTTTGTACATCCATTGGAGGAGGTTTAATTTAGATATTTTAATATTATTCAGCCTTCTCTATATATTTCTAGTTCCATAGTTGCCGTAGCTGCCCAACTACTCCAACATTTTCATGTATTGCTGAAATTCCCGAGGGGAATGTAATAAAGAACCCTTTGGGCATTTTGTTTCATTATATATATCTGTTTTCATGTATTTATCCATTTCATATATGTAATATAATAAAAATAAGCTTCACCCTCCTGGAAATAACACTGAAGGGTTTCTGGGTCATTCTCTTGTCTTGCAGCACCTCAATCTTGAGGGATTTTGTATGTAAAATTGTTGTTTAACGTTGCTTAATGCCTATTACATGTTCCTAAACTCATTATCTGATTTATAATGCTGTTTTACATCTTATACCTTCATATAATATGCTTCCCTTACTTCAGTAAATTTCTGCATACTCAAAGTCATGGGAAATGAGGGTTTTTCTTGACTAGTCGGGAAGGAGGAACTGTTTAACATAATAAGACGAATTTTTATTTTCTCAAATTCGACATGAATATCCCTATTGACCTAATATAACATATTCAAGAACCTTGAACTATCATTGTACGCAGATGTACGTAGTCACTCATTTTAGGGCCAAAATCCTCACTTTTCCCCACCTTTTTTCCCATAAAATATGAGTAAAGGTTGATGAAGTATTTGAAGTGGGTTTTTGAGTGTTTTAAAACACATTTTATGATATCTGAAGCACACATTCCTGAAAAATTTGTTTTTCAGGCATGATCTGCTGAGAAATCCATTTTTTGGATATTACAGCTCATTGTAAAATATTGTCTCTTCATGGTATGCTCATATATGCATTTTAATATTTCTGAAAGTCAATTTTGAGTGGGATTCTTCAAGCAGCTCTATAGACAGAGTCTGGAAAGGGCCAACTAGCCTCCGGATCTCGTCCTCTTTCAGAGGGGGAATATCCGGTAAATGCCCTCCTAGTCCATCTCTAGTTGGAGTTTGTCGTGTTTTAGAGATATCCCCGAAATGGGATATTACACTAGCAAATGCACCAGATGTTGAAAATGAAACATTGTAAGGCGATTGCATATAGTACTAATTAATGCTTATTTGAGAGGTATTGAAAGATGGAAAAATATCAACAAAAGGAAAAGACCATGCTACAATGAAATATTACTATAATACTACTTCCTTGAGCCTTAAAAATCATGAGGCCTATGTTCAAGTTAAAGACCTTGTCCAATTATGCCAACTTGAATGCCTCTTAAATAAAGAAATAGATCATGATTTTCTACTTTTAAATATGAGGTTGTTTTGGTACAATTTATTTATATTTCTTCTTGGTCACTTTATTTTGTTATAGAAAACCTTAATCAGTATCAAGAATTTTTTTATAGATTGAAACGTGTCTACGAAAGACTATAACAATTTTATAAACAAATTTTGAATTTATATGTGAATTAAGATATACCCTTGAATAAAAATACACATATATAGAATCTGGAAATTGAACTCAAGAATAGCATCAACTGCATAACTTATTGTGAAATTTTTTTATGTTTCTCTTCTAAGTGTTGAATCACCTCTGTATTATTTCATATATAATCCTTGTAGCTATTAAAATTGTCAAATTTCCCTTTACCACTAATATCCTTGGTGTCTTCGATGTTCTGGTTTTAAATCTATCCCATGACATGAAGTTGAAACTAATGTAGAGGTCATTCAACAAAATTTTAACCATTTCTTTAAAATCAAGTGTGATCCATCAGAAGCACAACGTAAATACTTCTTTTTTAGATCAAAATATGACACCTCATCTTGGTTTTAAAATAATTGCACCAAAAATTAGATAACTTACTTATCTATTTGATTGGTAAAAACATGAAAGAGTTATTATATTCATTCCATGCATTTTGAAAAGTGACCCAGTAAATCATAGGTGATAGTACAAAGATGCTAAACCATGAAACTGGTTCCAATTTCTTAATCCTCAAAACCCAAGTAAGGTAAGGAATGTGAAGTTATTCTCTATTGCATGCTAATAAAATGCCATTTGAGTGGTAAATGTGTTTCATCATTAAAGAAACTAGGGAGAAATTCCTTATTTGAAAACCCCTTAAATCATAGTCATGGTGGAAAGACTCAAGCGTAATACAAAAATAACCTCGAGTTAGTGGATGGATTCAATCATTCATCTGAATGGGCATTGTGTTAAATTCAAAATATATGTTTTTGAATGTAATTTAAATTATGGAAAGTGAATTTATAATATATTGCATGTGAATAAAATGCGATTTGAGTGGTAAATGCATTCTATATTTAAAGCAGCGAGGGAGAAAGTCCTCATCGCAAAAATTGTTATTTAACTTCGTAGCTGAAAGAGTCTTTGATTCTATGCCTATATACAAATTGTCTCTTCCATTTTATTTCCTAGATTCAAGCTATTAAATATGATAATGAGTGGATTCACTTGTTTTTCTTGTCACTAGTGTCTTTTGTATAATACAATGTGGTTTCTATTTTTGTTCCACACTAACACTGATGATTATGTCATGGATGTGTGAATGTGTGATCCAAGGAATAATAAGTGGACAAGGATGGAATTCATGTCAAATCCTCATTTTGGCTTTGTTGTAAAAGTAATTGACAAAAAATATATGTTTGTTGATGGTATGGTATGTTCAATCTCACAAGTTATTCCCTCCCTTACCTGGAATTTTGTGATCCCATTGCAAACGCATGGAGGTATGTAGCAAGTGTATGGGATCCCATTGTTGAAAATACGTCTAATCCTCTTAAACATGTAGCAGTGGTATATGGGAATTTATGTGTAGCAGGACTGCAAAGAATTAGAGGTCGAATGAATGGGGGCATGTACGATCTTGTTACATGTACATGGTCTGAAACAAAGTTGGGCTTAGATGAAGGATGGGGGAAGCCAAGAGCAGTTATGGAAGGTGAGCTATATATTATTGATTTTAGTGGATATATGAAATATATTACAAAATATTATCGTTGGGTTCATGTAAAGTGTCATCCTGAAGGTTTTCTCTTCGCTTAGGCTCCAAGATTGATTTCAGGAATGTCAAGCTACAAAGAAAGATCTATCTAGTGGGTACTATGGGGTCTACACTAATTTCCATGATTTTTCCTCTAAATAGTGGGAATATCAATCAAAATATCATACGTCATACAATGAAGATTCCAAACGGCATAGATTTTTAGGTAGATTGGGGAATTGTACCTACCATATTCTTGGTTATTAATCTGCATCAAATTCAATATTCATTATTATGTACATACCGATCTGTAATAATAGTAAATTAATTTTGTATGTACTTGTTTGATAATAGTAAAAATGCACTGTCTCTCTACCCTCTCTTTCTCATTTTTTTGCTCATTCTTTATTTTCAAATAAAGTTCCCTTCACAATTGAAGAGAGAAACTCTTAATTTGTAAGTCACATTCCAAATTCACTTGGAAAACAAGGCCAATTAAATAAAAGAAGAGAAGGTTAACCATATATAAACTCTGAAGAGAATTCGCATGTTGCCCAATTCTAATCATTGACATGCTATTAACATTTTCGAAAAAAAAAAAATTCACAATTTAACAGAGCAACTCTTAATCTGTAAGCCACATTTCAAATCCAATTGGCCAACAAGGTCCATTGAATCAAAAAAAGAGAATTTTAAGCATGTAAAAGCTCTAAAGATAATTCCCATGTTGCCCAATTCTAATCATTGACATGCCATTAAAATTTTCAAAATCAAACATGTTATGTTGTCCCACTAAATTCCAATCCCTCACAATATCCATGGAAATTGCATCTGAATCATATAATTTCTCTTCCTCTTGAGAAATATAATATAAATAAACACTAGTATGGTCCCACACTACTCTACTCATCAAAAACAAAATCGTAGCCATTTCATGTCTGACAATATCCAACAAAACTCCCCACAAAAAAAAAAACTACCAAAAATTTCCATAATTTGTACTATGCTTTGCCTTTTCATATGGATTGTTCATAGTTGCACCTTGTCACTAGAATGAAATGAACCAAGTCTGGAAGTGCAAACCCTTTTCACCACATCAAGCTTTGCAGGAGAAGCGGGTTGAAATTTAGTGAGCCTTTGAGGAAAAGGATACCAACAAAACATGTCTAAGACGAATCAGATTTGTGTGCATCATAAAAATAAGTTCAAATCATTTCAAAAATTTAAATCAAATCCTCATGCATCATACAAATAATTTTAATCCTTTCAAAATTTTCACTCTTTAGACTAATTTATTATTGTATGAATTAAATCTTCGTGCATTACAGAAACATGTTCTAGTACTTTTCAAAAATTTTAATCAAATCCTCATGCATCATAGAGATAATTTGAATCCTTTCAACTTTTTCATCCTTCATACTAGTTTATTGTTGTTAATCATTTTCATTTAAGTAGGTTGGTTGTAGTTTCATCCACCTATGTATAATTCAAAATATACATAGAAATACTAACTTTCTATTTATGTATCTATATAACAGTTTTTATATAAGATATTCATGTTAAATATCTCTCTTTCATGTGCTTAGAGATATCTTTGATTCCTATTCTTATTTATATTTATTAAAATTTAGTATTATTACTACCATTATTATTATTATTATTTAGAGATACCATCTTTCTTGTTATGTCTCTATATAACAGTTTTTATATTAGATATATATGTTAAATATCTCTCTTTCATGTACTTAGAGATATCTTTTATTTCTATATTTATCTATATTTGTTAAAATTTAGTATTATTATTACTACTTACTTATTAATGTCATCCTTATAATTTTATCAAGAGATAATCCTACTAATGTTATGCTTATAAGGTTATAAAAATTGCATGCGGTGGATCCACTCAAGCTAATTTTTTAAGTTTTATGTTCAACTCTCTAAGGTAAACATATGTTGACCTATGTGGGCATTGAGAAAAGAAGAAAGAGACAATTCAAGTGACCTCCAATTAGATGAGATGATACCATGTTCTTATAGATCCCAAAAAACCAAACGCGGTGCATGTACAACTAACAATATGTCTAGTTGAAAAAAGTAATAAGCTAAAAAAAAAGAATACCAGAAATAATTGAGCAAACAAAAATAATTTTCGAACAATAAAAATAACAGGCCATACTAGACCATGCAATCTGTCTAGTTAAAAAGAAAATTAACATAAATAATTGAGCAATCAAAAGCATTTTTGGATACGTAATATTTTTTTTGATCGTATGCCCAAAAAGTGACATATGAAGTTTTTTATAAAACACACCATTTACAACCTTTATGAAAGATCTCACGTTCTGGTAGATGAATAACTTCAACTGCAAAAACACCGATGTAATGATATGATCTACTTATGCCGTAAGACATCATTATTTGAAAACAACTCCCCTGGATGTCACTGTGTTCATGTTTGACCCTTTGGATCAAATGTTAGAGAATTGAAATTTTTTAGGCCATTAGATGAAGTAAATATTTTCATATATATTTTTTATAATCTTACTTTTTTTTCTTTTTAATAAGATAGATTGAATTTAGGTTTTGGTGACATTTAAGTTAAAATATTGTTATTAAAAATAAAAGTGAATTAAATAAAAATATTGACATAATGTAATGAACATTTTAACTAGGTCAAAAGAAAATAAAAAAATAAAAATAATAAAATAAAATAATGATAAACTATAAATACAACCCATGGTATTGACCTATGGTATTCATGTGGAATGTAGTTTCTTTATAGGGGAAAATAAGATGGCATAAATCAATCTCAACTCTAGATTTAAACTAATTATTTAATGAAATTATTTTTAAATGTTTATAACCATTATTCTTTTAAAATTTTACTTAATAAAATGTATCTAAATTTTTATACATCCAAATATACATAGTTTTTTCTTTTATGTATTATTTTTGTTACAACTATTTTATTATTCCAAAAATACACGGCTTCTTTGTCATATATTATTTATGTTACAACGGTTTTATAATTCATGAGTATTATTTCTTAATATAAAAATAAATAAATTAATAATGATTTTTTTAAAAATATGTGATCTTTTTTAAATTTACAAATTATTTGAGAGGACATGATTTATTTTGAGCAATAATGATGAATGTTTATAATTCTCAGTTCTTAAATAACAATAAACTTACCTTTAAAGGGGTCGGTAAAAACTGGTTGTATCAAAGTCAAGGATACAGAAGAAAGGAGACATTGTGAATAGAAGCTTCAAACCTTACAACAAGCCCTAAAATTACATAATTTTGAATATATGGAATCCATTTTCCCTTATAGACATGAGAAGTGCAATGAAGAATCTTGAAATTTGGAAAATGTCACGAAGCTTATCTCATATTCCATTCATTTAGATCTGAAGTATATGGAAGATGAAAAGCAAGAAAATAGATAATTATCAAGGACGTATGATTCTTTAGAAGGAAATGATGTTGGAAAGGCTATGGAGGATGAAATAGTAGAATTAAAAAGAAGATGACTCTTCAGAAAATGGGTTACTCAAGGATTTTGGAATCAATATGAGCTACATTATCTCACCGATTCAAGCAAGTGCTCAAAAAGAGACAAACAATAGTGATATAGAGACAATTTATTCATAAACAAGAGAAAGCTAGAATTATAACCTGAGATAGAGTTATGGGAAGAGAAACATTCCAATTATACGGAGTAGTCAAAGTTAGATGAGTAGTAGTTCACTTAACATAATTCTCCACTGCTTATTCTAGAGGAGAAAGTTCATGCTACCTCATCAATTGAAAAAGTCCCACTTGAGAAAAGGAGAAGATATTCCTCAATGTTATTTTCATTTGATATTCAGTCATTCTACTCTTTTTTGTCTAGTAGTCTCTTTACCTCTGCCTTAAATTCAATGACTAGAAAATAATAGAAAAAATACACTAACCTATTGCAATCATTTGAAAAAAAAGGTATCTCTAAAGGGTCACTTGGGGAGGAATATATTATTTAAAATATCTAGAAAATAATTTCATTTCAAAACAAAATTGTACTATCACTAGGGAAGGGACAATTGTACAGAGGAGTCAAAGTTACAGTAGTAGCTCACTCAACATAATTCTCCACCGCTTATTTTGGAGGAGAAATTTCCTACTACCTCGTCAATTGAAGAAATCCCACATGACAAAATCAGAAGATATTCCTCAATGTTATTTTCATTTGATATTCAGTCACTCTACTCTTTTTTTTCCAGTAGTCTCTTTACCTCTGACCTTAAATTCAATGAATCAGAAAATAATAGACAAAATGCAATCACCTATTGCTATCATTTGAAAAAAAATGTATCTCTAAAGGGTCACTTGTGGAGGAATCTATTATTTAAAAGATCGAGAAAATAATTTCATTTCAAAACAAAATTGTACTATCATTAGGGAAGGGAGATATTACATTTAAAACTTTTTCCCATTATTGTCACTA
This sequence comes from Pinus albicaulis, assembly GCA_034641835.2. Classification (NCBI taxonomy): domain Eukaryota; kingdom Viridiplantae; phylum Streptophyta; class Pinopsida; order Pinales; family Pinaceae; genus Pinus; species Pinus albicaulis. The sequence goes on along the minus strand of CM076575.1, from coordinate 1,094,124,651 downwards.
CAAAATTTGATTTTTTCTTTTTATTTTATGGGAAAATAAATTATATTTAAAAGGCACTGAAGTCTTGAATTATGATCCTTAAAGAAGTCGCTAGATTCCCTAATTATGAGCTAAATTTTCTTCTTACTTTTGGGTCTTCATGATGTTTGTTATTATGACTGAGGTGAAAATTTCCAAAGAAGTAGAATATTGGTCGTTCAAAGAGGAATTATTTAAATATGATTGTAGATAATTTATTAGTGATTATGATGATGGTTAACGTCCACTGAGACCAATATTTTCTCTATCAGACTTAAATAAAAGAGTTATTTAGTTTGATTTAAGATTTTATTCCTATGCTCGAAAAGCTTGGAGAGAAGCCTCCCGAGCTCACTATAATTTTGACATCTTAAAAGGCTCAATATAAATTATCTGAACTAAGAATAATTAATCATCCCCAAGGGTTAAAAATGGCCCAAATGTCTCTTATCCATAAAATTGAGACATTTTGGCCAAAGTACTCAAGACCTCTATATTAGCTCTTACTACCTCTTCTTTCTTATATGTTATTCTTTCTTATACCACAACCTTACGACGTTTCCTTTGCAACATCTGGTGCAATTGATAGTACAATAACATATAGGAATTAAGATTTAAGTAAGAGAGCTTGATTAGGGTAATAGAAATCCCTGCACTGAATGGTAAGCCTAACTTGAATCTCCATTTCCTCCCTTCATGAACAAAAAATTCTCTAGGGTTTTTACCGTCTCCATGGGACTAAGTAGTCGACACTTGCAAAATCTTATAGTTGAATAATCACCCTGAAATCTGAGCCCGGATATTTATAGCGAAAGGAAGATATAATAGATCAATATAAGGATCACGTGAGACTCTTGACATCATATGACATGAACATATTCTGTCTCAGCATTTTAACGTCATGTGGAGACATGTGATGCAGAGAATTTGATGTACTACATTAACAAATTAGATTGAAGGTGTGAGTTTGAGATCGATTCTGACGGTTTCCATGAGCCAAGAATACTATCAGTGTTCCAGCCGTGTTCAGCGTACTCGATAGCATGAAATATGTAAAAGGTTAAGGTCTCAAATGAACGTACAATTGGAAATACCGATGTGGACAAAATTGGGTCTCATAATTGGTTGGTAAACTAAGAATCCTATCTTTTCTGAATTTAAATGTGATAGTGAAATGTATGACCACATGGTAAAAATGTAAACCTCAGGTGTCATTTCATCACCTTCGTAAAAGAGTTTTATTGGACACCCAAACATTATATTTAGTAAATCTCTTTACATAAATGAACAGAACGTAGGGGTACTTTGCAGCCTAGGAAGGGAATGGGGTGGGTAAGGATATCATGTCTCAATATAGTGTTGCATTTAATATAGGTAATGTAATGGGCGGAGAGTACTGTAATGAAATAAAAGTAAATTTTTGGTACTTCGTTGTCAATATTGAGAACAAAGTTGATTTTTTGATATGTAACTAAGAGCAAATAACGTTGTGAATGCTTTGAATGTTTCACACCTACATATTGTTAATATCAAGAACAAATTTGATTTATTGATATGTAATTAAGAGCAAATAATATTGTGAATGCTTTGAATTTCTCACAACCATATGTCAGAGCATGAAAAAAACACTAATTTAAACATTTGGAATGATGATCACAAGGAATAAGGGGATTGAGTGCTAAATGACATATGGTCAATCTAAACATATCACAGATATCAGAGAGTGGATAGGAAAATATTAATTAGGGGAATTTTGAAGTGGTTATTCGTTGAAGGTGCAATTCTATAGAGAAATTTTGATATGGTTATTCGTTGAAAATTGTGAATGCTTTGAATGTCTCACAACCATAGGTTGTCAATATCAAGAACAAAGTTGATACGTTGTCATGTAACTAAGAGAAAATAAGATTTTAAATGCTTTGAATGTCTCACAACCAGATGTGAGAGAATGAAAAAAACACTAATTTAAACATTTGGAATGATGATCACAAGGAATAAGGGGATTGAGTGCTAAATGACATATGGTCGATCTAGACACCTCATAGAGATCAGAGCATGGATAGGAAAATAGTAATTAGAGAACTTTTGAAGTGCTTATTTGTTGAAGTTGCAATTCTGGGTTGAGTTAGAAAATTAAAAGTTATTTGCAAAAAATTCACAAAATTTAACAAGGAAACACTTATTATTGCAATGATTTATAGTAATGGAAATGTGGTACTAAAATAGACTAACCAACTATTCAAAATTTTTATCTTTATATCTTCTGGTTGGTATGACATTTGCTTTATTCGTAGTTTGATATGGTAGCGTGTCTGCAACAAAATAAACACAATGGATAAAAATGGAAGAAAATTACACTTACAAATGTGTATTCGGAGTTTAGTATGCATCATAAGCATGGTCAAATCTTGCATCAATGCTTTATTTAAATATGGAAAACATAAATTATATCTTTCCCTAAAGATATGATTAGGTGAGAATTTTATTTGTTAAGTGTAGGCATTGGCATATGGGTCGACAATAACAATTTTCAATTCTTTAATGACAAAAGGGACATACCTCTATGCATGAGTAAAAATGGTAATGGCCCTGAACATATTGAACCAGAGCGAGGCAATCTTGAGTTTTTGGTTGGCCAATGTCGGTCAAGGTTGCTTTCTCTCTCGAGATGCTAGTTTTTGAATTGAAAAGATTGGATGAAAATCATATTTATGGACTAGATAAAAGGTCAATTTCTTTTGCAAAAGAACGAGGTAGAACCCTTTGAATAAATAAGTAGTATTTCGAGGCATGTTCATTACATATATAAATATTCTATTTATGATATGTGTAAAGACAATAGAATATATTATTCAATGGGAATTAGTTCTAAAAGAATCGGGGCACCATCAAAACGAGTATCTAGAGGAAAAATGGGGACAAAAGACTGAGCACTATAATTTATAACATGTTTTGAATTTCCAAACAAAGAGGTGATCGCCATAAATATTTCAGATACTAACAAAAATTTAGATGAAAAATAAGTTCTTATCCACTCATTACATGTTTTGAATTTCCAAGCAAAGAGGTGATTGTTGTGAACATTTCAGATACTAAAAAAGATTTAGATGACAAATAAGCTCGTATCCACTCATTGCAAGGACTTTCATATCATATGCAGAAACATATATTTGATGACATAAATGTATGCATATATTTGATGACATAAATGTATAATCCAAAATACAATTCTCTAAAAAAAAATTGTGGTTATTGTAGCTTATGTATTTTTATTTTGGAATTCATATATTTTTTAGTTCAACACAGAAAACTGAAAACTTAATTTCCAGTTACATAGAATATCTTTTTATAGTATAAGAGGTTTGAAATAGCTTCGATATCTGGTCTTTTGTGATTTTGAAGTATAAATACAACTTTTTTTTGTTTATTTTTCTTTGTTTTAGAGTAAAATTTGAAATTTGAAACTTAAAACTCCAACATATAGAAAAAATTTGAAAATTAAAACTATGACACACAGAGAGTTGCATCATGTAAATATAGTGCACTGAAAAAATTGAATTGCAGTAAAATATCCACATTTATAATATCCACATTTCCCATGGTTTTATAATATTAGGCCCTTGGGCTTATTAGTTATTTTGGATTATAATATTAATAATCCCTTGGTATATTTGTAAGAGATATACACTTAGTATAAATAGTAATAAAATACTAGTATTATGTTATATTTTAATTTTAGTATAGTTTTAATTATAACTATTAATATATTGAAAATTTTTAATAATATTTTATTATAAGATATTTTATTATCAAATAATAAAATATTATATATTTTATTATATTATATTCTCATATATATATATAAAAGTTTAATATATAGTATCAATATAGTTTATATTACTAATATATTACAGGTAAATATATAAAATATATTGGTAACTATATTCATAAATATATAATGATTATTTTGGTAAAATACATGTGGTGCATGGTGGATATAGGGCTATCGGCGTATATCAAACACATTAGTGAATGTGGTTGTAAATATATTTCATATACACCTATCGGCTAATATTAACCACATTGGTAAATGTGATTGTGCTAGTATTATACCAATCGACTAAAAACAATTTTGGAGAAGTAGATTTAATATCTGTCTAAAAAACCATAGACAATCAATTTTTTGTGTTGATATGGTTTTTCATATCATAGCCATAATGTGATAACATTAGAAGAACAGATTCCATAAATTTTTAAAATATGCTAAGGGTATTTTGAATTCAGATTGATCCAAGTAGCTATGGATTTCCCATTATAGGACACAATAGAACATAGAACTGAAGTGATTTCATTGTTATTGATTGAACCATTGAAGAAATATAATAAAAGAGAAAAATATGTACGAAAATATATTTATGCATGGATAAAAATATTAGGTGCAGATAGTTGAACACAAGTATAAATTTCTATGGACTAACATTTCTATCCATGAATCCAAGTATCCAATAGACACAATTGTAGATAACATTGAAAAAATAAATGCAAACAATATGAACAATGTAGGAATTTCATTAGAGATTTATAGACAAAAACCAAAAATTGTATAAACAATCAAATAGTAGCAATTTGTTCATGAAAAGGAACAAAATACATTTGTTTTTTTTTACTATTTGATATTTTTGCTAAATTTTCTATATTCAAAAGCATAATTGGACCAAAACTATTTTTCAATGACACTTTGGAATAAATACAAATATGACTGGTAATGTCACTATGAAAGTGGCTTCAATTTTTTTGGTGGAAGTGAGACAAAACCCGTGATAGAAAACAATTGAGGATATATTTTTACGAGAAAAAGAAAAAAGAATAGTATAACAAGGATAGTATGCAAAAAATATGTGAAAAATAGGTTTTCATCACATAGTGGTTTAAAAAACACATACATTGAAAGAAAGAAACTTGGTGGAATTTATGGTGCATGTTTGTTTGTTTAAAGTAGCTCTACATTAGTAATGATGTTGTTGAGTGTCAAAGTGAAGATCACATGTACATATAGCTTTCGTAATTGAAAGACTGTAAATGAAATGTCTTCCATGTACTATTTGAAACTTTGCCTCTGTAATATTTGGGAAGTATTGTTGCAGTTATGGAATTTGCAAAGTGCATTTTAGCTTGCTGTCATTTAGCTGTACTGTGCATTCAACATTGAGATGATAGCAAGTATTTATGCGTTATTTTAACTGTGTGGAAATTGATGAGTTTAGAAACATGGGATACAAAATTATTTGACGGAGGATCAACGATTTCTATTTCAAATGATTTTGTCATTTCCACTACGATATTTAACTCCCCCACACGTGGACCATAGTAAGGAATGTTGAAAGGTTATAGTTTCTCCTCCTCAATCAAACCCTGCTAAAACAATTTCGATAACATATTGAAACCTAAATATAAGATAATAATTTTGAATTATATAATTTCCTCCTTCACCAGCTCTTGATATGCATATGTTAAGAGAAAATCATAAGCTCCCAACCATCTTTGTTCCTTTATGTTGGTAGAGTTATAGACCAAGAGAGCGATGAGCATGCATCCTCCAAGAATAATCTCTTCCACTCTGGAACCTAAGAACGTTGTAATTCTTGTTTGAATTGGTTGGGATAGGAATCAGCTAATACGTCATTGGATATGTAGACAGTTCCACATTTCCATGTTAGGGAACATCTGTCCTCAATGCTAGCAGGAACCTGAAATTGAGAATTCTTAATATTCCATATTCATTAGTAATAGGGAAAATTAAATGGAATAATTATGGGGCTTAATGTATTTCTCACTCACTTGTTAAAGCCAATGGAGGTTGGTGGAGGAATGGAAGATATAGAGGATTTTCCTTAGGAGAATTCATCTGTATTGTGATCCGGACACCGCTTATGTGAAGTAAGATGTAGTCATGGGAGTCTTATCTTCATCGTGCATTTTTTCTGGTGTTGGAAGTCTTAATAGAAACAATGTATTGAAATCATTCGATGGAATATTGACAAAGTCAAACCTGGATTTTTAGTACATTCACGCAATGGTGAATAAAAATGGATTTGACAGTTGCTATGATGGTGTCGTATGTGAGAAGAGTATTCATGACACTTGCATACCTAAATTATGGAATGTGAAACACACCATTTACTACCTTTATGAAAGATGTGATGTTCTGGTATATTTGAGCTCCAAACGGGGATTAAGAGCGATAATAATTTTTTTTTTTTTTCTGAATAAGGCTACTTCTATATTGATACAAAATAGTGTTACATAGAGGTCGAAGCCTGAAAATTCCAGCCCATTGATGCGCATTCGCTTTGCTAACCGGACATCGTAGTATCACAAAAATTTAGAAGAGGACTCGTAAACTTTGTAGAACAAATAATCAAATCACATCGACAAGTATTGGACTTCTATGACCGAAATTAGAATGACTGAAAATAACACTTCGTGGAGTAGGCTTTCTCCCTAAAAGCGTATTTTTACAATTTCTTATCATAACTTAACAAAAAGACTGTATCAATCTGTGACTAAAATCTAGACCTGGACATATAACAGAGTGGACATATAATAGCAAGTAGTTCCCACGCAGGGGAGACCATCCATAAACCAAAAGGAAACCCATAAGAGCAGTAGCAGAAAAAGACATTGTCAAAGTGCTGAAGAAAGACACCTTCGTGATGACGAGAGCCAAAATGTAGTAGCGCCGTGCTGGAACCGCATTACTGTTCAGTGGGAGGATCTTCCTCTACAATAAGACAGCCGAATTTGTAGGGGTCCTCATCAGCAGGCGGTGGAGCATCATGGCGCTTTTGGTCCTCATCAGGTGGAGCCGAAGGGTTGGCCTCGTCGTCCAAGTTAGCAGCTTTGTCCAGAGTAGAAGCATTCTGCAGAGAATCCGCCTGAAGATTGCGTTGCTCTGTCCCCACAATGGGTTCCAGAGAAGCCACCGAGGCGGCGCGGAACTGGTTCAAAGTTTCCTGATCAGAGGGGGCAGCCCGAATGTCAATGGTGACAGTAGCCAAGAGAGAAGTGTTGTTGACACTGCAAGGGAAGTGGAAGCGCGCATGGTGGGATTGAGCCCGAGAGGATAGGCGGAAGTGCCCTACAGGATTGAATCGATTCCGGCCTCTGCCCCGGCCTCTGCGCGGAGCAGGAATGCGCATAGGGCCAAATTCTGAAGAATACGATGACAGAATTGGAAGATGAAGACCTGTTTATGGCACGCCCCACTACCCGCGCGCGCCTGCAACGCATCCGTGGTCGTAATCGAGGCATGGAGTGAGCAATAAGGACTTGCTGCTGACAGGAGTCGATGGAGGGCGAACTCAGAAGTTTGAAGGTGGCGCTGTTCGTGAAATGGTAGCCTGGTAAGATGTCAACACAACAGTTGATAATGCAACGAACCCCCATGCTGGTGCGTGAGCAGCGCTCAGCTGCAGCAGAGGAACAACTAGCTCGGATGGGCGGAACACACAAACAAATTCCAGAATCCTCCATCGCTGAAGTTGAAATGCTCGGGTATCGGGGATAGAGCTCCCTTGCTTTCTCATTTAATGGTCGGACAGAGTCATTTATGTTGCTATGCATGCGAGGGTGGGTGGCGGTGGTGGTGAGCCACGCGCCGACCCATGTGCCCCCCTGTGCACCATTAATCCCCCAATCCACCCGCATCCGGGAGAGAAAGATCATTATGCACCAGTAGAGTGCAATCCTGTTGAAGTTGTAGATCATTTGAACTGCTGAGAGGACCCGAGAAGAACGGAAGATCCAGATTCACTCCTTGATTAGCTAGTCTGTCAGCTACTTTGTTAGCTGTGCGTCGAACATGTTTGAAGATTATGCTGCGGGGAGTTTTGAGCCATTCTTCTATTTGCTCCAGTCTGTTAAGAAGCCTCCAACTGGACGCGATCTTGGTGGCTGAGGCCCCAGATTGGATTCGAGCTGCAGCTTCAATTAAGATTCGGGAGTCCCCTTCTATCTCAAGGGGGAGGAAATTCTCTTGAACCGCTATGCACATTCCTTGCCATAAACCTTCAAGTTCTGCTGCATTGTTGGTGTCGTTTCCTAAAGAACCATGATAAATATACTGAGCTGAGCCAGCAGTGTCTCTGAATATGCCTCCAAATCCAGCAGGGCCAGGGTTTCCTTTGGCCGCCCCATCAAAATTAAGTTTGTAGGGGTGGGTGTTAGGGGGAACCCAAGACTGGGGGGATTCCGGCAAGATAGAGGAGTGGGCAGAAGTCCTTGCTGTGGGGGGCAGAGAGAGATTCCAATTCCTCAAGATGAGGCGTTCCTGAGGGGAATCTGGCATATCCGAATCCTGCCAGGATCTGAGGGCCAGAGTCTCTTGAATAGATTGCTTCAGGAGAGTCCATAGTGCATCAAGAGATCTGTTTTGGTCCTTGAAGATCCGATTGTTGCGCTCTTTCCAAAGAATCCAGTATATAAATCCTGGAAGTAAAAGCCAGAGGGAGTTGAGAAATGAACTTTGGAAAGGATCCCTGGGCCAGTTCCGGATCGTGTTTGATATATCTCCTTTTCTTCTACCTGTTCTGCGATTGCAAATAGCTACTTTCTCCCATATTTGTTCTGCAAGGGGACAGAGATCCATAAGATGGGTGATTGTCTCTGTTTGAAGTTTGCAATTTGGACAACTTGAAGGGCCTATGAAGCCTCGTTTTTGTAGATTATCCCATGTGAGGATTCTCTTTTTGCTTAGGAGCCATAGGAAGGTCGAAACTTTGGACCATATTCCTGATCGCCAAATCTGGTCCCAAAGCTGGTCCTTGGTAGTTTGCTGTGGTTGAAAGAGCAGTTGATAAGCCTCCTTGGTTGTGAACGTTCCTTTGGGAGTGTATCCCCAGCGCACTTTATCCTGTTGGTCCGAGGTTTTGATTTTTCTGTGTTTGAGTTCCTTATCTATTTCTTCGAACGTTTCCTCCTGCTAGTTGGTCTGCCATGTTTCTGCTGGGCTCCAGATTTGATAACCTTGTGAGGTATTTTGTTGCCAGTATTGCTGAACGAGAGTTTTATCATTTTCTGTCATGTAGGCTTGCCACTTAGGTTTGTGAAAGAGAGAGGCAAGTTTGGGGGTTTGCTGCCAGGAGTCTTCCCAAAATCTTGCCAGATTACCAGAGTGGATTTCCCAAAAACTGTGCTCTTGTATGAAGGCACTATGAGGTCTAGCTGCATTCCAAATTAATGAGCCAGAGATAGTAGAGCTGAATCTGATTAGTGCTGCCTGTGAGCTACCGGAGGCATATTTGGCCTGCCAGAGGCGTGCCCAAGGTGGATGAGGGTTGGAGACCCATGTCCACCATATGCGGGCTCCCATGATATTATTACTGTGCAGAGGGTCTCGCAATCCTAGCCCTCCATCGGCCTTAGGAAGGCAGACATCTGTCCATTTGACTAGAGCCCATTTTTTATTGAGCCCTGCGGAGCCCCATAGAAAATTTCTTTGGAGGGTGCGTATTCTTTTCAGAACCCATTTAGGGGCTGCCAATATAGAGAATAAGTAAATAGGCATCGCTTGCAGGACAGACTTGATGAGGATAATTCTGCTAGCCATGTTGAGAGACCGATAGGTCCAGGAGGAAAGCCTGGATTCTAACTTGTCAAGAAGGGTACGCCAAGTAACATGCTTGATGGCTGAGCTAACAAGGGGAGCTCCAAGATACTTAGAAGGGAGACTAGCAATGGGAAAACCCAAAATTTTAGCTATATTGCGCTGGGTGAGGATAGGAGTATGGAAGAAAAAGAGCTGGGATTTTGCTTCATTGACAGTGGCCCCCGAGGCTACAGAATAGAGATTGAGCAAGGATTTAAAAGAAGTAGCCTCTTGGACTGACGGGTGGCCGAACAGCATGTTGTCATCGACGAATTGTTGATGGGAAACTGGAGGCTGGTTATGCAGGGAGATGCCTTTGAGGGTGTGGGATGAGACAGCAACATGCAGGAGATGGCTTAGGCCTTCAGCCATGAGGACAAAAAGGAAAGGGGAGAGGGGGTCGCCTTGACGAATGCCACGGGAGGGGCGAAAGGTAGAAGAAGGAGAGCCATTTAGTAAGATGAAGAAGCTTGGAGTAGAGATAAGGTTCAAAATCCAGCGGATCCAAGTAGCGTGGAAACCGAAAGCTACTAGCATTTGATGAATGTAAGACCAACTGAGTTTATCAAAAGCTTTTGAAAGGTCTAACTTTAGAATCATACCTGGTTTCTTGAGAATTTTGAGTGAGTGTATCACTTCGTGCGAGAGAATGATGCCATCCAAAATTTGTCGCCCTTCCACATAGCTTGTCTGCTCAGGCGAGATCAGGAGGGGGAGAAGAGGTTTCAGCCGGTTAGCTATGAATTTTGAGATAAGCTTGTAAATTACATTACAGAGCGCGATAGGCCTGAAACTATTCGGGGTGCAAGCGTCCTCCATTTTTGGTACAAGCGCAATGAAGGTCGAGTTCAGAGAAGGGAGTAGCCAATGCATCATGCGTGATTCATCCACTAGCTCCCAAACCTCTGTTTTGACCATTTGCCAAAATATATGAAAGAAGTTGGCAGTAAAGCCATCCGGCCCTTGGGCCTTTCCATCCTTTAATTGTTTCATAGCCTCTTCCACTTCCTGCATGGAAACTGGCTGAAGAAGTTTGTTGTTATGATCCTCTGTTATAATTTTTGGTATGTGCTGCGTGATAGAGCTGATGGCTTGATTTCTGCAGCCTTGAGGTTCTTTTAGAATGTCCTGAAAGTGCCCCTTTAGTTCCTTTTCTATGTCTTCATGCCGTTCCAATCTCTCCCCTTGCCGATTGTTGATGAAGGCAATGTTATTGTGCATGCGTCGTTTCACTGTGGATCTGTGGAAGAATTTGGTATTCTTTCCCCCCTCCTTGAGCCATTTTATCCTTGATTTTTGACGCCATAGAATTTCTTCTTGATGCCGCCTAGCCTCCATCTTGGAGAGGAGGATCTTTTCCTGTTGAGCTAGTTCTTCTGTTCTGCCTCCTGAAAGGAGAATCTGTTGAAGGGTCTTCATTTGCTGCTCCAACTCTTTCTGGTGAGCAAAGATGTTGCCAAAATGGGCGTGATTCCAAGATTTTAGAGCCTGTTTGAGATGTTTTAATTTCTGTTGGAATATGTACATCTTGGCGCCTTCCGGAGGCGTGAAGGAGTGCCAGGCATCTTGGACGACATCCTTGAAATTGGGATGCGAGATCCAAAATTCTTCAAAGCGAAAGGGTCTGTTGCACTTGGATCCCGAGCGCGTCCAGTGTAGCATAATAGGCCAATGGTCAGATCCTGCTTGGGGTAGGATTGAAGCATTGAAGTCTCCGCCTAGGTGTATGGCATTGTCGGTCAGCAAGAATCGATCCAATCTGGATGCGATGTGCTGGGGACCTCTCCTTTTATTGTCCATGTGTATATGCCATTTTTCGTGCTCATGTCCATTAGCTGATTTCCTGAAATGAAGTTTTTAAAGATGGCGCTATCACTGTCCAGCCTCATACGTCCTCCTGTCTTTTCCTCCAATGTTGTAATGGTGTTAAAGTCTCCGCCACAGATCCATAGAGGGAAGCATCGTTCAGAGTTAAGAACAGTGATAGAATCCAGAAGATCCAGTTTATTCTGTAGGTCCTGAGGGAAGTAGACATTTGAGAGATGTCCGTGGATATTCGTCCCTATTAGATGGAAAGTGGACTGAATAACAAAGTGAGAGGCATGAAAATTCTGGAGGTCGAGAATTTGAGGATTCCACATTACGGCTAACCCACCTGAAGCGCCGGACGCATCCACTGAGACATGGCTGCAACCCGACCAAACTTTGTTTAAAGTTTTTTCCAGGACAATATTATTACATTTGGTTTCTTGAAGAAAAACCAGAGAAGGCTTATCTTGCTGTATCATATTTTTTAGAAATCTGTGTTTTGCAGGACTATTGAGCCCTCGCACATTCCAGGAGATGAGTTTCATGAGGAACTGTGGGGGAGGGACTTGTAGAATTTCGTCAGCTTGGGGAATCTTCCAGATTCTACAAGCATTTCTCCTAGAATAATGATTCTTTGTAGATCAGTTTTTCGCCCTCTCTTTTTTGATTCCTTGAGAATTTTTTTCCCATCCCATGGGCTGCCTGCTTGTATGCCAAGGTAATTATGTTGCTGAGCTCTAGCTAGAACCACTTCAAGATTGTCAATCTGTCTTGAATGTATTGTAGTGTAATTTTTCTGTCTGCATGCATCTTCTAAGCCAAGAATATCCAAATCCCCCAAGTCTATGCTCTCTGGTTCTTCTTCCATATGGCTGGGAGGATTTTGGTCCAAAGTGCTTTGCTGTTGATGCATATTGAGAGCCGAAGCTTCATCTAGATCCGTGGAAGCGCTTTTAGGACCCTGATCTGGAATAGCATCATCTTTGGGCGGGAAGACAGGGATCTTGGAAAGATCGGAGGGCGGAATCTGAGCAGAGGATTCAGGAAGTGGAGGGACAGATGTGGAGGGCTGCTCTTCTGATGCATTTTGAGTGGGGATCTTCGCCAGATCGCTTTGATGGGACAGGGGATCAAATCTATTATGAGTATTGGGTTTGTTTGGAGGGTCATTATCTGCAGGGGATTTTTTTGCATGCTTTCTTCGGCTAGAGACCTTGGTGAAACCATCAACATCTTTGTTGCCCTCAGAGGCTGGGGATTTTGTTTCGCTATTCAAATGGCAATCCCTGAATAAATGACCATGTTCATGGCATTTCCTGCAACGAAAGGGAATATGCTCGTAATCTAAAGTTTGGATCCATTCAAAGTCGTCATGGAATAAACTTACCGAGTCCGTGAGTGCTTTTGAGAGTATCTAAAGATATTCCTATACATGCATCTGGTTTCACTTTCCCATTGCTTTGATGAAGACTCCCAATCCATTGCCAATATCCCTAAGAGTTTCCTCATCCCAATACTCCAGAGGAAGGGAATACATGCGAATCCAGACAGGAGCCCAGGTGAAGTCCTCCTTGTCTGGGTTGAATCGTTCTGTCCATTCCCGAAGGTACAAGCCAGCGGAGTTGAAAAAATACGGACCACCTTCGAAGATACGTGTTCGGTCCTCCAGGCAGTTAAATATTGCCGTAAAGAATCCTTTGGGGCCGAGCTGCAAAGTAACCTGTCCTTTTGGCCTCCATTTGGATATGATCCATCCTTGCAGGGCCTTTTCGGTAGGCCAGAATCCTAAAAACTTGCCAATGAGCGCGTGATCTCTCATAAAATGGATCTTGCCATTGATACGGTGACTAGGAAGATCGATTTTTGTCCTTTCTGTGGTTCTTGGAATGCAAGTAGCCGAGGACACCTTTTTTGTCTGCGTTGCTGAGTCGTGCTGGTCAGAGGCGCTGTCTTTGGCGGCCGTGGAGCTGTCCACAGGAGGGTCGCTTTTGTCAGTAGCTGCAGGAATGTCGTTGCCCTGTGGAGTGTCGGGTACCTGAGAGTTGGTTCCGAGTTTGACAGAGGAATCTAACTGTGCAGAGGATTCAGCTGACGGGCCATTGGGAGGAGGGGGGCGCAGCCCCTCAATACCCAGTAGTCATGGAGTGACGTGCGGTCGGAATCACAGGTAATGAGGACGAGTAGCTGAAGAGGCGCTGCGAGATCGGCGTGCGCGGAGCTGCACCAAACCTAGCGATTAGACGCCAAAAAACCTAAACGGAGAGCGAATTCGATCACATGCAATGTGGCCAAAGACCGTGATAATAATTTTTAATTGCACATCTATATTGGAATTAGGATTGAGAAATTTCAATTATTGATAAATTAGAACGTATTTTGAAATTGGTGTTAAGGAATTTTAATTTTTATAAATTAAAATTTATTTGGTTGGTTTATGTTTCATATACTCCAAATATTCTTTTTCCCAATCAAAAGGTGAAGATTAAATTAAAGGCGTGAGAAATAGAAGATGACGATTTTAGTTTCAAACCCAAAAATATGGAATTAAAAATATTTTGGGCCACCTTTGTTAATAGGTTGTCGTTTATCTTCCTTGTGTTTGTGAATTTAGATTTCAATCCAGTTTCAATTTAACTTCCAATGCATGATTATTTTCAATTATTTCTAGAATGTTAGATGTTTAATGCGATTTCATATTCTCTAACATTGTTCACACCTTGTTACTAGGTCTAATTTGTATCTATGATATGTTGTGACATCATGCCTTGCATCCTAGTCGAATTAGAAAGTAAGGTTTGAAGAAGTAGATGAAAAGTTATGACTTCCATTTAATGATCATATTAATTAGAATGTAAGGTTTGAAGAAGTAGATGAAATGTTATTATTTCCATTTAATGACCATATTTATTGTGTGTTCGTTATGGATAGGTGTTATCATGAGATAATTAATAATAATAAATTCTGATATATAAACAAAATGTCTTATAATATTAAGTTTTAGACTATTAAATTTATAATATTAAATATATCAAAAATATAAAATAATACCTAAAGAATATATCAACCATTCTTAGTATTTTAATTTTACTAGCAAATGAACGATATAACAAAATCATGACGACATATGAAATAAGAAAGATTATGACTTCGATGTCTATAGTATGACTTTTCTAATATTTTAAAATTTCTTACTGAAGAATATTCTAACTAATAGGTTGATAAATTTAATATTTCTAATGATATTTGTATATCTTTCGTAATTAATAAACAAAGTCAATCCTGGAAAATTATACATAATAATGATGTCAACATTTGAACCTTCAAACGTCATGATGGGACTGCATTTTGAGATGTTATACAGAAATTTTGTGATACACTCGAAAAACTATTGAAAGTGTCAGGTTAAGATCGAAATTTACCAATAAATTAATAGCCATGAGACCATTTAACCTAAAATTCACCAATATTCACTAGATCCTCTTACATGAAAATTATTAAAATTTGTTTATATATGGTGATTACCAATCTTTTTGGTCCTAAATTTTTAGACATTAATTGGAAATATGGATGTGGACCAAGTGGGTATCATAATTGCGTGACCATTAGAAGATCCAATGACTAATGAATTGAAATGTGATGGAAAAGTGTATGACCACGATAAATAATATTGTAAAAAATGTAAAATGTCGGTGTCATTTCATCATCTTTCTGATAGAGAATTTATTAGACACTTTCGAACTTTATTTTTATTCCATCTTCAAAAAGTCATCGGGAAATGGAGAAAGCTGTCCACAATACAAAGCCAAATGGTTGGAAAACGGATGAGATTGTCCTTAAAAAAATTTTGGAGGTGGAAAAAGTTCTCCACAATATATAAAATACAAAATAAAGGAGATAGTAGAAACCTTCCAAGTTAGTGAGGATATGCAAATAACTTAGCATTTAATAAATTAAATAATTAATAATTCAAACATAAATTTTATAGATGTTACATATATAAATTTTTGAATAATCGTAGTTCTAACTGATCAAGTTATCAAGTGCATTAAATGCATTAGGAAGTTTGTCCCATGATTTTTGAAGAGTTCACATGTTTTTTTGAAGAAGCTAGTTTGTCTTGTGGGTTTTGGAGAGTTCAACTATTTTCTTGAAGAAGCTATGACCATCGACAATGAATACAATCCAGAAGTTCCCTCATCATGTATGGACGTCTCTCTTTGAAAATGGAAAGTTCAATTTGTTGTTACATTTTTTAGTGATTTAAATGAACCCGGAGGTTGTGATTAAATCTTTTGAGTTCCATTAGGGAATTTTGAGGTCTAAAATGGGCCTCTAAGGTTAATGTACAATCAAAATTCACTTTATGGGAGATCAATCACATTTTATGGGATGACATCATCCTTAATGGTTGAGCGCATTGTTTGAGTTAAAGGTACTTACTTGTCACATTCTCAATGGTGGATAAAACCTCACTTGGTTAACCAGCAAGTAGTGCTCAAAGTTATTTTAAAGTCATAAACTAAAGTACTCATAATAAATGTCATTTCACATTTTTTGAATAAAATATTATTATTTCCATTTGATATTTTTTGGAAAGAAACAATACATATCCTTACACAATCTTTATGTCTTTACACACTTTTCAATAAATATTATATTTTTATATATTTATTTTTAAATTATATATTCATATCATTTTATTTTATATTAAAATTTCAAATTAATTATAAGTTAATATCTGTATATATTTAATATTAATATGAAATCAAATTAAATAAAAATGTAAGCTTGTAATTTTAGGATAAATAAAATCTATAAATAATATTTTTATAATATTAATAGCAATGCAAAAATACTAAAATTAAATAAAAAAAGTAATATTACATTTATTATATTATTTTATATTAATTTTATATAGTATATTAATTACATGTTATTATACAATTCATATAATAAAAATTTTAATTAACAGCATATTATATAATTAAGAATTTATGAATTTATATTTATATTTAATTTTAAGTTTTTTAGATACAAAGGACAAATGCATTAGTTGTTCAATGATAATGACTTTTTCTTTAAAAGTTCAATCTTATTTATAGTCACATGAATACAAATTTTTTTATTAATTTTATTTTGGTACAACTTTTCAATTGAATTTGACTATGGTTACATGGATTGTGGTCTGAGATTAATTGAAAATTCATTAATATTATTTTATTCATTTAACTATTATTTATTATTTCCTTAGGAAGTCCATTTTAGACCTCAAAAATTCCCTAATGTTTCCTTATGTGCAATAGTGTGAGAAATCAGGGTATGGTTCAAACTTACTTAGGGTGTGGATCATAAAATAATTTTGTAATTACCACATAGAATAAATAGAGTTGTTGAAATGTGTAGTCCGTGTGAAGTTCGAGTATGTGTAAGATTATGTTGGTGAAGAGGCGTGCATTTGTTTGTAATGATTGGCCCTAAGCATCTCAAATCCAGCTTAACATAATATTGATTAGCACATTTTGTGGGCATGGAGCTGATTAAGAAGTTTATCATGGTATTTTTGACATTGTCGATGGTAATTTGAGAAAATTCCAATTTTAAAACAACAAAAAATCAAATGAATTATGATTTGTATTTTCATTTACTTTAGTTTCATTGATTCTAGAAGCTCATTTGTTTTTCCGCCAGAGCCTAATAAACGGTTATATAAACCATTTGCGATCACGAGTTTAGTCACATGGTGTTGCATGATTAAAACTTGTTTAATTTAGAGCACTCTGAAATGAATTTTTGGTTTATTTCGAATGTAGTTGAGGATTCAATATTTTAAAAGTGGGATATTTTAAAAACCGAGGTTATTCATGAGAAAACGATTTCTTATGAATCTCAACCTCTTTATTGTCAATACACTACTCCAAGCTCAAACTAAGTGAAATAAGATTGTGGTCGTTGTTATGGGTCCCTAAGTTCATGGAAATTTCTAAGTAAAATGTATATTATGGTCGTGATATAAGTTTTTGGTTGTTGTTTTTTTTTTTTTTTTGTCGTTTTCAATATTTTAAATAATAGGAGTGGTGTAGCCATGATGGTTTTGGGTGGTGAAATGATTTTTTTGTCTTTGCAGAATATATTCAAAATAAAAAACAGAGAGAGGGCCATATTGTCCAATGATTTTCAAGTTTTCAAGCTTAATATAATTTTATGACTTGTGCTTGAAGGTGTTATTATTTGTGAGTAAAGAGCCATTAAAATTATTGGTAAATAAAGTGTTACTATTTAGGCATTAAATTTATTAATTGGTAATTGAGGATTCATAAGTTTAGTATAATGGCTAATGTATTGGAAAAATTTTATTTTTCTTACTCTAACAAGCTAGATGGTGAAAAATATACAGGCTGAGATTTTAAAAATTTGCAGAAAAAAATTGATGAAGTCTACAATATACGGATGATCGTGTCTTGGAGTTGAAGTCAGCGAAGGCACTTAAGCCCTACAGCTATGCTGCAATTGAAGATTGGGAGTGGCGGAGAGCAAAAGAGAAGGTGATTTTGGGGATATCTATGGAACAACATTATTCCACACATTAGAAAGTGCAAAAAATCCGAGACATATGACACTCTAAAAAATTTCTATGATGAAAAGACTACAAATCCGAATACTTTCTATTGAAAGAGTAAGCTTCATTCAATTAAGATGGAAGGAAATGAAAGTACGGGTAATTTTATTTCTAGAATTAAGGATCTAAAAAGGTAAATTTGGTGTGATTGGTGAAACAATATCTAATACATATTTTTGTTGTTTTGTGAAAGTTAAATGCAATTATTAAAAAGAATATCCAATGTTTACCATTGGTCTTATAGCTAGAGGAAGAGCTCTACGTTTGATGAGTTGGCGGTATACGTATGCATGTAGAAGAGAGCAAAGAAGAAGTCTTAATAAAAAATATACCAATTCAAATTTAGAATTGATTGCTAAAGGAAGCAGTCATTCAAAGGAAAAAAATGGTAGAAAAATAAAGGAAAAATGACACGGGTAAAATCATTTCGTACTGCTTCACCAGGTCAATTTCAAAATCAAGTAGAGATGATGTATGTTATTACTATGGAAAACATAAGTAATTTTTCTAAGAATTTCATGAAAAGAAGGTCTAATCAATTTAAACAAAGAATGCATACGGATATTATGTTGATAGAGATGAAATCAATAATTATTTTATTAATCTTAACTTATTTGTGTCCAATACCGCTTTATCGACGCAAACATATGATGAAACAATGCTTTGTTTAAATAATTTACAGTGCATCAATCCACATGTCATGCAAAAGAGAATTTTTTTACACTTATCATGGAGTTAGTAATGGTTCACACGTCTATTTAGGAGATAATGGATCATATGAAATTAAAGGGGATATGGTGAAATAAATGTTACAATGCCTAATGGACAAGAAAATAAAATTCCAAATGTGGCGTATCTTAGAGAGTTAAGAAGAACTTAATTTTTTGTCTCTATTATTACAAATAAACATTGGAAGTTGAATTTGTAAACCAAATTGTTTGATAAAGGATATGTAGGACAACTACAAGGTTTTTCAAAAGGGAAAGAGAGTTGGAGGATTATACAAGTTGGATCTAAAAAATAACGAGGATAAAACACGACATCAATGGGCATGTCAAATATAGAGCTTGCATCAAAGGTATGGAAAATTAAATCATAATGACCTAATGTTACTACAAAAGGAAATTATTGAAGGCCTTCAAATATTAGATGAACACTTTTAATGTGAAGGTTGTGCACTAGGAAAATAAGATAGGGAATAAGCCCGGTATTAATGGTAAAATAAGAGCTCTATAGGGCTCATTCCTCTCCCAATGGTATGGAGATCTTTCTAAGAACTGCTATAAGGTAATCTGAAGTCTTCTTCTCTATACAAGTTATCATGCCGGAGTGGGATTTGTTCCAGTTAATACTGGTCCGATGATAGGGATAGGCGGAGGTAGGTGCGAGTGCCTATACCAAATAAGACCATAATACCTACTGCTAATGATGATAGAGAGAGAATGCGAACGTGGCCTATCGAGATGGGAAATTCGCTAGATAAAAGGAGGCGTGTCAAGATGATAGTAAGATTTCCAATCTCTTGTTCTCCCTCCATGCTCTAAGGCATTCCTCGATAGTATCCCCTCTCCACATTCCCACACCACCAGTGATTGTGCTCTTTGTTGCTGATATCTTTTCTAAATTACCGGATACGAGAAGATGGAAGATAGTCTGCAGGACTACTGCGTTACCCGAGCGAGGCACCTGTCGGGCGCCTTCAAACCTCCTTTTCTGTAGCTTTCAATTGGAAAAAGATGCGTACAGTCACAAGCTTTCAATCTTGGACCCATTAATTCATTCATTATTGCCAAACCCCAATCATCGGATGGACCTAGAGAGCTGATCCCCATTAAGCAGTAGCGGGTGTACAAGCCCGAATAAAGGAGATTCAAATATTGTGAAATGGATTAACTAACTTTGCTACCCTCCCATTCTCACTCATCTTTGGAACGACTCTCAACCTTGGCGTACGGGAACTTGAAAACCCGACCTTGACGTACGGAAACCGACTCCCGGCCTTGGTGTCTGGGAGGCCCCGATGACCAAGCTCTTGCCTTGGTGTGTGGGACCCCCAACCCCACACCCTTGCTCTTGGCACATTTCACATTGCTATTCACTTTTGAAGCCTAGCCTTTACTTACGTGCATGCTACCCACCCATCTATAGACCTTACCCCACTTCACTTATCACCTCAACCACAAACGAACACCTTCGTAGACAAGAGTATCAACCCTTTCTACCTTTCTTCCACACACAACCTACCCATATTAAGACCTAGATCGCCTATAGAATAGACACTTCCTTAATTAATCGCTTAGTGCGTAGGTGCTACTATTTACTTTTAGGATGGATGGGATGAACCAACCTTAACCTTCCCTTCACTTCATAGTGAAAACCACAATTCTCTTTATCAAAAGCCATCGTGCCTCACCCCTATATGACCCCAACCTGAGCTGTAAAACCGGAAGATCAAAGCTTATTTGGCAATAGTTTGTTGGGGAATCTATGGAGGCGATAAAATGATCTCGACTAAAGGGGAACCTTCCTATGGGCACCATCCATCCCATCGATCCATCTAGCCATCTCTCCCATCGAGTTCTGGTTGTTTAGAATCAATCTATCCAGGCGGTCGGTTCTGATCTATCTCGGCGGGTGAAAGTAATCACCCTATGGGCTAATCCACATCCTTCCCACCCATGCGGGTGCTTCTATTCGAAGGTCTCATAGTAGTCCCTCCTAACTTAAAAATTGCATTCTGGTACA
Source organism: Pinus albicaulis (assembly GCA_034641835.2). Classification (NCBI taxonomy): domain Eukaryota; kingdom Viridiplantae; phylum Streptophyta; class Pinopsida; order Pinales; family Pinaceae; genus Pinus; species Pinus albicaulis. The sequence continues at coordinate 1,094,103,817 of CM076575.1, read as the reverse complement.
GGGCAATGTCTAGTTCTTACGGTGGGTTGGAAACAAGGTAAGGGATTATCATAGTTCATGCCCCTGCGATCTTATTCGGGCTTCGACCAGCAGGTAGCACCACTCAATCTCCTTTCCTAGGGTAATGATTACAAAGGTAAGTCAAGTTTTGTTTATGCCTGCCATGTCATAAAATCTGCTCGTGTTGATGGTGATACCGTCCCTTGCCTAAAGCGTTTCATCGATATCGAGTTAGTAAACACTTAGTAAGGGGTATAATAAGGATATAATCGATGATAGGGCTCTCTCCGTGGGGATTCTACGTGTTGAGCTACAGGGAAGTATAAGCTAAATGGGATCCTTACGAGGGAATATGGTGATAGCTGCTACTAAGAATCTAAGCACTTGGTATCTCTAAAGGGGGTTTCATTCTTAGGTAACTAGAATGTATTCCCATAGTGGTTCAGCCCACCTACCAAATTCATTATGCGGAGCAAGGGAGACACTGCGTCCTTCCCTCCATCCATCCAATCGTAAATGCAAGGTTATGGGAAGATAAGGGATCCAACGCCCACCCAATCGGGTGCTTCTAAAGATCAGGTCATAGGTTGCACTCAATCTCGTCTCCCTAGCGATTGACCTATCCCCATCCATCTAGCAAAGGCTCGCTCTACGATGGACCATAATCCAAGTGCTCTGGTAGTTAAGCGATATCATCAAAGGAAACCCTATTTTGGCTCCTCAACTGTCCACGGGAGCATGGGAAGCTAGCTCGACAAGTCCTGCACGACTACTCTCATGACCATCACATCAGGTGCTTCAAAGAGAAGAGGAAATATCAGTCCCGACTCACCACACTAGGTGCATTCATTCCTAAAGAGTCTAGGTCGAACCGGTCTAGTTCTAGCGGTGAAAGTTGATAACCCAAAGTAGGTAGGAGGTGTGGAAAGGGTTAATAGCGTGCCAATCGTGCCTCCTTGTCTGGTTGAAGCAAGTGGTATCCTCATCCATGCATTTGCAGTGGGTACTGAGTTCATCTCCGACCATGCTTCAAAGCAGGCGGCTTCTCTCTCTATCTCTCTCTCTCTCGGAAACCTCGATCGGGTACCCTCCTGTGAATGATCGACTATTGTATCGGCTCTTGGATTGAGTGAATGAAACACAGGTCTACACAGGATCAATAGATAAACAATATCGGTAATAAACACCTTAAAATCATGGGAAACCATCTGAAAGTCTAGTTCGGTGGAATCAAATCCATTTATTTGACCCTAGCTAAATTGTCCCCATCGAAAAATGTTTGATTAATCAAGAATGACGGAATTAAATACTTTTTCTAGATTGGAATCAAGTATCCAAAGCCAATTAGCCTTTTTAATAGCCTTTTGAATAAGCGCGATGTTGATTGAATCAAGGATCCAAGGCCGAGTATTCAAATCCAAGTCCAGTATGCGATCCTAGTAGCCCCGGTCGAGTAGCCCCACCAGTGATAAATTCCATCACGCCTAACATAACATCTTGTTGCTTTTTCTAGAACCGGAATCAAAGTATCCAAGCCAATTGCTTTGTCGTTAGCCTTTTATGCTTCTTTGAATAGCGCGGCGGCTTGATTAGGTATTAGGGATCCAAGGCCCGAAGTATTCAAGTCGGAGTCAGGTATGCGATCCCGATGGCAGTCGATAGCCACCTTGACCATTCCATCACCTTTAACATATTGCTCTTGGTTCTTATACTGTGACTATTTTCTTAATTAGTTTCTATGCCATCAAATCAAGTCCTTCGTCCTTCCCTCATGTTCACCGTAATTATCATAGAAGTCAATGGGTAGCTTTCAAGCATTCAATCCCAATAATCATATTAGATAGAGTACTTCTTTCCACTTGAGAGGCAGGTTTCATGATGTCATTAGGGCAGTCATTTCATTCATTATCGAATCCTCCCTTCCATGCACGGGTGGGAAAAGAACTTATCTCTTGCCCGGGTAAGAAGCGACATTCTTGTGCGATTTTTAGGCTATTGGAGGGTGCGGGTATGAAAATAGTGAACAACTCTTCACCGATATAACGTCCTTCAATGTTAGCCAAAAAATAATAGAAGTGAACAAATCCTCACTACATAAGCCACATAAATGCAATAAGAAGAGAGGGATGGCGAAGTGCAGTATTTAAAATTCATTAAGTAGCTAGCTTTAGTCTAATAACTAATAAGGTGGGTGAAAAAGCCCAAGCAGAGGATGTGTTATTGCTAAAATCTCTTTTGGTGGTTGGGATGATAAATGACCATCTTTGTCAGAGTGTTAAATTAGGTTTAAAAGGCACTTTCCGTGGTGTATGGACAACCTCACTTGAGTATGCATACAAGGTTTTTCTTCTAGGTGTCTAAGAGTTCCTAAGGTATCTCAATATCCATCCTAATCCTTAAAGAAGATACGGTCCTTCTGAGAGCTCTCCTTCTAATGTCTATATATCAACCCTAACCTTGAAGATCTAGTGTTAAACATGACTGCAGAAGATAGAATAAACCTAATTGAAGTGTTCACGTTTGTTCTATCTTCATGTACAATAAAGATCCAATTTAGTACTGAAAGGTGGCATATGGTAAGTAGCCGGTAATTTCTATTTCGACTACGGCCTTACTCGGATGGGAAATGAAAGGATGAAAGTGGGCATCGCGAAATGATATGAAGTATGAATGCCTCTCGGGGCCAGGAATTGAAGAAGGAAAAGTGGGCGTCACGAATGCTTCGGTGGCAGACGAGAATATGGAAAATTCGGTAAATGAACGTGGCGTTTGGCAAGACCTATCGGACCTTATGATAAGTGGTAAACCAGAGGGGAGAAAGGTGGCATGTGTAGATCCAACGGCGGATCCGGGGGAAAGGTGGCCGTTGCTAAGGAGAAGCAAGGCTTATTCCTTCCCTCTGTGGGACACAGCATGCGGTGATGAAGGCGGAAGGATGGAAAGATGGAAAGATGGATTGATTTGATAAAGCGGAGACTTCGAGATCAATCTTGTGGAGGTGGGTGGGTGGGTGGGCAGGTCTCTACTCTATCAATGATTAAGCTTTCAATGCGCTTATCTGGGTGATTGGAACTATTAAGTGAGTGCCGGGAAAGCACAATGTTTAATACACATATATAATATAATTTACTTATCATACTCTCCTATGGTTAAGGCACATGATGGGTGGCCTGGACCAAACAAAAGGTTATGGTGGATGTGAAACCTCCTCCTATGCACACTAAGTAAGTGCTGACCGGAAGCTAACCCATCCATTTTGGTTTTTATCCTGGCATGTTCCCCGCCCTTGAGGGGTAACCCTGCTAAAGATCGAGTGTTCAAATCAGCTTTGAGAGATAAAATGAATAAATCACTGGCTATAGCTACCAAAATTCCATTATAAGACCACTTCCTCCCATAGTTGCGACCAACGGATTGATCCCATGATAGATTGAAATGTTTTCTAGCTTATTTCACTTAGAGAAATTCATGGGTCGGTCAGGACCTTTAAGTACCTAACTTTTGATTGAACCGCTCTAGCCATAGTGTATCGTTACGAATCGAGAAGCTAGAAGTACCAGTTTCTTCCCTTTCTCATTCTTCGATGCTACGCCTTGGGGACAACGGAGTAAATAGGTAACATGAGAAGAAACTTTGGCGAGCGTACAAAATAGGCCGATGGGACAAGTAGAAGTGCCCGCTATAGCTGGTGTTTCCAATTCATTCTAATATCGTTTGGTGATCCACCTACTCTCATCCGCTATAAATCCCCTAGGCTACTAATGCTAATGCAACAATGGTAAGAGATAGGGTAAGCTATAGATGTAATTATTCTCCATATTTCCACAATAGAGATTGAATAGATATTGATTCCTTAGGCACGTAGTGTAAGAACTACACTACTAGTTGTTTCCGTTAGAAGGGAATAAGAATGGGACTAATCTCAGGGTTTGACTCCTACTAGGATCTTGCATATCTCATTTTAACTTTTCCCACATCTATATTTACCTACCTTTTTCCCATTGTAATTTGTCACTCCGAAAGTGTCTGTTAAGGCTAGTTTCCATGGAACCTACGGCTAATATAAGACGGCAAGCAAGTAGTCTAAGGCAATAAATGTAAGTACTTACTACGTAGGTAGTGTTCCCACGACGGGCAGTCAATGTATTAGCTATGTAATATCCATAATGTATATGAGCATATTTGACGTTGATCTAAATCTCTCTACTAGATGAACCCTAGTTAGATCGGTATTCTGTAAGTTCTTATCACAAAATCTGAGCATAGTTGTTACTCCAAGCGACTAATAGTACGATAGCACTCCCATCACTAGGACGAATAGGATTCCAAGCGACGTTCGATTATTTCCTAGCCAGGTGTCTCTCTGGGTATTCTCCTCACAGAGCAGTAGCATGATGGCGGCTTTTGGGGGAGGGGGCCCCAAAAGAGAGTTGTTGATGGCGGTGACATTTTCTTCTTACTCATTCATAGAGATAGGTCTATTTTGGTTAAGCGGGTGGGGGAACGAGAGAGGGCCCTTTCGTTTTCGATTGGGTGGGAGAGCACTTGCCATGACGGAAGGCAAGGGGGTGATTTGCTCTATCACAGGATGAATGATACGGAAGCCGAATATCCCATCCCGGGGCGAGGTCCAAGAAGAAAATAGGGTTTGCATTGCGAAACATTTTGTAGCATATCGTTGCGGATTGTGCTCAATCAATGATCGTGATGGCATCACCGTGGTAGCGAGGGGGTGTGCGAGAAGTATTTGTTACCCACGCCCGCATTTCAACATCTCTATCTTTTCCATCCATTATATACGTAGAATAGAGAATCCGTGGACGTATAGATATATAATAAGCGGCGTGGCATGGATTCAGCACATTGAAGCTTGTTGGCCTTTCCAAACCTTTGTCGACAATCCTCCTTGCAGCCCCGACCAAGCGCTTCTGAACACCCAATAGATGCTTTGGAGGGACTAGAACTTATATTAGAAGGACCAGATCACTTTGAATTCAATCCCATACCCTCTCTTATGACCTCTTTGGCCACTACCTCACTCAGGAAGAACTTCTTGGCCTTTCTCCCTACCCTTTGAATGAATTTATTCCTTAGTTGGTATACATTTCTGATCTTTTCTTCATCGGGTCGGGATAGGATGAAAAATCCGATGCCAACATAAACAGTATCACATACGTGACACACACTACGTATCATAAGACCTAGACTTGCCCTATACTACTTGGATGAATGAAGCACTTAGAAGTACCACCATAGACCGTGTGGGATGGCATGAAACAACCTTCTTACCCTTCTATCTTACTTATGTGTTGACTTATTACCTTTTTATTCTTCTCCAAGTTTGAATATGATAGGATGGGACAAGGAAGTTATTAAAGATGGAAAAGCTATCTTCGTATGAAGAACAACGACACATTTAGAATCTGGGTTAGGAAAATTGTGTCTTTGCCATATAAAAATTTTCCAATAACTCTTTAACTTGAGGAGGGAAAACCTAAGTGATGCACTGCTAAATCTTAAATGGATGGGGGTTCACAACCCCGAGAAGAAGGAGCAAGAATATTACACATTGAGGGCCCCAAAATATAGGAACTTGAAAAGCGATTCTTCATCTTGACCGGATCGTTATTCGTGTCCATGAAGATGAATAAAACGTGAAACACTTGAATTAGTGCATAACAACGTATGTGGTCCTATGTGAGACTAGGTCCTTGGTGGAGAATATTACTTTCTTATATTTATTAGCATTAACACTAGATACACTTGGGTGTAATTTATAATAATTGACGTGTTATGTTTGAATACTTTAAAGAATTCAAGAATATGGTTGAAAAGAAAACAAGAAAGAGCACTAAAATTCTTCAAATGTATAAAGGTGGTGAGTACACTTCGGGGAACTTTTTCAAAATATGTAAACAAAATGGAATTATGCAACAATTTACGGTACCATACACCTCGGGAAAAAGTAGGAGTAGCTAAAGAGAAATAATAAAGCTATTAGTTGAATGTGCTCGTAGTATGTTAAAAAAGTAAAGAAATTTCTAATATTTTTTGGTTGACCGTTAATACGGTTGTATACCTCAAACACGAGAAGCCCTACAAAATATATTGAGAAAAAAAAAGACCATTTGAAGCATTTATGGTTTTAAACCTAAATTTATTCATTTAAGGATATTTGGATGCAATGCCTTTGCTCATATCCCTAAAGAGGATAGGATAAAATTAGATGCCAAAGCTATCAAATTCATTTTATTAGATATTTTACTAATACAAAAAAATATAATGTGATTGAAGTACTCACAAGGTATTTTCAAGTAGAGGTGATATAATTCATGAGCATGCGGATAAACAAACAAAATAGGATGAACATACATAGTATGTCATTGTCTTCTTGAAATATTTAAAGAAGAAGAAAGAAGTTGTGGAATCAGCTCAAGCTAAAGGAAATAATGGACCTTCCTGAGGAAGCATTTAGAAGTGAAATTCCTAAAATAAGTGATGAAGGAAATCCACACGAGAAGAAGGAGAGGGATAATTTACTCCATCATGTAATGAGCCTCCTGTGCAATCAAAGGAAAAATTGAAACCCCTCATCGGTATAAATATTATCTTTATAATGTCTCAAGTAATGGCTTATTTCTTGAGCCTTTAGATTATGAACAAGCCAAAAGCATAAAGAATGGATGTAAGAGATTATCTGAAAGAAGAATATTACTCTACAATTAAAAATAAAACTTTGTAATTAATATATTTAACTAAAAATAAAGGGTCTATAGGATCAAAATCATGGGAAAAGAAAACATTAATGCTGATGACAGCATAGACAGAAGTATAAGGCAAAGATTGGTTCTAAATTTTATTCACCAAAGGAAAGGATAGATTATGAAGATAAATTTTCTATGGTTGAAAAATGATCTGAGTTAGAATAATGATAGCAATGGACACTAAATATGATCGCAAGCCCATCAACTAGTTGTGAACTCACCTTCTATAAATGGGAATTAAAAGAGGATATTTATTTCAACTAGAAGGGTTTGTAAATGAGGGACAATAATATCTTGTATGCATGTTAAAAAGGCCTTATATGGACTAAAGCAGGCACCCAAATCTTGTTATGATAAAATCGATAAGTTAACTTCTTTAGACAAGGATTTATGAAAGTAAAAATGATCATAATTTGTATATCAAGTGAGATAGAAATGGTTTATAAAATTAATCTCTATATATGTTGGTGATATAATAATAGCATGAGTGCTACTGGTTGATTAAAGATATAAGAAGAAAGTTATCACAAGAATTTGAGATGAAGGATCTTGGACAAATGCACTATTTTCTAGGTCTTGAAGTATGAAGAGATAATGGAAGGAATTTAATCACACAAATAAAATACAAAATCAAGGTACTAAAGAGATTTCCTTTGAAAGGATGTAAATCAATGAGTAGTCCATTGGAATAAAATATCAAATTGAGAAATGATGATGGAGCAAAAGAGGTGAATGGAACATTGCATTGACAATTAATCAGAATCCAAAATTATTTGGCTATCACTAGACCAAAAATTGCTTGTGCAGTAAGCATACTTAGTCAATTCATTGATAACCTCATGAAAGCCATTAAATAGCTACAAAAAGGGTCCTTCAATATTTAAATCGAACTATCAATTTTGGTATTGAATATACTAAAGATTATAATGTTGAATTGGGAATTCATTTTGATTCTAACTTGGCTGCAAATCCAAATGAAAGAAAGAAATCCACCCTTTGGATACATGTTCAATATAGGATCATGAGCTATATATCATGGAGTAGTAAGAAATAACTAACAATTTCCTGTCATCAACTAAGCAGTATAAAGCATTATGTAGTGCCACTGAAAATCAATATTTATCATAAGTATACTTGAAGATGTTGTAGAACCTCGAAACGAACCTATAGTGATTAGATCTGATAATCAAATCACCATCAAATTGGCAAAAAATGATGCGGAAGGAAAAAACAATTCAAAACACACAAACATTATTGGTTAAATCACACTCCAAAACATTGATTTATCAAAAGATTGCATGGCTATTTATTTAGAGGATACAAGTCTCTCTAATCTCTTGAAAGCTTCCTCCTAGATATTTGGAGGAAGTTGAGAGCTATCATATTAATTTAGGATTTGCCCATCTCGTCCTATCTCTAATTAATTCTACAATGACTCACTAGTTGTAGAAACAACTAGATTCATTAATTAAATAATTACATAAAAAATTAAACATGAGATGCTTCGCATCATACTACTTGGAAAAGAAAGATATAATCATTTTGTTTTTCGTGATGTTCTTTAATTCGTGCCATATCTTGAAATCTCTGTTGTTTTCATTCAAGTAGCATCTTGATGGTTGATTCTTTCATTTGACCAAGTATTGAAGATACTCTTTCTTTACAGTTCTTTTTTAGCCACTCTTTGAGCAATGATGGATTCAATGTTGCTTTGTTGATGTTGAAGGTTAACTGCTTCTCCCCTTTGAACATCATCATGAACATGTGCATTTGTTGAATCATCCATTGGTTCCTTTAGGGGGTATATACGGGGAAACACTAAATATTGGTGAAATACCAAAGTCTTTGGGTAGTTCTATTTCATAAGCATTCGAGGAAAATTTCCTCAAAATTTTTCATGGTCTAGTATTTTTCAATTTTAACTTATTATATGCCCCTTTAGCAAATATTTATTTTCGAATATGTGCCATAACCATGTCTCCAAAATTAAAGTCTAATTGTCTTCTTTTAGAATATTCTCTGCATTTATACTTGTTGCTTATTTATTGTAGTTGTTGCTTAACTTTGTCCTGTATTCCATGCATACTTGCTGCAAAATATTCACCATATAAACTTATGAGATGTTGTTTTCCTAGGTTCCCTCGGCTCATAAATACCTCTTGGATTCATCCCATAAACAATTTTAAATAGAATTATTCGATTAGCCACATTGGGTGAATCGTTATGCAAAATTTTCTGAAGCGAGCCACAGTCACTTTATTTAGGATGTTCACTTTTAAGCTTCTCAAGATATTTCCAAGGCTCCTATTTACCACATCATTTTTACCATCAATCTGGGGATGATACTAAAGATGAAACTCAAATTAGTTCCCAAATTTTCCATAGAGTCCTCTAGAAATGACCTACGAGTTATTTTCTCACATCGAAACAATGCCTTGGGTTATCCATGCAATCACAACTATTTTTTGGAAGAAAAAGTTTGCTATGTTTGTTGCATCATTTGTCTTTCATGCCATAAAGTGTGCCATTTTTAGAATCTACCAACAAAAAAGAAATATTGAATCACATCCCTTTGTTTTAGGAAAATGCGAGTACAAAATCCATACTTATGGAGTCCATGGTCGATTTGGTATTGGTAGGGGTTGGTAGAGTCCGGTCTGCTATGACTTATTAGTTTTGCATATTGACATATCCTACATCTTTCAACAATTGTTACATATGTTTTCACTTGGAGCCAATAATAAAATTCTTTTAACCGTGCTAGAGTTTTATCTTTTAAAATGACTTACTAAACCCCCACCATGTTTTTCTTTCAACAATTTTCCTCATTGAACATCTTGCAATGCATATTGTTTTGCCTTGAACGAAGTCCCTCACCTTATCATATAGTCTAACTTAAAGCGGAGATTTGTCTCTACTTACAAGTTTTTCACAATATTCATAAGCTTATTTAAAATCTGGATCATCTTTATGCATATCTTTCAGGTCGTGATCCTAAGACATTTACGGAATTATAGCAAAATTGAATTGATTCTTCTTAATGTCTGCCACTTTGTTTGATTGCCCCTTTTATGCTTGATGACAAACGTAAAATTTCGTAAGAATTAAACCCATTTAACATGTATTTGATTCAATTTTGTTTATTATTGATATATTGTAAAACATGATTATCTACGTAGAGGATGAACTCTTTTGGCATAAGATAATGTCTCCATTTCTTTAATGTTTCTATGATGGAATAAAATTCTTTATCATAAGAAGAGTAATTTTCTTGGCCTCATTAAGTTTTTCATTGGAAGTATTGGTTTCCTTATTGACTTAAGACAACTCCTATGAGTCCCATTGGCATCAGTCTCACAAGAAACAACTTATTAAAATTTGGCGGTGCTAAGCAGGTTTGTTATGTGATCTTTTTCTTTAATAATTGGAAGGAGTTTTATTAGATCCTTAATACAATGCAATGGTTATTTTTTCTCTTTAATTCTTTCTACAATTTGAACACATATGCCACTGAAGCTTTTAATAAAATTCCTTTAAAAAATTTCCAATCCATGAAAACTTCTTACCTCTGAAATGCTTTTGGGAGTTAGCCAATTTATTATGGCCTTCACTTTCTCCTGATCCATATTTACACCTTCTCTTCAAACTACAAAAATAAGTATAATCGTTCTATCTTCATGAAACTACTTTTCTTTAGATTGATTATAAATTTATCTTGTTGTAGTTTCTTCAAAGCCATCTTAAGATGTCTTAGGTGATCTGCTTTTGATTGACTATAAATTAGGATATCATCAACATCCACTATAACAAATTTTCCAGTGAATTCATTTAACACTTCATCCATTAGTCTCACAAAAGTGTTGAGAGCATTGGTAAGTCCGAAGGGCATTACCAACCACTCATATAAACCATTATTTGTTTTGAACGATGTTTTCCATTCATCACCTTCTCTAATTTTGATTTGACGATCTCCACTTTTTAAATGTATTTTAGAAAAATATGCAACACCGCTTAGGAAATATATAAGATCATCAATAAGGGGTAATGGAAATCATGCAGGATTGTGATTTTGTTGATTGCTCAAGAATGTGCACATCCTCCATTCACCATCTTTTGGAGTTAACATTGTTGGAACAACACATAGACTTAAACTTTCCTCGAATGAGATCTATCCGATAATTCCTACACTTGATTTTTAGTTTCTCCATTCTCCTTTGGAGTCATTGTGGGTCGTTGTTACGAAGGCTAACACCTGAATAGAGTCAATATGAAAACTAATACTTATAATGGGAGTCAAATCATGGAAAGTCATCCATTACAATATCAAATAGATTCATTCAACATGTTTTTAATTTATTTCGGAAGATCATTCAATTTGAACTTATGAGAACTACCTTTGACTTAACAATTAAGGAAAAAGTTATCTCCTCATGCTTAATTTCTTGGAGAAATTCTCTCACTAATATTACCTTGGGTAAGTCTTGTTGTGAAGATTGCTTTTCATTCTTTAATGGCAAAGTACCTCCCTTTGGCTCATCCTTCTCAAAAGTGTAAGTATTATTTCCTTCCATCATTCATTGATTTCTGTCATATTGCAATGGCCTTCGAGAAATATATGACACAAATCCATAGACATAACATCAGAGAAAAAAAATATTATCCCTATAACATACTACTTTAGAAACTCCACGTCACATTGTTCATTAACTAATATCTCATGTCTGTTTGCAACCATGAAACTTTGTAGGGAGTAGGAAGTTTATTTTCTTTAAATTAATATTTTCTACCATTTCTATGCATAATAAATTATCATTACGCCTTATCGATAATGATTTTACAACACTTTCCTCCTAATCTACAAATAGTTCGAACAATTTTCTTGATATATGTTACTTTGAAAGCTCTTCAACAACCTTTAATAAAGTTCTTTTCATCATTAAAGATTCACTAGTTTTGGTGCATTTAATGTGAAGGTTAATACACATTACCTTTGTATAAATTTGTGTTATGTGTGCTTCCTTAATTAGAAAATATTTCTTGACACTCATTAGGTTTATGACTGACTTTGATACATAGGCAGCATCTTACCATCGATTGTGCTGTACCTCTTTGATAAGGTCTTAGATCTCTAAAATATCCTCTTGATGGTTCTTTGCATGTTGTGAGCTATTTGCACTTCTCCTCTTTCGATCAAAATATTTCCTTCAGAATATTCTCTTGCTGATTTTCCTCCATGATGATCCTCTTCTTCTTATAGTGCTTTGTTCTCTTCCTCTTTGACTTTTCTTTTACCAATTTTTTTCAATTTTATGGGCTATACTGGTAGCTTATTCAATAGGTTTTAGAGACAAAATATTTAATTCATCTTCTATTTAAAATTTCAAACCATTAATATACCTTGCTAAATTTTCATCATCTTATTCCATATGACTAGATCTTATACTTAATTTATCCAAAATATTCTATATATTATTTCTAGGACATCAATTTATACTTGAGATTGTGCATTTGGTGAAAAAAGATTCCAATTGATAATCTCAAGGAAAGAAATTTACCTTTGAGCTTGGCCACCATTCGATCAACTATTAATATTCCCTTTGTTTCTATTTCTCCTTCCCGGCTTGAAGGCTAGCACACGATAGTACATCATGTCCCCAATCCACCCACATAGTGAACTTGACTTTCATCTCATCGGATAATTGAAATATTTATCCGCAGGTGTTGATCCAATTGATCAATTCTTCGGGATTTGAATTCCCTTCATACATAGGCACGTCCAATCTTGGATTGGTAATGATTCTCATGATCATTTTGACCATCTTCTCTTCTGGAGTTTCTTCTTGAGCTTCCTCTTCTGAGCTTTCTTTGGCTTCCCTAACATCACCGATGTCAACATCTATTTGATGTGTTCTCCAATGCATCCAATATTGTTCTAATATGTCTTACTTCATCAAGAAGGAATTGATTTGCAGCTCGTATCCCTCAACCAATTCCGACTCCTCCTAGGTCTTCTAATTCTATGGCCATATTAACAAAAAACACTTTATGAATTTAAAATAATAATAATTAAATATAAATTATTAACTTTATGTAATAACCTTCACCTTATTTAATGAATACACATGATCATTTCAAAGTTGATCTTATTTAATCAATACATATGGAACTCATTTTTAAATGAACATTCACCCATATAATCATAAGAATAGAATTCACATGTAATGAATAAGTATGGAATGAAAATTAAGTTATTTTCTTCCAAAAATTCTGTGAGGGAACTCCATAATCAAATAGAGACTCGGTTTGTCTTAATATAAGGAACCACAGAAAAGAAAATCGCATCTTTCCATTTTGCATGAGTTGTAATGTAGATTTTCTTTGCCAATGGTGGATACGACCTATACACTCAACTTGCATAAACCAAATCTTCATGAGCAATGCATAAAGTTTTTTAAACATTTCTAACGACTTTCCTCGGAGATTTTCACATGCGGGTCTTCAATTTTTGCATCTCTCTTCAATGTAGAGACATTCAACCCACGAAACAAATTTAATGTTCCATCACACATAAATCTCTTAGCTGACTACGCAAACTCATAAAACGTTATCTTCAAAAGTATGCTTTAGTCCATATTATCCATGTCATGTACATGGTGATGATCATCCCTCCCACAAGTCGATTTTATACCAATATCTTATGCTATAAGAAACACTATTTCCATCTCCCTTCTCAATGTTCTAGGAATCCAATAAAAACATCGTCCTCCAAGGAACCACGACAATCTGTAGATGCTCCATCAATCATTTTTTTTCTTTTTGCACAACAGAGCTGCAACTAAAATGTTCAACGATGACAGAGACAAATAATTTAGGTGGTATGATATCTAAAACCTCAATTAGCAACCAATTCTAGTGATAAAAAATCTCCAACCAAGCTAATCATGTCTCTTTGTGATCGCAAACAGAAAACCCCGTGGGTTTTTTTCTCCATCACATGAAAAATTTTGCGATAAAAAGTGTGCCCCTCTCAACATAAGCCTTGCACTATACACAAAATATTTTTCTTTTTTCTTATACCAAAAATGGTGTAGAGGATAAACAATTAAAAACAAACACCAAATTTTATTGATTAAATTACACTCCAAAACATTGATTTATCCAAAATATTACGTGGCTATTTATTTAGAGGAGAGAAGTCTCTGGAATCTCTTCAAGAGAAACCGCCTCCTAGATATTTGTAGGAAGTTGAGGAGCGATTATCTCAACTTTGAATTTATCCTAACTTCCCTATCTCTAGGTGAATTTCTAGAATGACTCACTATTTCTAGAAACTCTAGATTCATTAATTAAATAATTACATAAAAATTAAGCATGAGATGCTCTGCATCATGGAAAATCTTGTATACAAGCAAGGTCAAAGCATATTGACACATAACATCATTTTATGAGGGAAAATTCCAATATGAAAAATTGACTTAATGTATTGTAACAAAAATGAAATCTTGGTTGACATATTCACTAAGCCTCTTGGGAAGGCTAAATTTGAGATTTGTAGAAGTTATACGTTGTATAAAATTGAGATTATGTTGTAAGCCTAGATGAGACTAGACCCATAGACATGTCAATTAAGAGTATGGTTGTGTATTATACATTGTGCTATAGTGCATTTTGTGTGTTCTCATATGGTTGGAATTAAGGGGAGTTTGGATAATAGTAATTCCAACCTATGAAGTTACCAACCACATTAAATGCACTAGCCACAGTGATGCTTTTATTAGTTGTAGATACGGGGACATGTACATTTCTAATGGTAATTGACGAGAAATTCAATTTGTATCCTCGAGAAAAATCAATCACGAAGTAGGAGACAATGAATGGGTTGATGATGAGGACAATATACAACTTTGTCTTTACCATTTACAAAATCGATTGAGGATAGTCAAATTACGAACACATTAGAAAGATTTTGAGACATCTTGAGAATGTGACCCCACACAATTTCGATTAGAATACGACTGGGAATATTTATCATCCAAGACAAATGTCTCTTTACTCTTATGGAAGGAGTTTGGTAGTTCTACTATTGATATTTTTCGGAAAAACAACACGAATATCAACAAACATTTGGAAGAATCACAACAAGAAGAACTAACCAAAATCTTGCAAAAACATTCCTCTTTGCATTTGCATGGGAGTATCTTTTGACATGAAAGGTATTGATCCTAAGACTTGCATCACATCATGTCATGTTGAGGAAAGCATTGAATGATAGGACAACCCCTCAAAGAAGGATGAATCCAAATCTTAGGGAGATAGTGAAGAAGAGCTCCAAAAACTACTCAATGTAAACTTCATTTATCAATTTAGGATAGTAGATGGGTTTCTCCTTTGGTTATAGTACCTAAAAAGAATGTTAAATGGAGGGTATGCATTGATTACGGGAAATTGAACAAAGCAAATTTGAAGGATCACTTTCCTTTTCCTTTTATCGATCAGGTATTAGACACATTAGTAGGTAAAAGTACTTTTCATTTTTGGATAGTTTTTAGTGGTATAATCAAATTTAGGTAACTTTTTGAAGATCAGATAAGACACATTTACTTGTCCATGGGAACTTTGCCTCTAGAGTGCTTCCTTTTGGGTTATGTAATGCACCGCAACATTCAAGAAGCGGTACTAGGAATTTTTACGATCTAATCCATGATTGTGTAAGGGTTTATGGATGATTTCTGATTTATGGTAATTCATTTTGAAGAGGCATTAGAAAATTTGGAAAAAGTTCTTATAAGATGTAAAAGAAACAAACCTTTCATTAAGCCATGAAAAATGCTTTATGATGTTCTTTTGAAGGGATTGTTTTAGGACATCATATTTACGAGGAGATGGGATTAAGGTTGATAGATCAAAAGTTGAAGTCATCTCAAGAGTTGCCTATTCCAAATTGTCAAAGAGATGTTAGAAGTTTTAAAGTTTCTTTTGGTTACTATAGAGGTTGTAGAAAAATTCACTAAAGCAGCATCTCCACTCTTCCAAATTGCTTACAAAAGATTGTGAATTCAAATGGGATCGATTGTCGATATTTAAAACTTTGAAAACAAGAATATACGAAGCACCTATCTTGAGAGGACCAAATTGGAAACTCCTTTCCATATTTATCTGGGATGTGAATCTGACTCTAGGGTATTTGTGTTGGAGTCAAAAAGATTTAGTTCCTTATTCCATATATTATACCGGTAAAAAATTTGACTCCCACAGAGTTGAACTATCATGTTGAAAAAGAGTTTTTAGTTGTTGTTCATGCGATTAATAATTTTAGACATTACATAACGAGGCTATGAAACTTTTATTCATACGGCCATTACGCAATTAGATATTTAATGAAAAACACATTACTAATAGCGAGTGACAAGATGGCTCTTACTTTTGCAGAATTCAATATTATTGTGTTGGATAGACCGGGAAAACAAAATACGATGGGCGATTTCTTGTACAGGATTGAGATACTAAAGAAGATTCTCCTGTGGGGATAAGTTTCTGATGAATATTTGTTTGCGGTAACTATTAAGACTCCTTGGTATACGAGATATTGCTAGCTATTTGGTTACGGGGAAACTGCAACCACATTTATTTCAAGTGAAAAACGAAAAATTATCAGAAGTTCAAAATATTCATGGATTTAACGAATTGTTTAAAGCAAGGGGCCGATTCTTGTGATCGAAGATGTGTCGGGGAAGATGAAATGCGATATTCTTAAGGCATGTCATGATGAACCATGCGGCGGACACTTTGCGAGACAAAGGAGCTGACCTATAAAATCCTCTCTTTAGGATATTATTATTTTCCCTCTTCAAAAGATACAAACAATATGTCAAAAGATGTAGCGGTACTTAAAGAGTAGGAAACCTACCCTTTCAAATGAGATGCCATTGCAAACAGTACTCATTAAACCCTTTGAAAAATGGGCTTTAGATTTCATTGGACCTATTAATCCACCATCTAAGCAAAAAGTATATATGGGTTTGTGCCGTTGTGTTACTAAATGGTGAAGCCAAAAGCATTAGTATCACTCTTTGAAAATTCGGTTGTTCATTTTCTTTATGAGGATATTTTTACTCGCTTTGGTGTTCAAGAGAAATTGTGACAGAGATCGGGGGAGCCAATTCCACATCAACTTGGTGGAGAAGTTGATGGAAGAATACAAAAGGTAAACCTGAGAAGATCTGCTCTTACCATCGCCAAGAAAATGGTCAGTGGAGTCCACAAACAAAGTTCTTGAAAGTATCATCACAAAAATGTTCATCTACATAGAAAGAGATTGGGCGAGAAAGGCTTCCACGAAGCCTTGTGGGCCTCTGAGGACTACATGGAGAAATACAACGAGGACATTCTCCCTATGAACTTGTTTATGGGAAAGAATTCTTGCTCCCATTGATTTCCAAGTCAAGACCTTCAAGATGGCAGGTTCGGTTGGGGATGGACTTATCGGAAGCCCAAAAGCATAGAATGGGAGCAATTGAATGAGCTAGATGAGATCGAACAAAGCGATTTTAGGCCCGGTCTAGTTCAATATCAAGAGCTAAATGGCATGACAAGTACATCAAGAAGAAGTTTCCAAGAAAAGGAGATTGGGCATTGTTATTTGATTCCAAGTTTAAATATTTTCAAGGAAATTTCAAACTCATTAGCTTGGAGCCATATGAGATTGACAAGATCTTTAGCAATGGAGCCGGTAAATCAAGGACCATTGATGAGTTTCAAACTCCTCTTATTGTGAATGGCCATAGATTGAAAGTTTATCATAAGCCACTCTCAAAAGAGGATTTTGTCAAAATGTTTCAAGAATGTTCTGCAATCAGACTGGTACAGAAGAATTCTTCTTCTCCACCATCCTAGCTTTTGTTCTTTTTCAGTTAAAAAAAAAAAAAAAAAAAAAAAATTGTATATGCCTGAAAACCAATCACTGATTGGTAATCTTATACAGAAAATGTAGGGTGAAAATCAGGAACACCTGACACTCTATATTTTCCAAAAAAAAAAATCTCTCTTTCATTTCACAAGTTTTGTGACTTCCCACTCCATTCCATTCCACTTCATTCCATTTCATTTCACTTCATTTCACTCCATTCCATTTCATTTTATCTGTTTCATTCCATTTCATCAATAAAACTCTTTTTCATAACCATTTCCATCTAGTCATTTGTCATCCGTTCATGTTCATTCACCAAAATAATAGCTGTGTCAGTTTCCGCAGCTGACATCTGTTTCCGCAGCTGACTCCAGTTTCCGCAGCCAGAAGCAGATTCCGCAGCTACTACTCTGTTTTCAAAAGAATGTACAGCCAGATGTTATTTCCATAATCATGAAATAAAATGCAGGTGAGAGGATAAAAAAAATGAAGACATGGAGCATTCAAGACACCAATAAAGAGCAACTAGTTGAAGGCCAAGGAAAAGGCAAAGATTCCAAAGGTATGAGTAAAATTTATTTCAAATAGCATTGAAAACACATTTTTATATAGTTATGAACCATGAGCTCCATTCATTATGTGCAATGATTATATTGATAATTTCGTAACCTTTCACGATCTCCATATTATCCTCTCGCATTCATTCTCAAACGGTTCCATCATTAAACCCTCGATCTTCACTCATGTTCCTATATTCCACCGGTGACAATGAGACGTAATTGATTTGACCACGGACTCTTACAGCCGCATAAATCCATAGCCGTTGTTTAAACATGCTCACATTTATTGTGCAGCCACCAAAGTTCAAAACACTGCTGGATGTGTTATACTCTATTAGTCTCACAACCGTATCTCTGTCGTGTTCACGAAAACCCCTCTTTGTTCTGTTCACTCCATTTCGTTCTCTATTACGCTATAATCTGTATACCCACTCTCTGATATTTACCCACAGTCATTGTGCTCATCTTTGTGCATTCAGCCGTTCTATTTCCATTGAACCCTCACGCAGGCAAATTTGTGAAGAGCAAAAAGAAGAATGGGTAAATTGCTAAGAGCAGAACCGGAAGGACCTAAGTTCATGGAGGGATATCCGCAAGTAAGGGATATATTGAAGAAAGCAAAGTGGCTGCGGTTTATCCAGAAATTCAGAGGTTATCATAAAGAAGTTACAAAAGCATTCGCAAGGTCATTTAATGGCTTGGAAGTAGAGATTGGAGACCTTAAGTTTGCGGTCAATGAAGCATCTATAGCATCTGCCACGGAACTTCTTCAAGAGGGTGAGTGTTGGTTTAAGAATAAAAGCATCAGTGATGAAGCCTGGAGAACAATATTACGAAACCAAGGTATGGACATAACTATTTTTAAAAGAGGAATTCATGTTCATGCATTGAAAGAGGAATGGGCTACTTTGCTGCTAGTTGTTCAGAAATTCATTACTTGTGAAGGCCGTTTTGGGTCCATGTATATGTACCACACCAGGTTGCTGATGAATTTTCTAGATAATCAAGCTCTCAATCTCCCATATTTTCTATTAAATAGCTTGAAGAAAATTTTTGTGACTGTTCAGAAGCATTTAGGAGATGTAGAACCACATCTATATCACCACGGTCTTGTAAAAATTTTGATTGAAAAAGAGTTAAAGGAGAAGAAAGACACATGGGGACAATTTTTGGTTAGAAATTTCTTTGAAGAACCTCAGGAAATTCCTGAAGGTAGTACAACAAGAAGGAGTAGAAGAAAAGGAATAAATGATGAAACTCAAATTACTCCTACTCAAGAAATTCCTGAAGGTAGCACAGCAAGAAGAAGTAGGAGAAAAAGAACAATTGATGAAATTCAAAATACTCCTACTACTACAATTGAAAGAACTGATAGGGAAGAGAGACTGTCAAAGAGGAAGAAGAAATAAATCAAGGGTAAGAAGCCAATAACACCAAAAGAGAGAAAAACTATTGAGGCTATACATCAAACCCCTTCTTCTGAAGAAGAAGCTCATCAAGTGTTATCTGAAAGATTAGTTTATCTTAAAAAACAGTCATCTATGGCCAAGAAGACAGAGAAAGGAAAACAAAAACAAAAGGATAGTGTACCACAGCGTGTGAGAAGAAGCAGCAGACTTAAGGGGAAATTGAGGAAAACGCAAATGAAGGGTCCTCATTTCATTGATTTGGGAGAGGAAACATCTGAACAGTCCCCAACTGACCATAGTCCATCTCAATCAGTTAGTGAACCTGGTTCATTTCATTCCCAGTCAGACATTGGACATACTCCATCCCATTCTCAGCAAGATGTTGATGTGAGCCCTTCTCAGCCAAATTTTGAAGATAACTCTCCTTCACGGCATTTTGGGGACAGCCCAATAAAAATGACACCTGAAATAGACCCCAAGCAGCAGGAAGTATATGATTATATAAAATCTTTGGAAAAGTCAGCTACAGGTCCTAGTACTTCGTCCATTCAGCCTCACACAGTACAGGATGATTTAGTCCAATCACTAAAATAGGAAGTCTTTGAGCTAGAGCTTTTAAATAGACACATCAAAAATGAAAATGAGACATTGAAGGAACAAGGCAAACTGGACAAAATCATTCATGATAATACCATGCTACACCTGGGAATATGGCAGAAGAAGAACAAGAAATTGAAAAGGAAATGCCAGAAGTTAAGCAGAGCACTGGTTAATATCAAATTTAGGTGCTTAATGAAGAAACCCAGAATGTTGGCAGCACCAAGGAAGAGGAGGAGAGGATTGGATGTGCTAGCTGAAGTGTCAAGGCATATGAACTAAGGAAGGAATATCAAAATTTTGGTTGCATGAGGACATGCAACACGTTCACAGTGGGGGTATGTTGAGTCTCAAATCTGCATCTTTTTCATACACTTTTCTATACCTTTTTCACTCACCTGAACCTCCCAAATTGTCAATATCATTGTATATTAATTGCAAAAGAGCATCTAACATGGTTTTTAATTATATTTTTGTGTCTGCTGTTTGATTTAGATTTTGTTCATTTAGTTGCGGAATCTTGCCACTTTCCGCAGCTGCTACAACTTTCCGCAGCCATTTTGTGAAACTCTATGTTACAGGTGTCTACAGGAGAAACGAGCCACATGGGCAAGTCAAAAATGATGTGGACATGGTTCGTATCCTAATGGCTCAAGCAAACTCATCTAAAGAAGCTACGATCAAAGGCGTCCAAATGGAAGTCAACCGTAGAATCTCACGGTGACAGGACTCTGTTTCGTGTCACGTGAAGGTTCATATGGCCGTTTCTGGATTGCGGAGGATAAATCAACATCTGTACATGGCTCCTTAGCTGAATTCAAACATCCACTCCTCATAGATTTACTTTTCAATACGGCCATGATCCTAGATCCGTGGACGTAATGGTTTACGTGTTCTCCACCAGCATAAACTTTAGGAATTAGTTATGTTTCTTTTGTTATAAATAACGCGTTTGCATACGCATATGAGATTAGTCGATGTTAATCTCTGTTATATTTTATTACTCTGCTCTGTAATGTAATTACGTTGCCTTTGTGCCTTAATACCACCTTACTGTTATGACTGCATTTTAATATAAGAAGATTGTTTCCAAACGTAATTCGTACCTAAAGATTGTTGCCAAGGCTGGTGTAGAGGGCCCCTGCACTTGCCAAGGTTCTGTGCATTATTGTATAGTTCTTGTTTTATTTCTTTAAAGCTCATTGTGCCATAATCCATTCACATGTTTATACACTGCATCTTTCATGGTATATATGCTTCATTTCTGTTTATAATCTTTTATGCTTTCCATGTTACTTCTGTCTTTCATGTTTTATGTTATTAATCACTGATCAGTGTTCTTGTTTCAGGTTATAGATAGGCAGCCCAGGCATTTGCATAACGTTTTGACTAATGACATGGAATTAACATTGTTCTGCTGCTAATTTTTTTTTCTTAGTTTCTGTTTAATTTCAGTACTGCTTTGTTTAATTCAGTTTTGCTTATTTGCTTCAGTAGTTAAATTTAGATATATTAAACTGCTCATAACATCTTCAGTTGCCTCCGAAAGCCACAGCTGGACTGATGGTGAGGGATTGTATTATGAAATGTGTAGTTTAGTATTAGTTTCCTTTCTACAAATTTAGATATATTAAACTGCTCATAACATCTTTAGTTGCCTCCGAAAGCCACAGCTGGACTGATGGTGAGGGATTGTATTATGAAATGTGTAGTTTAGTATTAGTTTCTTTTCTGCAAATTTAGATATATTAAACTGCTCATAACATCTTCAGTTGCCTCCGAAAGCCACAGCTGGACTGATGGTGAGGGATTGTATTATGAAATGTGGAGTTTAGTATTAGTTTCCTTTCTGCAAATTTAGATATATTAAATTGTGCATGACATCTTCAGTTACCTCTGAAAGCCACAGCTGGACTGATGGTGAGGGATTGAATTATGAATGTATGGTTTGATATTAGTTTACTTTCTGCAAATTAGATATCAGTTACTCAAGTTGTTTATGGTTACTTCCGAAAATCATAGCTGGACTAATGATGAAGGATCAGAAGACAAGTTGATGTAATCTGATTTAGATTTACTTTGTTGCAATTTTGGATTTCTTTAAGCATAGTTTCTTTTGTGTTTAGACAGCAGCAAGAATAGTTTGGTTTTCATGCTCAATAGTTCACTGTTTTGATTTATTAGACTAGTAGCACCTTTTCATTTCAGCAGCACATTTTCATTTCCTTTCAAGTTTTGTCATTGTAAGTTTCAAATTCCTTTTTAAGTTTCAAGTTGGTAAATCATTATAGAGGATATCATTTCCTTGAACAAACATAACCATACTTGTTTTTTATTTTAGAATTTCCATCTCACCTTAGAAAACCAAAAACGACAAAAAGTTAAGAAATAGGTTATCTTGCACATATAGTGCGCCGCACTTCATCAGCTTACGAATCCCGGATTGACAAATTAAATGCAGCAATTTAGGACACACTAAATTGACCAAACAGAAACTAACAAATCCAAATGGATATTTTAGATAAAATGAGTATATGATGAGAGTAAGTTATGAATTTAGTAGGTTTAAAGTGAAATCAAGAATCCTTTAACTATACTTCAAACAAGGAAAGCCTTCAGGACAATAGCTTGGTAAAACTGAAAATTAGTTAAGAATTATTTAGCTAGACTTCACTAAACAGACCTCAAAACAAAAAACAAGTAATCTTAGAGAGCAGTTAAGAAGTCTCTAATTATTACGTTCAGAGGAAAACATTGAGATAATAATGACAGATAGAGTTGAGGTGCCAAAACAACATATCTCAAGCTAAAATTTATGTTCTATTATTAGAGAAGTAATGAGCATAATGTAAAACAAAGTAAAACATTGACAAGAGTAGAATAACATCACCATCTAACAGAGTTCACGAATCATAGGAATGTGATGGTTCCATTGATATTCAGTCCAAGAGATTTACAATGCTCCAAAGCCAAACTTCATTACAACTCAGAGTCTATGCTCGGCTCAACAACCAACCAACAATCACAATGAGGCTTACATGCAGTATTTAACTGCCAAAATGGTGAAGTAAACCCTAGATAGGGTTTTAGAAGTGATTAATTACATCATAAATGCATTTGACCATTGAGACCATGCAAGGCCCAAGGCACAAATATCCCAAACTCATTAAATGCAAAATTACTTCTTACATAACTTTTAAGCTAACTTTGGAGTCATTTATCCTTAAAATCCTTCAAAATATCTATTTCAATAAATCATGATGTGTTTTTTTTACTTTCAGGCAAGGGCGCAGCGCCAAGGTACAAGGGCGCAGCGCCAGGCCAAGGGCACAACGCCAAAACTAGAAAAATTTCCCTTTTTGCAGCTGAGTTTTGGAGACCTTCCCGGTGTCCAAATGAGATCCATGATAGCTCATTGGAAATTCTGTCCTATCTAGTTTCCCAATCTGCCTTTATTTTCTAGATTGGTGTCCATTTTCCTAGCCAAAAATCCATTCTCCCAAAACTTCTTAGGGCACAACGTCAGTGCTGAAAAGAGGGCAGAAAGGTGTTTTTTAGGTGGTTTTTGGCCCGTTTGAGGGACCATTTCTACTCCAAATGACCTGAAACATTCTGAGGGTGATTTCCTTGGCATGAGGATCATGAAAATTTAAACCTTTCCTCAATTGAGAGCCCCAAAAAAGAGCGCAGCGCCAGTGGCACTGCGCGTTTGGCCCTTTTCTCTGCAAGCCAAATAGTCAAAATTTCAAAATGTGCAATAAGTGCCAAAATTTGGATTTTCCTTTGCTGATCATGTTTGGGAAGCTTGGAGAGATACATCAGCAAGGATTTCAAGTTTCTCTTTCTCGTTTGCCTCATTTTGTGCTTGAATCTTTGCAAGGGCTCCTTTGAGCTTGGCCCTTCCTATTCTGTTCCTCATGGCATAATGGTTTGACATCTTCTTCTGTAGGTCAATGTCTCTTTTTTCCTTCTCAAGTTGACCCTATAGCTTCACATTGGATCTCTCTAGCCAATATTCTCTGTCATAGCTGATTTCCATGGCAAGCAGCTCACTTGGAGTGAGCTGCTCTGCCAACTCTGGCTCTTGCTCTCTTTCCCGGGCTAAAGCTTTCTTCAAACCAATTGTCCTTGGCTTCTTCCTAGGAAGTTGTTCTTCATCATCCTCACTATCATCAAGACTGCATAAGGTCTCATCTAGCTTAGCATTGGCTTTTACAGCCTCTTTTCGAGCTTTTATAGCTCTCACCTCAGTGATGGCTTTCTCTGTCTCTAACTGTTTGTTTTCTACCTCAAGGAAGTTGATCACATTATTTTCCCTGCCAAGATTGGATTGTAGCTCCCTAATATGGGCATCCTTGCTCTTAATCAACATTTTTGTGATCCTATCCTCATCTTCCCTCTCAAGGTCAATAATTTAAAACTCTTGTTCAATTTCATGCTCATCTTCCTTTTCAACAATGTCCTGCTCTGCAAAATTTTCCTTACATTTGTCAAGTTGTTTTGTTGATGATGAAGGCAAGGCCCCTTCCACAATATTTGGAGAAAACACTTGCCTATGACCTCTTTTATAGGTCAAAGGAAAAGGCTCTATGTCAACCATCTCAATTTCATCTGTCTCATTTCCATCTACCTCACTGCCATCTGCCTCACTGACATCTTCCTCACTACCAGATGCTTTGGTATCATGAGATGAGGGTGAAGGATTGTAGGAAGGTGATGAAGGAGGATCATCTTGAGGTGAAGGAATGTGGAAGGGTGATGAAGGAGGATCATCATGGGGTGAAGGAATATGAGTGAGTGAAGATGTAGGAACAGCAAGAAGTGATGGAGAAGTTGGGATGGGAGGATGAGAAGATGAAGGAACATCTTGTTGATGGTGGTCTTGTGGAGTATTAAAAACCTCATTGGAAATGAAGGTCTCCCATGGAATGCCTTTCTGTTGTAGTTGGTGCACAACCACCATTTTGATAAGTGAGTGATGGAATAGGCTCTGCATTTGTTGAGTGTAGTCTCTCTTTTGCACTATGTAGGACATTTTTTCAATGCTCCGGAAGAGGTAATATGGTATATGCAACATCCTCACTCAAGTAAAATGCATAAGAAGCTTGATGTGGTATGAGTAGAGGTGGGATAATCTTCCCTCAAATGTGAAATACTTCATAATCATCCTCATCATAGGTGCATATCTATTAAGAAGATGAGAAAATGGGAAGATGGACTTGTGGTGATATTTATATCTAGGCTCTAGATATGGCTCAAAGTAAATCATGTCTAGGTTTTCCTGCTTGAACCATTTCTCACCCACACTTGGTATCCCAGTAGCTGCAGCAATAGCATCAGTGGACATCTCAAATGTAACTCCAACAATATTAACTTGTTTATCATGCAAATTGATAATGAAAAGTATTGTAAGATTAGGGTGGTTTTGTACTTGCTGCACCTTCTCAAAAAAGTCAAAGAAGCCCATGTGTTTGAAGCAAGAGACAGTAAGAGGATATGCCATGAGCTCTCTTGTATTGAGGGGTTAAAATATGTTCATCTTGCCTCCCTTGTGATCATGCCTCCTTGGCATTTGGGCCTCACCACCACTGCCACTGTCCTCTCCCTCTGACATTATGAAAACTATATTTTGAAACCCTAGGGCTGATGTGCAATGAGATGGAGGGACAATAATGAAAAGGAAATTTTGCAAGTGAAGGGATTGAGTGTATAAAGGGAATGGATGTAGGGGCAAGCCTAGATGAATGAAAACCCTTGAGCACTGTAATATCGCTTGTTATGATTGATAGTCTGTCTAGGGAGATGAAATAAGCATATAGGAAGTGATTTCAAGCTTGATTTCTAGGGTTTCTCTTAGGGTTTGATTTCATTCAATTAAGAAAACACCAAAATTTCTTGAAGATAAGTGTATGTCAAGTACTTACCCTTAATATTTTCTTGGAGGACCTCTGGCAAGAGCTTGAAAGATTTTTGGAGGGATTTGAGTGGTTGTAGGGTTTAGAAACCCTTCCTATCCAAGAGCGCAGCGCCAAGGCTGAGCGTGCAACACCTTTGCAAAATTTGTTGGGTCCTATCGGGAAAGAGCGCAACACCTCTCCTAGCGCGTAGCGCCACCTCCTAGGCGTGCAGCTCCTTTAGAAAATCAATGGGGAAAAAATGTCAAGGGCGCAGTGCCCAATCCCAAGCACGCAGCGCCAAGCTAAATGCAGAGCATCGAGACACTTTGCCCAAATTTTCTTGAAAACTCACAAATTTCTCCTTGCTGAGCATGCTTGATGCTTTTGAAAGATAACAATGAGGCTTTTGAAATGTTCAATGGGCTTTATAGGCAAATGAAATTTTGATTTAATCTTTTGAAAACCCACTTTCTAAAGTTTTAAAAGCCTTTTTCCTTTTCTTATTGATGTCATTTAACACTTTTGCTTTGCAGGTGCCTGAAAACATTGAGGTGGCTTTTCCTTTGTTCATTTAGGCATGTCAGGTTCACTTTGAGAAGTTGGGTATCTCATCACACAGTGGCATCTTCGAAATTTCTCTTATTTCCACCATGGATCTCAAATCATCCTTTCCACCTTGTCTAGCCATTTTCTTCAAAACCCTAGGTGTCTGGAGTGCTTTACAACAATCATCAGTGTTTTCTTCTAAGTTCTCTATAGCCCGTTCAAGTTCATTCATCTTTGTCCAGTTCACCTCACCTTTTCCATATTTCATCAAATATTTTCTGATAGAATTTCTTCATGTTTGGCCTTGTGTACTTCCTGCATGTCATTTTCTACAAGTGCTCACTGTTTTGGCACTCTACTGGACCATCAAGTGTATAAACCCTAATCATCTTCAAGATTAAGTGTTTCTTCTTTCCTTTGTTATAATTAGTTTTCATTCAGGAGTATACAGTCCACCTCATGAGTACTTTCTGCTAACAAATCCTTCAACACTCCTACAGAAGTGCTAAACTCCTTACATTTTCCTCTCTTTCAGGTTCTGATCTGATAAGACAAACTTCTTTGGAAACATTTAGGTCCTTCTTGAATAACCATGTCTTGACATTCTATTACATCTGAGCCAGATTCTAGCAAAGGAAACACAGTGCTTGAAACATCCAATGATGACCTTAAACAATGTAAAAACCCTAATGACCTAGTGGGAGGGTCCTCTGACCTGATCTTGACTAAAATTTGGCTTGGATACCTTCAAGTGAAAACAGAGTATGGTCAAAAGTGTTGTATTAAAGATCCAAAATCCAATGTACTTGATTTATCTAAAGAGTCTACAGAGATAGTTTTGAGGCCATAAATGCTTGAGGGACCTGGGGAACATGGGAGAAAGGCTTTATGAAGGTGTTGTGCTATACAACAACCCCCCATATATTTTTATAAATAGGGACCTTTTAGAAATAAATAGGAAATTATTTTTATAATTTCCTAAATAAATAAATAAAAAACTTAGAAAATAAAATTTTCTGTTTTTTCCCTTAAAATTGCATCGCATATTACATATCTTATTTCAAAAAAGAATTATAAAACATAAAATGTGCGAATTGCGAAATGCGCTCTAAAGCCTGTCCGAAGAAATAATTAAAAAACCTTGTAAAAACATCGAATCATCATTTTATTTTTCCTTTGCGCATCGCACTTTATTTAATCAATAAAGCTTTAAGAAACAAACAGTATAAGTTGTGATACCCACAGACCCGACAACCAAATAAAACAAGAAATATAAAATCTTTCACGATCACGTTCACTTTAAGTTTTTTGCAATTCACATTGCGTGCAACTTATAATATATAATCAAACGTTATCTTATAAAAGTTGTGATTTTTGATTTGCGCAGATCGCATTTCGCAGCATTTAAGGGTCAAGCATCACGAAATATTACAAGGAATGATTGTGATTTTCATATTAAATGAATTCAACGTGTGAAAACAGCTTGTGTCATATCAAATGGAATTTAAGATCTTAACGACTTTAAAACGATTGATAGATCTTATGTGCGAAGCCATGTGAAATATTAAATTAGGAATTATGAAAGATGATTGAGAGATTGACATCTTCTCGTGTGTGTTTGAAGTAAATGATTGATTTACTCTTATAATACTCCTTATATGTTAAATTCTCTTCGCTCTAAGGAAATCAATTACTTGGTTGAAGAAGTTCAAAATGAGCAAAAGGGGCAAAGAAATTTCTCAAACATCATGCATAGAAGACACAGATATGTCTTCATTATTTTCAGACACCATCTGCAACAAAGACTGTGGCATTTCGTCATGGGAGGCAATGTATAAACTCTTTGAAGATCAAGGACCAAGGGTGATAAACAAAGTTTCCGCAACAGGAACTGATTCTACCTCTAATGCAACCCTTTTTGACGTTGCATGCTCGTACATTCATAGGATAGCTGTGAGACCAAAGATTCTTCCTTATACAGACATGGCTAAGTGGGAAATTGACCACTTAAACATTGAAGATAGAATTTTCAATAATTCGAGAGGAGAGATTATGGGTTCTTTCAAAGAAGAGGATTTAGTAGCAATGTATCATCTACCAACCCCGCAGCAGAAATATGACAATAAATATGTGCATAATTTCAAAGCAAAACATCCAGATCTTATCAAAGTCATCCATGAATGGAAGGACAATGAAGGGAAATTGAAGCAAGATAAGTCTGGTACGTACGCAATTGCGCAAATTCCTAATCCTTATTGTTATGCCGCTGGTATGTTATGTAGAATATTTTCCAAGCCTCATAGTACAATATTTTCAAGAGATTAGGTTCCCCTAATTGATGCAATTGTCAATTCATCTATCTTAAATTGGGCAGACATTTTATCCAATTACCTAGCCAAGCATATCACTGAATATAGGAATAAAAGAAGTGTTTTTCTTAGAGAAATACTGCCTTTTTATATGTTTGCCTATGTCATGGACGCTATCTATTTCACTTCTAATTTTCCAACCATGGGTTGGAAATGGACCACCAAAGACCCTACCCCGATTCATATCTACCATAGAGAACTCTGGGATTCTGAATTCTACTTACGCTTCCTTAAAATCTGCTATGGAGTCATATTGCCCATGCATCAGATGATTTTCAACAAAAAGGCTCTTAGGGTTTCTGAAGAAGCCAATATAGATATTCTTCCCGTAGCTAGATGGTTTTCCGAAGAAAAGTTCACATATATTAGAGTATTTTGGAGTTATGCTTCTCCCCATGTTTTACCTTACCATGTTTCAGATAAATTACTTGCAAAATAAATAGCCTATCAGCTTGTTAATGGTGTTGTTAGCCATCTATAAATTTTTCATATATTATGATGGCTAAAATATGTCTATTAGTCTTCAAGAAACAAATTTGGAGCAAATCTGTGACTTCTTGAAGCCTTGCTGTGTCAATTTGTCCAAAGGGTCCATCTCACTGATGTCTTCACAAAGCCTTGAAGTTGTCTTGAAGAAAACTGCTTTGAACCCCTCTTCCATTCATATTTTCCTGTTAAAAATCCCTCCACTTCCTTCAAAATTCCCTTTAAAACCATATGAGTCCCCTTTATTTGGTTTTAATCCCTTCTTTATATCTATCGAAACCTTTAAAAACCTTCAAAAAACCCCTTTTCGGCCTTAAAAACCAACTTTTTTCATTAAGTCACACTGAAGCCCCTGCGAGCTTAAGTTCTCAGCCCTTCCTCCATGAAACCGGGACCTACAACCATCGTCTCAGTCCTTAAGCCCCTTTTGCGCTATCGAACATCGCTCCACCCTTTTTCCTTTGTTTCTTTATATTTCCTCCATGCGATGGTTTCTCCTGCCGATGGAATCTGAGCCGTTGATCTCGTAGATCCAACGGTCCTCGCTCCATCATGCCGCTAGTGTTCCTCCCGATCGGCACTTACCAAAACCTCCCCGCCAATGCATTTTGGACCGTTGATCTGGCTCCCCCAGATCCAATGGTCGGTGTTGTTTTGCCATTCCACTGTCCTCTGCCCCAATCATTCATTGTGGCGGAGTCCCGATTTAATCTGGACCGTCCATTCCCCAAGATCCGACGGCCATCGCCCTCTTCGCTCTGTCGCACACCGCTCCATCGCATCGGCGCATCACTCCTCGGCGATCCTAGTTCCCTTGTCCCCAGACCCTCTTCGCCACCGATATGTGAAGCCCTGATCGAATCCTAGCCATTGATCTCGATCTCGATCCAACGGTCCTCCATCGGCACATCGCAGCTTCCTAAATCTCACCTCCCAGAACTCTTCTCCGTCGATTGCCGATCCCCCGAGTTAATCTCTGCCGTACATTTCCTCGATCTAATGGATCGCATTGATTCCCCTTTTCTTCCACCCACGGGCACTTTCAACACTCAGATTAACAATATGAGTGTCACCACAGTTGACTCTTTTGACTGTGGAAGATATTCATCCAACGGTCCATATTCACTGCGGAGGCACCTGGCCCGCAAATTCGTCTGTACCCCCAAGTTACCCCGCTATGCGTATGTGCTCTTCTCCCATATAATCCCTCCAGTCCCACCCAATCGCACTGGGCCTTTCATCGTGCTTCCATTCAAATCTCCACCGTTGATCTGGCCCCCCCCCAGATCTAACGGCCCACAGTCATCTTCGCGCCCGTTTCTCCATAACGGTCTAAACCCCATTTTCAACGCGAAATAGGCGGCTTTCCCGTGGACACGCATCAACCACCGGCCTATATCACATTCCCCTAGTTCCTTACCGCTTACCTCCCAGACCCTATGCGAAAACCAGCCCCGGTTTTCCAAAACTTCCTATCTAATGTTCTGCGCCAAAACCTTATTCAAACCCTGGTTTCGTGTTTCCACCATTAAAACTCATCTCCGTTGCATTCACCAAACTCTGCACAGCTCTTCCGCCTCCGCCATCACCTCTGAAGAAGTTTAAGCCCAATCTGCAGGTTTTTATAACATGTTTGATGTCTTGTGCAGGTTTAATGGCGATGCTATAACAAAAATCCATCCCACAGTCCAGTAAAGGGACATAGCTGAGGGGGACGATCCTTTGTGGCCGAATTTAGTGCAGAAAGGGACATAAGGGCCGAATCATCAAGTTGTAAACCAGTGCGTCATGGGCATTGATTACACAGTGATCCCTCCAACACAAGCCACATGTACACAACAATCAGATGAAGACCGAAGATGATCCAAGAAGGCCTAACGAAGCCTAAAGCACAAATCAAAGCCTAAATCAGTGATTAAAGTGTTTAAGAGAGACAAATCAACCAAATAAAGCCTCCAAAGGACACTTCAGCGAGGCTATTTCCTTCTCAACAACCCGTAAGGACACCTGTAGTCTACTTTACCTTTAGAAGACACCGTGACAGCCATCCTGATGACAGAGCCTCTTTAAAAAACTGTCAGAGCAGTTATTTCACAGTCATGGGAAGCCTCAGAACCAAAATATGACAGTTACTTGTCTCAGAGGTCAAACAAAGTACTTTGGCCACAATTATCTTCAAAGAACACACTTCGGAGTTATTACCAGCCTACTAGATATGCCTCAAAGACAGAAAACAACTACTAAAATGGTACAATCAGTTGATGCAATGGTCATTAAGCAGAATGGGCATTCGAATACCTCTCCCCCTCTGTCTTGACTGATATTTATGATCTTTCCTTCAACACTCTTCCTCTCTCACCTATATGTATTCACAGAAAACTCATTGTAAAGGGTTGGAAAATTGTTAATTGTGGAACTGTTATTGAGTAAGAGTTGCTGAGTAGTTGTAATATAGTAGGCTGGGAAGAGGAGTATTGGACTGTAGAAATCCATTAGACTCGAGTATGTAACTCGTCTTGGCTATCAAATAGACAAGCAGATTCACTAGATCCTGATCTAAATCATTGGTGATGTTTTTCCTTACTGTCACTGTTGCTTCTTATGTTTTCCACTTTGTTCATATTCTCTAATAAAGAATAGAAAATATAGATTAGGATTTACTTTTGAAAGTACCCTAATTCTGATTGATAAGCTTTATCTTTATGTTTTCTTCTAAATGTGTGTTTGGGAATGATTTCAATAGAGTATAACCAGTCAAGGAATGTTGGTGAGCCCATATCTTCTTGAGTATAACTTGAGATGTTGTTCTTGAATGATCTTTTCACTGCATGCTAAGTAGAGTCCTAATCAAGGAAGTTTATGGTTAGCCATGTCCTTTGTTTAGTATTAAACAACTGTTTTGAAGATTTCCCTTAAGAGTATGCTGAAAGCAGGATAGGTTAAAGGTCCTTGCTTGATCTTAGGCTAATTTTTATGTTTATCTTAAATTTTTTCTACCCTTGAGAGTATGCCAAAAGCAATATAGGTTAAAATTCCTTACCTGATCTTAGGCTACCCTTTGTTTTCTTATATGTTTGCTTCTTTCACCACACTTCTTAATGTTTCATACTGTTAGCCCCCTATAAATTTCTTGACAAGCAAGCAGGGGGCTAAATTTTTTTTGAACCTTCAAGGAATGCATCTCCCCTGAAGACACATCATCCCTGAAGTCTCCTTGTGCCTTTGCCCATTTCCTTTAAAAGGAACCTCACTAACTGTTAAAAACTGTGCCCAAAGAGGCCTTCATTGTGCCCCTGCAATTTTCTCCATTTCATCCCCTCTTCCTGTTTTTCATAACCTCCCTTTTTACCCCAAAATTCCTCTCCAAATCCTTCTAAAACATCCCAAAATCCCCTTTAAACCATACTCGCACCCTTGTTTGGTTTAATAAACCCCTCATTCCCTTTATCGTTATCCCTATTTGGCTTTGATTTTCATTAAAAATGGGCCAAAAAACCATATTCTCGATATATCGGGCCTAGCCCCCTTTAGGCTAGCCCCCTTAACCTTTCCCCCGACGTGACCCAGCACCAGGACTAGGCGCCAGGGCGGGAGGCGCTTATCGCAAATGTATATCGGGCGCAGTATTAGCTGTCGATCTATACAGATCGGACGGTCTTCATAGATCAGCGTCGCGCCCGTGCCCCAACCCGTTCACCGCTTCGATCGCCCATCCACCATCCGTTTAACCTGCAAATCAACGGTCCATATCCCCTCTGCCCGGTGGTCCCCATGCCTGAGCACTGTGCAAAAACCAGCGGTTTCCATCGCACCGCGTTTGGAGGTTGAGCGGTATTTTTCATTTCAGAGCGATGCCATTCATCGCATGACACATGGCTCCACGCACTGTTCATAAACCGCCCTCCATCGGGCATTAACGTTCGTCCACAGATCTAGCGCAATATTTCTGTACACCTTCCGAGCTGGGGCGGGCCATCTGACGGTAGTCGCACCACGAAGTTGCGCGGGAGTTAATCCAAGGCAAATAGCCCCCTGGCCCACCATCCGTCGCCCTTCGACGCATCCTCAACCGTCGATCTCTTCCTGAGATCGAACGGTTCAGATTTAATGCATGTCCCGCTGTTGACCAGTTTCCGCCACGTTACCATCCCACGTGTCTTTGTCGCATTTTCGCCCGTCCCCCTATATATTCCATTCTAAGGCCGATTTCTAAGGTTTTTGCATTTAATCTTCTGCGTTCCGCCAACTTTCACCATGACCATCTTCCACTGTGTGCTGCATATTCCACTGTGATCCCACACTATTCTGCCATCTCACTGGTCTACACGATCATTCTCATCGTCCCCGCTACATCCATCCCCCCCATGCATGGTTTTCTTAACACGTTTTCGTGTTTTGCAGGGTTACAGGTAGGCGGAAAACCGCCATGATTCACAGTCACCGTTACAGTGACACAGAGCTCAGTGAAAATGAGGATCAGAGCCTGATATCACATAGAAGAGCCTGGGAAGGTACTGGAGCATGATTTTCATTAAAAATACAAAGTTTAACTGTACAAAACCCTTCCAGCGCCACCAAAGCTCGATTTTTCACTGACAGAGACAGTTTGAAGCGGAAAAGAGTATCAACAACAGAGATTAAGGTGTTATAGCCCAAAAATGAAAGATTAAATGCTCTAATCCTCATTCAAGGAATCAAGGCACGGTTGAAGATTAAAAAAGCACACGAAACGAAGCTATATCTGTGTTTATGTCAGCAGAGTACTTTTCTCTAGGAAGACTTCCTTTCAGCGTCTCTCCACGCTTCCTCGAGCCCTTAAGAAGCTAATTACACTGACAGAAGTCTATGTTACTATCAAGACCACAGTTATGAGGTATGGAGAAACCTGCATACCTTTTCTGCATGTGTCACTTATTTCAGAATGCTACCACAAAGTACCATCAGTCAGATTTCTTCAGAAGAACATACTTGAAGTTATTAACAAGACTTCTGGGCCATGCTCCAGAATACACACAGTTAATGAAGAGCCATTTTGTGGAATGGGCATTCGACCTACCTCTCCTCTGTTGTAATAAGATCCATTTAATGAATATCATCTACTCCTGTTATTCTATTCTCCTATAAGAATCCCTAAGAAAATATTGTAAAGGTTGTTGTTGATGTTAGTAAGGATTCATTCGATTGTTAGAAACAGTTTTGGGAGAGAGTAGTAGAGTAGTTTGTAATTTAGTAGGCTGGGAGGAGAAATTTTGGACTGTATTAGCCATTGAGCTCAGTGTATGTGACTGGTTTTGCATCAATTAATCAAGCAAATTTCACAGGATCCTGGTCTATTACTATGGGTGATGTTTCTCTTTTCATATTTTCTATTTACATTTTCCATGTTGTTCATTGGTATTCTGGTACGCATTAGAAATATAGCATAGGATTTACCCTTGTTAGGTACCCTATGTTTCTGCTCTCCCTACCTTCAATTTTTTCCGCTGATTGTGAATCTAAGAGTAAATTCAGCTAATTTAACCAGTGTAGCGGTTCCATATGCTGCTAGCTAATGTATGAATTCGGGGTTTGCTACTTGGATGTTCTTGCTGGTGTCAAAGCAGGGAAGGTTAAAATTCCTTCTCCGATCTATAGACCCCAGTTCTGTTTTAAACCTTATCTCTGTTTTTCCCTTGGAGCATGCTAAAGCAGACCTGGAGTTAAATGACCTCTGGTCCGATCTATAAGCTGCCCCTTTGTCTCTCCATTGAAAGCTGCCTTTTAGTATGTCCAAGCAGGTCTGGAGTTAAATGACCTCTGACCTGATATATAGACAGAAATTGGGTTTCTTTCCTTCTTTCACCTTCTCTCCTCAATGTTCCATTCCATCATCTATCTAAAAATATCCTTTAGTACAGATGACTTGCCCTTTCAAAGCCTTGGCTAGTTGTTTGCATGTAATTACCTTTCATGACTCCATAGCCCAATGGATGGCACTTTCTTGACCTATCCTCTTTTGCTGAAACATCCTGCTGCTTTGTTCCTTTCT
Source organism: Pinus albicaulis (assembly GCA_034641835.2). Lineage (NCBI taxonomy): Eukaryota > Viridiplantae > Streptophyta > Pinopsida > Pinales > Pinaceae > Pinus > Pinus albicaulis. The sequence continues at coordinate 1,094,068,255 of CM076575.1, read as the reverse complement.
TTCCATAACCTTCTCAATTAATGATCTCATGACCAACCCAACAACCAACCAAATCATTTTAAACCCCCTTGTGCTTCATAGCTAGCCTAATACCTCATTTTGAGCTTCAAAGATATATCATTATTTGTATTTATAGAGAGATCCCTCTCTGGACCCAGGAGGGCTAGATCCTGAGGTCCCAAAGTGGTTTGATGTTGTCTTATCTTTTGGTATTGCCAAATCTGCCAAAACATAGGAACCCCAACACATACCACCAAATCAACTTAAAAGATCTTCTGATATAGATGACTTGCCCTATGAAAACTCTTGAATAGTTGTTGTGCAAGTAAACCCTTTTATGACTCCATAGCCCAATGGTTTAGCATTGTTTCTTGACCTATCTTCCCATGCTGAAATATCCTTCAATTTATTCCCTCCTTCACACTTCACATGACCTTCTCAGTTAATGATCCCCAACCAAAAAACAAACAAATCCCTTGTACTTCATAAATAGCCTAATATCATACCATAAGTTTTAAAATCATATCATTCTAACACACATATGGAGAGATCCCTCTCTGAATCCAAGAGGGCTAGATCCTAGGATTCCAAAATGGTTCTGATGTTGCCTTGTCATTTGGTATGCCAATCTGCCAAATCACAGGACCCCAACATAATGGTGACTCCACTGGGGAGTTCTGAGTGAATTACATCTTATACATCCTTAAGACCTCAGAAGACCCATAAATCTCCTTAGATTGGTATTCAATTGCTGATGGTGGATAGCAACTCATCTCAAAAGTTTTGAAATCCTCCACCTAGCGACTCCACAACTCCTAAAAGACCAAAAGAATCCACTGGTGATCAGTAGGCCTATTGATTACCCCTAGTTTCACAAAGACTCCACTGGGATAGCGCACACTACCATTAAAACATCATGCACACCCATGATTAGGAAACTTTGAGGATTATGTTTTTTTTGTTAAAGACTAATATGCCTCTAAATATTGTCATATCTGGCTAACTTTCTTTTCTTTGGGTCTAAATCTTAACATACTGGTTTCAAAAATAATTCATACCAGAGCCTATCCTGACCCAAATCCTCTTGAAATAGTTGATAATCCAAAAAGAATTCTTACTAAGTCTTTTGTATCTATGGATCCAGCTATTGTTAGACCCATTCATAGAGCTAACTCTGTGCTTGAAGTCCTTACAGCTTTATCAGATACCCAAGTCGACTTACCCTTTTCAAGAAGTTTACCAAGAACCAAGTCACTTAGTGGTATAGATCAGACAGAATTTGAGCCTTCTAGTTCACCACAACATAGTGGCCAACATATTAGCAGCAGAGAAACCCCTCCATCCACACCTCCTGATACTCATTTCATTCATAATTTCATTTTCTCTCATCGCAAATCTCCTCAACAAGTCTTGGTTGGTCCTACCACTTCTGCCATCCATACATCTACTATAAATCCCCCATTTTTCCCTCCCATCTACATCATGGCTGCATGGTATGCTCCTCTAGTCCTTCCTTTACCTTTAGTTGCCTTACCACAAGGTTATTCAACCACTATTCCTATATATGATGCCAGTAGTGCCATTTCTGCCCCACAACATGTCGACAAAATGAATGATTACTTTGATAGGAATGAAATAGGTGATGAGACTATTAAACTCAGATTTTTTGCTCAGAGTTTAGGGGGAGAAGTAAGAAAATGGTTCAAAATATTAACCCCACAGAGCGTCAATGACATTCCTACCTTTCACCAACTATTTATAAACAAGTGGGAAATCAGGAAAAACTCTCTCCAAATTTTGTCAGAATATGAGAATATGAAAAGGAACATAGGGGAAGCTGTACATGAGTACTGCGCTAGATACAATAGGGAGTACAATGCCATACTAGCTCATGTGAAACCTCCACAGAGCCAAGCTTTAATGAAATTCCTTGATGGATTTGATTCTAAAATGGCCTACCAACTGAGGGAAAAGGAATACCTCACATTAGAAGATATGCAGCAAGGGGCAGTGAACATTGAGGCAAATTTGATTGCCAAAAGAACTAGGATGAGGAACGAAAAGAAAGTAACATATAGAAATGAAGCTGCACCTTCCACATATGACTCAAAAATGGAAAGGATGATGGAGGAGATGTTGGAGAGGATGAGAATATATGAAAGAGCTCAATCTAGAGAAAATCAAACAGCTCCCCAAAGCAAAAACCAATCCCAGAATCAAAACCAGAACTTTAGGAGGAACCCCCCTCAGATTAGACAAAGAGATACTGATCAACAAATCAGACCTCCATTTCAAGAAAATTGTGTTGATGTAGATGAGGGAATGATAGAAGAGCCAGAGGGAACTGATATAAACATGCTGGGAGTAAGTAATGAAGACCCTGCCTTGTTAACAAAGGATGATCAGGCCACATATACATATGATGATAATGAAGGCTTAGAATCTGAAGAATATAGGCAAGGCTTTTAGAATGCCATCATGGATGTCCATAGACAATATGACCTCAGGAGCAAAAAGAACCAAGAAACTCCCCAAACAAAGACCTTTGAAAATGCTATTAAAAATAGATCTGAAAGGGTGGTCAGAAGGGCTGCTGAAAACAACAAAACAACAGCTGAAAGTTCTGGTAAAAACAAGGGGAAAAGCACTCAAACCACTGATAAATAGAGTGGTGACCCTAACAACACTAGCACTTCAGCTAGTGTCCCTGTAAAAATAGTTTTAACTGATGTACATAGTAAAAACCGGCAAGCTGATTTTTCTAACAAGTTAGTGACTAACAAGACAGATTTGAGCCTTTCAAATAATCAATTCCCATTCAATTTGGAAAGTGAAATTGCTAAAATCAAGATCTATGTCCCCCTCACTAAGTTAGTCACTCAAGATGTATATAAATTTCAGGTGTTAAAATATTTGAACATAGACGAAAATAATGACTCTGTCAACCTAAATGATGATCAGCCAGCCCTTTTATTTGGTCCTAAAATTGAAGGAAAATTCCAAGGAGGATTTGTCCCTCCTTTATATGTCAGTTTGAATATCCATGATAAGATTTTTCACAATGCTATGCATGATTCAGGGGCTTCACATAACCTCATTCCCAAAGTAATCATGGAGAGACTAGGCCTTGAGATAACCATACCATATAAAGATTTGTATTCTTTTGACTCCAGTAGAGTAAAATGCTTAGGCCTAATCAAATATATTTGTGTAAACTTGACCCAAATCCCAGCCAAATGCATAGTGATGGATGTGGTAGTGGGTGATGTGCCCCCCAAATATGGCATGCTTCTTTCAAGATCATGGGGTGCTAAGCTTCAAGGTACCATGCAAATGGACATGACATATGCCACCATCCCTATCTTCAGTCAACTTAGAAGACTTTATAGGGAATCACACATGAAATTTATGGTGAGTAGTCAAGAAAAATCAGAAAATTCCCCTCTTTATTCTATCCATACAGACCTAGAATCATTCATTCTCTACAATGATGAAATCTTTGATGAACTAGAGTTGGAAAGTGAGAAATCACCCAACATAATAGAAAACATGGAAGGAGAGGATAGGAAGGGAGAGGATCTCAAACAGTTTGCCAAATCTGAAAATTACAGCAAACAAAATAGAGAGTATGAACAACCCACTGTCCACCAACTTAGTGCAGATCATGAGAGTCAAGAAGAAAGGCCTCCACTCCATGAAAACTTTAAGGAACAAGATCAACATAAACATGCTGCAGAACCCATAAAACTACATAATGACAGCCGGAACACACATGACAAAGGGGACAGGAATGAAAACAACAACAAGTCTGAAACTAGCCCACTTTGGAGTATGAGTTTTGATGGGTCTTGTAATAGAACTGGTGCAGGAGCATGTATGTGGCTTCACAACACAGAGAATAATTACGCTGAAAGCCATTCATACAAGCTAAACTTCCAATGCACAAATAACATAGCAGAGTATGAAGCACTCCTCTTAGGACTACAGTTACTAAAGAAACTAGGAGCCAAGAGGGTAGCTATTCATGGAGATTCTGAACTGATCATTAGAAAAATAAATGGAGAGTACACTGCCAAACATCCAAGACTAAGAGCCTATAGAAATGATGCCATGGACCTTTTGAAAACGTTTGAGGAATATGAACTTGTTTTTATCCCTAGAAACCAAAACATTCTTGCCAATGGTTTAGCTTGTGCTGCCAGTTCATGTCAAAGACCCTATGACAACAAACAGTTCGTATTCCAAGTGAAATATAGACCAGCTGTCCCAGACAATGAAAATTATTGGTAGGTCTTTGAGGGAGATAAACAGATAGAGGACTTCCTATTGTTCAGAAATGAGTTTGAATTGCCAAATTCAGACTCAAAGTATGATAAACACTGCCTTAATGAGGAACAGCCTGTTGAAAAAGAATCTCCTCCCATTACAGAAATAAATCTGCTAACCAGCGAGTTCAAAAATCAAACAGAAGAGTACATAAACTCAGGAAGAGAAGACATAGAGGTACTACATTCTAAAGACAAAGGCTTACCCAAAGGACTAGCACCTCTAGAAGACTTGTTTGATTTTAATGATGTTGCCAAGAAACCAACAATAGAGCCCACTGAATCTGATATTGAGGAATGCAATATAGGCAGTAAAGACAAGCCTAAAATGATCAAGTTATCTAGAACATTGCCAGCTCACATGAAACTGAAATATATTGAGTTTTTAAAGAGTTTTCTGATCTATTTGCTTGGTGCTATGAGGATTTAAGGGCATATGACACAGAGACCATTGAGCACAAGATACCACTTAAAGAAAACCATAAATCGTTTAGGAAAAAATTATGCAGAATAAACCCTGTGCAGTTACCTCTGGTTGAGAAAGAAATTAGGAAAATGTATGAGGTTGGAATTATTGTCCCTGTGAGATACTCAGAGTGGGTATCTAATCTCATAGCTGTAAGAAATAAAACAGGAGAAATAAGGCTCTGTATTGACTTTAGGAACTTGAACACAGCCTCATTAAAGGACAACTATCCCTTGCCTAAAATGGAGCACATATTACAAAGGGTAGTCGGTTCCAAGAGGATTTCTTTGCTAGATGGCTTTTTAGGATATAATCAGATATTGGTACTCCCTGATTATCAACTTAAAACAGCCTTCACTACTCCTTGGGGCACTTTCATGTATGTGAAAATTCCTTTTGGATTAATGAATGCAGGTGCCACCTTTCAAAGAGCCATGGACATTTCTTTCTCAGAAGAAATAGGCCACTTCATTTTGATTTATTTAGATGACATTACAGTCTATTCCAAAACAGATGAAGAAAACCTAGTACACCTAAGAAAGGTCTTTGAGAAATGTATAAATTATGGGCTATCCTTGAATCCCAAGAAGACATTGTTTGGTCTCCAAGAAGGTAAAATTCTTGGTCATATCATATCTAAAAAAGGGATTAAAATAGACCCAAAAATGGTTGAAGGTATATTGTAGATCAATCACCCCAGAAACATCAAAGAACTTTAATCTTTCTTTGGAAAGATTAATTTCGTAAGAAGGTTCATACCCAACCTGGTCGAACTCCTTAGGAACATGACAAACATGCTAAAGAAAGAGATAGGAGTTAAATGGACCTTAGAAGCAAAGAAATCCTTTGAACTGGTCAAACATGCACTTACCCAAGCACCAGTTCTTATCAGTCCTAATTTCACTAAGGACTTCCTCATATTTTCATTTGCATCAGAACATACTGTGGCCGATGTCCTATTACAAAAAAATCCAGAAGGACAAGAGCAACCAATTGCATTTTTCAGCAAGGCATTAAGAGATGCACCTCTGAAATATAATATCATGGAAAAACAGGCTTATGCTTTGGTCAAAGCCTTGAAGGATTTCAGAGTATATATATTACACTCTCACATTATTGCATTTGTGCCTCATGTAGTGGAAAAGGAAATTTTGTCACAAGACCCTGATGGCACAAGAGGAAAGTGGATTGTTGTGATACTGGAATATGATTTGGAAATTAAACCCACTAAACTCATCAAGGGTTGAGGCCTAGCAATATTAATGGCTGAATCTAACTTGCAAGCACTTGATATAAACATGATACATGCATTAGATGGGTAGGAAGAATTACCAGCCCCACTTATTGAGGATCATTTCCTCAATTCATCTTGGTATGCTGATATTTTGTATGTGCTTACTAATCTCAATGCCCCTCCTGGTTTGTCTAAAACGAAGGCAAGATTTTTAAAGTTGAAAGCTATTAACTACTGCATTTCAGATAAATGTTTATATTGGAAAAATGCTAGTGGATTATTGCTTAAATGTTTGCCTGAGAATGATGCAGATAGGATCAAGCATGAGTTTCATGAAGGAAAATGTGGAGGTCACCTCTATTTGAAAACCATTACTAATAAAATCCTTAGAGCTGGTTATTACTGGCCCACACTCTTTCAAGATGTCCACAAAATGATAGTTTCTTGCCACAAATGCCAAATATTTGAAGGCAAGAGAAAAATGCTTCCCTTACCCTTGCAACCAATCATTGTTGAAGCTCCTTTTCAACAGTGGGGCCTAGACTTCATTGGGGAAATCCATCCTACCTCGTCTGACCAACGCAGATGGATACTCACAGCCACTAATTATTTCACCAAATGGATAGAAGCCATCCCTTCTAGGAACGCCACAGACTCAGTTATCATAAAATTCCTTGAAGAACATATCCTATCTAGATTTGGTTGTCCTAGGAAAATCATCACTGACAATTCTGTTGCATTTGGTTCTAAAAAGATGGTTGATTTCTGTCACAGATATCAGATTGTGCTTGGTCATTCCACAGCTTATTACCCTCAAGGTAATGGGTTGGTAGAGTCTTCCAATAAGAGCCTGATAAACATAATAAAGAAGCTGCTAGAAAAAAATCAGAAGTCATGGCACAACAAGCTGGTACATGCTTTATGGGCAGATAGATTGACAAAAAAGAAATCAATTGGAATGTCTCCCTATCAGCTAGTTTATGGAGAAAATGCAGTTTTTCCTACCAGTTTAGGAGTGTCAGTGATGAAGTTGGTCCAAGAGATACAATCAGAAGAAGATAGCATGATGAGAAGGATAAATCAAACCATACATCTTCAGCAAACCAGGGAAGAAGTTTATAACAGAGCACATAAAGTACAAGAGAATATCAAAAAGCTGTTTGATAAGAGGACAAAGGCAATTGATTTCAAAATTGGTGACAAAGTACTCAAATGGGATTCCAGGAGAGAATATAAGGGCAAACATGGCAAGTTTGACAATTTATGGCAAGGCCCTTACATCATTCAATCTGCCATTGGTCATAACACAATTTTGCTACAAGAGTTGGATGGTACAGACCTGTTTGGGGGTCTTGTCAATGACAGGATGCTCAAGCATTATTTCTGTTGAACTCTCAGTTTTAAGCTTTCATTTTTCATTGTAAATATCATTGCTTTATTTTGTTTTGAAAAAAAAAAAAAAATACAAAAACAATAGAAAAAGGAAAAAGAGGGCAGATATAAAAGAAGAAAGGTACAGACCCATACCAAAAAAAAAAGAATGTCTGAAAGTGTGCAAGCCTAAATGCCACTACTTGAAAGAGAACTGCTATTTAGTCATATAGCCTAATCATGACTAGATAGATTTCAATTTACTGTTGATAGGTTAGTGAGGAAGATTTGCCAAACTGTTTAATCTTGGCTTATCAGTAGAATAGATTAGGATAGAAAGGAATGGTTCAAACATGCTCAAAATCTGAACCAAAGAATCAAAGGAAAGATTGCTCTAACAAGCTCAAAACCTGAGCCAAAGATACAAAGAATACTGGTTCTAACATGCTGAAAACTTGAACCAGGTAAAGAAGAAGTAGACAGCTCAAAGAGATCAAAATCAGAGCTGAAAGAAAGAAGGAAGGACTCTCATTGTTTTCGGATCTTAAGCCTTCCAAGTTTTGTTTTACTTTTCTGCAAATAAAGGTCTATGTGCAGTATTGTTTTGGATGTCATAGCCATCACAAAAAATCAGACAGCTTAATCCTGGTTTGACTTTGTTTTCAATTTCTATTTTAGAATGTAGAGAATGCAGATCTGTCAGACAGTTTAAACCTGGCAAATATTAGATTAGGTAGAAATTTTTTGAGTCCAATTTTTTAATCTGGACTCATGGAATTTATAAGGGTAGATTTAGAATAGTTTTCCTACTTTCAATAAAATAATAAAAGTTGATGTCAAGAGGTTTGCAAGTCCAAGTGCACCCTGCTGAAGAAAAAGTGTTAGGAAAGTAGGTTGTGTAAGTAGTTGTTTGGGAGAAATTGATTTGTTATGATGTAATTATTGATCATCTTTTCAAGCAGCATAATCAAAGAAGAAAGAGGATGGTCAAAGTGCAGGAAATTGATCTACATTCCAGAGATAAATTTCTAAGGTTCTTGACACCTCCAAGGAGCTGCCATCCCCAAGTGGAGCCGTTGTTAGCCATATATAAATTTTTCATATACTATGATGGCTAAAATAGGTCTATTAGTCTTCAAGAAACAAATTTGGAGAAAATCTGTGACTTCTTGAAGCCTTTTTGTTTCCATTTTTCCAAAGGGTCCATCTCATTGATGCCTTCACAAAGCCCTGTTGTTGTCTTGAAGAAAAATGCTTCGAAACCCTCTTCCATTCATATTTTCCTGTGAAAACTCCCTCCAATTCCTTCAAAATTCCCTTTAAAACCATATGAGTCCCCTTTATTTGGTTTTAATCCCTTCTTTATATCTATCGGAACCTTTAAAAACCTTCAAAAAACCCCTTTTCGGCCTAAAAAACCAAATTTTTTCATTAAGTTAGACTTAAGGCCCTGCGGGCTTAAGTTCTCAGCCCTTCCTCAATGAAACTGGGACCCGTGACCATCGGCTCAGTCCTTAAGCCCCTTTCATGCTATCGGACATCGCTCTGCCCTTTTTCCTTTGTTTCTTTATATTTCCTGCGTGCGATGGTTTCCCCCGCTAATGGAATTTGAGCCGTTGATCTCGCAGATCCAATGGTCCTCGCTCCATCGCACCGCCAGTGTTCCTCCCGATCGGCGCTTACCAAAGCCTCCCCACCAATGCATTTTCTACCGTTGATCTGGCTCCCCCAGATCCAATAGTCCGTGTTGTTTCTCTGTTCCGCTGTCCTCTGCCCCAGTCATTCATTGCAGCGAAGTCCTGATTTAATCTGGACCGTCCATTCCCCAATATCCGACGGCCATCGCCCTCCTCGCTTCGTCGCACACCACTCCATCGCATTGGCGCATTGCTCCTCAGCGATCCCAGTTCCCTTGTCCTCGAACCCTCTTCACCGCCGATATGCGAAGCCCCGATCGAATCCTAGCCATTGATCTTGATCTCGATCCAACGGTCCTCCATCGGCACATCGCAACTTCCTAAATCTCACCTCCCAGAACTCTTCTCCGCCGATTGCCGATCCTCCGAGTTAATCTCCGCCGTCCATTTCCCCGATCCAATGGCTTGCATTGATTCCCCTTTTCTTCCACCCACTGGCACTTTCAACACTCAGATTAACAATATGAATGCCCCCACAGTTGACTCTTTTGACTGTGGAAGATCTTCATCCAACGGTCCATATTCACTGCAGAGGCACCCGACCCAAAAATTCATCCATACCCCCAAGTGCCCCTGCTATGTGTATGCGCTCTTCTCCCATATAATCCCTCCGGTCCCACCCAACCACATTGGGCCTTTCATCGTGCTTCTGTTCAAATCTCCACCGTTGATCTGCCCCCCCCCCCCCTAGATCCAACGACCCACAATCATCTTCGCGCCCATTTCTCCATAACGGTCTAAACGCCATTTTCAACATGAAATAGGCAGTTTTACGGTGGGCACGCATCAACCACCAACCTGTATCGCATTCCCCCAGTTCCTTACCACTTACTGCCTAGACCCTACATGAAAACCATCCCCAGCTTTCCACAACTGCCTATCCAATGTTCTGCGCCAAAACCTTATTCAAACCCTGGTTTCAGGTTTTTGCCATTAAAACTCATTTCCACTGCATTCACCCACCTCTGCACAGCTCTTCCACCTCCACCATCGCCTCTGAAGCAGTTTAAGCCCAATCCGCAGGATTTTATAACATGTTTGATGTCTTGTGCATGTTTAATGGCGGTGCTATAGAAAAAAGCCGTCCCACGGTCCAGTAAAGGGACATAGCTAAGGGGGACGATCCTCTATGGCCGAATTTAGTGCATAAAGGGACATAAGGGCTGAATCATCAAGTTTTAAACCAATGCGTCATAGGCATTGATTACATAGTGAGCCCTCCAGCGCAAGCCACCTGTACACAACAATCAGACGAATACCGAAGATGATCCAAGAAGGCCTACCGAAGCCTAAAGCACAAATCAAAGCCTAAATCAATGATTAAAGTGTTTAAGAGAGACAAATCAGCCAAAGAAAGCCTCCAAAGGACACTTCAGTGAGGCTGTTTCCTTCTCAACAACCCGTAAGGACACCTGTAGTCTACTTTACCTTTTGAAGACACTTTGATAGCCATCTTGATGAAGGATCCTCTTTAAAAAACTATCAGAGCAGTTATTGCACAGTCATGGGAGGCCTCAAAACTGAAATATGACAGTTGCTTGTCTCAGAGGTCAAACAGAGTACTTCAGCCACAGTTATCTTCAAAGAACACACTTCGGAGTTATTACCATCCTACCAGATATGCCTCAAAGATAGGAAAAACTACTAAAATGGTACAATCAGTTAATGCAATGGTCATTAAGCAGAATGGGCATTCGAATACCTCTCCCCCTTTGTCTTGAATGATATTTATGATCTTTCCTTCAACACTCTTCCTCTCTCACCTATATGTATTCACAGAAAACTCATTGTAAAGGGTTGGAAAATTTTTAATTGTGGAACTGTTATTAAGAGTTGTTGAGTATTTGTAATATAGTAGGTTGGGAAGAGGAATATTGGACTATAGAAAGCCATTAGACTCGAGTATGTAACTGGTCTTGGACATCAAATAGACAAGCAGATGCACTGGATTCTGATCTAAATCATTGGTGATGATTTTCCTTACTGTCACTGTTGCTTCTTATGTTTTCCACTTTGTTCATATTCTTTGATAAAGAACAGCAAATATAGATTAGGATTTACTTCTGAAAGTACGCTAATTCTGGCTGATAAACTTTATCTTTATGTTTTCTTCTAAATGTGTGTTTGGGAATGATTTCAATAGAGTATAACCAGTCAAGGAATGTTGGTGAGCCCATATCTTGCTGAGTATAACTTGAGATGTTGTTCTTGAATGATATTTTCACTGCATGCTAAGTAGAGTCCTAATCAAGGAAGTTTATGGTTAGCCATGTCCCTTGTTTAGTCTTAAACAACTGTTTTGAAGATTTTCCTTAAGAGTATCCCGAAAGCAGGATAGGTTAAAGGTCCTTGCCTGATCTTAGGCTAATTTTTATGTTTATCTTAATTTTTTTCTACCCTTGAGAGTATGCCGAAAGCATGATAGGTCAAAAGTCCTTACCTGATCTTAGGCTACCCTTTTTTTTCTTATATGTTTGCTTCTTTCACCACACTTCTTAATGTTTCATACCACCAACTCAATTTAAAATATATTCTGATATAGATGACTTGCCCTATGAAAACCCTTGAATAGTTGTTGTGCAAGTAAACCCTTTTATGACTCCATATCCCAATGGTTTAGCACTATTTCTTGACCTATCTTTCCATGCTGAAATATCCTTCAATTTATTCCCTCCTTCACACTTCACATGAACTTCTCAGTTAATGATCCCCAACCAACAAACAAACAAATCCCTTATACTTCATAACTAGCCTAATATCATAACATAAGCTTTAAAACCATATCATTCTAACACACATATAGAGAGATCCCTCTTCGAATCCAGGAGGGCTAGATCCTAGGATTCCAAAGTGGTTTTGATGTTGCCTTGTCATTTGGGATGCCAATATGCCAAATCACAGGACCCCAACAGGTGTCACAAAATAGCTAAAGGATGGTAAAAAGGCTATTTGGCCTACTTTCCCTCTACAGTGTGGCACCTTTGCTTTGGCTAATATTGGCCATACATACAAAGAGGTTCCCAAGATTTAGTTGTTGAAATTGGCATTTATGCCATGAAGATTATATGATCCCAATGATGTGATTAAAAATTACATTACAGAGCTAAAAATGAAGCCTTTTGTAAAGGAATCAGATGAATTTGATGATTTCTTCCAAGGCATGGAAAGTTTCTCTGATATTACCAAATACGTTTGTAGTCAATTAAGTCAAGAAGATGCTGAAGCTTTTCAAGCATATAGAAAAAATAGACTAGAAAAAGTTCCTTTGAATTTGTTGACCATTGAAGATGAAAAACACACTCCAAGTGTTAGTCTAGATGATGAAATGAAAGATATATCTGAAAATGAATCAGGTTAACCACAATAGAAATCTGATAATTCAGATCAATCTGAGGAATCTGAATCTAAGAAAGCAAATTCAGAAATTGACCAAATTCTTCAAGAGATAGAAGTGCTGGAGAAAACAAGGAACAATGGGACAAAATCAAATTCAAAAACAGTTCAACAGACTCATAGCATGTTAGATCAATCCAAGCCATCTCAAGTAAAATATTTGATGAATGAATGGGAAGAATTTCCCGAAGCAATAAACACTCC